>OZ012721.1:15307010-16507010 GCA_963942605.1 Poecilus cupreus | reverse complement strand
CTTTGTATTTCATAATAATCTTTAAAATTTTCTGTCAGAATTCTTAGTGTTATTTAGTTTTAATTAGTTTATTGTTAAAACAAGTTCTAATTTTAGGTAGTTTTATTTTTAGTTTGTAACTTTTCAAATATTTAAAATGTATTTGCTTTGTGCAAACACATATTTAATTACACCTTTAATCCTATTTCTCCACTTCACTCCTTGTGACCCTGTTAACTTTTTTAAACTTTATTGTATATAATTATTTTATCTGATGATATGTTAGTTATCTAACAGGAACATTAACCTATCACAGTTGTTACCACTTAGATTTAAGGTAATCTTTGTAAAATAATAATTAAACTTTTAAAAAATAAATTGTTCAAAAAAAAAAGTAATTTCAAAGTTGATATTAATTACTAGCAAACCGGAAATGATATCATTAATGTACATTCGTATAAATCATGTTATGTGCAATAAATTGCTAAGTTGATAAATAAGAGAGATATTTGCTGGATCCTTTATAAAATAAAAATAACAGCCTGTATATGGTGTTGTGATATACAGGTTGTTCCATTTAAGTGCTACATTATTGCTCTCTCGAGAAGTACAAGAGATACGAAGTTCGTTAAATTAGCAAATAATTTCTAAATTATAAGACTATTAAAATAAACAAAACAATTTTTTTTTATTAACCAGTGGTTCTCAAAATATGGGACCAACTTTTTCATTTTAACATTAGAACCTACCGTTTTTTTTTAGTTTATTTGATTCTGTACACAGTCCTACATAATAAAAAGGTTGAGAAAATTGCAAATAAGAATTGTTATTATTTCAATTTAATGATACAAATGAGAGTGCTGTGGCAGAAACAATTGTTGTAAATAATTGTCAAAGTTAAACTTTTGTGTGTTTTATACGTGAAAAGAAAAATGTATTCTACTTACGAAGAAAGAATTAATATATGAAATTTACATTTTTTCTATAAAAAAATACCTTTGATGCGGTAAATATGTACAGTGAACGATTTCCAGATCTGCGAGTTCCCCACGTTAATTATTTCCAAAAACTAGAACTTACATTGCGTGCTAATACGTAAGCGTCTGTTAAAAGCCTGTTATAAATAAAATTCAAGACGCAGAAACCGATATTTTAGCTTTCTTTGGAACCTATCCAAGGGCTTCAATTCGGATGGCTGCTGCTGAAAGCAATTTAGGTATAATAGCCACTGTTCATCGCACGCGCACGACGATTGGAAGTTTGTAATATGTTAATAAATGAAGAACTCGACATTTTGAAATCAATTATATGGACAGATGAAGCCAATTTCTCAAATAACGGCATATGCAATACAAGAAATTCACACTTCTGGAGCCGTGAAAATCTTATTGCACTTCACGAAAGAGGTTTTCAGCAAAAATTTAGTATATATGTGTGGTGTGCGATACTAAATGATAACACGTTATGTTTACATGTTTATGAAATTCCGGACAGATTCGTGTAGACGTGCATTTGTACAACGGCAATAAAAACACCTGTAAATCAGAAATTATTACGTTAACAAATACGTGAATTGTTTAGAGTGAAGAGAAAAGAACCACAAAGCAACGAAGAGATTAAAAAAAGTAAACTTTTAATTAGATCACCGATTAAGAAACCAAACGAAAAGGAACCAGAAATAGAGAAAGTAGCAGAAATGATAGTAAAAATGATGGATGATCTAAAAGCAGTAATGATGACCAATAAAGCAGAACTAAAAGAAAAAATTACCGAAAACAAGCAAATAATTATGAAACTACAAGCAGAAATGGATATCAAGGAGAAATAATAGAAAAAGGACAAAGAAGAGCTATCTCAGAAAATAGAACTGCTGGAAAAAAATTTTTTAAAAGGGACAAAAAAACAGGAAAAATAACATATTAATAAAAAGATTACAAGAAGTTGAGAAAGGAATGGATGCAAAAACTAAAATAAGGGGATTGCAGAAAGTGTAATTAAACATCCTACCTGATGTAAAAGACAATCGTTGTAAATACCAAAGAGAAGAAACAGCTGATAATCGCTGAAATAAAGAACTGGGAAGATAAGATTAACATAATGAGAAAAAATGCAAAATAAGCAACAAACAAAAATAAATGCATAGAAAATCTAACGAGTAAAGAAAGAGAGACAGTATAAATTACTAAATATAGCTAAAGACAGAAACAGAGGACAAACAGTAAAAATAGGATACAAGAAACTAACAATAAACGATAAAATATACAACTGGAATGAAAGAACAGATACTTTAGAAGAAGGAAAAATAAAAATAAATCAAAATCAGAAAAACAAAAACACGGAAGAAGACAAAAAAGAGAAAATACTAAACCGTACTACACCTACTGAGACAACAGACTACTGAAGCAGAAGAATAAAACAGATCAACAGGAAACAAAAGCGGCAAAACAGAAGGGAACCGATTACATAAAGATAGAAACATGGAATACTCGTAGCATTAATAATAAAATTGCTGAAGTGAAGAATTTCAGATAGCGAACATGGACATACTTAGATTAAATGAGACCAAGCGGAAAGGTCAGGGTATGCACAGTATTAAAGAGAGCACATGTTAATTTACAGCGGAGTATCGGCAGCACTAAATGCTAGTAGTGAAGTTGGATGTAAAACACATGAGAAACTAGCTAATAATATAATAGACTGGAACTTCCATTCTGATAGAATATTAAGCATAAAAATTAAACTACTAAAATGTATAATAGAAGTAATAGTGACATATGGACCGAACGAAGATGAAAAATCAATAAATAAAGATAAAATTTGGGAGGAGCTACAAAGAGTTTTTGAACCGACCACAAATATCACATTTGTAATAGGCGACTTAAACGCAAGAGTTGGATGAGAAAATATTGGTTTAGAATTGCTTATGGGTAAAATCGGAGAAGCTACTTGCAATAATAACGGTACCCTACTAAAGAACTTTTACGTAATAAATGAACTTGTCATAACTAACACTACGTTTCAACGTAAGGAAATACACAAATACACAAGAGAAGAAAGAGGAAGAGCTGAGAAATCAATTATAGACTACATACTAATAAATAAGGGTCATATAAAAATACTAAAGGCTACAAGGGTCTACAGAAGTCCGGAAATCAGCAGCGATCATTATTTAGTAGCCAGTAAAATAAAGATTGAAACAGAACACAAAAATGAACCAGTGAATAAACAGAAAAAGTACAACACTATTAAAATCTATAATCTTAAAAATGAAGAAATAAGAAAAAACTACCAAAGTTTAATAAGAGACAAAATAGCGACACTAGGAAACATAAGTAACTTAAGCATAGAAAATATGTGAAAACTTTTTAAAAATATAGTTAATGAAGCCGCAATGGAAGCCTGTGGAACCTCTAGAAGGAATGCAACAACAACAAAAAAAAAAACAAATTGGTGGACTACTGAAATAAAAAACGAGGTAAAAATAAAAACGCAATAATTATGGAAGAACTATTTATATATACAGGATATTGAATTAAAGAAAACTATAGAAACCAGAGTTGGAAAACATATGGAAGGAAATTGCAAAGATAACACAAAGCTATTTTACATGGTTACCAAATAAGCTAGGAAGGAGAAACAAATACCTCTAAAACAAATAAAAGACAAAAAATGGGAGAATACTAACCAATAACCAGGACATTACAAAGAGATGGAAAGAATACTTCATGGATTTACTAGAAGGTAGAGAAATTACAGAAGTAAGACAAAGTACGGATTAATCTGAAAACATATAAGTAGGTACACAACATAAATTAAGAACAGGAAGAAGCAATAACAATGGAATTACTCAAGAGGGCAGTAAACAAAATAAAACTGGGAAAAGCACCTGGGTGTTACAACAATAGATAAACATAATAAATAAAGCTTGGACAGAGGAACGAATACCTACTGATTGGGAAATTACTTTTATACTGCCAATTTATAAAAAAGGAGACAACAGAGTATGCAATGACTAAAGAGGTATCTCTCTTGTATGTGTTGCAACCAAACTATACGAATCCATAATAGAAACCAAGCTAAGAGAAATAACAGATGCAGAGCTAGAAAAGACACAGGGTGGATCCAGGAGTACACAGGATCATGTATATACCTTAAGGCAAAATTACAGAAGAAATACAAAAGTTAAAGAAGGAAATTTGTATCTGCTACATCGAACTAGAAAAAGCCTTTGATAAAGTCGATAGAGGTGAATTACGCAATACAATACAAGAAAAAGAAGTTAACCACAAAATTGTAAGAATAATTAAAAGTATCTATGAAGCAAACAGAAACTGTGATAGAAGGGAAGATAATCTATCAGAAAAGTTCACCACAAACAAAGGACTTAGACAGAGCGGAAACTTAAGTCCATAATTGTTTATAATTTCTTTAGATAAAACGATTAAAATAGCCAAAGAAAGGATTATTAAAACATTCATTGGATACATGAATTTGGAAAATGTATATGTAAAAAAAATGTATCTTTGCTGATGATTTGGCAGTATTTGGTAGAACGCAAACTGTGTTGCAGATGAATGTAGAAATATGGGAAGAAGAATTAACGAGAATAAATATGAACGTAAATGTTGAGAAAACAAAAACTATGCTCATAAGCAATGAAAATAGAATACTGGACATTAAGCTAAAAGGAAAGACATTGGAATAAGTAGATAGTTTCACATATCTACACAGTATTATCGAGGCCAAATGTGGAATTGAAAAAGATATAAATCAACGATTGCAAGCAGCCGTAAGAACGTTCTATGCTCTAAATAAAACAATTTTTGGCAACAAGCATTTAGGGAAGAAATATAAAATGAGTATCTACAAACCATATACATACCCATATTATTATACGGAAGAGAAGCGTGGGTCACAACAAAGAGAGAAAACGACAAAATACAAGCCATATAAACGTTATTTTTCTGTAAGTAGTAACGTTTATATAAGTTGTGTTTCATTTTTGTATTTACCATATGTTTTTATATTTTTAGAACCCTGATGAAGGACCGAAATGAGGTTCGAAATATATTGGTTTTTGAAATAAAAATGTCTTTTTAATTTTATTTAACCTTTTAATAGACCGAATTTCCCACGATTTTTACCTTTTATATATATATATATATATATATATATATATATATATATATATATATATATATATATTAGGGTGGGTCGAAAAAAATAGATTTCGTTCTCTAGGGTCTAAAATGAAAGAGTTCCATCCTAAAAGTTGTGGAGATGTGCTGAAACATTTTTCTGATGAATACCCAGGCAGCACCGAGCACCTAAAAACGCCGTTTTTTGCACTTTTTTTAGATTCTGGCCAATAACTTTTTTCAGTTTGCTTCAAATTGGCTGAATTTTTTTTCTGGTATTCCCAGATCAATACCGAATAAGTCAATGTAACCGACATTGGGGTTTACCCTTTCCTAAAGGCGAAGAAAAAATCCTCAAAGTACCAAAAAATCGGGTTTTTCAGGTATTTTGTTATTCCGTCGATTGCAATAGTTATATTTTGTTTCTGTGTTAAATCCAGAACATTAGATTCATCAATTGTATGATCTACAGAACAGTTTCAGATAATATAAGTATGAAGTTATATATATATATATATATATATATATATATATAGGAAATTTTTTAGCAGGTATAGCAGTCGTTTGGGCAAAAAATTAAAACGCTCTTTTTAAATAGTCAAGCTTTCGGAAATATTTATTCCTTCTTCAGGACACTATAATACAATAAATACAAAATAGGAATTAAAAGACACACAAAGATAACAATAAGACTTACATTTAGTTGAGATTAAATATAAAATAACATCAATGTAATATGAATACTTAATAGGTGGACTTAACAGCAGAATAATAAAAATATGTCTTGAAATAATAGTATAACATGAAATATAAATATGAAATAAAATATTGACAGTTCAAAAATATTTTTAAAAATCAACTACGTACATAAAAAAATAAACTAAATGTCAAAAAATAATCTGTCAAAGTGATGTATGAAGTATAAATATTATGAAATTAAAAAAAAAAATTCCTACAACATAACAGTCGCGAAACTTGTATTATATATATATATATATATATATATATATATATATATATATATATATATATATATATATATATATATATATATATATATATATATATATATATATAACCTAAACGGACATATGAATTTTGTTTTAGTTTTCCGCGGCGTTGTCAAGTTTTCCGTTTTTTCTCTAAAAAAGGCCGAATACACGCATTGCTTTGTGAAGGCGTACTGAAGTTATTTTAATAGTAAAATTTAAGAATTTTTTTTCTGCGCAACTGTAACTATACTCTATGTTTTGACATACTTTCTTTTAAATGTAATTATACAGGGTGTTCAATAAAGCGAATCAAACTTACTCCACTTCAAATGATTATAACTCGCCATTTTCAAATGGAACACCCTATATTTTATTATTCTGTTGTGTGCCATTTTGTATGTATTGTTTATTGTAGTATGATTGTTACAACGGTTGAATTCATGTGTCTCATATAACAAAATAGAAAACGTATTTAGAAGGAATTCTATTTTTACTTCCCTTCTTCAATATATATATTTTTTAAATGATACTCATTATGATGCAGCTTTTAATTTCGATGCAGATTCTCATTTATGTAGTAATAGCATTAGGGAAGCTAGTGTTTCCAACCTATTATATTTGCTCCTAAATCTGATTAATTTCAAATCTTTCTAGCTCTAGCAGAGAAATGCGTAATTTAATAAATTGTTAAGTAGGTACATAAAATAGAATAAATAGACAATCAAATTTGTATATATCATAGTGTTGCTTCATATTGATCTTGCTAGCTTGCAATAATGCACACGCCTTTGAGTTTTAGTTGTTAACTAGCGTCGACCCCCGCCTACGGCGGGTGTCTCAGCTAGGGCTCCGCCATGTCTGAAAGTCTCACAAACCTTATCTAGTTATAACATAATAGGAGAAAGGTGATTAGTTCTGCATACCGATTCGACCTGCTGGTCTAACCCCTATGCTCCGCGATCCTCAAGAAGATTTCAACTTAATTTAGGGTCCAACTAAAAGTATGGAATTCTGAATCATAGTGCTTTCTTAAAAATATTTCATATGAGACCATAAAATTGTTGAAGAACGGTCATCACTTCGTTCCTCCCTTTCATGTAACTAAATTGGCGAAGAAAGCTCGTCAGTTCGTTTTTAACTTCCATATCACTATGAGAAGTTGTCTGTCTCTTATTGCCAGGAAGTTGTGTATTTACCACTGAAAGGAAGTTCTGAATTTGTCATTGAGAGATATTTTGTTTTTACAATTAGCGGGAAGTTGTGTGTCTCCTATAGCTAGGAAGTTATTTTTAACACTGTAAGGAAGTTTTATGTTCGCCATTGCGAAAATTTACATATTTACCATTAAAGTTGTATGTTTTCCATTGAAAGAAGTTATGTGTTTTCCATTGAAGGAAGTTGTGTGTATTTCATTGAGGAAAGTTGCGTATTTACCATTGTGGAATGATGTATGTTTTCTATTGAGGGAAGTTGTGCGCTTTCCACTGAGGTAAGTTATGTGTTTACAACTGGCGAAAGTAATATGTTTTTCATGGCGGGAAATTATGTGGATACCATTGTGGAAAGTTGAGTGATTTCCATTGAGGGAAGTTGTATGTTTTCCATTTAAAAAAAATTGACTGTTTACCGGTCGCTATTTTCGACAAATCTGAATCTCTCAACTTACAGTTTCGAAAACAATTCATTTAATACCCTATAAATTAGGTTTCTAATAATTTGTACAAAAACAATTGCCGATCGTAATGATTTGTGATAAAAAAGGTCCTCACTACTCAACTTTCTCAACTTACTGTTCCTAAATTTCATTTAATATCCAACAAGTCAGGTTTCTTAAAAAAAAAACAATTAATGATCGTAACGATTTGGGATAAAAAAAATTTCGTCACTGCGATTATTTATTACTTGTTACCAAAAAAATTCATTTAATACTTATAAGTTAGGTTTCTAGTAATTTTTATGAAAACAATTGGCAATCGTAATGATTTGTAAAAAAAAGGTAGTCACTACGTTCTTCAACATCCCACTTTTAAAACATTTCAATTGATACCCCACAAGTCATTTTTCTAGGAACTTTTAGAAAAAACAATTGCTTATCGTATTGACATTTAGAAAAAAAAAAAATTAAAATATCAGTCGGTCCACATTTTTGACAAAGCGTTAGAACATGTTTATTCAAGACTTTTCATTTGATACCAAACATGATATATTTTTGATGACTTTTTGAAAAACAATCGACAATCGGTTTACTCCCATTTTTTTATATAATCATTTATCTTGTCTCTTCGGGACCTTTCTTTAGATACCCAATAAGTGATTTAAAAAAAAATTAAATAAACATAATTTATATTAATTTTTGATCATGTAATACAGACTTCTGACATTTCTTTTGTCATCGTGTTAATTTAAAAGTACGGTCAATAATTAATAATAATTTGCATTTTACATTAGCTTTATATTTCTCGGTTTTACTTTATTTTTACTAAATTTAATCGTGTTATACCAACTTTTCTCGGGCCGTCAATATACAATCAAAGCAAAAAAAAATTATTCGACATTTTTATAATTTGCTTAAATTAACTTTTTAAAATTCACAAAATATTAAACATGTTTGCACATTTATTCAAAACACAGATAAATTTACAAAACTTCTCCAACTTGTCTACAATTAATGTAATTTATATTTAAAATTTTAAACTAAACTGTCAAAAATGACAAGTTGTCATAGATGTTCATCTTAAAAATTTCACGGCCACCACACTCTTAATTGATTCTTGACCAAAAATGCATGTTTTTTCAAGTTTTCTCGCACATCACGCATAAGAAAAATATGAATTCATAAAAAGGGGCTAATCCTATTTAAAATCTACATATCTATGAAGATTTCACTCAAATCTATCAATCCGTCTAGGCTCTAGAAAAAGTTGCGTGATGAATCTATAGAAATATATATATATATATATATATATATATATATATATATATATATATATATATATATATATATATATATATATATATAAATTATATGATCGTGACCGATATATAATAAAAAAAACGAATTTTTCGATTTTAATATACAGGCTTTATTTAGCAGTTTCTACTTTGAAGTTCTACAGCAAAAAGGATAACATTTCTTACTCTAACGCTTATTTATACTATTTCTTATCATAAAGGTTTCTTATTACTACGTGAGATATTCTCTCAGAGATTCATCTCATATTTATTAAGTCAGCATCTAATAGGGCTACATAATACCTCCCCTTCTAGATGATGGCTAAGAAATATTAGATGGAAAAGAAATCTGATGTTCTACTTCATTACTTAAATGTGGTGATTGAGTTTTTGTTCCATCAGATGTCTTTCCTTTACATATTTTATTCTTATATTTAATTATTAATTTATAACATATAAAGATTAAAATTATAATAATTAACAGTACATACAAAATAGTAAAGTGTGTTTCATAGTTAATATTTAACTCTTTCATTGATTTTATAGTGGGAATGGTTTCTGTAAATTCTTCTAACGTTTGCAATGTTTCATTTTTATTTAATTTTATCTCTGACATAATTGATTGTGGAGATTGAAGTTTAATTTCTTTATATTCATTTACAAATGTTTTAAAGACATATTTATTAATTTTACATTGATTTGTACTAGAAACCTGGAATATTCCTTGTATACTTTTTATTTCTTTAATATTTTTACAATCAATTTCAACATCCTGTTTATCAGGGCTAAATATAATTAATTCATTAGAGTTTGGTATACGAATTATATTATTATGAGATGTTATTTGTTTAATTTCACATTTACCATTATTGCTGTACAACAATTAATTAATACATTCACTTATTTTTACGTTATTAGTTTTACAATAATAATACTTATTATTGATTAGGCAATCATCAACCTTTACATTGTTGTCAATATACATTGTTGTCTCTTGGTCATATAAATAATACATGTTATTTTGTTTAAAGGGAATCATTGTCATTTGATACAGATCATGAGTCTTTTCTGACATAATAGGGATAGTTATTATAAAATATATTTTATTTTTGTCATGGTTACAATTGACTGTTAATAATTTTGAAATTTCAACTATATCATACGTAGGTAACATTTCTTGTAGATTTTCAAAAGATATTAGACTTACATCGAAAGTGTGCAAGGAACAAAAATTAATACTTTCGTTTATTTGAGAAATAATCATTTGAATATGATTTAATAAGGAAATCACTAACTGTAATTTTGAATTAAATAAATTTAATGCGTCTTTGTTATCTCGTTTATTAATTTGTTCTTTTAAGCATTGAATTTGATCAAAAAGTTCTTTTTCATTAATATTTACTTTATTAATTTATTCGTTAAAATGTTTAGTAAAATCTTTCAAAAAATATAAATTATTTTTTATTTCTCCTTCTAAATTTTCTTCATTATCTTTAATTTGTTTAAATAATTGTTCATAATGTTCTGCGTCATTTTGATCTAAATTTCCAGAAATGGATTTTATAACTGTACCCAATCCATTTATTAATCCTCGTTTGTTTCTTTTATGAATCTTTAATTTATTAATTTGATTTTCTGTATTTTCATAAGTCATATTCATTACATTAAATGTGTCAATATTTTGTTTTTGCAATGGTTTAGAATTGTTATCAAAAGTTTTAATTATATTAGTAATAGATTGGAAATTTGAAAATAAGGGTTGTAAGTCATAATTGAAATACGCGTAAATATCATATTCATTAATATAGGTTTTACCTAATTCTAGTAATTTGTATCCGTTGTTATCGGAAATATCTTGAAGGAATTGACCGTGAGATAAGGATATTAATCTGTAACAAATTATAATTTTAATTTATTAATTTTTACTTTTCTTTTATGAAGTTTTCCTTTTACTTCAATAGTATGATTCTTATCATTATAATTATCAATTTTTACTTTTTCAAACAATGGTTTTTTAAATTTTGTTATCAGTCTGGGATTTTGTTTAAGAAAAGCTTGAGAGGCATTTTGAAATTTTGTATAAGTTTTATTTGGTTTATGACGTTTTAATTTTGCGTTCACAATTTTAATTCGTAATTTATCATGTTCATTTTGTTTATTTTTTTGAAATATTTCTATTCGCTGTTCGTCTGTTAAGGTCATCCTTGGTCGGATGTGTGAGTAATCTCTACCGTATAGTATTTCATTCGGTGATAATTTCGTGATGGAATGTATGGTGTCGTTGTAAGCTAGTATAGTTATCGTCAATATTTCATCTAAGTTTTTATTTGGATACTTTTGGAATAAAATTCGCAAGTGTTCTATTAAGGTGGAATGTAGTCTTTCTATTGCGTTTGATTTTGGATTACCAACGGATGTAATGTGTAGATTTATTTGATTATTATGACAGAAAGTTTTAAAAGCTAAATTATCAAATTCTTTTCCTGAGTCACAAATGATTGTTTGTGGTTGTAATCTTTCTTTAATAAAATTTGAAACTATGTTTATAATATTATTACAGGTTTTATTTTTTATAAAATATATTTGAGCATATTTTGAAAATTGATCAAATATTGTAAGATAATATTTTGAATCCAAGGTTAATATATCTAAATTTATTATTTCAAAAGGTCGTTGAGGAGTTGGTGTAAGTTGATCTTCTAATTTTGGGGGTTGTCTGTCATATTTACATTTCTTACAAGTTTCACATTTATTTATGAATGCAGTTATGGTTTCTAACATTTTTGGCCAATAATATTTTGTTTTTAATTTATTATAAGTTTCTAATATGCCGCGGTGGTTTGTCTTTCCGTGATGGTAATTAAATATTGTTTCATCCTGTTCATTCTCGTTTTCTACGTCTTCAACTTGTTGATTAACTCTTATTAAATTTACTGATCCGAATTCGAATTTACTCTGTATTAATTTATTTAAAGTGTTAGCAATTTCATCTGTACAAATACAATAATATCGTATTTTAGGTACTATGTAATTTAGAATAAATTCAAACAGTTGAGTTTCTTTATTTTCTGGTTCTAATGAGAGTATAATTCTTAATTTTTTGCAATTAAATAATCTTTTTATTTCAACGTTATTTTCTTCACCTTCTTGTATTATTATTTGATTATCAGCTACATTAATTCGATTTTCCATAAATTTAAAACCATTTATAGGTTCTTCTGGTGAGGAATGAACAGTGTCAATTGTTAAAGTTTCTAATTCTCTCTCTACATCTTCAGCGTTATTTAATAAACTGTCTACCGATTCGTTTGAATGGTTTTTTAGGAAGTTATCAATTTCTTGTGAGTTTACGAAATTTTGAGGTAATTCGTAAATATTAATTTGGATATTTGTATCTTTAAAAATATTATTTAATAATTGAATTAATTTTTCTTTTTTAAATTTGTCTAATCCACATGATAGGTATGGCATATTAATTTCAAATAAGTCATTTTTAATTAAATAGTCTCTCAGACTAATAAGACAAGATTTTAATTGTTTCACGTTAACATTTTCTTTATACGTGTCTTTTGTATACAGATGTAGAATTGTTTTATTTTCAAAATTTTGAATTATTATATTTTGATTTTTATAGTTATTCTCACAGTATTTTTTGCTAGTAAATTGTTCGTCTATTTGTGAAGCTAGTCCTTTACCAAAGTAGTTGTCTTTAGAAACGCAATGACAAAATATTTCTGTTTCAGTAACGTCTCCAGTTATATAATTAATTTTGAAAGGTTCTTTTATTCGTGATAAATAATCAGCAATTTTGTTTGTCTTGCCTGGTAAATACTCGATTTCAAAATTATATTCACTTAGTTCAATTTTCCATCTCATTAATTTTTGATTTCCATTTTTCATGTTAAATAACCAAGTTAAAGGTCTGTGATCCGTTCGAATAATAAATTTTCTGCCGTATAGGTAAGTTCTAAAATTTTGTACCGACCAAATGATAGATTTTAATTCTTTTTCTACTGTAGAGTAGTTTTGTTCGTGATTATTAAAAGTTTTTGACGCGTATGCTAGAGGTTTTTCTACGTTATCTTGTACTTGTGAGAGTACTGAACCCATGGCGTAATTTGATGCGTCAGTTGTTAAGATAAATGGTTTAGAAAAATCAGGGAAGCTTAGTATAGGGGGGTTACTAATTAATTCTTTAGATTTTTGAAATGCTTCTTGATAATCTTTATCAGTTATATCAATTGTTTTATTTTTCTTCAAACATACTATAAAAGGTTTCGTTAATTTTGAAAAATTAGGTATGAAGCGTCTATACCAAGATAATTTTCCGAGAAATGATTTAATTTCTTTTTGTGTTTTCGGAATTGTAATTTTATCAATGGCTTCTATTTTTTTGAGATTAGGTTTAAGACCTTGTTCTGATATAACAAATCCTAAATATTCTATTTCTGTTTTCATGAATTCACTCTTATCAATTTGTATTTGTAAGTTTGCATTTTTTAATTTTTCGAGAACAAGTTTTAAATTTTGTAAATGTTCTTCTTCCGTTTTGCTAAGAATTATAATATCGTCCATATAAACGAGACAAATTTTGTTAATTAAATCTCCTAAAATTTCGTTCATCATACGTTGGAATGTTGCTGGTGCATTAATAAGTCCGAAAGGCATTCTGACAAATTCGTAATGACCTGATGGGGTGCTAAAAGCAGTTTTTTCTATATCATCTTTTTCTACCGAAATTTGATGAAATCCGGAATGTAAGTCGAGAGTAGTAAAAAATTTTGGTTTACCAATTTTATCTAACAGTGTATCAATATTAGGGAGAGGATATTTATCTTCTCTAGTATTTGCATTTAATTTTCTGTAATCTATTACGAGACGTGTTTTTCGTTTTCCTGATGCGTCTGTTTTTTTGGGGACAATCCAAATAGGGGAATTATAAGGGCTGTTTGATTTTCTAATTACACCGGTTTTTAATAAATTTTGTACGTGGTCTTCAATGTCATTCTCAAATGTTTGTGGAAGTCTATAGTTTTTCGTGTATATAGGGGTATTATCTTTAGTCAAAATTTTATGTTTAGTGTGTGTAGTGCATGATAAGTTTTCGTTCTCTTTTGGGAAGAGTTCAGTATATTGTTCTAATAATTTATTTATTTTTTGTTTTTGAACATTATTTAAATGTTCTGATCGAAAATTCAATTTGCAAAAATTTGGTTCTGTCATTGGAATAAATGAAAATTCTATATTATTCATTTTAATTTTTTCATTAGCGAAATTTATTTCGCATTTCAAGTCTTTTAATATATTTATACCGAATAATAAATCACAATCTTTATGAAAAGTATGAATAAAAAATTTTTGAGGTTGATTAAAAATTTTTATAGTTATAGAATTTTTGCAATGTACTTTTGAATTAGCTGTTTTAAAAGTCAAATTCTCATTTACAATTTTTGATTTATACAATTTTGCCATATTTTCACTAATAAGATTTACATCTGATCCTGAATCTATTAATACTTTATAATTTGATAAATTAATAACAGGAATCTTGTTTGTGACTGAAGTCATAACTATGTTTCTTGGTTTTGAGGCTCTATGGACTCTAAAAAATTATCATTTGACTGATTTTCAAAATCTGGGGTTTCGTCAAAATTTTGATTTTCTTGGAAATATGTTTCCAAATTTTCGGGTTCGTATTCGACATTTGTTTGTAAATAATTTTGTTTTATTGTTTGTGTACTCATTGGGATTGTACTTTTTGTTATTCCAGACATGGGTTGAGGTTTAAATTGTTGTCTAGTTCTGACGGCATTATACGCGTTTTGTTTAGAAGCAAAAGGCATGCTTTGTTTACCAGAACTCTGTTGGACATTTATAGGTTTTGAAGGGAATTGTTGCCCTGGGAATCTTTGTGGAGGTATGTTATTGTGAAAGGTTTTTTGCGATTGTTGATGGTTATCTGATCTCAACAATGGACTTTTAAAAGTTTGGAGTGCATAATTATAATCGTTTGTTAATAAATTTTCACACATTTCTAATGTAGTGGGGTTATTCGTAATAAAAGATCCTCGAACATGAATTGGTAGTAATGTAATGAAATGTTTCACTACTAATTCTTGTATTTCATTTATTAATATAGTTTTCTGAGCTGTGTTATAATTTAATAAATGAACTTTTGATTTATATTTCGCAAAGTCATTTTTAAATTGTATTAAAGTTTCATGTATTTTATTTGTGCTTCTGATGCTTAAAATTTTTAGTAAAATAGTTTCTTTAGTTAATTTATCTTCGAAATTTTCGGATAAATATTGTTTTAGGTCTCTCCAGTTTTGGAAAGTGTTTTCGTTAATCAAATTTACTGCTTTATCTGTTAATTTACTTAACACTAATGAAAAAGCATATTTGGCTTGCAATGCATTAATCGTTGTTGATTGCACTATTTCGTAGAACAAATCTACTTGAATTATAAAGTTTGGTAATCTATTTACATCACCATTGTATTCAGGGATGACATTAGCCAGATTTTTAATATCTGCGTAAGTTGTCATTTCTGTATTATTCAATCTATTTGATTGTAGAGAAATATTGTTTAATAAGTTACTTAATATTTCAAATTCTTGATTTGTATCAGATGACAGTGGTTCGTTATCTGACATGTAATTTATAGGTTTAAAAAGAAACAATGAGACTTACAGACTTATTGTGAGTATCTGTATTGTTGACATCTCCTTTGTTGCGGGTGGGCTGATGACGTTCAGTTGACGGATACCTTGAGCTGCGAGCTGCTTGCTGCTTGGCCTGGTGGATTCGATGGGTCGTATGAATAGACCTCTGATGGGTCGTACGAATAGACCTCTGATGCAACCACTGTTTAGGTTGATTGTTGGTTAGCGAAGGCTTATTGGTATTGCTTTGCTTTTTTGGTTCGGACACACTATGCAACAATTAAAATTGTTGAATAAAGCGATGACAGATTTACGGCGAATTTTCAGCACACTGACTTCTTTATTTGTGATCCGATCCGACTGCGCCAATTATATGATCGTGACCGATATATAATAAAAAAAACGAATTTTTCGATTTTAATATACAGGCTTTATTTAGCAGTTTCTACTTTGAAGTTCTACAGCAAAAAGGATAACATTTCTTACTCTAACGCTTATTTATACTATTTCTTATCATAAAGGTTTCTTATTACTACGTGAGATATTCTCTCAGAGATTCATCTCATATTTATTAAGTCAGCATCTAATAGGGCTACATAATATATATATATATATATATATATATATATATATATATATATATATATATATATTTATATATATTTATTTATACACATATATATAGATCCGTTAATATACCAAATAGTATAACAGGATCCGCGACCCTGAAGAAGATTTCAACTTAGTTTAGAGTCAAATAAAAGTATGGGATAATGAATCATAGTGTGTTCTTAATAATATTTTCTAGGGGAACACACAATTAATGAAGAATGATTATCACTTCGTTCCTCCCTTTCTTGTAACAAAATTGGCGAAGAAAGCTCGTCACTTCGTTCCTCGCATTCATGTAATTAACATTGGCGAATTATTATTATATTATTATTATTTTGGGAAGTTGTGTATTTTGCACTGAAAGGAAGTTTTATGTTCGCCATTGCGAAAATTTACATATTTACCATTAAAGTTGTAGGTTTTCCACTGAGAAAATTGTGTTTTCCAATGAAGGAAGTTGTATGTATTTCATAGAAGAAAATTGCGTGCTTACTATTCTAAAATGTTGTATGTTTTACATTCAATGAGGGAAGTTATGTGTTTAACACTGATAAAAGTAGGTAGTATGTTTCTCATTGAGGGAAGTTATCCCTTATACTAAAAGGCAAAATTCATTCTCTATATATATTTTCATCTGTCTAGTAACCATTTGTGCGCAGCTCTAGAGCCTAGACGGTTTTCCATATTTCAGTGAAACCTTTACCGGTACTTAGAGATTTTTTGGGAATAGCGCCTTTTCATGAATTCATATTTTTCTTACACATGATGTGCGAGATATTAAATAAATAAGGTTATGGATCAAAGTGTGCGGGTTGCTACGAAAGTGGAGTTTGTTGATTATGGTTGTAACTTTACAAAAAATGATGTTCAATTTATCAATTCTGACAGATCTATTTCAAAAATTAAGTATAAATTACATATATTCTAGACAACTTGAAGATGTTTTGTAAATTAATATGTGTTTTGAATAAATAAGCAAACATGTGTACTATTTTGAAAAAAATTAAAAATCAGTTTAAAAAATTAAAATTGTAGCTGTCACTTTTCACAAATTTTTGTGCAACTAGTTATTTTTGACATTTTTGTCTGAAATGTTAAATATAAATTACGAGTACTTTAATTGTAGTCTATTTAGACAAGTTTGGTAATTCATTTGTGTTTAGAATAAATGAGGAACCTTATTATTATTTTGTAATTTTTTTAAAATTTAAAATAAATGTGACAGATGTCTTTGTTCGTCAACCTCGATTCTTTTAAGGATTTTAGGCGGTAAAATTCAATTGAGTTAACTTCTTATCTAATAATAAAAAGTTGAAAACTATTTTTCACTTTATAGCTGGATTCTTTTTCTTCTCAAAAAATACAACAGATGTCTCTGCTCGACAACATCGATGCTTCTAAGTATTTTAGGCGGTAAAATTTAAACAAGTTAATTACTTATCTAATATAAAAAAGTTCGTTTTAAATATTTATAATAAATTTCAGATTTTTTTTATCTAAATTCGTAGAATTGTCAAAAAGTTATTTTAAACAACCATCAGTTGTTTTTTATTTCTAATCAAGTGTCACAACATTATTTTACACGATCGTTAATTTTTTTTTCTAAATGTTATTTAAATCCTGCCGTGTTTGGCATTAAATTGAAGGTCTCACTCATCAGATTTAAACTCAAGTGTCAAAAAATTATTTTTGGACGATCGTCATTTGTTTTGTATAAATGTTATTTAAATCCCAACGTGTTTGGAATCAAATTACAGGTCTCGCAGAGGAGGTGTGAACTCAAGTGTCAAAAAGTTGTTTTGGGCGTTTATCAATTGTTTTGTGTAAATGTTATTTTCATCCTACCGTGTTTGATATTAAATTAAAAGTCTCAGGGAGCGGATTTAAACTTAATTAACAAAAAGTTATTTTGCACGATCGTCAATTGTTTGGTATTAAATTAAAGTTCATACTTAAACTCAAGTGTGACAAAGTAGTATCATGGAAGCGAGGAACGAAGTGACGAGCATGCTTCGCCGATGTACTGACATGGAAGCGAGGAACGAAGTGACGAGCTTTCTTCTCCAATTTCCTGACATGGAAGCGAGGAACGTAGTGACGAGTTTGTTTCGCCATTTGTTTGGTATTAAATTGAAGTTATTTAAGTCTACTCATTTTATTTTTCTACAGTTGTAATCTTCTTTAGTGACGCGGGTATCAGAAGAAAGGTGTCGAATAGACTGAACAAATGATAATATAAAAAATGGAGGCTGGCCGATTGTTTTCATAAAAGGCATTTAAAAAATGTGTTTGGTATCAAATAAATCTTGATGGAGAACTTTTAATTTTTTCGCTTGGATTGTACTTTGAATTGTAACTGACAAGCTGACGTAAGACTAGATAAGGTTGGTATTACACGAACAAATGTAGTAAAAATAATGTATATCTACCAAATTTGTCTATATGGAATGCAAATTATTATACATTATTATTGACGGTATTTCTAAATTTGCAAGAAGACAATAGAAATGTCAGATTGACAAAAGTCTTCATTACATGATCAAATATTAATGCAAGTTGTATTTAATATAAATTTCTTTTAAAAATCACTTATTCGGTATCTAAAGAAAGGTCTAAGTGACGTAATTTTATCTCAAATCGTTACGATCTACAATTGTTTAAACTTATTTATAAAATTTTTGTAGATACCTAACTTGTAGTTTCTCTATCTAAATGTTTTAGGAGTTGGCAGATAGTTATATTTTTAATGTCAATTGAAATCTATTGTAGGAGTAAAAATTAAAACACTTTATCTTGGAAATGTCCACGAAAAATCTTTTGTATTTGTTGTAATTTTTTCCGCAAACCAATTATGATCGGCAATTGTTTTTCATTAAAATTCATGAATATGCGACCTGTGGAATACCAAGTGAAATGTTTTACAAGTGAAATAGTGAGGAACTTAGAAATGACCCATCTGTATTACAAATATGTACGATTGGCAATTAATTTACTGAATATTTTCCTAAACCTAGCTTGTGGATTATTGAATGCAATGGTTTAGGCTCAAAGGAAAAAGCAGTGATGAATCCTCTTTGTCATAAATAATAACGATCAGCAATTTTTTTTTGTGGTAATTACTAGAAACGTAACTTAGGGGTATTTAATGCCAATTCATTGACGAAAGCGAGGAACGAAGTGACGAGCTTTCTTCGCCAATTTACTAACATGGAAGCAGGGAACAAAGAGGCAAATTTTCTTCGACAATTGCTTGCTAACAAATTTAAGGTATTTGATTAAACTTGCAATATATTTTCCTATAGTTTTAATTGCTATCTTCTTAAGAGTCGCGGAGCCTAGGGGTCAGACCTGCGAAGCAGGTCGGACCGCTAGTCCCTTATACTAAAAGGCATCATTCATTCTCTATGTATATATCTATATTTTCATCTGCCTAGTAACCAAAATTTTTGCGCAGCTCTAGAGCCTAGACGGTTTGACGGATTTCAGTGAAACCTTTACCGGAAGTTAGAGATTTTTTCAGAATAGCGCCTTTTCATGAATTTACATTTTTAGTACACATGATGTGCGAGATATTAAATAAATAAGGCGGAAATGCGTTTACGGATCAGAGTGTGCGGGTTGCTATCAAAGTGGAGTTTGTTGATTCTGGTTGTAACTTTACAAAAATTTATGTTCAATTTGTCATTTCTGACAGATCTGTTTCAAAATTTAAGTATAAATTACATATATTCTAGACAACTTGACGATGTTTTGTAAATTAATCTGTGTTTAGAATTAATGAACAAACATGTGTACTATTTTGTAAGTATATTAAAAGTCAATTAAAAAAATAAAAATTGTAGCTGTCACTTTTCACAAATTTTTGTGCAACTAGTTATTTTGACATTTCAGTTTGAAATTTTAAATATAAATTACTTAAATTGTAGTTCAGTTAGATAAGTTTGGTAATTTATTTGTGTTTAGAATAAATATGCAAACATTATTATTATTTTGAAATTATTTTAAATTTGAATTATTTTTTTTCATTTATTTTCAAATTTAAAATAAATATGACAGATGTCGTTGTTCGTCAACCTCGATTCTTTCAAGGAATTTAGGCGGTAAAATTCAAATGAGTTAACTTCTTTTCTAACATAAAAAAGTTGAGAATTATTTTTCGCTTCATATATGGTTTCTTTTTCTTCTCAAAAAATGCAACGGATGTCTCTGCTCGACAACATCGACGCTTTTAAATATTTTAGGCGGTAAAATTTAAACAAGTTAATTACTTATCTAATATAAAAAGTTCGTTTTAAATATTTATAATCAATTTCAGATTTTTTTATCTAAATTTGTAGAATTGTCAAAAAGAAATTTTAAACAATCATCAGTTGTTTTTTATTTCTAATAAAGTGTCACAAAACTATTTTACACGATTGTTAATTGTTTTTTCTAAATGTTATTTAAATCCTGCCGTGGTTGGCATTAAATTAAAGGTCTCACTCATCAGATTTAAACTCAAGTGTCAAAAAATTATTTTGGACGATCGTCATTTGCTTTTTTATAAATGTTATTTAAAACCTACCGTGTTTGGTGTTGAATTAAAGGTCTCAATCATGAGTATTAAACTCAAGTATCATAAATTGATTTTGGACGATCGTTAATTGTTTTTATAAATGTTATTAAAATCCTATCGTGTTTGGAATCAAATTAAAGGTCTCGCAAAGGAGGTTTGAACTCGAGTGTCAAAAAGTTGGTTTGGGCGATTGTCAATTGTTTTGTATTAATGTTATTTAAATCCTAGCGTGTTTGGTATTGAATTAAAGGTCTCACTCATGAGATTTAAACTCAAGTGTCAAAAAGTTTTTTTGGACGAACGTCAATTGTTTTTTATAAATGTTATTTAAACCCTACCGTGTTTGGAATCAAATGAAAGGTCTCACAAAGGAGGTTTGAAATCAAGTGTCAAAAAGTTATTTCAGGCGATTGTCAATTGTTTTGTATAAATGTTATTTTAGTTCTGCCGTGTTTAGTATTGAATTAAAGGTCTCACTCATGAGATTTAAACTCGAGTGTCAAAAAGTTATTTTGGACGAACGTCAATTGTTTTTTATAAATGTTATTTAAATCCTACCGTGTTTGGTATTGAATTAAAGATCTCAATCATGGGATTCATAGTTAAGTATCAAAATTTTATATTGACGATTGTCAATTGTTTTTATAAATGTTATTTAAATCCTACCGTGTTTGGAGTTAAATTAAAGGTCTCGCAGAAAAGGTTTGAACTCAAGTGTCAAAAAGTTGTTTCGGGCGATTATCTATTATTTTTTATAACTGTTATTTCAATCCTACCGTGTTTGGTATTGAATTAAAGGTCTCACTCATGAGATTTAAACTCGAGTGTCAAAAAGTTATTTTGGACGAACGTCAATTGTTTTTTATAAATGTTATTTAAATTCTACAGTGATTGGAATCAAATTAAAGGTCTCGCAGAGGAGGTTTGAATTCAAGTGTCAAAAAGTTGTTTTGGGCGTTTATCAATTGTTTTGTGTAAATGTTATATTAATCCTACCGTGTTTGATATTAAATTAAAAGTCTCATGGAGCGGATTTTGAACTTAAGTATCAAAAAGTTATTTTGCACGATTGTCAATTGTTTGGTATTAAATTAATGTTCATACTTAAACTCAAGGGTCGCAAAGTAGTATCATGGAAGCGAGGAACGAAGAGACGAGGTTGTTTCGCCGATGTACTGACATGGAAGCGAGGAACGAAGTGACGAACTTTCTTCGTCAATTTACTGACATGTAAGCGAGGAACGCAGTGATGAGCTTGCTTCGTCATTTGTCTGGTATTAAATGGTAGATATTTAAGACTACTAATTTTATTTTTCTACCGTTGTAATCTTCTTTAGTGACGCGGGTATCAAAAGAACGGTGTCGAATAGATTGAACAAATGATAATATATAAAATTGAGACTGGCCGATTGTTTTCATAAAAGTCATTAGAAAAATGTGTTTGGTATCATATAAGAATCTTGATGAACAAATGTAACTGACAAGCTGACGTAAGACTGGATAAGGTTGGTATTACACGAACAAAAGTAAAAATAATGTATATCTGCCAAATTTGTCAATATGGAATGCAAATTATTATACATTATTATTGACGGTATTTCTAAATTGCCAAGAATGTCAGATTGACTAAAGTCTTCATTACATGATCAAATATTAATGCAAGTTGTATTTAATATAAATTTCTTTTAAAAATCAGTTATTCGGTATCGAAAGAAAGTTCGAAGTGACGTAATTTTATCAAAAATCGTTACGATCGACAATTTTTTAAACTTTTTTTTTTAAATTTTTGTAGATACCTAACTTTTAGTTTATCTAACTAAATGTTTTAGGTGTTGGCAGATATTTATTTTTTTAAAGTCAATTGTAATCTATTGAAGGGGCAAAAATTAAAACACTTTGGCCCGGTTGCACCAACACATACTTTAATTTTTATTAACTAATGGATACTTAAAATTTAACGAAATGTTAAACTAATGAGCGTTGCACCAAAAATAATTTTAATTTTTAACGTGTCATTAGCGGATGGAGCATTAAGAATAGGTTGGTATTGTTTTCTATTGACGTACCTAGCTTCACTATCATTTTGACAGGACTTGACAAACGTCAGAATTTCGTAACGATACATATATTGCTGTTTACTTTCAAGTAACATGCTGTAAAGTACTGCAGTGGCAACATTTAATTTAATATTTTATTCATTTGAAATCTCAATCGTACTGCGAGGCAAGAAAATCTTCGTTTCCGTATTCCGAGCGTTCTTTTTATTTTATCGCCCAAAAAATAACAGTTATGATACATTCCACTTCTAAATTTGCTTTCAAAAGCGAATCATTAAAGATGGCACTGTCCTGTCATGGACAGATATGGTTCAACTCGCCATTATGTCCGTAAATTTGCACTTTGCACACTATCTGAACCCTGATCGTTAATAGAACACCAACCTTTACAGTTTCTAAAACGCTCATGATTATTCCTTCCTGCCGATTGGATTTTTATATGCCTGCAATTAACTGAATCCAACACAAGGGAATCTAGGAATTCTACGAAAAATTAGTTTGTTCTAAATAGAAACTATTTGTGGTATTACACGTGACATAATACGATAAACAGTAGATTTGAATATATAAGATGACCACCTAATACAGTTTGCAAATCTCCAGTGGTGTAATACCTTAACGTGATGGACAGTTGGTCCATCGAACTAACAGGAATGTGTTTGTTGGTAATATGATGCAGTGACTCTAATATAAATCACCACTCTGTTTTTTGACAGTCTATAGTGCATTTTAAAGTTCAGTTTATCATACATTTCGAAGGGATTATTTCTATTCCGGAAAATTCTTGGTAGTGGTAATACTCGTGGTAATATTTCTAGACCAGAAATTTCATCTTCAGATGTTGAGGACGATAATGACATTTCTTTTTAAAATATTATATTTCAAAAATATCACCTCATAAATAGCCATAATTTTATGTTTATTTGCATTTCAACGTTAAATATGTGGACACAAACATATTCACAAAACAGAACATGTCAAATATTGACATGTGTCAAATATTAATGCTACATTAAAAATTTAAGTACAGAAAAATAGGTACTTAATTTAATGGTTCGTTTAATGTGACATTAACGTTAATGTGGATTGGTGCAACAAAATTATGTCACTTTTAATTTTTCATTAATTTAATTCGACATTAATATTTTAAGTATCGTTGGTGCAACCGGGCCTTTATCTTGGTAATGTCCACGACAAATCTTTTGTATTTGTAGTAATCTTTTCCGCAAACCAATTATGATCGGCAATTGTTTTTCATTAAAATTCATGAATATGCGACCTGTGGAATACCAAGTGAAATGTTATACAAGTGAAATAGTAAGGAACTTAGAAATGACCCATCTTTATTACAAATCTGTACGATTGGCAATTAATTTACTGAATATTTCCCTAAACCAAGCTTGTGGAGTATTGAATGCAATGGTTTAGGCTCAAAGGAAAAAGTAGTGATGAATCCTCTTTGTCATAAATAATAACGATCAGCAATTGTTTTTGTGCTAATTACTAGAAACCTAACTTATTTAATGCCAATGCACATGCACAAGAGAGCGAGGAACGAAGTGACGAGCTTTCTTCGCCAATTTACTAACAAGGAAGTGGGGAACAAAGAGACAAATTTTCTTCGACAATTGCTTGCTAACTAATTTAAGGTATTTGATTAAACTTCCAATTTATTTTCCTATAGTTTTAGTTGCTATCTTCTTTAGAGTCGCGGAGCCTAGGGGTCAGACCTGCGAAGCAGGTCGGACCGCTAGTCCAATATACTAAAAGGCTTAATTCACTTTCTATATATATTTTCATCTGCCTAGTAACCAAATTTTTGCGCAGCTCTAGAGCCTAGACGGTTTGACGGATTTCAGTGAAACCTTTACCGGAAGTTAGAGATTTTTTCAGAATAGCGCCTTTTCATGAATTTACATTTTTAGTACACATGATGTGCGAGATATTAAATAAATAAGGCGGAAATGCGTTTACGAATCAGAGTGTGCGGGTTGCTATCAAAGTGGAGTTTGTTGATTCTGGTTGTAACTTTACAAAAATTTATGTTCAATTTGTCATTTCTGACAGATCTGTTTCGAAGTTCAAGTATAAATTACATATATTCTAGACAACTTAAAGATGTTTTGTAAATTTATCTGTATTTAGAATTAATGAACAAACATGTGTACTATTTTGTAAGTATTTTAAAAGTCAATTAAAAAAATTAAAATTGTTGCTGTTACTTTTCACAAATTTTTGTGCAACTAGTTAAACACATTATTTATCTATATTCTAATTTATATATTTACGTCTAATTCAAATGCTATATTAAGATCTATACTGTCTTATTTTTTACGAAAAAATATTAAGAAAATTATTAGGTAAAATTTACTGTCTATAAACTATGAATATTAAAATTTTACAATTTTAAGAAAATTTTGACACAAAACTAATGAAAATTGATGAAAATTACTAAAAATTACCAAATGTTGATGTGGTTTCTATAGATACACTGTCAGATTGAATTTTTTAACTGTCAAAATGAATTTTGACACATGTATGAAATGTCATTGAAAATATTCATTTACAATTTGTGATCGATTTAGTGAGTTCAAGTGTATAAAATTAATAAATTATTGTATTCTAATTGGTTTTACATAGTTTTGGTACGTTCAAATACAGTTTAAATGGGTTAAAAATGTGACGAAAATTTCAAATGACAGATGGAGATTTTGACGTTTAAATACACGTAAATTGTATAAAAATCATGGTAAATATGTATTATTTTATTGTACAATATCAATTAAACATATTCCATTACAGGAAACTTGGTACAAATTGATTTTATATTATACATGTCAAATTGAAGTTTGGTTATATTCATGTCATACAATTTTACTTATGAAATACTATAGAAAAACGTACAGTTACGCAAGAAATATATAGACATCATTGAAACCCATTGTATTGGACGAATTACAATTCTCAAAATGCATACAATAAATATTTGTGACTGAAAAAAATTTTGACAGTTTGACGGACCACTGTTAGAGTGTAAGGCTTTTTATTTACGGCTTCACGTAAGTGTGTAAAATGAATGAGCTCCTTTTTTTTAAGTTTTTATAATATTTAAGCAATATATTTTACTTTAATTCCAATTAATGACTTTTCGTCAGGATGTAAAATAAATTATTACCTTTCTTAAAATTTCTTACAATAAGTATTTGTGACTGAGAAATATTTTGACAGTTTGACGGACCACTGTTAGAGTGTAAGGCTTTTTACTTATGGCTTCACGTAAGTGTGTAAAATGATAGAGTTTCTTTCTTTAAAGTTTAAATAATTTTTAAACAATATATTTTACATTTATTCCAATTAATGACTTCTCGTCAGGATGTAAAATAAATTATTTCCTTTCTTCAAACTTTTAAATCATATTATGTAATCAATATAATTACACTGAACGAGGTGAGGAGCGCAGCGACGAGCCGAGTATACAACAAACATAATTACGAGGTGAGGAGCGTAGCGACGAACCGAGTATTCAACAAATATATTTACGAGGTGAGGAGCGCAGCGACGAGCCGAGTATACAACATACAAAATTACGAAGGGAGGAGCGCAGCATACATGCATACAATAAGTATTTGTGACTGAGAAATATTTTGACAGTTTGACGGACCACTGTTAGAGTGTAAGGCTTTTTATTTATGGTTTCATGTAAGTGTGTAAAATGAATGAGCTCCGTTTTTTTAAGTTTTAATAATATTTAAGAAATATATTTTACATTAATTCCAATTAATGACTTCTCGTCAGGATGTAAAATAAATTATTTCCTTTCTTCAAACTTTTAAATCATATGTAATCAATATAATTACATTGAACGAGGTGAGGAGTGCAGCGACGAGCCGAATATACAACAAACATAATTACGAGGTGAGGAGCGCAGTATACATGCATACAATAAGTATTTGTGACTGAGAAATATTTTGACAGTTTGACGGACCACTGTTAGAGTGTAAGGCTGTTTATTTATGATTTCATGTAAGTGTGTAAAATGAATGAGCTCCTTTTTTTTTAAGTTTTAATAATATTTAAGCAATATATTTTCGATGTTGAACTGCCGACAAGAGTAGACGTACTTTGTGTGTTCTGGCAACGCAAGTTGATAATTTTATTTAAGTGGTTTTGTGTGCTGTTTCTAATAAAAAAAAAGAAGTCAAAATGCTTTCGCGAGACGATAGAGACACCATCTCAACTATGATTATTTCATCATTGTCAAAACTGGGTGAAAATAAAGAATTTATTAAAACCATAGTTGAACAAGTAAGCAGTGCCGTACAAAAAATTTATGAAGATAAAATAAATAGTTTAAATAAACAGATTAAATCACTCAAACTTGAAAATAGTGAACTTAAAGAAATGTGCAATAGTAATGAGAAAAGTGTAGATAATCTGGAACAATATACGCGGCGCAACAACATACGCATATTTGGACTTCCAGAGGCTCGTGGAGAAGATACTGATGAAGCTGTGGTAAAACTCTTTCGTGAAAAATTGAAAGTGGACATTTCAACCAGTGAAATTGATCGCTCTCATAGACTAGGTAAGCCCAATAACAATGCCAAACGGCCAGTGATAGTGAAATTCGTGAGCTACCGGTCCCGCCAAAAAGTCTTCAGTATGAAGAAAAACCTTAAGGCATCTGGCATTACAATCAGGGAAGACCTCACTAAAGCCAGACTTTCTCTTCTGAAAGCAGCCATTGAAAAATTTTGTTTTAAAAATGTGTGGACTGCTGATGGTAAAATTTTTGTTAATATTGTAAAGGATGGTAGATCTAATAAATACCATATTAATAGTATGAAAGATATACAACAAATTAACTAATATATCTATCTATGAGTGGCATAATTTCTACCACTTTTAAATTTACAATAGTTTTGTCAAAATGATTTCTGTAATAAGATATCACAGTGTTTTTACTTAAGTTAAGTAGCCAGAACGTGCACAAGGTCTTTGAACTCTGCTAAGCGATTATTAATTTGTCCTTGATTAATTATATTTTGTTAATTTTTGTTTAGATTTTGTCTTATATTTCAAATCAGCTGTTTATAATACAGAACCCATTGACGTACACATTATTTTTGCGTCGAAAAAATTTCGTACTACTTGATTTATATTTAATGGTTTTTTATTTTTAAGTAATATGTTTAATTTCGGTCAAATAAACATTAGATCGCTCAATTCCTGTTTTTCAAAATTTAAAGACTTTGTTTACGATAATGGTTTTGACATATTGGCAGTTACAGAGACTTGGATATCTGAAAGTAATCCTTCTACTCTTTTTCATGTAGACGGATATAATTTGATAAGTTTAGCTAGAACTCATAAACGTGGGGGAGGTGTAGCTTTTTACGTACGTAATAATATTAATTACAATGTATTAGATACTTCTTTTGTTGTTACTAATAATATAGAACATCTGTGGGTACAAATTACTATTGAAAGTAGGAAATTAATTTTTGGTGTTGTTTACAATCCACATGTTCAAATGTATAAAGATATTGGTGGGTTAGAACCTATTCTAGAAACATTTTTGACTAAGGCAGACTATTTAATATTATCCGGCGACATTAACATCGACCTATTATCAGATGATGTATATTCAGGCTTCTTCAAAAATGTGTTATCAGCATTCGGTATGCAGCAATTGATAAATGAGTATACTAGACCAACTTCTAAGACGTTAGTCGATATTATTGCAATATCGGATCAATCACTGTGTAATTTCTCAGGTGTGATTGGATGCCCTGAGTTGTCAGATCATAGTTGTGTCTTCTGTACTCTTAATTTGCTCAAACCTACGGTACAAACTAAATGTTTTACTTATAGGGATTTTACTATGTTTGATGCTGAAATATTTTTTGCTGACTGTAGACATATAAATTGGGATAGTATTTTACTGATTGATAACATTAATGACAAACTTAATTTCTTTAATGATAACATTACTGCCCTTTTCGATGTACATGCGCCCTTGAAAACGTTAAAAACGAAGAAACAGTATTCTCCATGGTTCACACCGGTAATACAAATTATGCAGAAAAAGCGGGATAAAGCTTTATTAGATTATAAAAAATATAAAACGACTGCAAAATTTGAGTATTACAAACAGCTTCGTAATCTCACTACTGCAGCAATACGAAGAGAAAAACAAGCGTTCTTAGAATTTGAAGTTAACCGTAATATTAAAAACTCTGGAAAATTATGGGCTAGTTTAAATCGTTTGGGTGTAAATCAGAATAATGCAGCAAAAGATATTCCAGAAGTATTGTTAGAACCAAACAATTACGGACAATATTTAGTTAAAAAAGTAGGAATATCACATATAAATCCGGATACAAGAAATTTTTATCTTTCCAAAACATATGTAGAGAATCCTGGTGCAAAGTTTGAATTTAAGTGCATAGACACGGAAACCGTTGAAGTAATCTTAAGAAACCTAAAATCTAATGCTGTAGGTACGGACAATATTTCCTTAAAAATGTTATTAATAATTTTTCCTGTGATTGGTAAATATATTACGCATATAGTAAACACATGTCTTATTCAAAGTGTTGTTCCTGATACATGGAAATTTGCAATAGTTAAACCTATACCAAAGCAAAAGGATTGTTATACGTTCAATAACTTGCGACCTATAAGTATCTTACCAGTACTTTCCAAAGTCCTTGAAAAGGTATGTCGTGACCAAATGATGGATTACCTTACTACAAATAATATTTTACCAGCTAATCAGTCTGGGTTCAGATCTGGCCATAGTACCAATACTTGCTTACTAAATATCATTGATTCACTTTTAAGTAATTATGATAAATCTATTATGTCTCTGTTAATCCAGATTGATCTCTCAAAAGCTTTCGATATGATTGACCACAGTATGCTCCTGGCTAAACTGAAATATTACAATTTTTCTGATAATGCTATTCAATGGTGTAAAAACTATTTTGAAGGTAGATTTTTTCAAGTGTCCATGAAATCTAACGTTGATACAATAACTTCTTCTGCTTTTCCTTTATCTTGTGGAGTTCCGCAGGGTTCGGTTTTAGGGCCAATATTTTTTCTGATATATGTAGCAGATATGCCAAAAAATTTTAAATTTTGTTCTGTTCACTCTTACGCAGATGATACGCAAATTATAGCGTCTATTAATCCTGATACTATCATGGAGCAATGTGAAACTGTTAACAAAGAACTAAAGCAGTTAGTAATCTGGATGAAGAGTAATGGTTTAAATATAAATGCTTCAAAATCTGCTCTACTGGTAATAGGTAATCATGATATACCTGATATTGTTTTGGATGATGTCATATTACAGCGCAGTTCTTCAATAAAAAGTTTAGGCCTACTTATTGATGAAAATTTGATATTTAGAAACCATTTGAATCAGAAACTTATTTCAGTTAGGCTGAAATTGAGACATTTGTACAAATTTTCTCACGATCTTAGTATACCAGTAAAACTGCGTCTGGTAAATACTTTAATTTTGCCTATTATAGATTATTGTGCATGTACATATGTTCCAAATCTTACTCTAACAGACAAAAACAGAATTAGACTAATTCAGAACTCATGTTTAAGATTTGTGTACGGTGTGCGTAAATACGATCACATTTCTCAATACCGTGAATTATCTAAGATAAAGGACATTGACAGTAGAACAAAAACAGCGTATCTTTGTCTAGTGCATAAAGTTAGACTAACAGGTTCTCCCTCATATTTATTGGATAAGTTGATTCAAAAGCATTATAATTATCCATTACGTGTTAAGGATTTGTATATTATTCCTGCTTTTCGTAAGACAAAATTCAAAGGTGCATTTTCATACTTAGCACCAACATTCTATAATGACTTACCGCAATGTTGTAAATCCTTGTCTCTGAACTCTTTTAAAAAATTTGTTAAAACATTATTTTAAATTAAAATTTAATGTTTATAGATTTATAAATTCATTGTAATTTTCAATTTACCATGTAAAATTTGTATGTATTCGTTTTGTCGGCTATTATTATATTTATATATATTTTCTTATGTTGTACGGTTAGGTGGAAGATCAGCCTGTGGCTGAACCTCGCCATTAACTTATTTGGGTTAATAAAGATTATTTATTATTATTATTATTATTATTACATTAATTCCAATAAATGACTTCTCGTCAGGATGTAAAATAAATTATTTCCTTTCTTCAAACTTTTAAATCATTTGTAATCAATATAATTACATTGAACGAGGTGAGGAGCGCAGCGACGAGCCGAGTATACGACAAATATATTTACGAGGTGAGGAGCGCAGCGACGAGCCGAGTATACAACAAACATAATTACGAGGTGAGGAGCGTAGCGACGAACCGAGTATCCAAGAAATATATTAACGAGGTGAGGAGCGCAGCGACGAGCCGAGTATACAACAAACATAATTATGAGGTGAGGAGCGTAGCGACGAACCGAGTATCCAAGAAATATATTAACGAGGTGAGGAGCGCAGCGACGAACCGAGTATACAACAAACATAATTACATTATGAACAGCGTAGCGACGAACTGAGTATTCAACATATTTACTCCACAAAAGTAGATATAATAAAAATATATGACATACTGCGAACTGCAATATTTACTTAATGAAAAGTTTTATCATAGTATTACGTATATTGATAAAACATATTTTCATGGAAATTAAAAAAAAAATGTTATATTATCAATATGAAATAAAAGTATGCGAGGCGAGGAGCGTAGCGACAAGCCTCGTACTTAAAAAATACATTAACGAGGTGAGGAACATAGCGACGAACCTCAAATCTATTCTACATATTCTTAAAATATAGTAATCAAAAATCTATAATTTTTCTAAATAATAATATTTCATTATAAATTTCTATTTACCATGGAAACACACTTATAGTTATAACTATTACATTACCATAGTAACATATGTACTTAAAGTGTATCTATTGATACGAATTATTTTGTTTACTATGGAAATTTAAAAAAATAAGAATATTATCAACACGAAATAAAAGTATGCGAGGCGAGGAGCGTAGCGACGAGCCTCGTATCCAACTAATACATTTACAAAGCTTATAATAAAAAAAATTTTAAACACCTTTGTTTCAAAAATAATATTCTCATTGAATTTTCAGTTTTTTCCATGACAATGAAATTATATCTATATCATTACCATAGAAACATATGTTCTTAAAATGTATCCATAGATACGAATAATTGTGGTTATCATGGAAATTAAAAAGATTAATTGTTTATCAATACAAAATAAGGTTATGCGAGGCGAGGAGCGTAGCGACGAGCCTCGTATCCAACTTATACATTTACAAAGCTTATAATAAAAAAAATTTTAAACACCTTTGTTTCAAAAATAATATTCTCATTGAATTTTCAGTTTTTCCATGACAATGAAATTATACCTATATCATTACCATAGAAACATATGTTCTTACAATGTATCCATAGATACGAATAATTGTAGTTACCATGGAAATTAAAAAGATTAAGTGTTTATCAATACAAAATAAGGTTATGCGAGGCGAGGAGCGTAGCGACGAGCCTCGTATCCAACTTATACATTTACAAAGCTTATAATAAAAAAAATTTTAAAAACCTTTGTTTCAAAAATAATATTCTCATTGAATTTTCACTTTTTTCTATGACAACGAACTTATACCTATATCATTACCATAGAAACATACGTTCTTACAATGTATCCATAGATACAAATAATTATGGTTACCATGGAAATTAAAAAGATTAAGTGTTTATCAATACAAAATAAGGTTATGCGAGGCGAGGAGCGTAGCGACGAGCCTCGTATCCAACTTATACATTTACAAAGCTTATAATAAAAAAAATTTTAAAAACCTTTGTTTCAAAAATAATATTCTCATTGAATTTTCAGTTTCTTCAATGACAACGAACTTATACCTATATCATTACCATAGAAACATATGTTCTTACAATGTATCCATAGATACGAATAATTGTAGTTACCATGGAAATTAAAAAGATTAAGTGTTTATCAATACAAAATAAGGTTATGCGAGGCGAGGAGCGTAGCGACGAGCCTCGTATCCAACTTATACATTTACAAAGCTTATAATAAAAAAAATTTTAAAAACCTTTGTTTCAAAAATAATATTCTCATTGAATTTTCACTTTTTTCTATGACAACGAACTTATACCTATATCATTACCATAGAAACATACGTTCTTACAATGTATCCATAGATACAAATAATTGTGGTTACCATGGAAATTAAAAAGATTAAGTGTTTATCAATACAAAATAAGGTTATGCGAGGCGAGGAGCGTAGCGACAAGCCTCGTATCCAACAAAAAGCACTGATTTATCTAAAGAACATTTAATTAAAAAATATTTCTATCCACCTCATGTTTTTATTTATACGGCGAAGCACTATCCGTATAACTGGTTATTTTGACATTTCAGTCTGAAATTTTAAATATAAATTACTTTAATTGTAGTTCAGTTAGACAAGTTTGGTAATTTAGTTGTGTTTAGAAAATATATGCAAACATTATTATTATTTTGTAATTATTTTAAATTTGAATTTTTTTCTCATATTTTTTCAAATTTAAAATTAATATGACAGATGTCGTTGTTTGTCAACCTCAATTCGTTTAAGGAATTTAGGCGGTAAAATTCAAATGAATTAACTTCTAACATAAAAAAGTTGAGAATTATTTTTCGCTTCATAGATGGTTTCTTTTTCTTCTCAAAAAATACAACAGATGTCTCTGCTCGACAACCTCGATGCTTCTAAGTATTTTAGGCGGTAAAATTTAAACAAGTTAATTACTTATCTAATATAAAAGTTCGTTTTAAATATTTATAATCAATTTCAGATTTTTTATATATCTAAATTCGTAGAATTGTCAAAAAGTTATTTTAAACAATGATCAGTTGTTTTTTATTTCTAATCAAGTGTCAAAAATTATTATACACGATCGTTAATTGTTTTTTCTGAATGTTATTTAAATCCTGCCGTGTTTGGCATCAAATTGAAGGTCTCACTCATCAGATTTAAACTAAAGTGTCAAAAAATTATTTTGGACGATCGTAATTTGTTTTTATAAACGTAATTTAAAACCTAACGTGTTTGGTATTGAATTAAATGTCTCAATCATGATATTTAAAGTCAAGTATCAAAAATTTATTTTGGACGATCGCTAATTGTTTTTATAAATGTTATTTAAATCCTACCGTGTTTGGAATCAAATTACAGGTCTCGGAGAAGAGGTTTGAACTCAAGTGTCAAAAAGTTGTTTTTGGTGATTGTCAATTGTTTTGTATAAATGTTATTTAAATCCTACCGTGTTTAAAGGTCTTGCTCATGAGATTTAAACTCAAGTTTCAAAAAGTTATTTTGGACGAACGTCAATTGTTTTTTATAAATGTTATTTAAATCCTACAGTGTTTGAAATCAAATTAAAGGTCTCGCAGAGGAGGTTTGAATTAAAGTGACAAAAAGTTGTTTTGGACGATTGTCAATTGTTTTCTATAAAAATTATTTAAATCTTACCGTGTTTGGTATTCAATTGAAGGTCTCGCAGAGGAGATTTGAACTCAAGTGTCAAAAAGTTGTTTTGGACGATTGTCAATTGTTTTCTATAAAAATTATTTAAACCCTACCGTGTTTGGTATTGAATAAAAGCTCTCGCAGAGAAGATTTGAACTTAAGTGTCAAAAAGTTATTTTGGACGATTGTCAATTGTTTTTTATAAATATTATTTAAATATTACCGTGTTTGGTATAAAATTAAAGGTCTCGCGAAGGAGATTTGAACTCAAGTGTCAAAAAGTTGTTTTGGACGATCGTTAATTGTTTTGTATAAATGTTATTTAATTCCTACCGTGTTTGGTATCAAATTAAAAGTCTCATGAAGGATATTTCAACTCAAGTGTCAAACAGTTATTTTGGTAAATCGTCAATTGTTTTTTTTTTATAAATGTTATTAAAGCCTAACGTGTTTGGTATTGAATTAAATATCTCACGGAAAACGAAGAAATGAAGAGACGAGCTTGCTCCGCCATGCACTGACTTAAAAGCGAGGAACGAAGTGACGAGCTTTCTTCGTTAATGTACTGACATAGAAACGAGGAACATAGTGACGAGCTTGCTTCGCCGATGCACTTTTTGAAAGCGAGGAACGAAGGCACAAGCTTGTTTCTCCAATGTACTGACATGGAAGCGAGGAACGTAGTGACGAGCTTGCTTCGTCGATGCACTGACATGGAAGCGAGGAACGAAGTGACGAGCTTTCTTCGTCAATGTACTGACATCGAAGCGAGGAAAATAGTGACGAGCTTGCTTCGCCAATTGTTTGGTATAAATTGGAAATTATTTAAGACTACCCAATTTATTTTTCTATATTTTCAGTTGTAATCTTCTTCAGTGACGCGGAGCCTAGGGGACAGACCTTGCGAAGCAGGTCGGGCCGCTATCCTATATACTAAAAGGCATGAGTATTTCACTATAGATTAGCCAATCTAGCAACCAAATTTGTGCAATTTGTCCGCAGACCTACAGCCTAGATCGTTTGACGGATTCGGGTGAAACCTTCACTGGCATTTAGAGTTTGATTGGGAATAGGGCCTTTTTATGAATTCACATTTTTCTTACACATGATGTGCGAGATATTCAATAAATAAAGCGGAAATCAGAGTGTGCGAGCGTTGCTATGAATGTGAAATTTGTTGATTTTAAATGAATAACTGTTTTGTAGTCGTAACTTTTCACAAATTTTTGTTCTTGTCATTTTTGACAGATCTTTTTGAAAAATTAAGTATAAATTATATTAAATCTAGACAAGTTTCAGAAGTTTTGTAAATATATCTGTGTTTAGAGTAAATGAATGAGAATACATGTGTACTATTTTGTAAATATTTTAAAAGTCCATCAAAAATATTAAAATTGTAGCTGTCACTTTTCACAAATTTGTGTGCACCTTGTCATTTTTGACAGTCATTTTGAAATTTTAAGTAAAAGTATAACAGATGTCTCTGCCCGTAAACTTCGAAGCTTTGAAGCATTTTAGGCGGTAAAATTTAAATAAGTTAATTATTTGTCTAAAACAAAAATGATGAAAATTATTTTCAAGATCGTTTTAAATATTCTTAATAAATTTCAGAATTATCTTTTTAATCTAAATTTGTACACAAGAAGCTATTTTGAACGATTGTTTAAAGTATTTTATAAAAGTTATTTAAATCCTGCCGTGTTTGCTATATAATTAATAGTTTCACGGAATAGATTTAAACTTAAGTGTCAGAAAGTTATTTTGGACGATCGTCTATTGTTTTCTATAAATACTACTTAAATCCTACCGTGTTTGGTATCAAATTAAAGGTCTCACAGAGGAGATTTCAACTCAAGTGTTAAAACGTTATTTTAGACGATTGTCAATTGTTTTTTTATAAATGTTAATTAAAACGTACCGTGTTTGGTATCAAATTAAAAGTTTCACGGAGTAGATTTAAACTCAAGTGTCAAAAAGTTATTTTGGACCATCGTCTATTGCTTTCCATAAATACTATTTAAATCCTACCGTGTATGGTATCAAATTAAAGGTCTCGCGGAGGAGATTTGAACTCAAGTGTTAAAACGTTATTTTAGACGATTGTCAATTGTTTTTTATAAATGTTATTCAAAACAAATCGTATTTAGTATTAAATTAAAGTTCTCAGGCATGAGATTTAAACTCAAGTGTAAAAAAGTTGATTCGGAAGACCGTCAGTTGTTTTTTATAAATGTTATTTAAATTCTACCATGTTTGGTAACAAATTAAAGGTCTCATGGAGGAGATATAATTCAAGTGTCAAAAAGTATTAACATGGAAGCGAGGAACGAAGTGACGAGCTTGCTTTGCTCATGTACTGACATGGATGCGAGGAACGAAGTGACGAGCATTCTTCGCCAATGTACTGACATAGTGGCGAGGAACGAAGAGACTAATTCGAGTTATTTTTCTATATTTTTAGTTGTAATCTTCTTCAGTGTCGCGGAGCCTAGGGGTCAGACCTGCGAAGCAGGTCGGACCGCTAGTCCTATATACTAATCGGCGTGGGTCTGAACTGTCACTCTATAGATTAGCCAATCTAACAACGGCCATCGGAATCGCCTACAGCCTAGACGGTTTGATGTATTCGGGTGAAACTTTTTTGCGTGTTAAAGGTCCCTGTGGAACAGTGCCTTTTGCGTGTCTCATATTTTTCTTACACATGATGTGCGAAATATTAAATGCGAAAGACATTAAATTTTTCAATCAAGGGGGGCCTCGGGTTGCTACGAAAGTGTACTTTGTTGATTGTAGTTGTAACTTTTCACAAATTTTTGTTCAATTTGACATATATGACAGATCTGTTTCAAATTTTTACTAATCGGCGTGGGTCTTAACTGTCACTCTATAGATTAGCCAATCTAACAACGGCCATCGGAATCGCCTACAGCCTAGACGGTTTGATGTATTCAGGTGAAACTTTTTTTGGGTGTTAAAGGTCCCTGTGGAACAGTGCCTTTTGCGTGTCTCATATTTTTCTTACACATGATGTGCGAAATATTAAATGCGAAAAACATTAAATTTTTCCATCAAGGGGGGCCTCGGGTTGCTACGAAAGTGTACTTTGTTGATTGTAGTTGTAACTTTTCACAAATTTTTGTTCAATTTGACATATATGACAGATCTGTTTCAAATTTTGAGTAGAAATTACATTAATTCTAGACAAATTGAAGAAGAGTTGTAAGTTTGTCTGCATTTAGGATAAAAGTACAAATATATGAACTATTTTGAAAATATTTTAAAAGTTAATAAAAAGAATTAAAATGTAGCTGTCACTTTTCACGAATTTGTGTTCATGTCATTTTTGACATATCTGTTTGAAAATGTAAGCATAAATTTAATTAATTCTAGACCAGATGAAAAAGTTTTGTAAATTTATCTGTGTTTAGAATAAATGAGCAAACATGTTTACTAATTTGTAAATTTTTAAAATGTGAATTTTATCATATTTTTTCAAATTTAAAATTAATATGACAGATGTCTGTGTCAACTTCAATTCTATAAGGATTTTAGGCGGTAAAATACAACAGATGTCTCTGCTCGACAACCTCGATGCTTCTAAGTATTTTAGGCGGTAAAATTTAAATAAGTTAATTACTTATCCAATATAAAATGATCGTTTTAAATATTTATAATGAATTTCAGAAATATTTTTTTTATTATCAGTTGTTTTTTATTTGGATCCTGCCGTCATTTTGGACGATTGTCAATTGTTTTTTATAAAAATTATTTAAATGCTACCGAGTTTGGTATTGAATTAAAGGTCTCGCAGAGGAGATTTGAACTAAAGTGTCAAAAAGTTGTTTTGGACGATTGTCAATTGTTTTCTATAAAAATTATTTAAATCCTACCGTGTTTGGTATTCAATTAAAGGTCTCGCAGAGGAGATTTGAACTCAAGTGTCAAAAAATTGTTTTGGACGATTGTCAATTGTTTTCTATAAAAATTATTTAAATCCTACCGTGTTTGGTATTAAATAAATGGTCTCGCAGAGAAGATTTAAACTCAAGTGTCAAAAAGTTATTTTGGACGATTGTCAATTGTTTTTTATAAATATTATTTAAATCCTACCGTGTTTGGTATCAAATTAAAGGTCATGCGGAAGAGATTTGAACTCAAGTGTCAAAAAGTTGTTTTGGACGATCGTTAATTGTTTTGTATATATGTTATTTAATTCCTACCGTGTTTGGTATCAAATAAAAGGTCTCGCAGAGAAGATTTAAACTCAAGTGTCAAAAAGTTATTTTGGACGATTGTCAATTGTTTTTTATAAATATTATTTAAATCCTACAGTGTTTGGTATCAAATTAAAGGTCTCGCGGAAGAGATTTGAACTCAAGTGTCAAATAGTTGTTTTGGACGATCGTTAATTGTTTTGTATATATGTTATTTAATTCCTAGCTTGTTTGGTATTCAATTAAAGATCTCGCAGAGGAGATTTGAACTCAAGTGTCAAAAAATTGTTTTGGACGATTGTCAATTGTTTCTATAAAAATTATTTAAATCCTACCGTGTTTGGTATTAAATAAAAGGTCTCGCAGAGAAGATATATGTTATTTAAATCTTACCGTGATTGGTATCAAATTAAAAGTCTCATGAAGGATATTTCAACTCAAGTGTCAAAAAGTTATTTTGGTAAATCATCAATTGTTTTTTTATAAATGTTATTTAAATCCTTACGTGTTCGGTATTGAATTAAATATCTCACGGAAGAGATTTAAACTAAAGTGCCAAATAATAGCAACATAAAAGCGAGAAACGAAGTGACGAGCTTGCTTTGCCCATGCACTGACTTGAAAGCGAGGAACGAAGTGACGAGCTTTCTTCGTCAATGCACTGACATGGAAGCGAGGAACGTAGTGACGAGCTTGCTTCGTCGATGCACTGACATGGAAGCGAGGAACGAAGTGACGAGCTTTCTTAGTCAATGTACTGACATGGAAGCGAGGAACGTAGTGACGAGCTTGCTTCGCCATTTGTTTGGTATTAATTGGAAGTTATTTAAGACTATCAATTTATATTTCCACATTTTCAGTTGTAAAATTTCATTTTGATGCTACTTTTACTTTAAACTAGGAAAAGTCGCTATTACACGACAAATTTATTAAAAATAAAGTAAATGCGTTAAATTTGTCGACAATGTAGGGTGCAATTTATTATATATTATTATTGACGGTTCTTTTAAATTGACTAGATAATAATAAAAATGTCAGATTCAGAGAAGTCTTTGTAACATAATCAAATTTAATAAAAATAAAATAAAACCATGAAATTTAGAGAAAAAAAAAAGTTTCCAGCCTTTTTTTTTATTCTACTTGACTTTAGATTAAGTAACTTTGGTATTACACGATCAAATTTAGTAATAATAAAGTAAATCCGTCAAATTTGTCGACAAAGGAGAATGCAAATTATTGTACATTATTATTGATAATATTTTAAAATTACCAATAGAAATATCAGATTGACAAAATTATTTATCACATGATCAAATATTAATTAAGTTGTGTTTGATTTAATTATTTTTTTAAAATCACTTTTTGGGTATCCAAAGAAAGATGTCGAATAGACGGGACAAATGATAATATAAAAAATGGCGGCTGTCGATTATTTTCATAAAAGACATCACAAAAATATAGTATTTGGTATCAAATGAGAATCTTGAATAGACAAGTTTAAATTTTTTAGCTTTGATTGTACTTTGAAATGTAACTGACAAGATAACGTAAGACTGGTTGGTTGGTATTACTCGATCAAATTTTATAAAAATTTTAAAAACCGCGAAATTTAAAGGAAAAAAATTCCATTACAATTTCACAATTTTATTCTACTTTGACGTTAGATTAGGTAAAGTCGACAATGTGGAATGCAAATTATTATACATTATTATTGGCGGTATTTTTAAATTTTTTTTAGGTATCTAACTTGTGGTGTATGAAATGAAATGTTTTAAGAGTTCCCAGATAACCATTTTTTTAAGTCACTTGAAATCTATTGCAAGGGTAAAAATTCAAACACTTGGTCTTGGTAATACGAGTATCCACGGAAAATTTAATAATTGCGTTTGTTGTAATTTTTTTCGCAAACCGATTCTGATCGGCAATTATTTTTCCTTACAATTCATGAATATTTGCGACCTGTGGGGTACCAAGTAAAATGTTTTAGAAGTGAAATATTGAGCCATCTTTATTATAAATCAGTACGATTGGCAAATGCTTTTCTGATTAATTCTCCTAAAGCTAGCTTGTGAAGTATTGAATGTAACGTTTCAGGCTCAAAAAGTTGGAAAAGGTAGTGATGAACCTTCTTTATCACAAATAATTACGATCAGCAATTGCTTTTGTGGAAATTACTAGAAACTTAACTTAGGGATATTACATGAACTGTTTTAGGGATGGGAAGTTAAGAGACACTGACATGAAAGCGAGGAACGAAGTGATGTGTTTTCTTCGCCAATTTACTGACTTGGAGGCGAGGAACAAAGAGACTGCTATCTTCTTTAGTGTCGCGGAGCCTAGGGGTCAGACCTGCGAAGCAGGTCGGACCGCTAGTCCTATATACTAAAAGGCATCATTCATTCTCTATATATCTATATTTTCATCTGCCTAGTAACCAAAATTTGTGCGCAGCTCTAGAGCCTAGACGGTTGGACAGATTTTAGTGAAACCTTTACCGGAAGTTAGAGATTTTTTCAGAATAGCGGCTTTTCATGAATTCACATTTTTAGTACGCATGATGTGCGAGATATTAAATAAATAAGGTGAAAATGCGTTTACGGATCGAAGTGTGTGTGTTGCTATGAAAGTGGAGTTTGTTGATTCTGGTTGTAACTTTACAAAAATTTATGTTCAATTTGTCATTTCTGACAGATCTGTTTCAAAATTTAAGTATAAATTACACATATTCTAGACAACTTTAAGATGTTTTGTAAATTTATCTGTGTTTTGAATTAATGAACATACATGTGTACTATTTTGTAAGTATTATAAAAGTCAATTAAAAAATTGTAGCTGTCACTTTTCACAAATTTTGTGCAACTGGTTATTTTGACATTTCAGTCTGAAATTTTAAATTTAAAGTACTTTAATTGTAGTTCAGTTAGACAAGTTTGGTATTTATTTGTGTTTAGAATAAATATGCAAACATTATTATTATTTTGTAATTATTTTAAATTTGAACTTTTTTTAATATTTTTTTCAAATTTAAAATAAATATGACAGATGTCGTTGTTCGTCAACCTTGATAGAGCACTAGAAGAATTTAGGTACTCTCGTCCGCCATTTTGGGTCCAGATGTCATAAATAAAACAAGTTATTGGAATCCAGTTAGAAGTATTCTGTACACTTACCTGTTAGATATGAAATATAATAATTAAGAGAATGATATATCACAATTATTAATCAATATCAACTTCAAATTTGACAGAAAAGAATTAAAGTAACTGGATTCCAATACTTTGTTTTATTTATGACACTTGGACCAAAAATGGCGGATGAGAATACTCATATATTCTAGTGCCTTAACCTTGATTCTTTTAAGGATTTTGGGCGGTAAAATTCAAATGAGTTAACTTCTTATCTAACATAAAAAAGTCGAGAAATATTTTTCGCTTCACAGATGGTTTCTTTTTCTTCTCAAAAAATACAACAGATGTCTCTGCTCGACAACATCGATCGTATTTTAGGCGGTAAAATTTAAATAAGTTAATTACTTATCTAATATAAAAAGTTCGTTTTAATATTTATAATCAATTTCAGATTTTTTAAATCTAATTTCGAAGAATGGTCAAAAAGTTATTTTAAACAATCATCAGTTGTTTTTTATTTCTAATCAAATGTCACAAAATTATTTTACACGATCGTTAATTGTTTTTTTCTAAATGTTATTTAAATCCTGTCGTGTTTGACATTAAATTGAAGGTCTCACTCATCAGATTTAAACTCAAGTGTCAAAAAATTATTTTGGGCGATCGTCATTAGTTTTTTATAAAGGTTATTTAAAACCTACCGTGTTTGGTATTGAATTAAATGTCTCAATTATGAGATTTAAACTCACGTATCAAAATTTTATTTTGGACGATCGTTAATTGTTTTTATAAATGTTATTTAAATCCTACCGTGTTTGGAATCAAATTACAGGTCTCGGAGAAGAGGTTTGAACTCAAGTGTCAAAAAGTTGTTTTGCGTGATTGTCAATTGTTTTGTATAAATGTTATTTGAATCCTACCGTGTTTGGTATTGAATTAAAGGTCTCGCTCATGAGATTTAAACTCAAGTGTCAAAAAGTTATTTTGGATGAACGTCAATTGTTTTTTATAAATGTTATTTAAATCCTACAGTGTTTGGAATCAAATTAAAAGTCTCGCAGAGGAGGTTTGAACTAAAGTGTCAAAAAGTTGCTTTGGGCGTTTATCAATTGTTTTGTGTAAATGTTATTTTTATCCTACCGTGTTTGATATTAAATTAAAAGTCTCATGGAGCGGATTTAAACTTAAGTATCAAAAAGTTATATTGCACAATTGTCAATTGCTTGGTATTAAATTAAAGTTCATATTTATACTCAAGTGTCACAAAGTAGTATCATGGAAGCGAGGAACGAAGTGACTGTCAGTTTTCACAAATTTTTGTGCAACTAGTTATTTTGACATTTTAGTCTGAAATTTTAAATATAAAGTACTTTAATTGTAGTTCAGTTAGACAAGTTTGGTAATTTATTTGTGTTTAGAATAAATATGCAAACAGTATTATTATTTTGTAATTATTTTAAATTTGAATTTTTTTAAATATTTATTTCAAATTTAAAATAAATATGAGAGATATCGTTGTTCGTCAACCTCGATTCTTTTAAGGATTTTAGGCGGTAAAATTAAAATGAGTTAACTTCTTATCTAACATAAAAAAGTTGAGAATTATTTTTCGCTTCACAGATGTTTTCTTTTTCTTCTCAAAAAATACAACAGATATCTCTGCTCGACAACATTGATGCTTCTAAGTATTTTGGCGGTAAAATTTAAACAAGTTAATTACTTATCTAATATAAAAAGTTCGTTTTAAATATTTCTAATCAATTTCAGATTTAAACTGAAGTGTCAAAAAGACGATCATTATTTGTTTTTTATAAATGTTATTTAAAACCTGCCGTGTTTGGTATTGAATTAAAGGGCACACTCATGAGATTTAAACTCAAGTGTCAAAAAGTTATTTTGGACGAACGTCAATTGTCTTTAATAAATGGTATTTAAATCCTACAGTGTTTGGTCTCGCAGAGGAGGTTTGAACTCAAGTGTTAAAAAGTTATTTTGGGCGTTTATCAATTGTTTTGTGTAAATGTTATTTTAATCCTACCGTGTTTGATATTAAATTAAAAGTCTCATGGAGTGGATTTAAAATTAAGTTTCAGAAAGTTATTTAACACGATCGTCAATTGTTTGGTATTAAATTAAAGTCCATACTCTCAAACTCAAGTGTCACAAAGTAGTATCATGGAAGCGGAGAACGAAGTGACTAGCTTGCTTCGCCGATGTACTGACGTGGAAGCGAGGAACGAAGTGACGAGCTTGCTTCGTCAATTTACTGACATGGAAGAGAAAAATGCAGTGATGAGCTTGCTTCGCCATTGGTTTGGTATTAAATGGTAGTTATTTTAAGACTACTCATTTTATTTTTCTACAGTTGTAATCTTCTTTAGTGACGCGGGTATCAAAAGAAAGGTGTCGAATAGACTGAACAAATGATAATATAAAAAATGGAGGCTGGCCGATTGTTTTCATAACAGTCATTAGAAAAATGTGTTTCTTATCAAATAAAAATCTTGATGGACAAGTTTTAATTTTTTCACTTCGATTCTACTTTGAAGTGTAACTAACAAGCTGACGTAAGACTGGATAAGGTTGGTATTACACGAACAAATTTAGTAAAAATAATGAATATCTGCCAAATTTGTTAATATGGAATGCAAATTATTATACATTATTATTGACGGTATTTCTGAATTGGCAAGAAGACAATAGAAATGTCAGATTGACAAAAGTCTTCACTACATGATCAAATATTAATGCAAGTTGTATTTAATAAAAATTCCTTTTAAAAACCACTTATTCGGTATCGAAAGAAAAGTCGAAGTGACGTAATTTTATCTCAAATCGTTACGATCGACAATTGTTTAAACTTTTTTTTAAGTTTTGGAGATACTTAACTTGTAGTTTATCTAACTAAATGTTTTAGGTATTAGCAGATACTTATTTTTTTAAAGTCAATTGAAATCTATTTTAGGCGTAAAAATTAAAACACAATCTATTGTGTTTGTTGTAATTTTTTCCGCAAACCAATTACGATCGGCAATTGTTTTTCATTAAAATTCATGGATATGCGACCTGTGGAGTACCAAGTGAAATGTTTTACAAGTGAAATATTGAGGAACTGACCCATCTTTATTACAAATCAGTAGGATTGGCAATTAATTTTCTGAAAATTCCCCTAAACCTAGCTTGTGGAGTATTGAATGTTTTAGGTTCAAACATTAGGAAAAAGTAGTGATGAATCTTCCTTGTCATAAATAATAGGGATCAGCAATTGTTTTTGTGGTTATTACTAGAAACCTAACTTAGCGGTATTTAATGCCAATGCACTGACATGAAAGCGAGAAACGAAGTGACGAGCTTTCTTCGCCAATTTACTAACAAGGAAGCGGGGAACAAAGAGACAAATTTTCTTCGACAATTGCTTGCTTACATATTTAAGGTATTTGATTAAACTTGCAATTTATTTTCCTATAGTTTAAGTTCCTATCTCCTTTAGAGTTGCGGAGTCTAGGGGTCAGACCTGCGAAGCAGGTCGGACCGCTAGTCCTATATACTAATCGGCGTGGGTCTGAACTGTCACTCTATAGATTAGCCAATCTAACAACGGCCATCGGAATCGCCTACAGCCTAGACGGTTTGATGTATTCGGGTAAAACTTTTTTTGCGTGTTAAAGGTCCCTGTGGAACAGTGCCTTTTGCGTGTCTCATATTTTTCTTACACATGATGTGCGAAATATTAAATGCGAAAGACATTAAATTTTTCAATCAAGGGGGGCCTCGGGTTGCTACGAAAGTATACTTTGTTGATTGTAGTTGTAACTTTTCACAAATTTTTGTTCAATTTGACATATATGACAGATCTGTTTCAAATTTTGAGTAAAAATTACATTAATTCTAGACAAGTTGAAGATGTTTTGTAAATTTATCTGTGTTTAAAATAAATGATTGAACATGTGTACTATAATGTAAATATATTAAAAGTGAATTTGAAAAATTAAAATTGTAGCTGTCACTTTTCACGAATTTGTGTTCATCCTGTCATTTTTGACATATCTGTTTGAAACTGTAAGTATAAATTGAATTAATTCTGGATCAAATGAAAAAGTTTTGTAAATTTATATGTGTTTAGAATAAAAGAGCAAACATATTTACTAATTTGTAAATTTTTTAAATGTGAATTTTTTTTATATTTTTTTCAAATTTAAAATTAATATGACAGATGTCTGTGTTCGTCAACTTCGATTCTTTTAAGGATTTTAGGCGGTAAAATTCAAATGAGATAATTTCTTATCCAACACAAAAAAGTTGAAAAATTATTTTTCACTTTATATATGGTTTCTTTTCCTTCTCAAATAATACAACAGATGTCTCTGCTCTACAACCTCGATGCTTCTAAGTATTTTAGGCGGTAAAATTTAAATAAGTTAATTAATTATCTAATATAAAAAGTTCGTTTTAAATATTTATAATCAATTTCAGAATTATTTTTTTTTATCATCAGTTTTTATTTCTAATCCTGCCGTGTTTGGTACTAAATTAAAAGATTCAGGTTAGAGATTTAAAATAAAGTGTCATAAAGCGGACGATTGTCTATTGTTTTTTATAAATGTTATTTAATTCCTACCGTGTTTGGTATTGAATTAAAGGTCTCGCAGAGGAGATTTGAAATCAAGTATCAAAACGTTGTTTTGGGCGATTGTCAATTGTTTTTTATAAATTCTACCGTGTTTGGTATCAAATTAAAGGTCTCGCGCAGGAGATTTGAACTCAGGTGTCAAAAAGTTGTTTTGGACGATTGTCAATTGTTTTTTATAAATATTATTTAAAACCTACCGTGTTTGGTATCAAATTAAAGGTCTCGCGGTGTAGATTTGAACTCAAGTGTCAAAAAGTTGTTTTGGATGATCGTTAATTGTTTTGTATAAATGTTATTTAATTCCTACCGTGTTTGGTATCAAATTAAAGGTCTCGCGGAGGAGATTTGAATTCAAGTATCAAAAAGTTGTTTTGGACGATTGTCAATTGTTTTTTATAAATATTATTTAAGTCTTAACGTGTTTGGTATTAAATTAAATATCTCACGGAAGAGAATTAAACTGAAGTGCCAAATAGTAGTAACATGAAAGCGAGAAGCGAAGTAACGAGCTTTCTTCGTCAATGTACTGACATGGAAACGAGGAACATAGTGACGAGCTTACTTCGCCGATGCGTTGACTTAAAAGCGAGGAACGAAGGCACAAGCTTGCTTCGCCAATGTACTGACATGGAAGCGAGGAACGTAGTGACGAGCTTGCTTCGCCAATGCACTGACATGGAAGCGAGGAACGAAGTGACGAGCTTTCTTCGTCAATGTACTGACATGGAAGCGAGGAACGTAGTGACGAGCTTGCTTCGCCAATTGTTTGGTATAAATTGGGAGTTATTTAAGACTACTCAATTCATTTTTCTACATTTTCAGTTGTAATCTTCTTCAGTGACGCGGAGCCTAGGGGACAGACCTGCGAAGCAGGTCGGACCGCTAGTCCTATATACTAATCGGCGTGGGTCTGAGCTGTCACTCTATATTTTAGCCAATCTAACAACCGCCATCGGAATCGCCTACAGCCTAGACGGTTTGATGTATTCGGGTGAAACTTTTTTTGGGTGTAAAAGGACCCGGTGGAACAGTGCCTTTTGTATGTTTCATATTTTTCTTACACATGATGTGCGAAATATTAAATAGGAAAGACATTAAATTTTTACGCCGAGGGGAGCCTCGGGTTGCTACGAAAGTGTACTTTGTTGATTGTAGTTGTAACTTTTTACAAATTTTTGTTCAATTTGACATATATGACAGATCTGTTTGAAATTTTAAGTATAAATTACATTAATTCTAGACAAGTTGAAGATGTTTTGTAAATTTATCTGTGATTTAAATAAATGAGTGAACATGTGTACTATAACGTAAATATTTTAAAAGTCAATTTATAAAATTTAAGTTATATCTGTCACTTTTCACAAATTTGAGTGCAAGTTTAATAATTTTTTTTCGTTTTTATTTGAAAGTTTTTAAGTATTTGAACTTTAATGTAATAAATTATTTTAATTTTTTGACATTTTAGCTTGAAGAAGCAAAATAAAATCGGCAGTATATAAGTAAATATAAATGTATATCTGCTGTATATATATTCCTATAATTAGTAGAAGCAATAAAATAATTATAATTTATTAATTGCAAGCAAAAAATGTCAATTTGAATTTACATAACCCAAAATAAATCCTTTTGGTATTATATTTTATAATTCTGTTGTAGAATTAATGAACGTCGTACATGTTTCATAAAACAAAAGTGTACAAATTGCGGAATACCGAACGCTGGATAGATTTCAATAACGAACGCACCCAAAGTGTCAGTGTACAGTGTTGCGAGTGCATGTTTCCATTGATTGATCGTATTAATCGGTCAGTGTACAATATTTAAGAAAATTCAGATCATTATGATCGCAAATGAAAGCACAATAATACATATTGGAGATTTGAGGTGTTACTTATTGTGACAATGATAATTCTGTTGAATCAAAACTTTTCAAAGGTTAATTTCCAAGGTTGAAAAATTTAAGTAGCACAGTCTTTACAGTAACGCAATAGCAGGTAACGCTTCAAAAAATAAATATTGTTCGAAATCCCAGGTATGTAAAATTACATAAAGTGTGATATATAAATTACATTTTATTTAAATTTTGACAGGGGAATTAAAAACAAGAAATGAAACGTATATTTATCAATTTTTAATAAATTCAGGCAAACTTAACTGGCATATTGATGTACAATAATGATTGTAAGACAAATATTTGTTTAAATATCTATAAAGTTTAATACATACACATATATTGCAGATATTTTCAACAAGATTTGAAGATAAATTTTGACTGATGTTTTGATACAGAAAGAAAAGACTGGTAATTGCTCAGTGAGTTGTACTACTTAAACCATTTAGATTATTCTATAAAACTCGAAGTTTTTTTAATAATACATTAAAATGTGATGTATAACTTTACATCTAACCTAACTTTTTGCCAGTCTAATTCGAAACTGTAATGAACCAAAGTTTTAATATATTCAGGAAAACTTAATTCAATAATGTATTTCAATAAGTTTAAGGTATTTATTTATATAATAGCTATAGTTTATAAAATAGGCATTTTAATATGTCTTTGTACCAGTTATGGCGGAATTTGCTCCTTGGGCGGAATCAAGAAAAGACATACATCATTCTTTGACAATCGACATACGTCAAATTTATTTTAAATCGACATATGCTTATTTAAGCTAAGTATGCTTATATACATTAAAAATATTATCTATAATGTGCAATTTGATGAGATAGAAAACTGCAGATGCAAGAGATAAAAATATTGGAAAATATGTTAAAATATTGCAAAATAAATTATTTAAAAAGAAAATAGCTCATAATTTAAAAAGTTGATTACTAAACTATCAAATGACGGGAGGTAGTAACTTTGTAAGATTACTGAATGCAAGGCATTTATTTATCCAAAGTTACAAAACATATCCGATAGTGCTGCTTTTTGCGGCACGGCAGAAAACTACTCTACAGGAACTGGTTCACGTGTATGGCGTGTAAATTAAAAAATTAAATTAAAATGTTTATCACAAATTTTATTTTATTTTTCACCAGCATGTTATCAAAATTTGACATTTACATTAGTAATATGTTTTTAGTTTTCCAACAATGAAATTAAAATAATTTATTTTGTGTAATTTTAATACTCATAGTGCCATCTCTTAAGTCGGCAGGAAACTAAAATGCCTCCCATATTGTAATTAGTACATTGTTGTAATCAAGTGTATTGTTGTAATCAACACGAATATATTACTGTATTCAATATGAGTACATTGTTGTAATCGATATGAGTATACTGTTGTAGTCCGTGCACTTTTGTAATCAAAACATTGTCATTAATACACTGTTGTAATCAGTACATTATTGTAATCAATTATTATTATTACAATTATTGTATTATTGACGTGATCGTATACGGCATACATTGGTCTATGATGAGTGTGAGATTGAGAAGAATGTTTTTAAGAAAGTGGGAGTGAGTCAGTTGAGGTGGTTTGGACATGTTGAGCGATTGTCGAATGAAAGGTTGGTGAAACTAATATATGTGGGTGAGTTTGAAGGTGAACGATTGCGTAGGAATAACTGGTTGGGTAAGATTGATAGTTTGTGGCGTGAACGAATGATTCCGAGTGTGAAGAATAAACGAGCATGTATGAATCGCATTATGAATGTGGACGAGGCGAAAGTGGTGTGGAGGAAATTGATTGTTGGTTGACTGTGTTTCTGGGTTCGTGTTACCCCACTATGTGGGACATAGCGTGATGTTTAGTATGTACAATTATTGTAATGAACGCAAAAATAGTTATAAAACGTTTTGATGAATTGGTGAGTCAAACATTAACGAATTATTTTAACATGAATAAGGGAATGTTTTAGCAGACTGTAAAGAGATATACAGGAGGGAGTATAAGACCAGTGAATCAGATGTTAGGAATAGATGGTGTGAGTATTTTAAGGAATTGTATGGTGGTGTAAATGGAGTGAATAATAAAGGAAAAAATAGAAGAAATGTTGAATTGGAATAGATGAAGGTGACGTCAGATTTGCATTGATAAAATAGTAATTCTTCCGGTATGGATGGTATAACAAATGAAATGTTGAAATATGGTGGTGAAAGATTATTTGATTGGTTAGTTTATTTGTTCAAATTTTGTTTGAAACGGTGCGTGGCTCCTGTCATTTATCCTTTATTTAAAGGCAAAAGTAGTTCAAGTAAATGTACAAATTTTCAAGCGATAAGTTTGTTCAGTGTGAAAGGGAAGTTGAATGGAAAAATTCTAATTCATAAGGTGCAAGCCTTAACAATTTCTAAGTTTAGTGATATGCAAGGAGGTTGATAAGAACAAAAAGGTGTTCTGTTGGATGTACTTGTAAAGTACGGTATTGATGGTAATTTGTTGGGAGCGATTCGAGCGTTGTATGAAGGAAATGAGACTACGGTGAGAGTTGGTGGTAGATTCAGTGATTGGTTTCGTAGATGTTGGTGAGAAGCAGGGTTGCGGAATGTCTCCTCAGTTGTTTAATTTGTATATGGATGTGTTGTTACAAAAGGCATTGAATGGAAAGGATGATGTACGTATGGTGCCTGCGTTGGCTTATGCGGATGATATTGTTGTGTTTGGTTAAACTGAGCAGCAATTGAGAAGAATGATTGTGAGCATAAATGAAGTAGGGAAAGGTTTAAATCTGTTGTTGAATGTCGATAAATGTAAAGTGTTGGTGTTTGAGAAGAATAAGTCGGTGACTGGTTGTAATGTTTCAGGAAAATGCATGAAACTGGAACAAGTGAATAAATTTGTATATTTGGTTAGTATGTTTTCGAGGGATGGACGTATTGACCGGGAGAATGAAAGGCGGGTGTCTACAGGGTGCAAAGTATTGGGTGCTCTGGGTACATTTGCTCGAAACGTGAATGTATCTAGAGATGCGGGATTGAGTGTTTATAATGGTGAGTTAGTGCCTACAATGATGTATGGTACTGAATGTTGGGTGTGGATGAAGAAGCATGTACGACGTATAACTGCTGTGGATATGAGATATTGGGAGGAGTGTGCGGGTATGCAAGACGTGATCGTATTCCAATATATTGGTGTACGGTCAGTGTCAGATTGAGAAGAATGCTGTTAAGAAAATTTGAGTGAGTCAGTTGAGGTTGTTTGAAAATCTTGAGCGAATGTCGAATGAAAGGTTGTTGAAACAAATATATATGCGGGTGAGGTTGAAGATGACCCGATTCCGTAGGCGTCCGAGGAATAAGTAGTTAGGTATAATTGATTGAAGAAGAGACGAGCATGTATGAATCGCACTATGAATGTGGACGAGGCTAAAGTGATGTGTAAGGATATGAATTTTAGAGGAGATTGATTGTTGGTTCGTGCTACCCCATTAAGTGGGATATAGTATCATGTTATGTATGTATTTATTCATGTATGTGTGTTTTTTCATGACTTGGAAATTGGCATAAATTTAGATTGGAATTTCATAGAATTCAATTTTTCCTAACTGGTAGTGATTTAATATGAACTAATCAGATTAATTAATAGAAGAACTATCTATATATCAATCGTTGAATAAGATAGTTTGTAATCTGAAATTGCAACTCTATATTTTTTGTAGATTAAATAAAATTATGTCAAATATATAAGCTGACTAAATTATATTTATCTATCTACTGGACTTGCAGCTCCATATTTTCACTTAGTCTTAGTTGTAATTAACCGAGAGTCGTAGATATTTTATAAATAATTATATAATAATAATAATAATAATAATAATAATACATTTATTTCGTTAAGAGAAAAAACCCTATACAAAAGAATTGGTAACAGTAAAATTAATTCATATTCATGTTTTGTATTCTGTGTAAATTACATAGTTTACTTCATACATTAAGCGCAAATGCTCTAATTTTCAAACAAGTTGAGACAAAATTGAATATGTCCAAAATCTTCTCCTTTGATGGCTCAGCAAGTAGTTCTGTGTTGGGATTCTCCGAGTGGCCGGCAGTATACTTTTTAATGAATTTATTTCTTACTGGATCGTAAATGGGACAAGTGTAAAGGAAGTGGTGTAAGGTATTATCATCATAAGTATTGCATAGGCTGCAAGTTTCTTCAGACACGAACTTGTGACAGAAACCGTCTTGATACAGATAGAGGTTTTTTTCGCTGGCTATTCGAAGTTGGCTGTATATTTTTAAGGATTTAAAGGGAACATCTGTGGAAAAGTAATTTTGAGTTGTAATGTAGGTATGGAAGTGGGTATTGTAAGAAGAATTGACTATTTTTTTGCAGTCTTCATTGTAATTAATGTCGTTAAGTGAAGTTATTATGTCTTGCAATTCTGTTTTTAAGGCTACACAGCTCTGTTTTTCCCATATGTGGTTAAAATTAGCTTTAATGAGAATTGTTTGTAGATTTCTAGCCCAATTGAACTTGTTTTGTTTTTCTATGGGGATGACAGATACTGGCTTATTGTTTAAAGTGAGTAACATGTTGTAACAAGATTTTACATACCGCTCCTCAGGCATAAGTAATATTTTGTGCCAGAAGCGTAGAGCTCTTTCAGCAATTGTTACTTCAATACTTATTGTTCCTGTTTCTCTTCTAATAAAATAATTTGGTGTCGATTTTTGCCAACTAAAAATAGATTTAAAGAACTGCATTTGTCCTTTCTCAATATTCGTGGTTTGAAATAAACCCCATACTTCGGCACCGTATAATAACGCAGGTATTAATGTCATGTTGTAAAGTTTATAGTTTGTATCCCAGTTATACATTTGCGACTTTATCATGGTATTTTTAATTGCCCCAGTGGTTCTTCTGCTGGCTGCTAAGTTTTCTTGGGTATTTTCATTATATGATCCGGAAGCTAAGAACGTCACCCCTAGATAAGTGTATTTTTTTACAAAGTTTATTTCCTTATTTTGACATACATGTTTTATGCGGCGCTTGGGTGTTCGACCTTTGTGAAAATGCACAATTTTTGTTTTTTGTGCATTAATCATTAATTGATTTATATTACAATATTCTGTAAGCGCATTCAATTTCCTCTGTATGTCAGGTTGACTGTGAGCGAACATGACTAAGTCATCTGCGTATTGTAGCGATAGTATATCAACTTTATTGTTTATAGGGTAACCTTGAAGGTTTCTATCTCTAATAAATTTTTCTAAATCCGATATGTAGATTGCGAATAGTATAGGACTAGTACATTCGCCTTGCAAGACGCCTTTAGTTATCTTTATTTCTTCTGATAGTTCATTATTTACATTTATTTTTAAAACTGCTCCTTCGTACATATTTTTTAATAATCTAGTTATTTTACCACTTATTCCAGCATAGTAAACTTTACTCCAGAGTTTTACGTGTGGAACTGAATCGAAGGCTTTTTGAAAATCCACAAAGATGGCGTAAGTTCCGTGCTTGTTGGTTAGAAGTGAAGAGTGTACAATAGAATTAAGTGCAAATATATTGTCTGAACACGATCTTTTTTTCCGAAATCCTGCTTGGGCTTCAGGCAATATGTCTTTACTCTCAACCCACTTTTGCATGCGTTCATTTAAAATAAAAGTAAATAGTTTAGTTATAGCGCTTATGAGCGCAATACCTCTGTAGTTATTGGGGTCCATACGATCACCTTTTTTATGTAGCAGGGTTAGTTTAATTATTTTTAGCTCTCTGGGTAGATCTTCTTCCATAAGAAATGAATTAAGCAGGGTTCTTAAGTATTCTAGCCATTCGCAGGGTAAGTTCTGCAGTTGTTCGTAAATAATTCCATCGGATCCTGGTGACTTATTCGTTTTAAGCTTTTTCAGCGAGTAGCAAAGTTCTGCGTTTGTTATTGTGTCATCTAGGAACGGATGGAAAGCGTCGAAATATAATTGATTGTTAGATATTAGTGTGCTAGTATACCATTCTCGATGATAAGTGACCCAGTCACTCATTTTTATTGGGTTTGAAACAAATTTTGCCTGTTGTAATGAACTGATTGTGTTCCAAAAATCCTTTTGGTTTTTTACATTTTCCAGTTTGTATCTAATTTCTAACTTTAATTTATTTTTTTCCTCTCGAATACATTGTTTGTATTCTTTTTTTGAGTTCTTATATATCTGAAGATATTCGTTTGTGAAGTTATGTTTCTTGCAGTTTCTTAAGTTTTTCCTGACTAACTTTTTAAGAGCATTACATTTTCCATTGAACCATGTTTTTTTATTAATCTTATTTGTATTATTATGGTATATTTTATACTTATTTATAATTCCTATTTCTTTGGAAACCATTTCTATTCCGTTTTTTATGCAGTGATAAATTTCTGAAGAGTTTAGTTTAGAGATATCGCAATGCTTGTTTTGTAAATTACTTTTGAACTCTTCGACTTTCATGGGGTCCCAACAGGTCTTAGAAATTACTGTATTTGTTCGAACTCCAGCTTCTCCAGCATTATTTTTGATACTGCTAAGTTTCAAAGAGCATATAAGATGATCAGAAATGACTATCTCTTCGATGATTGTAAAGTCATGTAAGAACTTTAGTGCCGAGGTATCAGTCCATATTAAATCTATTGTACTCTTACCAACTGCCCCAAGGTAAGTAAAATTAGCAGGGCTATCACTGTAAGATCTACCATTTAGAACAATAAAATTTTCTAGTTCCATAATTTCTAGTAGTAATTTACCTTTTTTATTTATTGTGGTATCGTGTGCAGATCTTTTGGCACTCCAGTTGCTATTATTTGGTAAGCCTTCGTAGATTTGGTTTAGTTCACCAATGCGAGCATTGTAGTCTCCGCCAAGTATATATGAATAATTAGGATATTGTTGCAGAATATTTTTTAAATTTTCTGAAAAAAGTTCTATTAGAGTAACAAAATCGTATGAGTGAGAAAAGTAAGTTATTCCAAGAATAAAATTAAATGCGCTGTTTTGAAATTTGAGAAATACCCAGTGAGGCTCCTTATCTATAACTGTGACCTGTTCCAAAGGGAATAAAGAGAAAATTATTATGCCGCCAATTGCTCTACCAGTGCTGGCATTTTTTACTGCTTTTTGTTCATATCTATTGTAGTATCTAAGAAATACAGGGTTTTCTTTTATTTCAAAATTTAACCAAGTTTCGGTTAAACATATGACTTCATGTTGCAACAATATATTTTCTTCTTTGGTATTTAAATTGTATAAATTATTAAAGCCTTGCACATTCCAGAATAATATTTTGTTAAATTTTTTGGTATTGGAAATTACTTTGCTGCTGAGTTTTTTGGAGTGCTCTGAGATCTAAGCCTAGTTTGAACTTGTACATGTCTATCAAGGGGTCCAGTTTTAATTTCTTTTTGTTTATTTGACTCCTCTTTTTTCTTTTGAGATGCTGGAATTGACTTAAAGTTAAGTTCTTTAGGTTGTTCTAATTCAAGATTATACTGTGAGTTAGCTGCGGTTTGATCATCTTGCAAGTTATTTAGTGTGTCTAAAGATATTGATAATCGTTTAGTATTCGAAAAGGCATACCCTTTAATTGAATCTTTTCCATTATTTGTGTTTCCATTGTCTAAATCTTGGGCTGTATATTTTTCTCCGTTTATGTATAGCACATTGTGTATTAGAGATGTTTTATATCCCTCTTTTCTTGCTTTATTGAAGTGCGGTTTTAGTATCTTTCTTTCTTCTAATACTTTGTGAGAGTAATCTTCAGCTATGAATATATTTTTATTTTTTAGAAGTTTAGCATTTTGAAGAATATTTTTCTTAACTTTTTTAGAATTAAATTCAACTAATACTGGCCGTGTTTTGTTATTTATTCGTTTCCCTATTCTTTTTGCGCCTTCAAAATGAGTAGCTGTAATATTCGATATATTCATGGTATTGTTTACTAATTTTAAAATTATTTCTTCCAAGTTTTCTTCTTTTTTTTCATTTAGACCAAAAAATATTAAGTTTTTAGAACGTAATTTCGTTTCTAATTTTTCGATTTGTGCATCCCTTGATTTTAGTTTTTCCTCATACTCTTCGAATTTGATTTTAGTCTCCTCTTTGAACTTATGGAGTGATGTATTTAGCGTATCTAATGAGTATTGTAATTTATCAATTTTGTTAGATATTGGTTTTATTATATCTTTAATTTCTTCAATAGAAGCCATATTATTCGTTTTTCGCAATATTTTTTTTTATTATTCTACTACAGTTGAGAACACTGTTTCTTTTTACTTAAACTTGACGCGGCGAGCTCAACATGCGTGTTAAGTCGGTGACGAAGTGACCTTGTAAAAATTTTTTGATTCACAAATTCACTGATTTTTCGAAAAAATAAAGGCTTTAACTATGAACTTTTTTAATATTTATAAAAGTGATAATTTAATGTAAAACACCACAAAGATTTCACAATTTTTTAATAATAATAACAGCAAAATTATTAAATTATATACAAGCAATTTTATCACACAACTTAACTTGACGAAAACAATGTTACCAAATCTTATAAATAATTATATGATTTGTAATAAATTCAGTTTATATTGTAATTACCTATTATTTTTGGGATCTGTATTTCATCTAAGTTATCCACGGTGGTATTTAAAGGATCACCTCGAAGTGAAGATATTTTGCAATTATAAAATGTGTCACAAATTGTTCTTCTCGATTTTGAAATCTGCATTTGCAGAACTAGAATTCAATAAAATTAAATTTAACGAACATTATTATTGGGATTTAAAATCGTAGAACTCATAGCATGAACGGGGTCATATTATTTAGAGTTCAGTATTCAGTAGCGTGATGGTAAATGACAAATGAAACCTTTAGGCCGACTGTCAATTGTATTACTCCTCCACTTTTGAGCCAGTTGTTTTAGATTATTGTCTATTGTTTTTTATAAATGTTTTAAATACTACTGTGTTTGGTATCAAAATAAAGGTCTTATGAAGAAGATTTAAACTAAAGTGTCAAAAAGTTGTTTCGGACGATTGTCAATTGTTTTTTATAAATGTTATTTAAATCCTATCGTGTTTGGTATGAAATTAAAGTTCTCGCGGAGGAGATTCAAAATCCAAATGTACTAGCATGGAAGCGAAGAACGAAGTGACGAGTTTGTTTCGCCGATGTACTGCTATGGATGCGAGGAACGAAGTGACGAGCATGCTTCGCCAATGTATTGACTTGGATACGAGAAACGAAGAGACTACTCAATTTATTTCTCTATATTTTAGTTGTAATCTTCTTTAGGGTCGCGCAGCCTAGGGGTCAGACCTGCGAAGCAGGTCGGACCGCTAGTCCTATATACTAATCGGCGTGGGTCTGAACTGTCACTCTATAGATTCGCCAATCTAACAACGGCCATCGGAATCGCCTACAGCCTAGACGGTTTGATGTATTCGGGTGAAATTTTTTTGCGTGTTAAAGGTCCCTGCGGAACAGTGCCTTTTGCGTGTCTCATATTTTTCTTACACATGATGTGCGAAATATTAAATGCGAAAGACATTAAATTTTTCAATCAAGGGGGGCCTCGGGTTGCTACGAAAGTGTACTTTGTTGATTGTAGTTGTAACTTTTCACAAATTTTTTTTCAATTTGACATATATGACAGATCTGTTTCAAATTTTGAGTAAAAATTACATTAATTCTAGACAAGTTGAAGATGTTTTGTAAATGTATCTGTGTTTAAAATAAATGATTGAAAATGTGTACTATAATGTAAATATATTAAAAGTGAATTTGAAAAATTAAAATTGTAGCTGTCACTTTTCACGAATTTGTGTTCATCCTGTCATTTTTGACATATCTGTTTGAAACTGTAAATATAAATTGAATTAATTCTGGATCAAATGAAAAAGTTTTGTAAATTTATATGTGTTTAGAATAAAAGAGCAAACATATTTACTAATTTGTAAATTTTTTAAATGTGAATTTTTTTTATATTTTTTTCAAATTTAAAATTAATATGACAGATGTCTGTGTTCGTCAACTTCGATTCTTTTAAGGATTTTAGGCGGTAAAATTCAAATGAGATAATTTCTTATCCAACACAAAAAAGTTGAAAATTATTTTTCACTTTATATATGGTTTCTTTTTCTTCTCAAATAATACAACAGATGTCTCTGCTCGACAACCTCGATGCTTCTAAGTATTTTAGGCGGTAAAATTTAAATAAGTTCATTAATTATCTAATATAAAAAGTTCGTTTTAAATATTTATAATCAATTTCAGAATTATTTTTTTTTATCATCAGTTTTTATTTCTAATCCTGCCGTGTTTGGTACTAAATTAAAAGATTCACGTTAGAGATTTAAAATAAAGTGTCATAAAGCGGACGATTGTCTATTGTTTTTTATAAATGTTATTTAATTCCTACCGTGTTTGGTATTGAATTAAAGGTCTCGCAGAGGAGATTTGAAATCAAGTATCAAAACGTTGTTTTGGGCGATTGTCAATTGTTTTTTATAAATTCTACCGTGTTTGGTATCAAATTAAAGGTCTCGCGGAGGAGATTTGAACTCAGGTGTCAAAAAGTTGTTTTGGACGATTGTCAATTGTTTTTTATAAATATTATTTAAAACCTACCGTGTTTGGTATCAAATTAAAGGTCTCGCGGAGGAGATTTGAACTCAAGTGTCAAAAAGTTGTTTTGGACGATTGTCAATTGTTTTTTATAAATATTATTTAAAACCTACCGTGTTTGGTATCAAATTAAAGGTCTCGCGGTGTAGATTTGAACTCAATTGTCAAAAAGTTGTTTTGGATGATCGTTAATTGTTTTGTATAAATGTTATTTAATTCCTACCGTGTTTGGTATCAAATAAAAGACCTCGCGGAAGAGATTTGAACTCAAGTGTCAAAAAGTTGTTTTGGGCGATTGTAAATTGTTTTTTATAAATATTATTTAAGTCTTAACGTGTTTGGTATTAAATTAAATATCTCACGGAAGAGAATTAAACTGAAGTGCCAAATAGTAGTAACATGAAAGCGAGAAGCGAAGTAACGAGCTTTCTTCGTCAATGTACTGACATGGAAACGAGGAACATAGTGACGAGCTTGCTTCGCCGATGCATTGACTTAAAAGCGAGGAACGAAGGCACAAGCTTGCTTCGCCAATGTACTGACATTGAAGCGAGGAACGTAGTGACGAGCTTGCTTCGCCAATGCACTGACATGGAAGCGAGGAACGAAGTGACGAGCTTTCTTCGTCAATGTACTGACATGGAAGCGAGGAACGTAGTGACGAGCTTGCTTCGCCAATTGTTTGGTATAAATTGGGAGTTATTTAAGACTACTCAATTCATTTTTCTACATTTTCAGTTGTAATGTTCTTCAGTGACGCGGAGCCTAGGGGACAGACCTGCGAAGCAGTCGGACCGCTAGTGTATTTTCTATTCGGGGAAGTTGTATTTTTTCAGTAAGGGGAGTTGCGTGTGTACCACCGAAGAAAGTTGCGTGATTTCCATTGATGGAAGTTGGGTGTTTTCAATAGAAAATAAAAAACACTGTCTGCCAGTCGCTATTTTCGACAAATCAGAATCTATGAATTTTAGAAAAACAACTACCTAACGTAACATTTAGGGCTTAAAATGATTAGTTACTGCACCTCTCAACTTCCAACTTCTAAAAGAGTTCATTTAATACCTTATAAAATAGGTTTCTAGTAATTTCTACAAAAACAATTGCCAATCGTAATTATTTATGATAAAGAAGATTCCGCACTACGTTCCTCAACTTACTGCTCCTAAAACATTTCATTTAATACCCACAAAGCTGTTTTCTATGAAATAAAAAAAAAAACAATTGCCGATCGTAACGATTTGAGATTAAAAAAATATCGTCACTGCGTTCCTTTATTTCCTGTCACCAAAAAATTTCATTTAATACGCTATAAGTTAGGTTTCTAGAAATTTCAATGAAAACAATTGCCAACCGCAATGATTTGTAATATAGATTGGGTAGTCCCTACGTTTTTCAATTTCCCACTTTTAAACATTTCACTTGATACCCCACAAGTCAGATTTCTATGAATTTTTAGAAAAAAAAAAAATAGCTCCGTGGTAAGGTGTCGGACTGTGGATCGTGAGATCCTCAGTTCGAATCCGACTGCCGACAGTTATAAATTTAAATTTACCCCTGTGGTTCTCCCTCCACTAACATCCTTGGGGGCTATGATTTGACGACAGGTAACCGCACTTCATACGAAAAAATATATCACACACCGAGATCTGCGTAAGCAGAGTGCCACACCCATAATGGGTAAAAGGCGTGATGATATATTTATTTTATTTTAGAAAAAAAAAAACAATTGGCGATTGTATTTTATTTCATTTTACTTAAAAAAACATATCAGTCGGTCCATATTTTTAACAAAGCATTAGAACATGTCTCTTCAAGACTTTTCATTTGATACCAAACACGATATATTTTTGATGACTTTTATAAAAACACTCGACAATCGATCAACTTCCATTTTTTTTTAATAATCATTTATCTCGTCCCCTCAAGATATCTTTTGATACCCAATAGGTGAATTTAAAAATAATAAATTAAACACAATTTACATTAATATTTGATTATGTAATACAGACTTCTGCCAAACTGACATTTCTTTTGTCATCTTGTCAATTAAAATTACATTAAATAATAAAAAATAATAATTTGCATTCTATATTAGCTTCAAATTCCGCGGTTTTACTTTATTTTTACTAAATTTAATCGTGTAACACCCACTTTTCTCAGGATATCAATATACAATCAAAGCAAAAAGTGCTATTCGACATTTTTTAAATTAACGTTTAAATAATTTGCAAAATATCAAACACTTTTGTTCATTTATTCTAAACACAAATAAATTTACAAAACTTTTTCAACTTGTCTATAATTAATGTAATTTATATTTAAAATTTTAAACTGAACTGTCAGAAATGACAAGTTGTCATAGACGTTCATCTTAAAAATTCCACGGCCGCCACACTCTTAGTTGATTTTGGTCCAAAAATGTATGTTTTCTCAAGTTTTCTCGCACATCGTGTATAAGAAAAATTTGAAATAATAAAAAGGACCTAATTCTAATCAAACTCTAAATATTTATGAAGGTTTCACTCAAATCCATCAATCCGTCAAAGCTCTAGAAATTGGCAAAGTTGCGTGAGCTGAGGAAGAATCACATTTCATTTATCTCTGTACACATGTTCACTTTATCTCAAATGTAGTTTTAGAAATCAGTCTTGTTGTAGTCTTAAAGCAATAAACATCAAAAAACTTTGCCTCTCTGTTCCTGAGCAAAAATAAAGTTTTTAAAAACCAATATCCAAGTTCGGATCAATTAAGTGGCGCAGTCGGTAGGATATTGAAAGGAAATTCATCGCGAATAATCCGTCAGTATCAACTGTTTATTCAACAAAACAAGAACCAACGAAGATCTGAAGGGCGTTCATCGCGAATCAACCCATCAGCATCAACGACTCATCCCAGAAGAATTCCATCGCGGACAGTCTACCTGAGATGAAGATCGCTATATTGGTAATGTAAGTTGCTTTCATTTCTATGACAGACTCCTCGAATTCATCCATTTCTATCGAAGAAGGTGAAAACGAGTTAGATTATAATAATAGTTTAGAAGACACAGAATTAAGTTTAATACTTTCAACATTAGATATAACAGAAGTTGAATTAGAAAATAACAGTTGTGTAACTATGGCAGTACCAAATTTTGAATCTAAATTATTAGACATCGTTCCAAAATTCGATGGAAATCCTTTGCAACTCTCAGTATTTTTAGACACAGCTAATACCTTAATAAATACTTATTGGGATACAACTCCGCAAAATGTAAATTGCGTTCAGAACATAACGTTAATTTATGGCATTTACGCCAAAATAATTGGTCCCGCACGCGAGGTATATTCAACGTGTACCTCAAAAGACTGGAAATCTGTGAAAGATGCTCTGATCGCACATTTTGGCGATCAGCGCGATGAAAACGGTCTGTTGTTTGATCTAGATCAGCTCAGACAAAAAGATAACGAAAACCCCTTACAATTTTACACACGCATTATGTCAAATTTAAGTGCTTTGCATAACTATGTAGATGTTCATGAAAGTACAACGACAATTGCAACAGTTAAAAAGAATTTTTACAATAATCATGCATTGAAAATGTTTTTGGCCGGTTTAAAAGAGCCTCTTGGTTCGACGATCCGCGCAATGAAACCCAACACCTTGGCGGAAGCCAGACAGAACATAATATCTGAAGATAACATCCGACACTTACAACGTGCTCATTTTGATAAAAGTAAATTTCAAAATTCGAGACAAATTCAAAGGTCAATTCAACGACCACCCCAAATGTATCAAAATCCTCAATTTGTCCAACAACCATCACAACGATTTTATAATCATCACCAACAATTTCCAAGCAACCCTATTCAATTACAACCCCATTATTCACATACACCACCACGATTCCTAACTAATCACCAAGTATTTGGGAATAATAAACCTAAGACCTCAGTCAATGTATGGAAACCGCAAGGTACAACAAATCGAGCCATACAACCTAAACCCACACCTATGAGTGGAATATCTCATGGTTCTTTTCCAAAACCCTCATTCCAACAAAGACAAAATTACATAGTAGAAGAGCTACATAATGTTGAACAACCTATTCAAAATTATGACGAACAAAATTACGAATTCTGTGAAACCGACTATACTCACTATGACAACGACAACTATTCTTATTATCCCGAAATTATTGAAAATGATGTTTATGAAACATCTATTGAAGAAGAACAAAATTTTCGCGAACCCAGCCAAATAGCGAACCAAACGTAGAGTTACATTCAATATATGACAAAAAAGATTTACCATTTATCAAAATTTCGAATCCACCATTAAAATTGTTAATTGATACCGGAGCTACAAAGTCTTTCTTGAACCCTGACATAGCTGAAAAATATTTTAAAAATAAAATTATGAAAGAAAATTTTACCATATCCTCCGTATTTCAAACAACAAAAAGAGATTCCTGTGTAGAAATTCCGGCATTTTCAGAATTTAATGTTAATAAAAATATGAAATTTTATTTGTTCAAATTTCACCACTTCTTTGACGGCCTGATTGGCTATGACACTCTAAAAGATTTTAATGTTCAATTAGATTTTAAAAATTCCTTATTAAAAACCCCATATACAAATTTGAAATTATCTCATTATGAATCTAGGAAAAAACTATTATTTTTCGCTAGAATAGAACCATGCAGTTTAGAGTCATTGAAAATCCCAGTTAATTCAAAAGATGGCGACGTACTTATTCCTCAAACAAAAATTTCAAAATGCCTTATAAGAGAATGCGTTTCAAACTGTAAAAATGGATATGCCCCTGTTGACATTTATAATGGTACAAACGAACCACAAGAAATTCAATTGTACGACCCTATTAATGTAAATTCGTTTAATAATGCTAAATTTGAACTATTCAACGCTACAATTCAAAATAATTATACTGATAAAAATGAAATTAATAAATTCAATATTGTAAAATTAATACGCACCGATCATATGAACCTAGAAGAGAAACATCAAATTGAAAATTTAGTAAAATCTTTTTCGAATATTTTTTATCTTGAAGGTACCCCACTAACATTCACGAACAAAATTAAACATAAAATTATCACGAACGACGAAATTCCCGTTCACACTAAGTCGTATCGATATCCTTTTATTCACAAACCTGAAGTTGAGCGACAAATCAACAATATGCTAGAACAAGGTATTATCCGACCAAGCGATTCCCCATGGTCATCCCCTATTTGGATTGTACCCAAAAAGGCCGATGCATCTGGACGACAAAAATGGCGCATAGTTGTCGATTATCGCAAGATAAACGATAAAACTATTGACGACCGCTATCCAATCCCTAACATATCTGACATTTTAGACAGACTCGGACGATCACAATATTTTTCTACACTTGACTTAGCGAGTGGATTTCATCAAATCGAAATGCACCCGGATGACATAAAGAAAACAGCTTTTAACGTCGAACATGGTCATTATGAATTTTTAAGATTACCATTTGGCTTAAAAAATGCTCCATCAACTTTCCAGAGAGTTATGGACAATGTTTTGCGAGAATATTTAAATAAAAATTGTTTTGTTTTTATGGATGATATAATAGTATTTTCAGCCTCTCTTCAAGATCATATTTTACATTTAAAACAAATTTTCAAAAAATTACAAGAAAGTAACCTGAAGGTACAACTTGACAAGTCAGAATTTTTGAAAAGAGAAGTCACCTTTCTTGGGCATGTAAACACTCCGGAAGGTATAAAACCTAACCCAGACATAATTCAAACTATCCAAAACTATCCGATACCAAAAACAACTAAACAAATTAAAGCGTTTTTAGGATTATTAGGTTACTATAGGAAGTTTATAAAAAACTTTTCAAAATTAACTAAACCAATGACCGCTTGTCTAAAGAAAAACGCCGTTATTAACGTAAACAATTCAGATTATATCAACTGCTTTAACACCTGCAAAAATTTGCTTTCAAACGAGCCAATTTTACAACATCCAAATTTTGAAAAACCATTTATTTTGACGACGGACGCGAGCAACTTTGCTATTGGCGCGGTTTTGTCTCAAGGTAAAGTAGGATCAGACTTACCAATATCTTTCGCGAGTCGCACTCTTAACGACTCAGAAACTAAATACTCGACAATTGAGAAAGAGTTACTAGCTATTGTATGGGCAGTAAAACACTTTAGGCCGTACCTATTCGGACGAAAGTTTTTAATTTACACCGACCATCGTCCCCTGCAATGGTTATTTTCACTAAAAGAACCGAATTCTAAACTCGTAAGATGGAGACTCAAACTAGAGGAATATGATTACCAAATTATTTATAAACAAGGTTCTCTTAATAAAAACGCGGATGCATTATCTCGTATCCAAATTAACGTTAATGAAACTATCGAAGAATCTGGAGGAATTTTCGATTATATAAAAGATTTTAATAAAAAGTACTCTAACACAAACGATAATATGTCACTGCAAGTCGAACCTGACAACGAAAATAACGACAGAGATATTTCTGACGACGAAACTGTTCACACGAATAGAGAAAATCCAATCGTAGGAATACCAATTTCTGACAAACCAGTAAATCTCGGAAAAAATCAAATTATAATATCTCAAATTAATTTTGATCCCATAACGCCTAAAATTGTAAAATTATTTGAAAATACCCATCAGCGTATAACAGTACAAATTTCAAAAAATAATTTTGTTCAAGACGTTATTAATTTCGTTAAAAATTATATCGTCCCAAAAGTTAAATATTGTTTGTATTTTGAAGACCCTATTTATGAGAAATTTAGTTTAGTTATCCAAAAATACTTTAAAAATTCTGAATTAAATTTTGTAAGATACACTCAGAAATTATTAGATGTTGAAGATCCGTTAGACGTTAAAGAAACAATTCAAAATTACCACGAAAGCAAGACGAATCACCGAGGTCTTGACGAGACCGAGAATCAAATAAAGAAAAAATACTACTGGCCTAACATGCGTAAATCAATACAAACTTACATCAACGAATGCGAAATCTGTTTAAAAACAAAATACGATCGTGTACCTGTAAAACCAAAATTTAACGTTACTCCTACCCCAACAAAACCATTTGAAATATTACATATTGATTCGATAACTTTAGAAAAACAAAAATTCCTAACAATTATAGACGCATTTTCAAGATACGCGCAAGTTTACAAATTAAATTCTGGTCAAGGTATAGAAGTCGTTAATAATCTTATTAAGTATTTTACACACAATGGAATACCTGATCAAATCGTTTCCGACAATGGCTTAGAATTCAAAAACTCACTAATTAAAGAATTACCTACTAGAAGTTCACAAAGTGAAACTTCACTTTATTAGCTCGCAACACCCAGAGTCAAACAGACTAATCGAGAGATTTCATTCAACATTAGTCGAACATATTAGATTGTTAAATAATCAACAGGAATATAACAAAGAGCCTATTGATATTAAAATTAATTACGCACTTCTGGCTTATAACAACTCTATTCATTCGGTAACAAAATTAAAACCGTGTGAAATTATAACAGGACATCTTGACATAAATTCGCCTTTGGACATAGAATTAGAAAAACAATTAATAAATAATTATATAATAAATCATAAAGAAAAAATAAAATTATTATATAATAAAATTAGAGAATTAAAGGAACAGAATAAACAAAAAACAATTAATTATGCAAATAAAAATCGTGAAGAGCTTCCTGAAATTCCAGATACCGTTTACGTGAAAAATAAGCAGAAACAAAGTAAAACTAGTAATAAATATAAAAAGGAAGAAATTAAAACAATTGATCCGAATTTAAAAACAGGCGAAATTATTCCCGAACACGGCAATACCTCAAAAAACATCCATTTATCAAACATTAAAAGACCAAGACAAAAGACTTACTGTTTTAAAACTAAACAAAAACAAAATAAAAATAAATTCACCATTTTGGAAAACAAAATACTGAAAAAACCTAAATTGTTACAGACTTGTGACCTTACACCTGACAAAAGCACAAGAAGTACAGATTCAGAACTTACAGACTAATCCTGGAATCCTTCCTTTTAAATTAGGTCATGCAAAAATCAAAACAGCCTCTCACACTTTCCTTTATTATATTGACCTTAAGTCTATCAAAAATCGTATTGACTTATTAAATGATCAAAATTCACAAATAACAACCGCAATAAATTTTACTACTCCCGAACTTCGACATATTTTAAATAATTATCATGAACACACAAAGTACATTTCAAAAATGGTTAACAGAAAATTAAACACCTTTTACCCAGAAAAACGGTATAAACGAGGGTTAATAAACCCATTAGGATCACTTATTAAATTTATCTCTGGTAACATGGATCATGACGATGCTGTAGAAATTCATAATAATATTTTAAAATTAGAAACAGATCACAATAAAATAGTTACAAAATTAAATAATCAGATTTCACTTTCAAAACATATCATGATGAACATAAACGAGACCATGACACTGATTATTAAAAATCAAATTAATATTGAAAATAAAACGAACGAATTAATTCAATCAATTAATAAACAAAAATTTTTATTTTCACATTTTTACAGACACAAGAAATTTTGGAAGAAATTAAATTAAATTTTGATTCATTATTAAATTATTTGGAGGAAATAGAAAACGCAGTAACATTTGCCAATCTAGAAGTTGTACACCCAAGTATTATTTCTTATAAAGAATTAAAAGATATTGTTGAAGAATTATATTCACTTTATGATAACAAACAGCTGCTATTTTCAAATATCAATGACATTTCTAAATATTATAAAGTTATCAAAATTAAAGTTTTTATTTTAAATGAAAAGATAATGTTTTCACTTGACTTTCCATTAATACACCCGGAAACCCTAGATCATTATCACTTATTTTCAATCCCTAGTTCTAACCAAACGACTATTATTCCTCCCGCTACATACCTATCCATAAGCAACAACGTTTATCAATATAGCAACGAAGAATGCGTAGATCTGCAATCCGAATTCCTCTGTAAAAGCACCAATCTTTTACCAGTTCAAAGGGATGAAGAATGCCTAACTTCAATCCTATCATCAGAAGTCACAGTAACCAGTTGTCAACAAATACCAATCAAAATCAATCAACAAGTAATATTACAAATCAATGAAGCACATTACATCGCCATATTCCCAAAATTTCAAAGAGTACAAACTACGTGTAAACAAAATGCGATAGTTTCTCTAAAAGGGACTTATCTAATGATCGTACCACCCAACTGCTCAATAAAAATATCATCGTACGTTTATGAAAATAAACTGAAGACTATACCAGGGCATCCAGTGAGTTTACAAAAAATCAACATGCGAAACTCAACAGTACCACAAATAGAAAAATTAAATTTGGATAAAGTTCCTCTCGATAAATTACATCAATTACAACTTCAAGAGTTAGAAGAATTCCCAATTGAATCGATCACCACCCACGAAAATTATTCAAAGGGCTCAATCATTGGAGTCAGCATATTAGCAATGGTTATCTTATTTTATTTTATAATAAAAATAAAAAATAAGGTTTTACAGAAAAAAGGAGTCAACTCAAGGTCAACCCCACTCAACGAAACTCAAGTCGTTCCGCCCTAGAGTTTCTTCTCAAGGAGGGAGGTGTTACCTAACGTCTACCTGCCGACATCAGCGTTTCCCATCGGCCGCTATGTTCCCGCGAGCTGAGGAAGAATCACATTTCATTTATCTCTGTACACATGTTCACTTTATCTCAAATGTAGTTTTAGAAATCAGTCTTGTTGTAGTCTTAAAGCAATAAACATCAAAAAACTTTGCCTCTCTGTTCCTGAGCAAAAATAAAGTTTTTAAAAACCAATATCCAAGTTCGGATCAATTAAGTTATATATATATATATATATATATATATATATATATATATATATATATATATATATATATATATATATATATATATAGGCCCCGATTAGCCAAAATAGTATTTGGATGTTTGACAGCTTTGAAATCTCGAACAACTTTGGGATATAATTTTAAGATGAAATTTGATTTGTATAATCTGAAATAAATTTTAGCCTAATAAACAGTGTTTTTGTTTTTTTTTTTTTTTTTAATTAAGAAGATGCGTACATAATAGTATGTGTAATGACTATTCATACACTCGTATGAATGCTATGGCTCTTATCGTAAACTTCATACTCATGTAAATATTATACTTATTTTCAAATAAATTTATTATTTAAATGTTTATTATTGTATTCCCCAGCATTTTATTGAATTAAGTAATTATTTTCAGTAACAGTTGAATTTGAATTTCAGATCAAGAGTACTGGTATTCCGAAGCACGAACTGCTCTGCGGAAACGACTGCAATACGCACAAGAGCAACGGCCGCGTGCCAAGAATGTAGTGTATTTCGTCGCCGACGGTATGGGTATAGCCACGGTGACGGCGGCGCGCATTCTCCGTGGGCAGAGACAGGGAAAGCAAGGAGAAGAACATGAACTGGCCTGGGATTCATTTCCTGCTGTTGCGCTTGCTAAGGTACGATTAATTGTACATAGTTCCCACAAAATTTTAATACCATCTATACAAGTATAATATTGACATCTGTGGGCTGATTTAAATATATTAAACTTAAATAGAAGATATTTCAGCTAAATTTTTTTTTTCGTAAACTTATACACTTTTTTTTACATCCAAGCTTTGTAACTAGTAATAGTAAAATACTCGTAGTCTTATAAACAAAAATATGACATCGTTCAAAAATGAGAAAAAGTACAAGAGTCAGTAAATTATTTCAGTATCTAACTATCAAGGTAATACGGGTATTTGGGACTTTAGTATTCGGGATTTTGGGTCATTCACACACACACACACACACACACACACACACACACACACACACACACACACACACATACATATATATTGTGACGAAGTGCATTCGCCACAATGCATTTCTGAGCATCCCAATCCATTTCACACGCACACCATCACACCGTACCTCTCACCTACACAACACCTACGTCACCAAACCGTCTAATTCCGTTTTAAACATCCTTAAACCCGTCCTTTCTCTAGCCCTATATAAACCCGCGATTTCGCGACATTTATTCATTCAGTTCGATTGATTCAATTCGCATCATCTCAATTCGAGTATTCGATTGAGTTCTGCCTTCTGCAGATTCACCGCGTTTTTTTTTCGTTTACCGTAAGCAGCCGACCGATCTCCGTATCTGCCGCTCAAACCGAACAACAAGCGCAGCGATCGCCGAGGTAAGAAATCAGTTTCTTATTTCGTCCCATGCGGGTTTATGCCGTGAACTCCTTCCGAGATCTCGCGCTTCGTTTGCTTCGTGCCTGTTGTCCGTACTCGTGTACCTGGTGTACTAAGACCTTACTGGCGTCCCGACGCTCTATTTCGGAGTATTCCATAGAGTGAAAGGGCGTTACGTTTGCGTGTAGTCCGCCTGGGTACCACCGTAACTCCGGTTACTTCGTATTCCTCATCCGTCTACGCGTACCAGTTGTACCTAGACCCCACTGGCGTCCCGACGCTCTATTTCGGAGTATTCCATAGAGCAAAAGGCCGTTACGTTTGCGTGTGGTTCACCAACACTCCACCGTTGCACTACGTCGCGTACATCGCGATCACCGCGTTTCCAGCGTCGCGACGCCCGGCGTCGTTGTCCGACAAATCCCAAATCCCGCTTCCCCGATACCATACCAGCTCCGCTGTACACATTGCCGTCTCGGCCGAGTCTATATCTCAGCAACAACACCAATAAAGAGTCAGACTTTATTTTTTTTCAGCAATATTCTGTGTTTTATTTTTTCTACCCTACAACCTCCGACACAGCTGTCCGACCGATTGGCGCCCGAGCAACCCGCGCCAGTGTTTTGCTGCCGAGCCCGACATAGCTCGTCACAATATACACACGCAAGCACGCACGCACACAATTACATGACGTTTGAACTGTCAGAAAAGATAGTTTAATGTACTTTGTGACTACGGTTTTCTAATAATTATCTTGCAAAATTAACTAAATTCATAAGAATGGATCAATTAGTATAAATGAGCAGTATTGAAAAAAAAAATAATATAGTCGATTTTGCGGACTACAAGACGAGAAAAATAAAATCTGATTAGTGATTTACCCTACAATTTTTATTTGAACCATTTTCGTCTAAAACCATAAAGGAACTCTTGCGCACGGAAAACCTGATTTCCTATGTTAAACTGTAGTCCACTTTTTGATTTACAACCTGTATATACCGGGTGTAGAATGTATATGCGAAATGTAGGAATTTCAGTGCTATTTTTTTATACTGTCGTCCTAAATAAAAAGGCAGTATTTCCAATTTTTTACGGTTTCGAGTTACAGCCGTTTTACACTTTTTAACGTTTTAAAATACTTATTTACTTTGCAGTATATACATTGTAGGCATAAAGTATGAACCATAAAAAGACTATCTCCTGCAAAGGTTTGAATTACTGCTTTTTAGTATAATGTTTATTATAATTCACAAGCGCCGAAGTTGCAAGTTGCAGTAAACAAATGAACTGTCAAAAATTTTTCGTTAATTTCTCATGACTCACTTGAAGAACCTAACTACTTAGGTAATATATCTTCAGATTCGGGTAATTCATTTGATGATTTAACTTTGAAGGAATTAGTTATAATGAGAAAGAATATCGGAATCGATGGTACTACTTCTCATTACATTGCTGTTGCTTCAAAGGACAAAACTTCAGTCGAACTCACAAAGAAAGGAGAAATAAGAAAGGGAAGAAAGTTTAACAAAAGTGTTGAAGATAGAAAAGAATAGAATTTAGAGAAGAATAGATCCAAACATGCAGTTCGACCAAGTTGTAAGAAGTGTAAAAAATTGCAATTATAAATTTACAGCTAACTATCGTGTGATAATTAATAATCAATATTGGACTGTGAATTGGCAAGAAATATAGTGTTTTTGTAAAAAATAAGGTATATTGAACACATCGCAATAATTAATAGATTAAATTTTGATACAAAGATGTCAAGTAATATCAGATACAATTTCTTTTAACCGTTTTTTCTATTTTGTACTGTTTAATATTTGTTTAGATACAAGGTTATATGTTGGGTACATTACAATATATTTAATTTATTTTTTACACTTTTCACTTTTGTAAGATTTATATTTTTTACTTGCTCGTTCCACGCTATAAGAAATCGATAATCAAGTTAAAAAGAAATAATAAATATTTTAATAATTATACAATCCACATATATTAAAATGTTACTTTCCCCTTTGCTGTCAAATGCTTTTTTCCCTCACCGTTAACTTTTTTCACACAAGACTCGTCCCCTACAGGTTGAAGTAACCAATCAAAATACAAGTTGGTAGTTGAACGAAAAATGATTTGCGCGCTCTCTCTAGCGAGAAGAACACGAACTGAATTTCGCAAAATTTGCACATTTTAAATGTAAAATATATCTTCCAAAAACAATTTCATTGTAGGGGATGCGGCAAGAGTAGTGCAGAGGGCAACAAAAAAAAGTGATACCATTTTAATAAGGCAAGTTTGAAATTCACCTTAAAAAATCGAAATCATATCATGTAAAAATCGAAAAAATAAACTTGCCGATTCGCCTTTATAGTATATTTGTATGGATGCCAATATACGGATCGGCAAGATTTTTTTTTCGATTTTTACATGATATGATTTCGATTTTTAAGGTGCATTTCAAACTTGCCTTGTTAAAATGGTATCAATTTTTTTTTTGTTGCCCTCTGCACTAATCTTGCCGCATCCTCTACAATGAAATCGTTTTTGGAAGATATCAGTTCTTTTTTGTTGATTTAGTTTTTGGACTTGGCTTCAAAGCCTTATTCACAAATCTAAATTAGTGTTAGTGTTGTTTTTGTTTTAGCAACTTTGTAGATGTGTTATCTTATGCAATCGTTTACAAATCGGTTTTACGTTTTTGTTTTAACGCCCAAGTTTGCAAACTCCTTAGTTCTGTTTTAGTTCTGCGTGTTATACTTAAGAATTTACCAATAGGAATACGTGTAAAATGATGCAGCGATATAGTTATCTTTTTCTTTCAACTTTCATTCAAAATACGTATATAACCATAGAAATAAACGCTTCTTCGGCATTCATCTAGAATAATTTGTATATTAAAACGTAACGTTTTTTAAAAATAATTTTATAATATATTTATCACTAACTAATACCCGGCATGCGTTGCAATGCCACTCAAAGATATTTTCTGAAATACCTCGCATGTGATACCATACAATTGTTAAGCAAGCTCGTTACTTCGTTTCTTGTTTCTATTCTTTTCTAAGTAATATGTATTCTGAAAATGAACCAAATCTGATCATAAATACAATTTTTCGAAATATCTCGACCCCGCGCTACCTATTGGGCCCAAACTAAATCAGGAACCTTCGTGGGTATGCTCACAACAACTCACCGAAGTTTCATCGCAATCGAATGTATGGTATAAGAACGTATACGGGACAAACAAACAAACTATAGTTCATATCAATAAAATACATAATAGGTTTGTTCCAAGTGGTTATTTCTGACAAATTCGTGATATGTTTGTGACAATTTCACTGCGCCTGCAATAAATGTAAACAAGTTAAGTTAGAAACATAGACTGGAACGGCGAATGGAGTGAAGCGCATATGCATACTTATTTTTTGTTTTGACAGCTAACCTTAAATATACATATAAATAAAGAAATTCATACATTTTTCGCTACAAAAAAGGAAATGAAGCTTACGTTTCAAACTTAACTTTGTTTATATTTATTGCATGCGCAATGCAATTGTCACAAACTTGTCAGAAATAACCACTTGGAACAAACCTAATGTCATTTTCTGACAGTATTGGAGGTAACTGCATTACCGATCTAGTTGAATTTATTTTTTATATTTGTCGCTAAATGTCGCTACTCAGTAAATCCAACAACTAAAACGTTATTTGTGAATATTACTTCCAAATACAATAAAACATAGAACATAAAACTAACACTAGTTTCGATCTGTGCATTTGGCTTTCGTACTCATGGTCGTGCGACGTCTCAAATCTACTGGAGGTTAGGTTTTCCTAATATTAGGCGTAAGTAAGTGTTGTCGCTGAACTTCCTGCACACTTGGACTCTTGCCGGCGTCGTTTTACCGAACAACTTGATTGTTGTTATAACTGCGTAGATTTTAAATGTACAATGTAAAATTTTTTCATAAACATATGAACTAATGATTAAATAAGAAAAATCATAAAATTCCTTTGATTTTAAGTATCAAAACCTGTGTTTAAAAATGGTTAATTTTAGATTTTATTTATTTAATTATGGCACATAATAATACAAATTTAGCTCCATAGCGCACTTGATCAATAGTTACTTATATAGTATACGTAATTTTAATAAATTATTTGTAAAATTTCAACCATAGGAGTAGCAGAAAATTTGATGATTTCCTAAAATATACAGATTTGAAATTCGTATTTCTTAAGTATTACATAAACAAATGGCAAATACGTTTAATAGCGCACTAAAACTATTCTTTAGTGTTCTTTATGCCAAATTTCAACGATCTAAGCTGTATAATACAGCTTCAAGACTAGTTAGAAAATAATGCTTTGCATGCTACAGCTTCTTAAACGCAGCTGTGCTGGAGAAATTAGTGCGCGAAACAACACCTTCAAATATTTCTTAAAAAGTGAACTGGAGGAAGTATACAAAATTTTCTTCTCGATTACATTGGGCTACGATCGAAAAAAATTACAGAATATTAACTAATGTTTTGGCAAGAACAGTGATGTAAATATTGTACCTGCATTTAATAAAACGGGTAAGCATCCTAAAAATCCAAAAACAGACAGAAATTTGATTTTAAAAATCACGTGGTATCATTCTGCCCTAATACCTATATCTAATAACCGAAGAGAACATGCACCAAATAAAATATATCTACCAAGGTACCGAGTGATATAACGATTATTAGTATGCACAACGATTTTACTAAAACTTACCCACATGTGTTCATACGACTTGTACAGAAAGTCTGCTTCAAAAGGTTACAACATATTATTCATTTCTTTAGTATACGAGGAATGTGAAATTGGAGCAAGTTTTAATCTTTATAATCCAGAGCACAATGAAAATTCTTTATTTCTGGAATCCAATACTTGCAATATTTGGATAGATTATAAAAACAAGGCAAAAGAAACTCGTGAAAAGTACATATGGAAGATGCAATGTCTTTTCCTGCCAATTTACGAAAAGTTGTAATGTTACCAAGAATTGATATGTGTAAAAGAGTAGTTTTTTGCCAATGAATTGCTGTTTTTAACGATATCTTCGTTTCTGTAGGAAAAAACCAGAAGTTTAAGCCCTTTGCTTGCTTATAGCATGAGTGCATTTCAGGACGGAGAAAAGCAGACCTAATTAGTACCTTTCATGCTCTACTACTGTTACGTATGCTAGAACATAAATTGGGCTTCGTTTTCATATTCACACGATATAGTTGCAGTGCACAATCTATAACTTTCTGATATTTTGAATCAGGTCATACATTTATAGCAGCTAAAAAATTTGACTTTGCTGATTTTGTTAGTTGTGTTCAATCTGTGAATTAAGCAAAGTTCAAAGAGTTGAAGCAGCAAGATTTTTGTTTTTGGCCTAATAATTCTTCACCATACAAAATTAATCATTCCAAAACAAGACCTTATTTATAAGACATGGCTGAGGTTCTTACTGAACGAGGCAATATTTTGTTCAATGTTATTTTATTCTCTACTATTCTGTATATTAGATTTTTTTTAATTTTCTTATTTTGGGTGTATTTCCTGTTAAAAAATGAAGGTTATTATTAATGTAAGTACTATCGTACAAAACTAAATTTTCTTCGAAAACTAACTAGGAATTAAATTTTTTGAAAATAATAAAATCGTGAAAAGGAGGTTTTCCAAGAAACCACAAAACATATCAAGACAAAGAGGTATCATCGGAGAAAGAAAAAATATGATATTATAAAATTTTACATCCGTAATCCCAGTAAATAGAATTTAGTTTTGGGAGATTCTTTCAGTAAATAATAATGCTGTTGATTTAAGAATAGACTATGATATTTAGATATTTAAAATTAAAAATTAGTTTTTGTGTTTTTAATTTTTTGACTTTTTACACCAACGCTACTCTTGTTTAGATATCACAAAAATGTCCGAAGTTTTTTACTTGTTTAAGTTATCCAAAAATATTGTAACCAACTCACACGTAATTGTTATTTATTCTTGTTTGGATTTACATACGATGTGTTTGTATACATTTTTAATTATATTTCTTCGTTCCTAGTACTGATGAAGGCGTAATAAATGCCGAACGTATGCATTGAAGAGTTGACTTTGTATTTGACCCTATTCCAACATCCGACGATCCTGATTGAATTCTAATAATTCATCTGCAATCGAGTATCTCTAATCTCCGTTATTTCGTTGTTTTATTATTATATACCGATCTTAAAATAAATGTGCTCTTAAAAAATATTTTGTTTGCTTTAATTGAAAAATTGAAGATACATAAATTAAAAGTAACTTTTACACCTTTTATCCTGTATTTAGTTTTGGTTAGTAGTAATTTATACGTACAAAATTCTACACCAAAGAGCAATAATTTCAAATATTATTACAATCTTCTACGAAATAATTCAACCTTGTAATAAATAAGTCTAATTTTGTTTTATGAAATGTCAAATATTTTTTGTTTTTGTTTAATTTTCCATGGCCATATTACAATTTTTCTAATAAATATGCATTTTAATTTGACTGATATATTATTAAATACTAATATTTAGATAATTAAATGGGCCTTATTGCATGCATTTTAAAATTCTTAACAAATATTTGTATTTACACTTTTGCTGTAAAGTGAATACGTAAAAATTTGCAGCAGTATCAAAAAAGTAGCATTTAATTTCTACATCCGTTGTATATAAACTAAAATGCCGTGGGATAGCAGTCAATTATGTACTAAATATAAAAAAAAAACTACTTTTAAATTTGTCAAGCTTATTATTGTTACGGGCCAGTACGGCCCTAGACAGATGACTCATCGTTCGAGCGAGTTCTTGATTTGTTCCATTACCGAACCTACTAGAAAACTCTAGGGGAACATAGCAACAGATATAAAAAAATGCACTATTCTATCCATTGGGGCATTCGACTCTGACACGCTGTTCAGAAAGTATTGAAAATAGTGGAAATCAATAAAACGTTTGCGTACTGTGAATAAATATTATTGTGTAATATTCTTAGTTTATTATTGAATTGTTGTTATTTTGTGTTAAGGGGATAAAAATAAATAGTAGTTCAAATAAATATAAGTGTTAGTAAATAATCTCTTTGTGACTTGTAATAGTTGTTTTAATTGTTGATTATTAAACTTCATCGAACCCGTTAGTTACAAACGTAACAATTCGTGTCCGGTGCACGGGATATGTTAATTAATAAAAATTGTTTTTACTTAAAATAAATTAAAATGGCTTCAACGAAAGTTTCTTTAAATGAATTAAAAGTTGCGGATCTCAAGAAAGAACTTGAAGACCGAGATTTACACACTACAGGGAAGAAAATATGTTGCAAGATCGTCTTCGTCGGTCGTTGAGAGAAGTTTGTGAGAATCCCGTTGAATTTCAATTTGAAATTTCTGGTGATTTTAACACTATCCTGCAAAAATTAGAAGAAAGTTCCAGAACTATGGAAGATTTGAAAATTAAGTTAGAAGAAAGTTCCAGAACTATGGAAAGCAAATTAGAATATTGTTCCAGAACTTTGGAAAACAAATTTGAAGAAAATTCTAGAATATTAGCAGAAGAAAAATTTATAACTCAAACATTCTAGACGCCTGTCAGAAGAATTTCAAGCAAAATTAGATGAAAACTCCAAATGTTTAGATAATAAATTAAACGCAAAATTACAAGAAAATTCTAGAATATTAGCAGAAGAATTTCAAGGCAAATTAGAAGAAAGTTCTAGAAAATTTGAAGAAAAAATGGATGAAGATGTAACATCAGAGGCGGCAGAATCAAAAACAAGAATTAATGATAAACTACCACAGTTCGACGGCAAGATCTCATGGCCTAATTATTACGTGCAATTCGAAGCTGCAGCAAGAGCTAATGGTTGGCCATGAATAGAGAAAACTATGGCTCTAATAGTAGCACTGCACGGTAACGCGGTGGATATATTACAGACGATTACTGCTTAAGAACAGAATGCCTATCCAACTATTGGTACAACGTTTAGAAATGGGCTGTGGGGAAGCACATCTACAGCATGTGTACCATTCTTAGCTGAAGAACAGATACCAGAAACCTAGTGAAAGCTTGCAAGAATTTGAAAACGATTTTGCTTGCTTAGTTCGCATGGCATATCCTGCAACCCCGGACTACGTACTAGAGTGCTTGGCTGTCCAAGCATTAATCGATGGGTTACGAGATAAAGACAATAAGCCGGCAATGATTCTAGGTCGCCCCAGGACTTTGACTGACGCAATGGCTAGCGGATTAGAGATTGAAGCTGCGGATCTTGCTTCGAAACGACAGGCAAAAGTTCCTGTTATGGGAAACGACACAGAAGAGCGCAGCGAGGCAGTTGTACAATGCATGATGGAAATGCTACTTCCACATAGAGGAGAAATTCGTTGCCGAAACTGCTATAAGTTGGGGCATGTACGAAACCGTTGCCCTGAAGAAAGGAAGAAAACACCAGCGGGAAAACTAAAGCGGTTTGATGCAATGGGACGAACGTCGATCCGCCACCAAGATGTCCACCTAATAATATTGGATTTGTCGCATCTTTACACCGAGCAAACAGCATTTTTGGGGATGGATTGGTTGACGGTAAGCCACATGCATTGTAGATAGACACGGGTGCAATGAAGCCTGTCATCAGGCCCGACATCATGAGGAAGACACAACCAATAACATCAACCAAGTGGCGACCGCGTACAGCAACAGGAGACGCAGCTACCATCCATTTACTTTGGATATACGCCAATAAAACATCGGGCACTAGTAGCTGATATTGAAGATCAATTTATTCTCTGAATGGACATCATGGATGCAAATGGATTTGAGCTGAACCTGAAACACGGATTGATGAAAATCAATGGAGAAGAGATTGTGTTTCATCGCCAAGGTGAGAGTACTGTACGTGTACTCTTAGCGCAAGATACTCTCATGTCGGGTCCAAGTGAGAAGATCCTGGAGGCTGATATGGAGCACAAACTCCAAGAAGAAAACATCATGATATTGGAACCCAGGAATCACAAAAATGAGGACGGATCATGCTGCTCTAAAATGGCTCCTACAGTTCAAGAATCCGGAAGGATAGGTATAACGATGGATTGAAAGGCTACAGGAATACGATTTCGACATCGAGCACAGAGCTGGAACAATTCATCGAAATGCTGATGACTTATCTAGACGACCATATCCAGAAGACTGCAAACACTGTACAAGGGTAGAGGAAAATTATGTTCCAATTCTGAGAACTACGGTAGTAAATCATGACTGGCAAATCGGGAATTACAAAAGACTAAAAGGACAACCCAATTTTAAAACATCATTTCGACTGGAAGAAGAAATGCCGTAAACGAACATGGGAAGAGGTTGCACGATAATCGAAGAGTGTAAATTTGTACTGGGCGTAATGAAATTTTATTGTTATGGAAAATGGGCTACGCAAGCGTGTTCTGGAAACTCCTGAAGCTATGGAAGAGAGGAAGCAGATCATAATCCCCAGAAAGAGAGTACCGGAAATACTGAAAGATATTCATGATTGAACTGCTGGAGAACACTTGGGGTTAACAAGAACCATTCAGAAACTGCGAGAACGGTTTTACTGGGTAAATTGCAGGGAAGCCGTGAAGGAGTAATAAAAGAAATATGTGGTTTGCGATTCCAGTAATGGACCACAGAAGCGTCGGCGGGCTCCAATGCGACAGTACAATGTCGGGAGGCCATGCGAAAGAATAGCGATCGATAGGGCCGGTCCGTTTCAACAATCCGAAGATGGAAATAAGTACATCGTTGTCGTCATCGACTACTTCAACAAGTGGGTTGAAACCTATGCCTTGTCAAACCAGGAAGCTGCCACCGTAGCAGATGCACTTATCAAGAAGTGGATCTGCCGATTCGGTATACCGTTTGAATTGTACTCAGACCAAGGCAGGGTATTGAGTTTGCACTGTTCCAAAATATCTGCGACATACATATATTCGCAAAACGAGAACGACTGCTCTACATCCGCAGTTAGACGACATGGTTGAACACATGAACAAGACAATCAACAGACATCTCTCCAAAGTGGTCTCAGGGCACCAAAGAGATTGGATCAATATCTGCACCTATTCCTGTTGGCGTACCATTCGTCCGTTCATGAAACAACAGGACAGACTCCGGCAAGCATCATACTTGTTCGCCAATTACGATTTCTCTGCGACCTGAAGTTCGTCAGCAAACCAGACGAAGATTTGGTTGGAAAGGATTACGTGGACAACTTGAGGAGGAAATTAAACGATATCTATGACCAAGTACGCTCCAACATTCAGAGCGTCAGTAACCGAATGAAGGAAACATATTACATCAGGGCGGAAGACGGTGAATACCAAGCCGGCTATCTGGTTTGGCTGTATAACCCACAGCGACGTCACCAAAACTACAGGCATCCTGGGAAGGACGCTATCAAGTAATAAAGCGGATTAACGACGTTATCTACCGAATTAGAAAAAGTACAGGTTGAAAACCAAAAGTGGTCCATTTTAATCGATTGGCACCCTTAGCCGGCAACAACAACGATATTACCACCAATGAAGTACAAGTCCGCCAGATAGAACTGAAGAGCATGGAAATAACGTTCGAGGAGTTCATATGACCACATATTCTTCGGGTCAGAAAGCACGACATGGCGTAACCAAGGAACATCAAGGTGACCTATTTAATGTGCCTGCTGATTACTTACTGGCTCATTGTGTAGCTGAAGACCTACAAATGACTTGAGGTATTGCCGTGGTTTTTAAGAAGTTTGGCCAATTCTAAAAACTTCGGCAACAACATCCATGTGTCGAAAAAATGCTACAAGTACTTGTCGAACAATTGAGTCGAATACGGCACATATTTTATTTGGTGACCAAATACCTGTCCCATCAGAATCCAACTTATCGCGCCGTCTGGGAAGCCTTGTATGACCTACGAGGAATACTGCTTGACAAGAACATTATGAGGATAGCTGTTCCAAAGCTGGCTTATGGTCCGAATTGTTTGGATTGGAGAATTGTCAGGAACGTGCTGGTGGTTCTATTCGAACACACTGGAATAGAGATCCTGGTATGCAGCCACAATCCTCGAGCAACAGAAGATTTTGAAAATACTGTAGAATGTTACTTCCATCGAACATCACTGTGCTTACGGGGATCACAATGTTGATATTTTCATGGTCCAGGACAGTTTCGAAGCGAAACATACTTAAGGTGTAACGGGCCAGTACGGCCTTGGATAAACAGCACCCGATGATGATTCATCGTTTTAGTAAGTTCTCGAATTGATTCATTTCCGAAGCTACTAGAAAACTCTAAGCTAAAAGCGCAGCAGATATATAAAGGTACTAGCCTACCCAGTGGGGTATTCGACTCCGACACGCTGTTCAGGAAGTATCGAATATAGTGGAAATAAATAAAACGTTTGCGTAGTGAAGTATCGAATATAGTGTAAATAAATATTATTGTGTAATATTCTTAGTTTATTATTGATTAGTTGTTAATTAGTATTTATTAGTAAGTGTGTAAAAATAAATAGTAGTTCAAATAAATATAGGTGTTAGTAAATAAACTCTTTGTGACTTGTAATAGTTGTTTTAATTGTTGATTATTAAACTTCACCGAACCCGTCAGTTACAAACGTAACATTATTATATTTCATTAATAAATTCTACAATACCAGAAATCCTACGCCTTATCAAAAATTTAACATATGCGGAAAATACATCAACTGAGTCAACTCCACCCTAAACGAGTCAAATTGACCCAGCAGCACCCTCAACGAGCCAAATGGACCCCGAAAACCTCAACCACCGCCCGTAATTCCATCAAAAAGAGCGCTACAGCAGACAACCCATAAAAACGACTAGTTTCCTGCATCCAGCAATAAAAGAAATCGAAATAGTCCACAAGAAGAAAGAAACGTCAAATAAAAAAAAAGTTAAAGACTACTGGCTCGGAGCACCTACAAAAAATCGCTTTCTAAACACCTCAACAGATAATGATGAACCTGAAGCAGAAACAGAAACAGAAAAGACAGAAATTCGACCACCACCAATTTTCGTACATGCTATCAAAAATATAAAACCTCTGACTGCCATGCTAGAAGAAAACGCCAAAGATGACTACTCAATATAATTAGTAAGTAACTCGCAAGCAAAAATTCAACCTAAAACAGGCGAAACTTACAATAATATTGTCAAAATAATGAAAGAGAAAAGACTGAGTTTCACTCCTATCAATCTAAATTAGATCAGCAATTTAAAGATCTCCATCACACAGTAGACTTGAATGACCTAAAACAAGAAATTGACTCATATGGCCATAATGTTATAAATATCTCTAACATAAGACATAGGGTATCTAAAAATCCACAGCCAATGTTTTTTGTTGAAATCCAGTCCAAAGAAAAGAAGAAAGAGATATACAATATAGAGTTCCCGATGAGAACAAAAATCAAGATTGATCCATCCCGACCAAAAAAAAGAAATACCGCAATGCACTACATGCCAGCGGTATGGTCACACAAAAAGCCTCTGCTACAGAAGTGGTCGGTGCGTCAAATGTGCTGGAGATCATCACACCTCAAAATGCGAATGGACAGAGAAAAAGAACAAGAACGTAAAGTGTGTTCTCTGCAGTGAGAACCACCCTGCGAACTACAAAGGTTGTGCTATCTACAAAGATCAGATAAAAAGAAAATTCCCACCACTTAGCCTCAAATACCAGGTAACAAGTAATTAATCAACGAACCAAACTCAAGCCAAAACGGTGCACGCTGACAAATCTTTTGCTCAAGCTGTACAGCAAAATAATACCAAAAAAGACGCAAACGAAACCGTTAGCAATGTAACATTCGCATCCAATGACATGACTGAACTCAGACCTACTCTTGAAGATGAAATAATGCCTCAGTTCTTCCGTATTGCTCTCTGGAACGCCAGCGGTCTCGCACATGTCGAAGAAGTAAAATCTTTCCTAATAAATGAAAAAATCGATGTTTTGCTAATATCAAAAATTCACTTCACTAAAAAAAGCTATTTAAAAATTCCTCTATATAATATTTACACTACGAACTACCCGGACGGAACCGCGCATGGAGGTACTGCTGTAATAATTAAAAGTGCCATAAAACATCATGAACTTCCAAAATTCCAAAAAGCTCATATACAAGCCACAAATATCGCCATTGAAGAAGAACACAGAGAAATTGCCCTGTCAGCTCTCTACTGCCCTTTACAACACGTAATCAATAAAGAACATTTCGTTGAATTCTTCCACACGCTCGGCCCAAGATTCATAGCTGGCAGCGATTACAATGCCAAACACCAACAACGGGGCCCAAGACTGGTTACCCCTAGAGGCAGAGAACTACTAGACGCCTCTGAGAGTAAAAGCGTGCAATTTGTGTCGGCGGGTGAACCAACGTACTGGCCTGCAGATAAACAAAAAATCCCAGATCTGTTCGACTTCTTCACGAAAAAAGGTATTTTAAAACTTACTTGAAAGCTACCTCTTTTTTCGATCTCTCATCCGACCACTCGCCAATAATTTTGACTTATAGCATTAAAATCATAGAAAAGCAAAAGAAACCATCTCTTTGTAATAAGAAAACAAACTAAGGGCCTCTTTATAGAAATAATGAATAATAAAATAACCAGCAATATTCTTTTAAGAAAAACAGGCGATCTTGACAATGCTATTGCCCATATCTATAATACAATTCCGTCTGCCCCTTGCGAAGCTACCCCGGCAGACAACAGAGGTACGCAAATTCAAGTCTGTCCCGTAATAGTGAAAAACAAAATTGCTGAAAAGCGTAAATTAAGAAAAATCTGGCAAAAATCTAGATCACAACCTGACAAAACAGCCCTAACAAAGCCACCAAAGAAATGTCTCAATTGCTAAATAATATCAAGAACAAAGCAATTGAAGAGTATTTAAGCAATCTGTCAAATACAGAGGAAAACAACTACTCCCTTTGGCGTGCAACTAAAAAATTAAAGAGACCCCAAATCACATGTTCTCCTATAAGAACACAAGAAGGACAATGGGCGAGATCAAGCAAAGAAAAGGCGGATGCATTTGCCAGGCACTTAGCACAAGTTTTTTCATACTTTTCCATCAGTAGACGAGGATGACAGCGTCGAAGAAGAAAACCTCCGTCTATCTTTGAATAACACATCCTCTAGTTATATACAAATAAAACATTTCAAAATTCATGAGATTTTGAATATAATCATAAATAAACTAAACCCTAATAAAACACTAGGTATTGATTTTAGCACTGGAAAACTACTCAAAGAACTACCAGTGAAATGCATCAGACATCTAACTATCCTATTCAATGCATTCCTTCGACTCCGTTATTCCCCAAGTCAATGGAAAGTTTCTCAAATCGTTGTCATCCCAAAACCTGGCAAAAATCTAGAAGACGTAACTTCCTAAAAACCAATCAGCCTGTTACTAATCCCATCCAAGTTAGTTGAAAAAGCACAACTCACAAGACTGTATCCAATTATTCTGGAGCAAAACTTGTTTCCAAATCATCAATTTGGGTTCAAACATGAACCCACCACAGTTGAAAAAATCCACGGAGTAGTAAAAGCTATAAATAACAGCCTTAAAAAAAATGTATTGCTCAGCTCCATTCCTTGACATCAGTCAAGCTTTTGACAAAGTTTGGCACATTGGGTTACTTTTCAATTTGAAACGTGACTTACCCCACCAGTACTTCCAAATCCTTAAGTCATACTTCTCTAACCGATAATTCCAGATAAAATATAAAAACGCAGCCACTAATCTCCACCCAGTGAAATCGGGTGCCCCAAGGAAGTGTTATTGAGCCGATTCTATATATTCTGTATACAGCTTCCTACTGTGGATCAAACAACAATTGCTACATAAGCAAACGATACAGTAATACTGGCATCATATTCGGACCCAAAACTAGCTTCGCAACTTTAACAAAATAATCTGGATCTAATACAGTGCTGGTTAAATACTTCGCGAATTAGAGTTAACAGAAAAAAATCTACCCACATCACCTTTACAACCAGAAGAGACACAGGCACCCTAGAATATCTACACAACCGCCTGCTACCCAAAGCTGAGGATGTCAAAAATCTAGGAATGCATCTAGATAGACGTCTGACTTGACGTGAACACATTTGGACCAAGCGAAAGTAGCTGGGTTTAAAGATAAAACAGCTGTATTGGATCATCGGCAGAAAATCCATCCTCCACCGACAATAAATTGCTGCTATATAAGGCAACAATCAAGCCAGTCTGGACCTACGGCATCGAACTATGGGGGTCAGCAAGTACTTCCAACATCGAAATCATCGAAAGATTTATATCAAAAATTCATCGTATGATCATCAATGCTCCATGGTTTGTCCCCAACTGGATAATTTCACAAGATCTCCAAATGTCTTCCGTTAAAGAAGAAATCCCCAGACTGAGTGCAAGATACATTCAAAGATTAAAGTGTCGCAAAAATAAACTAGCCGTGAATCTTGTGCAGTGCTGTTAAACATTTAAAACGTCACAACCCGGACAGATATAAACAAGTTTATTTTTGGATTAAGTATTTTCATAATATTATCTAATTTAGTTAACTGTAATTATAGTAACTATAGCAAACTAAGTAAATGTTAGTAAAGTACTGCCAATGGGCAGTTATTTTCACATGTCATATAATCTTTAATCACTAAAATTTACTGAATATCTCTACAAAGATAGAATGCAAATTCTAATAGGATCATAAAAAAAATTCTACAATTATGAATGAATCTAGTATAATTATTATTATTTTTAACATAAACAATTGGATATATGTCAATAACGAATAGAGAAAGTTTTGAATTAGGTGCTTCAATATATGCAACTATAGGACGAAGAATCAATATTGGTTTATGAATTTTGAGTAGTACATAAAATTTTGGAGCTAACTCATTATAAATAGTTAAAATTTAAGCAGTTTCTTAATAATTTTTTTATGTTTTTTTTTAATTCACTGACAATTTTATTTTCTTTTTGTTGAAAAGTGCTAGTTAAACAATTATTAAATGATTAAAGCCGAATTCATGCAGCTATTTTCATTTATATTTAATTTAAATTTATTTTATTTTAATAAATAAATACGTACGAGTATTATCAAATATAAGCATTCATGCAATCACTTAATTTATGTTCCCATTTATATTCAATTTAATTTCTTATATAACTAACTTTTATCTTTTAAGTGAAAATTATAATTTTTGAAATTTGTGATTGAAAAGGATATGTTTTAAATCAATGGGAAGTGAAATTATTAGCTAAAATATATAACTCATCAAAAATAAAGGAGCTCTCTGATAATGATGTAGTGAGATAGATTTCAAAGGATTATTGAAAAAATATTTTTCCTTGCAGAATCTGCTTGTTGGACAAACGGCATAACGGGGACTTCATTTTTTGTTTCGTAAATAATAAAATGATATGATAGGAAAATTCGTGATTACAAAGCATTAATCGCGTAACTATTTATTATTCCAATATTTAAGATCAACAAACATAAATTTGACACATGGAGTGCTTTGGTACATGCGTTAATTTTCATTTATTTTAATATTTTACTGTTCCATGAATGATACATTTAAAAAAGATAAATTTAATTTAATTTAAATGAAAATGGAAGCATGAATTTGGCATTATATGCGCTTATAAAAGACAAAATTCAAGATTTTTATCATTATGTAAGTTTATCCATGATACAAGTTACAATACCTTTATCAGATTGTATTACAGTTAGATCATAATTCTCTTTTAGATATTTTTTATTTATATCACTATTTTTAATATTACTAGAATGTAAGTAATTACTTACTAATGATTTAGTGATCTGAGATCTACATACATCTTTTAATGATTCACATAAATTTTAAATAGTAAATTCAATAACACTAAGCAATTTACAGATTTATCGGTTTCTCATGGGTGTTATACAAAATTTTGGGCCCAAGCGGAGACAAGTTTTACCGTCAGTTGAAATGTCAGTATTACTAAGATTACGATACCATTTATTTTGAATTCGTAATTTGCCACATTTTTCTACTGTAATAGCCTAGAAAAATTAATAAAATCAGTCGAAATAATTCGTGTAGTTTTAGAAATGTGTACAGCTGTTCCTTGAGGTGTCCTGATAAACATTCTAAAAGTCCCCGTTGGTGGGGGGTGAGCCGGCGGAAGGGGAGGGGGTGAAAGGTTCCTTTTTTTAGTTTTTGACTCATATCTCGAAAACTATTAAGAATATCTTGACAATTGCTTCTACATAAATTAACTATAATAAATTTTCTACAAATTATGTTATATATATTTTGACTGTAGGATCAATACTTTACGAGATTCAGGGTGTCAAATATGACAAGGTTGAGGAGACGCACCAAAATCAACAGGAATTGTCAGTCAAAGTAGTCAATAGGTACACGTTCTATTGTGCTTGCCTCACCCACCAGTGATGCCAACTCTTTTATTTAAAAAATCCTTTAGGATCATAAGAAAAAGCCCTATTTCAGGTTTCACAATTTTTTAATTATATTCATATATAAATAAATAAATATTGCAATATACATAAACAAACAGTTCGAACATATCAAAATATGTTTGAGTATATAAAAATAATAAATTAATAATAATGGTGGGTGAAAATATGAACCAAAACAATTTTAGTAATGTGATAAATCAATAATTTGTTAAATTCAATGTATGGTTAGAAAATATAATTTATTATTATAATTTGACAAGAATGCAACTACCAATTAAATAAAAAACATTTTTTAGCTAGAAAATCACTACCTTAGGCCCTCCCGCTCCTTATGCTTTGTTAAATTTTACTTTGTGTCGCTCAAGAATGATTGTGCTGCCAAATGCTGTTGCCGAAAAGCTAGAATTAACTGCAGTCTTCTGTGTAACGGCATGCTCCTAGGCAGCCGTTACCAATGGAGGCCCCATCGATTTTAATGAAAAATATGGGGATGATGAGTGAAGATAATTATCGAAAAGACGATTTAATTGAAAGTGTTGTTTCAGGACATCATAATCATATCTATTATATAACAATGGTGATTATTAAGTAAAATTTGGAAAACTAATATTTTATTTTTATGAACACAAATTTAGAACATTTTTAAGCTAAAAAATGTTTTTAAAAATTGGTAGTTACTTTCTTGTCAAATTATAATAATAAATTATATTTTCTAACCATACATTGAGTTTAACAAAGACTAAAATGTTAATAATTTAACAAATTATTGATTTATCACAATAATAAAATCGTTTTGGTTCATGGTTTCGCACAACATTATTATTAATTTATTATTTTAATATACTCAAACATATTTTGATAATGTACTTTCTCTGTTCAAACAGTTTGATTATGTATAGTGCAATATTTATTTATTTATATATGAATATAATTTTAAAATTGTGAAACCTGAAACAGGGCTTTCTCTTGGAAAAGAGGGATTTTTATAATGATCCTAAAGGATTTTTTAAACAAAAAAGTTGGCATCACTGGTGGGTAAGGCAAGCACAATAGAACGTGTACCTATTGACTACTTTGCTGACAATTCGTGTTGATTTTGGTGCGTCTCATCAACCTTGTCATATTTGATACCCTGTATCTCGTAAAGTATTGATCCTACAGTCAAAATGTATATAACATAATTTGTAGAAAATTTAATAAAGTTAATTTATGTAGAAGCACTGTCAAGATATTCTTAACAGTTTTCGATATATGAGCTAAAAACTAAAAAAAGGAACTTTTCACCCCCTCCCCTTCCACCGGCTTACCCCCCACCCCCGGGGACTTTTAGTATGTTTATCAAGACACCTCAAGGAATAGCTGCACCAATTTTTAAAACTACACGAATTATTTCGGCTGATTGACGATTTTTGATCTAATTTTCTTAGGCTATAAGATACTTTTTGTATTTTCGAAAAGTTATTAAAAATATACGAAGGAGTTCATTTCAAAATTTCATACTATGTAGCCATTAGAAAAGACTTTAATTCATCTAACTGTCCTATATTTGTCATAATTTCTAAATTATAAATCTGGTTTCTTAACTTCTTGTAAAGAGTTTCCAGTTCTTTCAATTCCCTGATGTTATTCGCTATTTGATTCAAAAGTCATTGGACAAATGTGACAGTTGTTTGGTATATTGTTTAGAAGAACACTATGTTGCCTGCATTTTAGTAAGAAAATTCAACGGTTTACCATTGAAGTAATTCTGATGTTTAAGTTAGGGCATTACTTAAACTGCTTCATTGTTTGTAAGTCTTACTTCTGTTGAAGCATCTGGTAGAATTTCATTCCAGAATATAAAGATTCGTTTCGCGATTGCGATGGCAGTCAATTGTAAGCTAAATATAAAACTTCTTTTAAATTTGCCAAGCTTTCAGATATATTTTAATCTTTCATCGGCGCACTATATAACAAAAATTGTAAAAATGAATAATTTTTACAAACTATCTAAAGTAAGCTTACATTTAGTTGAGACAATATAAAATTTTAACTAATGGTCATTCATAAAACATTGAGAATGGAATAATATTAAATTAAACATAAAATATACCCAAAATAATTAGAATAAATATTCTAACAAAATATCAAAAGGAACTCAAAATTGACAAATAATATAAATAATCATTTTTGGAATACTGGTTTAAGAATATCCAAAATATAAATACTACAGCAACTAGAAATATTATTAAGAAAATAGTAAAAAAACAATAGAATAAAATAATTATGGACTATTTTTATAATTACAAGTTTTTAGAATATACATTTTACTAATATATCTTGCTCAGACCACCTACGTGAATCTGGCCCCGCAAATTAAAGCACTAATTTTGTAATTTAGCTGAAACAATAGTACTATATTAGTGCTTTGCCATGGAATAAGAAATATAATTATTGTCGCTTTTACTTTTGATATAAAAAGTATATCTGGGGGGGCTGATTTTACGGTAGCCTCCCAAAAGGAAGCACTAAATTTAAATGTATATCAAATAAATAGTGCTGAATTAGTGGTTTTCGGAATAAGAAGAATTAAAATTAGTGCTCTTCTAGTATTAATAATTCTTATATGGGTAGCGGGGGTTGACTTCACGGTAGCCCCCTATTAGCAAGCTCAAAATTTAAAATGAACTTACATAAATAGTGCTAAATTACAGTTATTTCATATAATAACAATCAAAATTAGTGCTCCGCTAGACATTTGTAATATTAATACTTTTTATATTGATTAGTTGATTTTTCAGGCACAACCGTCGCGTCAATGAATATTGAACCCCATCCCCCAAAACGTTGTAACTACCTGTACATTTCTTATTCTGTGAACAAATTCTACGGACTGTTTAGTTACATTAAAATTGTCCCTAACAACAATTTGGAATGAACCACAAGCATAAAATCATATATTTACTAAAAGTTGATTCATTGCAGTAATTGGCTGATTCCTTTCTGTAAATGGTCGAATATGCTCTTTTATTAAATTTAAAACAACGAATACGGCCTGGTTTGGTAACGGAAATCGCATTTTGAAATCATGCTATTCGTACATATCAAATGGGTTATTTCGTTCTCGAAATACACGCGGTCTTTCGATATTTCAACTTGATCTTAATTTTCGTCGTCTGATGAAGAAATTGATTCAATTGATGATAATGGTACTAATGAAACTGTTTCTACTGAAGAACAGGTACAGGTTATTTTAATCACTTGTACTCTGAAAATGTATGTAAAATCATTTTTTAACTTACCTGCTATAATTGAGATTGAGAAATACTCTTAAACAGTAAAACTGTTTTATAGTAATATATAAATTTTTAAATATTTATTAACTGTCAACTAAAATTTAATACCTCGATTTTCTTCATTTAATTCTTTAGATTTAATTCCTAGGTTATTTTAATATATGTTCAAAGTACAAAAATCGAACATTAAATTAATTTAGTCGCAAAATTTAGTTAACTCTTTTTTATATTCCGGGTATAAGAAATAATTATTTAATAAAACGTTTTATTTAATAAATTCAGAAAATATACGTAAATTAATAACACTGCATTTTGAACGGCACAGTTCTAAAAAAGTGAGTATATTTTTTCATTTTGATTAGTTATACAACCTCTTAATAATAAATAAGATATTTAGAAAACTTAGCGTTTAAATGTGTAGCGGCGTCAATTTATCCTCGTTGTTTTTATCGTAAGTCTTAGGTTATTGTTATTCTTTTTTCCAAGGTTACTTGACGACAAAAGCAAAATAAATAACTAGTCCAATCTTGTCATTCGTTTATTTCATATTTTTGTAATTGCTGATATCCGTTACAACTGTTTCTTTTTGATTATTTATATATATATATATATATATATATATATATATATATATATATATATATATATATATATATATATATATATATATATAGTATGCCAAATTTGATATCACGAAATTACACTTCTCGATTAGACAAATGCCGAATATTCCGATGAGGAATTGTACCTACATTTAAGTCATATGTTGGAAATATTACGAATGACGAGTGTTACAAAACTTGGAACTATACATATTTGTCGAATAGTTTGGATATTACAAGTCTCGAAAATACATTTCTCGAATATTACAAATGTCGAATATTACAAATATCGAAAATACATTAGTCGAAAGCGAGCAATACCAAATATGATATAATATATATATTATATAATATACTTATTACAACTCAGAGTGTAAATAAAACTAACATTTTTTCTAGTTGAAATCAATATCTACTATTTTTTTAAACATTTTATTAGCAAAAAGACTGCAAATATCTATTCAACAAAGAGACAATTTAGTGAAAAATATAACAAAAAAGTTTACAGCATTATAGACATATAACATTTGCTAATAAAACAAAAATAATGAATTATAGTACGTAGTGCATAATTAAAAATAAATTGCAAAAAAAACCTGTATTTAATAAAAAAATAATTACTTTGATCTGAAGAATTTTATTCTTTTCACTAATATGAAACATTTAGTACACGACTAAATACTAATAAATGCAGTACTCACACAAAATAAAAATAGAAAAATACATTAACGCTGTAATTCGCGTATTATGGGGAAACGTTCAATAGACAGCAAATCATTAACGCGAATAATCGCGCTGTGAGAGAAACGCTTACGCGGTTTACAAGTGATGGACAAATTCTCTCTGGAAATTGCTGCAGGCGACTAATTTCTGCTCAGGTTGCATTTGTAAGTAGAAGTGATAAACTCAGTTAGAGGACGTCCTGTTCCTGTTTAAAAGTATGACAACATTAGCATAAGTGTGAGAGAAGTGCTCATAGCGCGAATGTTCCATGGTTTAGATCGATACCCGTATGTTTAGTATTTATTTACAATTTCATGTTTTTTTTTTTACCATGCCTGAACTTTCACGTGACCTGGGTCAAAGTTGCCCACGACTCAGACACCGCTGTGCACCTCGAACCCCATAAAGTCCTACTGACTTCATGTGGTTCAAGATTGCTCACGGCACCATTGTCCCCGTCGAACCTAGATCAAGATCAATGACGTAGCTCAAGACGCAGATGATATGTTTAAAAATAGATTTTGCGCAGATACTGCGTTATGTTTTCATGACGTTAGTGCAGATGTCTGATATTTAGGTATATTATATTTTAACCCAACTTACAATGTGATGTTTTTTAAAGGTTGAAATAACGTTTATAAAGCTTATTTTATAAATCATTATATTTGTCAGAAACATTTCGGCAACATTCAAATAGCACTTATAAAAACAAAATGGCCACAGTTTTATAAAACAATTGCGTTTTTTAGAAAATTTTATTACGCCTGTGACGACTATAACCGAATAGTTACATAATCATTTACGCAGGTGTCGGCAACCTTTTCCGGCTGCAGGTCAAAAACAATCAGAATATGACTATTATGAATATTTCGCAGGTCAGTGAACAAAGAAAAGAATTAAAATTCTAATTATTTCAAAAACATTACTTTAGTTATTTATATATTATACTATCCTTCAGCAACTTCAAAATCTACCGTATAAATGGAACATGTACATAAAAGAGTTACTAAACAAATTTCTTCTTGAGATAAACTTGCCCAGAGAACTAAAATCAATAAAATTGACATTAATACAAAAAGACAGGAGACCGTAAAGATGCAAACAATTATAGAGGAGTTGCCCTAATTAATGCCACCACCAAGCTTTTTACGTTCACTAATAGAATGCAAACATGGGTCGAAAGTAAAAAACTGCTAGACGAAGTTCAAGCAGGATTCCGAAAAAAAGACCTTGCATGAACAACACATTTGTCTCCAATCCAGATAGCATTTTCAAGAAACAAATATGGACTTTGTGCTATAATCATTGATTTTAGAAAAGCCTTCGATTCGGATCTACATACCATTCTGTGGAATAAAATCTATTGTTTAGAAATAAGTGGCAAAGTAACAAGATAAATTGAAAAACGAAGTATCTAAACAAGAAAGTGACATATTGCCACTACAATATGCAGATGATATTGTCTTATTTGCACATTCTCAACCAGATATCCAAAGAAAACTGATCTAATTATCAGACTTGAAATTAATGAAAAATAGACGATGATAGAGAGCTGTGCATCAGTGAAGGCAGAAATTGATAATATAGTAAAAGCTTATAATGAGGTGCTTTACGAAGAAGAGCCCAACAGAACATCAAACTGTAGGAGTTTCAATTGCTATCGAGAGGGTGTATGGCATAGGTTCAATAGTGATGAAAACTGTAATATTTGTAATCTTCACAAAAAATATAGTCTTACTCATTTCCTATTTTCCTGTCCTATTTTTAATTCTGTTCGATCCATATATATGGATAAATATACAACAAATTGCATTCCAGAAATAGACATTAGCAACCTGTTTGCCATACTAAACAAGAAGGTAATAATGGACTTTGCCAATTATTTTAGATCCGCCTTGAAGCTGAGAACATTTATACTAAACATGTAAAATGTACAAAAAAAATTATGTATGTATATAGCTTTTGAATGATATTTTTATAAATATGGTTTAGTTATTTACAATAACGTATTTTTGTACATTAAAAGTACCTGCGGAAAATATAATCTGTTCCGTTAGTTATCTTAAGAGTTATTTAACAATTTTATGTTAGAAGTAAAATATGTCTGTATAATAAAGATTATATACATATATTGCGGAGAAAAATTATGAGTACTGAACTGTCGAAGATTTGATTTTACAGTTATTGGGGTCGATTTTTACCGCGGCTCAAGTGTTACTTTGAAATATATAATAATAGAACGTTAATATTTCATGGGCCACCTAATTTGTTAATATTTCTAATAATTTAAAAAAATAAAATAAGTAATTAAAATTGTTAATTTTGTGCCAAATTGGCAATTTTGTTCCTATATCTTAACAGAAATATTTATAATTTCAAATTTTGTGCTTAAATTGGTAATTCAAAAAGATTTCGGCAATTAAAAAATTTTTGATTTTACAATGCCGTTTCACATGGCTGCTTTTTATAGAACATATTCTTCACGTGAACAACAATTATACGACAACTTAATTTTTTGGTTGATTTGTATATAATATGAAGTTATTAATTTTTACAGAAGCGTATTTAAAAATTATAGATCGCACATTTTTTCAACGTTATTATTTGTCAGGCTGGAAAACTGTATCATTCTCAATATTTTTTTAGGTAATATTCCTCGACAAATGGAATTACAAAATCTCTCGTCTTCGGCTCGAAATGTTACGAAGCAACAATATTTCGAAATACAAATATTAAAATAGATCAATGTTTTTTCTTTTATAATCATTCGTCGAAATAATATTGTGTAAAAATTTGAACGCAAAGAATTTGTGTCGGTCGAATTACAAAATATAACTTTGATCTATAAATATACAAATATAGCTTGATTCTTTGTTTACGAAAATAAAAATAAAAAGTTTCATTTCTATAACAATGATATTTTGTCTCAAATAAATTATAGTCAAAGTGGAAAAGTACACTTTTTAATTGTATATATTTCATATTTATTTCTCTTGCTGCCGTAATACCTACTACTATACCAAGAATGGAGATCACCCAAGTGTGAAGAAATGAATAGGAAAGAAGAAGGGAATAGAGTAATAACAAAAGCCCTTGTCGTCTTTTTCACACTGTTCTAATTTATTAAACTACGACCGGTTTCGACCATTTAATGGTCATCCTCAAGTAACCGGCGAGACTACAAATAAAAGAAAACGGAAAACAATAAACAATACAAAATTGGATCAATGTGAACAAACATAAATTAAAATAAAGAAACAATGTTACTTACACTTAAAAATTACAGCAGGCCGTCACTACAGTTAACGAACAGAAACGTATCGCGGGTATACATAAAGGCAGTAGGTTAAACTTGAAAATTATTTAGTTAAACCTATTATAAAATAAAAATCACTCCGGCTATGTCTAGTCTGATCAGATGTACGGAGTTCAATGACCGTGCGGGAACAAATCACATGTACATAATTAATCAAGACTCGCCACAACTAGTAATATTTACAGGAATAAATCTAAATATGAGCTTGATTTGAAATTAAGTTGGTCGTTCACGCAAAGATTTTTATTTCTGCGAATCGAATTTTTTATTTCTAAATTTTCAAGAAAGTCGAGCACCTTTCCATAGTTTCTAATATGGAGGATTTCAAAATCTCTGTGGATATCAAAGCTATGTCCAGTATCGACTAGGTGATTTGCCAAACTAGATGAACCGTTTTTAAGACATGCGCATCTTGTATGTTCTTTAAATCTAGTGCTGAATTTCCTACTAGTTTTACCTATATAATTATAGCTTCCATTGATTCCATTAGTGTTTCTCAGCAGGTATTGCATAAGAGGATTAAAGAAATTTATGAGGGACTACTTTACAGGGTTGTACTGGATAATATTTTCAAATGTGTTTTACACAAACAGACACAAGTAATATCAAAATATGAAAAATTTTAATAAAATTAAATATGAATACAGTATTGTCATTGACGTTCAGTAAATATAAACATATATTGATAAAAAAACTTATTTTCTATTTTACATCTATGTTGTTTTACTTAGGTGATTAATCGATAACAGTATCATCATCAGTGTCGTCACTTGACTGTCCAACATTTATAATAAATTCATCAATAATATTATTGAAATTTATGTAACTGTTTTCTATGTCTATCACATGCCGAACACTACAAGCCCAATTTAAGTCACTAATATTATTTATTTCACTTTTAATTAATTCCACAACATTAGCGCACACGGTTGGTGTAACATTTTTTCATCTAATACTTGTTTTTAATTGTCCCCAAATTAGTTCTATAGGATTTAATATACAGTAATACGGAGGCAGTCTTAATACAGTATGACCAAATTTTTGTGCGATTGTATCGCACACGTAGATTCTTTTAACAAGTTTTGTTTGTGCTACTTCCAATAATTCACTTTTACTGTACGATTCTTCAAAAAATATATCATGATGATACAAATATTCTTTAATTTCTGTTTTATTACTTGATTCAGTCTGTATTTTAATTAATTGCCTGGAATGGTAACTAGCGTTATCCATAACTATTACACTATTTGCTGAAATATTTGGTAATAATTGACCGCCAAACCACTCCTCAAAAATATTAGACGTCATATTATCATGGTAATCCAGACAAACGTTTCCCATGTTGTGACCCGATAATAATTCAGCACCATTCACCCATCCTTGCTTACTCCCCGCGTGAAGAATAATTATCCGTTTACCCCGTGAAACTGGAATATTCGTAACACAATTCTCACTACCAACAGTCCAACTTTTAGATTTAGTGTCGTGTGTATCATACCATGTTTCATCTAGGTATAGAATTGAGCGTTTCTCCTCACGAAACTTTTTTAAATCTGTCAAGTATTGATGCCGCCATTGACATATTCTCCTACTTTCCAGCTAAACTTGACGTTTATTAATTTTTTTAAACTTGAATTTCATGCTTAGGAGAACACTGCGAAGACTACTAACTGCACAAGTAATATCACATTCATCTTTTAATTTTTGATGCAATAATCTTAGTGAAGGATATACCGGGTGGTGCATCATACCTGTGTACATAGGCGATTAACATGAAAAAACAGTTTTTTCGTGCGCATTGCTCCCCAAATTATTTTATGCAAAAATGCTTCAAATACATGTTGTAGAGCATAAAATTCTGCATCTAAATCAATAAACATAATTACTTTTACTTGCTTTGTAACGACAGAAATTAAATATGAAAAACATGGAAAATTTCGTTGAAAATATCAAATAGCCATGGAATTGAAACAAAAATAAATAAATGCTTATCGTTTTTCTGTCTATTTGATATTTTACCCGTCAAATTAATCATTCATCTGTCAAATGTCAGAAATTTATTTATTTTTGTTTCAATTCCATGGCTATTTGATATTTTTAACGTAATTTTCCATGTTTTCATATTTAATTTCTGTCGTTACAAAGTAATTCTGTTTATTAATTTAGATGCAGAATTTTATGCTCTACAACATGTATTTGAAGCATTTTTGCCTAAAATAATTTGGGGAGCAATGCGCACGGAAAAACTGGTTTTTCATGTTAAACGCCTATGTACACAGGTATGATGCTCCACCCGGTATATTTTCATTGTAAAGCGAATATATTTTCCGACGAATAACATCTTTTTGAAAATCATTCAAAATTCTCGATTTTACAGCATCACTTCTTTGTTTTTTAACCGGTACACCTTCTTTTATTATTCTTCTTACTGCAGTATATGGCACTTGAGTCATTTCAGCAGTTTTTGATATTGGCGAATTTTCGTAATTATCACTTTAAAAAAAGTTAAATACATTGAACTATTTCTTTTGCGTCGTTTGATAAATATTTTTGTGTTGGCTTCGCGACCGTGGTAATTTCTTCAAAATCTTCGTATTAAACTTGCGACATTGTGTTCACTGTTACAGTGTTGCTGAACTAATGAATTTTAAATGTCGTTTTCTGAAGGTATATATGTATAAAACTATCCTACTTAACAGTTTTCGGGGAAACAATTAAAAAGAAGGCTTATCCCATTAGCAAGTCATGTCAATCGCAAGGCAAATTCGAATACGCTATAGCTCCGCAAACGTTGCATATCAATTTATAAACCCCTGATTTTTCGGTCAATTGTTGTGTGTGTTAGGAAGTTAATTTTTGTGCTCTTCAATTTCTTCACACTTTGGTGATCTTCATTCTTGATATGGATTTAGCGAGTCTGGCTAAACACACCCTATGGTATAGGAAACTACTACAGAAACTCAATATCTGGTTCAATCGCACGTGTCTTAGAAGAAACCTAATACCTAACTACATCGAACACAGGTTTCGGAAACAAAGGCATGTTCCGGAGGCAACCAACAATATTATGCTCGAAACTAAGAAGGTACTCCTTAGACACGAAATTAGAAGGCAATAATAATATTAAATGACCTAGATTTAAATTTATAATTAATTTTTGTTTCTTGAACAAAAATATGCATTTTATTGAACTTGACGAATTTCTGCACGATTATCACGAACTGGTTTCACATGCAGGGAAAATAAAACACATTAGGTTAAAAAAAATAAATTTCACGCTGGCTTAATTAAAAAAAAAAAACGTAGTGAACAAGCTATTACAAATACGCAAAATACCATTGAAAAAGTTCACAATTTTCATGATGTACTTTTAAACTTATCCAACGTACAATTAAATAATAGTGAACTAAATATTCTTGAATATGGCCTTAAGTTCAATCCCACTTCGAAACCAAGTGTGAAACAGTTCGAAACATTTGTAGCAGAACTAGATAACATCTTATATCTTATTAACGACAATGATGTTATTAGTAACTTAACACACACTTTAAATACTTACAAACAAAAAAGTGTTAATAGTGAGGGAAGTCCAGAAGATTTACAGTTTAGTAATATTTTAAAATCTATTAGAAATAAACTCTAACGCACTCATTATTACTAAAGCAGATAAAGGTAACTATCTAACAATCCTCAATAAGACGGATTACATTGATAAAGTTTAAACTTTCTTGAATTGCGTTAATTTAAAAAAAACTTAAAACTAACCATATCAATCAATCGATCATAAACACCAAAAATAGTATTAAACAAAACAGAATTCTTAAACCGGACACTTAATAATTATGTAACCCACTACCTCTATACTCTATGGACTGAAATGGAATAAAAGACCTGCTACAAGCTCAAAACATCGACGTCGTCTTCAAACCACTCACATGTCTAAAAAATGAACTTTACGCTGAAATTGACACACAACAATTCACCGAAAAATCAGGGGTTTATAAATTGACATGCAACGTTTGCGAAGTTAATTATATAGATAAATCTGGTGGGAAATTCAGCACTAGATTTAAAGAACATACTAGATGCGCACGTCTTAAAAACGGTTCATCTAGTTTCGCAGATCACCTAATCGATACTGGACATAGCTGTGATATCGACAGATCCTCCATATTAGAAACTACGGGAAGGTGCTCGACTTCCTTGAAAATTTAGAAATAAAAAAATCGATTCGAAGAAAAAAAATCTTTGCCTGAACGACCAAATTGATTTGAAATCTAGCTTATTTTTAGATTTACTCCTGTAAATATTACTAGTTGTGGCGAGTCTTGATTAATTATATACAAGTGATTTGTTCCCGCCCGGTCATAGAACTCCGTACATCTTATCAGGCTAGACATAGCCGCAGTGATTTTAATTTTATAATCATTAACATTAATTAAATAATTTTCAAGTTTAACCTACTGACTTTATGTATTCCCGCGTTATGTTTCTGTTCGTTGTTTGTAGTGATGGTCTGCTGTAAATTATAAGTGTAAGTAACATTGTTTTTTTAAATTATTATTTGTGTTTGTTAACATTGACCCAATTTTGTATTGTTTATTGTTTTCCGTTTTCTTTCATTGGAAGTCTCGCCGGTTACCTGAGGATAACCATTAAATGGTCGGAACTGGACGTAGTTTAATAAATTAGAACAGTGTGAAAAAGACGACAAGGGATTTTGTTATTACTCAATTACCTTCTTCTTTCCTTTGCCTACTATTATAGTTGTAATACCTACTATTATAGTCAAAAATGTTTGCACTGTATTATTTTTCTTGTTTACGATATGATTAGTCGAAATTACTCCTACATAAAACAGTCTTTATTGTACAATAGAATAATGTCTCAAGTAGTTTACCTTTGATGATAAAGTTTGGAATTATAAAACAGCATACCAATCTGGTATATTAAATATAATGTGTAGATAATTTTCTCCTCAACAATAAAAACTAAATTGCTTAACGGCTTCTATATGAAATATATTTCAGACATTCAACGCTGATGCGCAAATTGGAGAATCGTCGGCATGCGCCACGGCACTGATGTGCGGTGTCAAGGCCAACTTCGAGACGGTCGGGCTGGATGCGCGTGGCCGCTTCGAGAACTGCTTCTCCAGCTTCCAGTCACGGGTCTCGAGTCTCATTGACTGGGCACAGCAAGCAGGTAAATATTCACATAATTTTGGTTGTGCATAACCTTTCTATTAAATTCTTTGATACATGATACAACAAGAAATTATTTTTAATTCTAGAAAAGATACTTAGTCTGTGACTTCAACAGCTTAGGAATTCCGCGAAAATTGGGAAAACGAAAAGGAAAATTCATATTGAATACAAATATAAAAACAAATAGGTGTTAGTGTCCGAGTAATTAGTGGTACCGTAAATGTAGCTTCATTCTGATTATAAAATTTAAACCCATATTTCTTGTTCGGTTTGTAAGTTTTCTGCACGATGAATGTTCTCAAACAAAAAATAACACGTGCAGCCGCACTAATATTTTTTGTTTAGAATTACATTTATATTATATTCAGTTACATTTGGGCTTATTGCCCTGTATATTATTACTGAATAAGCAGTTTTAAGCAGCAAGGGTCAATAACAATCTTGGTATAAATTCATATTCAATTCGCTTATTTGATATTCATCTCTTATATATTGTAATTTGTAATCATTATAATTTTTTAGATCTTGTAATAGCGGTTCGACTTACTACGCAGGTCTAACCCCTAAGCTCCGCGACGAAAAAAAATTATACCCAATTTAATGTTCAACTAAAAGTATGAAATAATGAGTCATAAGGATTTCTTGAAAACAATTTATATGATACCATACAATTGACTAGAAAAGGTCATTACTTCGTTTCTCCCTTTTGTGTCACTAAATCGCCGAAGGTCGTCACTTTGTTCTTCACTTCTATGTTACTATGAAAAGTTGTGTATCTCCCATTGTTAGGTAGTATAATTACCACTTAAAGAAAGTTCTGTGTTCGCCATTGCGAAAATTTCCCTTTTTACCATTAAAGGAAAGTTGTATGTTTTTTATTGCGGGAAGTTGGTTGTTTGACAATGAAGAGTGGATGTTTTGTGTTTTCTAGTGATGAAAGTTGTGATTTCCATTGACGAAGTTGAATGTGTTTCATTGCGGAAAGTTGCGTGTTTACCATTGTGGGTTTGTTACTGAGTAAAATACCTATATAGTGTATTTTCCATTGCGGAAATTTGTTAAAATTGTGTTTGACATTAAGGAAAGTTTTTTGTTTTTCATTGTGGGAAGTAGAATGTTTTCCATTGGAGGAACTTCTGTGTTTTTCATTGAGGGCAGTTGCTTGTGTACTAGTACCACTGATTGAAGTCGCTTGTTTACATTGATGGAAATTGTATGTTTATAGTTGTGGAAAGTCATGTGCATTACATTGAGGGAAATTGTGTGTTTTCCACTGAGGAAATATATAAACATACCAGGATGTTCTACTCTGTTATTTTCTATCTTATCGTTGCTACATTCGCTATTCATTTTCCGTAATTTCAAAAAGCCTCAAAAATCATATTTATCGTTGTTCAATATTTTACAATAAAGTCAAAAGTTGCTGTAACAATTCTTGCCGCTAGCAACCGCAGCATTTTACCACGAAATGTCAAAGACATGAAACAAACAAAATCTAATTACTTATTGTTTTACCACCAATTGAATCGAACACAAAATTCTTACGGCAGCGGTCAACAGTAACCGTTTCTTAATAAAACAAACTTAATATAAATGAAACTAAAAGTGCTGTAATGTTATATGGGAATAAATGCAATTAAAGGTCTATTAAATAACATTACACTTAGCATAGTTATAGATGATACTCATCAAATCTTATGACTTTTAATTGATACCTACTTCAGATATTCACAATAAGTATCATTGTTGATAAAAAAGCATATACTTGGTCTTAAAAATCTTTTCATGAATCGTTTCGTTCTTTCCAGTAGAGACAAAGTAATCTTGGCTGTCTTTTTTTAATTATTTTAATACCATTTATGCACGCCCGCCCTAACCACAGGGCTATATGGGCTACAGCCCCGGGGCGCACGTACAAAAACTAGAAAAATAAGTTTATAGAACAATTATCTTTATTTTAAACGTGCACTGACAAAAAGGTTTCCTTGGAACAAAAAGGAATAAAATTTGATTTGAATGAAGCCAATCCGATTTCGTTTTCATTGAAAACTTTTATAGGTTTGATAAAAATTCTGGTATAAAATTAATTTATTTTTGAAGCAACATATCAAAGTATTCAACTGAGACTCATTATGGCGATGAAGTAGTTTGAAAAGGAGTAGTTTTAATTCAAATTGATATTGTTTTTAAAATAAAAATGTGTTGTTTAAAATTACAACGACTACTTTTTCATTATTTTTAAAAACAAGCTTTAAAATATATTTATTTTTTTCAATGCAGAAAAAAAAAATAAATAAAATTTGTATTCAAAATTAATATTTTTTGATTAATTGAACCTAAATCACTTAGTAAGAAATAAAATATTCTTCAACGAATGCTTACAAAAGTAAAATTGAAAATTTTCGTGAAACAAGAAGTATTTTTATGAGTGTCCGTATATGTGAAAGTACTGAAAAAGTATCTACCTATTGCTGAACATAGTTTAAAGACAATAATTATTCGAAAATTGAGTCTAGGTTTCCCAACATGACCGCAGTAATGCGCATATAAAAAAAAAACTATTGTTACAATTTGCTGAGGTGAAAGATCATTTTCTACAGTGAAAAGAACAAAAAAATATCTGCGTTCTTCTTTGTCTCAGAAAAAATTAAATAAAGTTAATATTTTATTTTGTCTATCTAGAGTGCATTTCTTTTGATAATATAAATACAACTTATGTATTAAATCAGTTTGAAAGAAAAGGCTAGAAAAATTAATAAAATTAGGTATTGTAGATATTTATAATAAATTTCTTTTATTTTCTGTTTTTTGTTTAAATAGTTTTGTTTTTGATTACAAATTTTATTTAAATTTTGTTTGCGCCTTATATTTAAATATTCTTGTTTCTTTATTGGTAATAAATTAAATTTTTATACTTCTGAATTTTCTGCAAACTTCACCACCTTTTGGATTAAAAACAACAAAATTGAGTAGGTATATTAATAAGAAAATATTTCCCGGGAAATTTATAACACGAATGGTATTCAACATGACTAATTCAGGAAATGTTTGTTGTAGTCTAGGAGCCCATGACACTAAACCTGTCATGATAGGTCTCCCAAAGTTCATAAATATAATTCGTCATGTCTTCCATAGGAGAACACAAAATAGCCCTGCGGCCATGTCTAGTACCGGTCAACGCTAAAGAAAAAAAAAAAATAATAATTTTTCTAGGTTTCTGACATGCTAAGTCTCCCGTATTCTGATTATTCCTCGAGACTGGGGAGGGGTAAGACTATACGAAAATGCAGTGCTGCCAGTCCGATTATAAGTCGTATCAGTTGCTGCAGAGTACTAAGCGACACTTCGCACCCAGGTGTCAATCACCATCGACCTCCTCAAAAAACCAAAGTTTACCTGAAAGATCATCAATTTTTGAGTATGTAAAACCAATGCTGCCTTTTCGAAACAGTAGAAAAAATGGCGGCAGCATTGTTTGAAAGTCGCCCTCCGCGCAAACGAATTTCCGTGTTTTAATTCGGTTTTGTCAGCAATCGCCCGGTTCTTTTCGATTTGTATTATTAAAAGACGCGTGCCACTATCATGAACAATTTACGTATTGTAACGGACGCGGCAACGACAAGTTGAGGCTTGCCGGCCTACGCCGCCGAGTGAATGACTCAACGCTGGCGTGTCCGGACAAGTCCGTTCAACCCACAATCGAGATTGTTTCAGGCCCTTCTAGAAACAAGGAACGTGGTATATAAAAGAGCGAATCATCGTCTGTAGGGACAGTCGACTGCGAAGCTATTATGAAGAACTTGTGAACATAAATATATCGTTCGGTCTGTACATAAATATATCGTCTTAAATAAATATGGCTCGGCCAGTTTATATAAATAATAGTGTTTATTTACAGTAGTGAAAAGTGTTAGTTTATAAGTTTTTGTATTCGTTATTTTAGTGTTATATACCTAGTGTCAATTAACTTTTACTTTTTATTATAATAATTATTTGTTATTTGTTATTAATAATATTTATCTTTGTTTAAAAAAAAAACGTTTGAAACCAACGAACGTTACAATTGGTGTCAGGTGTGGGGTACGGTTAAAAATAAATAAGCACGTTGTACATAAAAATAAATATTGCGAATATTTAAATAAATAAGTGTTAAATAAAGGTGTAGTGCATCAGGGCGACGAAAAAGTTGGTGGACTTGAAGTTGGACGAACTAAGAAAAGAATTTGAAGAGAGAGATGAAGAATCGACTGGGAAAAAATCCGTCTTGCAAGAACGTCTTCGAGCAGTGCTAGTGCAATAAGGTAGAGATCCAGATACCTGCGTTTTCCAAGTTCAGATTGATACGCAGCAACTAATGCTGAAAATGGAAGAAAGTTCTAGAACTATGGAAACCAAATTAGAAGAAAGTTCTAAAACTATGGAAAGCAAATTAGAAGAAAATTTCAGAACTATGGAAACTCTAGAAGTCTGGAAACGAAAATGCAAGAAAATTCTACAAGTTTGAAGCAAGAACTTTTTGAACTTTCTAAAAAGAATATTTGACCCTGTCCGAGGCACTTTTCATGGTTTATGGCTGGACTTCAAGGGTTAAAGCATCCTTGTTAAACACATCATTACGTAGTGACGCTTTAAGGGAATTACAAGCAATACCTATAGATTAGATTAGATTAGATATTTATTTGACTATATTACAAAATACATTGTGTATAGTACGTCATTAAATATAGAAGATAGACTTAGCTACAAACAGTTGATTGCTCGTCTAGAAATGAGATATGGTCAGAAACACATGGAACAGATGTACCGCTCTCATCTTAGAAAGCGGTTCCAGAAGGTGAACTAGTCCCTACAGGAATTTGAAGCGGACATTGTACGTCTGGTACGAATTTCGTATCCGGAAAGTGGAGACGATATTTGCGAGAGCCTGGCCATTGAAAAATTTGTAGGCGGACTGCGAGACAATGAAACACAGGAAGCCATCAAACTTGCAAGACCGAAAACCATTAAAGATACACTCACGCAAGCCCTTGAATTCGAAGCCGTGAAGCAATCAATTAAAAGCCAGGCTAAGATTATCCGTCACTGGAAGATATAGTACAACGGGTATTGAGAGCTCTTGAAAAAATGCGACAAACGAAAGAAATCCGCTGTTGGAAATGTGGTGAAATAGGGCATGTCAAAAATAAATCTGGCAAGCAAAATGGATAAGCAGGCGGAAAACTGAAGCGGGTTTGTGAGAAGGGGCAAACATCGACCCGTTGCATTGAAGCCCCAAAATCTGTCGTACAAGTAGCAGCCATTGAAGATGAAGCCAACAGTATCTTCATTGATGGGAAGATTAATGAGATAACTCACCGTCTCTTGCTGGGCACTGGTGCTAGAAAAACAATTGCTAGGGCTAATCTCTTTCAATCCAAACGAGACATAGCACCTACGAAGTGGAGACTTAGCTCTGCCACTGTCGATTTGGTGTATGTACACGGGGAGATGAATGCCAGACTCACCATTAGAAATGTCACCTTCAAACATCAAATACTGGTGGCAGACACAGAAGAAGAAGTGACTCTCGGCATGGACATTATGAAGAAACACGGCTTTAAACTAGATTTGCAAGCCGGAACACTGAAAATTGGCAATGAAGAATTAATTCTTCAACATAAGGAAGCCGTGCGGACTCGGGTAATCCTGGCAGAAGACGTGACTCTTCCTGTTCGCTGTGAAGTGCTCATAGAAAGAAGAATAGAAGAGCATACGTGTTATGGGCAAGTGGCTGTTTTAGAATCAGAATGCAGTGACACAGAAACAGGACGAGGTGTGTTGGTTGCGAAAAGCGTTATTCTAACAAGCACAAGAATACTAGTGCGACTGATGAACATCAACCATTACCCAGAAGTACTGAAAGAAGGTACAGTTCTGGACTACTGTTAGACAGTCAAGTCGATCACAAAACCCACAGAAGGAACCTGCAGCATCGTCAGAACAACTTGACGGTTTAATTGCCACCGCGAGTGCGGGATTAACATCTAAGCAGAAGACGAAGGTAGAAGAGTTAATAAAACGATATTCTGACGTCATGAGTTAAAAAATGGTACTAAGGGCAGGACAAATATTGTCCAACACAAGATTGATACTGGCGATTCTAGACCCATTCGTCAAGCACCTAGAAGACTACCCCTGGCCAAACGTCAAGAAGCCTATTCAATAATCAGTGAAATGAAACGAGACGGATTGATTGAAGAATCAGATAGTCCAAGGGCTTCACCTGTAGTATGGGTGAAGAAGAAGGACGGTTCTACTCGTTTCTGGGTCGATTATCTATAGCTAAATAACGCCACAAAAAAGGACAGTTACCCTATATCTGGGATTGACGATACGTTAGACACACTTGCGGAATCGAAAATCTTTTAAACTTTGGACTTGGGTACTGTTGGATCTGGACTTTGGCAATTTACTGTAATAATAAATAATAATAATAATAATGAATTTATTGTTAAAAGCATAGCTTATACAAGAGAGTGGAATAGATTTCATATATAAAGAGTACAATTATAAGTGATATTTTACAAGATATATAAAATGATTGATTACATGATAGATATTTGAGAGAAAATAGTATTAATTTAAATGTTTAGGGCGAAGGCACGTATTTGGAGGGCGGATATCGTGTAGTTGAATATATCATACATTTTGTTTTTCGTTTCTGGTTTCATAAGTTGGATTAGAGGATTTCCATCGTAGGTATCTTGTAGGTGCTTTTTCAGGTATGTTAAGCGGAGTGTGGCGAAGAATGGACATCTAAGAAAGAAGTGGTGGAGGTCATCGGACTCTAAAAAAATTACAAATTGAACATATATTATTTACATCAAATATGTGTGCTACTCCTTTCACATATATTTGTGTATGTTATTTCTTTATACATCGTGCTGTACGAGGAGTTTATTATTCTTTTATTGTCTTCGTTACGTAGATAAAGATTAAATTTATATATCAGGTCATCTGTAAGGTTTTCTAGTACGATAAAACTTTGTTTATTCCAAATATCTGTACTATCTATTTTTTCGTACATGCGCTTTACTTGCGTGACCCAGTTGTATTTTAATATGTTAGATTCGCTCTTATCGAGTAGTATTAGCTTGTTATAACATAGCTTTGGGTATCTTTGAGAGTTCATTAGCAACAATTTCTTTTGGTATCTTAAAATTGATACGAATACTAGCAATTCCAGCTTGGGTTGGTCAGTTTCTGTTCTAACTATGTAGTTTGGCGTATATTTGGACCAGTTGTATAAATTCTTGAAGAAGCCTACTTGAACTTTTTCTATTTCGTCTGTGTATTGTAGGCTATATACCTCTGCTGCATATAATAACGTGGGAAGTACCACGGTTTTATATAAATGTTTTTTTGCTTCCCAGGATGTCATTTTTGATTTAATAATTAAATTTTTAACATTGGCCGCTGCCGACCTTGCCTTACTGATCATTATGTTTTTTGCTTTATTGAACAAACCCGAGCTACAGAACAGTATTCCTAAGTATGTGTATTGCGATGTGAGTTCAATGGTTGAATTTTGACAGTTAAAAGTGGTGTTAATAGATCGTGGTCTTCCTTTAAAAAATCTCATGACTTTAGTTTTCTGGTGATTAATCTGAAGATCATTATAGTTACAATATTTTTTCAGACAATGCAGTTTCTTGTGAACATCTGCTATAGAATCACACAAGATCACCATATCGTCAGCATAAAGCAACATAAGGATGTCTGTAGTGTGGTTTATGTAGATGCCTTCCATACCTTGTTCTCTGAAGAAGTTTTCTATGTCCGCAATGAAGAGACTAAATAGTAAGGGGCTAAGTGTATCTCCTTGAAGAACTCCTTTGTTTACGTGTATTGGCTCCAAGAATTGTTTATTGATATTAAGTACTATCGACGCATTATCATATATATTCTTTAATGTTCTAATCAGTTTTGCGCTGACACCTAAGTGAAATATTTTATACCATAATTTTATATGATTGATGGAGTCGAAGGCTTGTTTAAAGTCTACAAATATCGCGAAAGTATTTCGTTTCTCTATGAGACGTGATTGTATTATAACATTCAGAGTAAAAATGTTGTCTGTACACGATCGTTTTTTTCTGAAACCACATTGGGATTCCGGGAGTACTTCAAAACTTTCGGCCCATGTGTCAAGTCGTTTGGTAATTATACTAGTTAAAACTTTCAATATGGTGTTCATCATTGCTATGCCTCTGTAGTTATTCGGATTGTGTTTATCGCCTTTTTGTAGATAAGCGTTAGAGTGCTCTTGCAAAGGTCTGACGGGATGGTTTCGGTGTGAAGACATTTATTTAGGAAAGTAAGAAGCGTGTAGAACCAGGTTTCACTTACATTCTGCAGTATTTCATTTGGTATTAAGTCTGGACCAGGTGTCTTATTTTTCTTCAGGTTTCTCAATGTACCTTGAAGCTCTTTTTCAGTTATCTCAGAGTCCAAAAATGGATGTAGGGCGTCTGAGAAATTTATTTCAATTTTAGTAGTGGGTTTATATATATTTTTGTAGAATTTCTCCCAATCATTTAAACTAATGGGAATAGGAGCTCTGCTCTTAAAATTCTGCTGTTTATAAATTTTCCAAAATGCTTTACTGTCATGAATATTGTTGATTTTAGTTTGTATTGTTCTAGTATATTCTTTTTTACTTTCGCTTAGAATATCTTTGTATTTTTTCTTATCTTCTATGTATTGATTTAACTTAGTTTCATTAGCTCTGTCTTTTATAAAGATATGATAGCTTTTCCTCATCTGTTTCTTGCTTTTTATGCATTCATTTTTGTACCATGGTTTATTTTGATTATGACTTGTATTATATCTTAAATTGTGGACAATATCTACTTCCTCGGAAGCTGTGTAGCAGGCCGTTATAATTTCTTTGTATAACTCAATGCTGGAATTTGTCGATTTTGCCTGTATTTTATGTTGTTGCAAATTTATTTGAAATTCATCTGCCTTATCCGCTTGCCAGATAATTTGTTGCTGGGGCTTTATCTTGAGTTGTTTTGGTTTGGTTATATTTGGTATTGTGATTTCTAATTTTAGCCTTCCGATGAGATGATCTGATAGTAAAATTTTATTCTCAACTTCAAAGTCGTTTATCAGGTTAATGCTATTCACATTAATCCAGATTAAATCTATTATGCTTTGACCTAATTTGCTTACATAAGTTGGTTGGGCTGGTGTATCACTCTGGGTTCTGCCATTTAATACGTACAGGCTTTCGTTTTCCATCATTTCAACTAAGTCTTCTCCTTTCTCATTGATTTTACTACCAGTCAATCTTTCTTGATTAAGTCTGGAGGAGTCAAAAACTATATCCTCTGCTTGATTATTCTTGCCTATGTGTGCATTAAAATCTCCATCTATAATTATTGGCAAATTTACGTATTTTTCTCTTATCTCTTTTACTAAGATGGAGAGTAATTGTAATATAGTGTTGTAATCGTAGCTGTGTGATATGTAGAACGAGATTAAAATTATTACTATTTTGTTTCTTTTCAACGAAATTTTTAGTACAATCCAGTGCACTGATTTTTCAATTTCTTCTATTATGCATGTCTCTTGCTTAGCATAAACTGTCAAAAGACTATAATTATTATTCAAGTGGTGCAGTAAGAGATGCAAGTCGGGGCAGAACAATAGGCAATTTACTGTAATGTCGTTTGGCCTTTGTAATGCTCTTGCTTCTTTTGAACGTCTGATGGAATCCTTACTGAAAGGGTTATCGTGGAAAACTTGTCTGGTGTTACGGTTTATTTTCTAATTTTTTTTTTTGTTCGTCTTTTAAGTGCACCACCTACTATGCGACGGTGTAGCTCTGGTCGTCGGAAGCTGTGATTTCGGCTTACTAGCGGGTGCGCATCGCTAAATGTACTTGTTGCAGTTAGTTTAATTTTTCCTTGCGTTGACCTGTAAAAAGGATTTTTCACGTTAGAAGAGTCGTGACTGAGTTTTTAAGAGATTTGGTTGTGTTACCTTTTTTTGTGAAGAAATTCAGTGTAGAATTGTATCAGATTAGTATCTGGATTATTTGTAATTTAAACCATTTTGGAATTGTTATATTCTGCGGCCGTTAGCTGGATTTATAGATCTCGAAATTATTATACTTTTTAGCCGTTCTACATCGCAGGTAACTATATCCACGTGATAATCTAATTTTGCAGTTTTCTAGTTCAAATAAAGTCAATTAGTTTAGCTTAGAGTCAGTCACATAAATTAGAGTCAATAGTTAATTTCCTTTGATCTGTTTTTATTAAAGTATAACATTTTGCCACGTAGTTGAATAAATAGTCAGTGGCGTACGTACCTTGCTATGAGTCTGATCACACACTTCCTTTTTTGGCTTGCACTTTAACGTTTCACGTTTCCGTTGCACGTTTTCGTTGCACTTTTTCGTTAACGTTTTTCGTTTTCGTTTACGTTTTACGTTTTACTATTGGGATAAGTGAGAGAATGAACTACTGTAGAATTAATACGAAACCTTTTAAGTTATCAATATTGAATATATATGCTCCAACAGAAAAGGCAGCAAAGGAAGAAAAGGATTTGTTTTTTGAGAATCTAGAGAATGAAATAGATAGAATACCAAAAGAAGATACAACAATTATACTAGGCGATTTTAATGCGCAAATAGGAAAGGAGCAATATGTACAACAAGTGGCTGGTAGATATACAATACATGATAAAACAAACGATAATGGACACAGGTTATGCAGGATAGCAACTAGGTTGAATCTAATAATTAGCAGTACAAAGCATAATCATCCAAAAATACATAAAGCCACGTGGACATCCCCAGACTATAAACATCAGACACAAATAGATCATACATTAACAACGAAAAGGAAACAGTCAGAGATAACAGATGTCAGAACATACAGAAGACCATGCGCGGATTCAGACCACTTTATGGTAACGGCAACAGTGAGATTTAAAATAAAAAAATGTGAGAAGAGCAAAAAAAAAAATAAGACTGAAATGGAACATAGATAATTTAAGTAACGAATGTACAAGAGATAAATATGTGGAGGAACTAGAAAAGAACCTAAAAATACATAGTATTGAAGAGGAAAACGTAGATGAAAGATGGAATACTATAAAAAAATGCATCCACGAAGCGTCAGATACTTGCATAGGAAGAGGTAAACAAAGCAATAAGAAAGAATGGTACAATGAAGAATGCCGCGAAGCAGTAGCAGAAAAGAAGAGGGTAAGGACGAAATGGATAAGGACAAAAACAGAAAAGGACAAGGAAGAATACGAAAAGATGAGGAAAACGTGTAATAAAATTATAAGAAAATGCAAGAGGGAGTAGATAGACAAAAAAATAGAAGACATAGAAAAAGAAGGGTTGAGCAGAAACACAAAGAGGTTTTATCAAAAAGTAAATGAGCAGAATAGAGTGCGCAAAGAAAAGTCGTGTGGAATAAAAGATAAAAATGGGAAGCTGGCAGAGAACGAACATGAACATATACAAGTATGGACAGAGCATTTCAGGGACCTCTTAACAGAAGAACAGAGGATAGAAATAGAAGTAATGGAACCAACATCAGAAGAAATTAAAGAGATAATAAGAAAAAGCCGCAATGGAAAGACACCAGGAAAAGATGGGATCAATATAGAGCTGATAAAATATGGAGGGGAAGAACTACAGACACAGATGTTTGAGTTAATTAAGATAATATGGAGAAGTGAAAAGATGCCAAGAGAATGGGAAACAGGTCAAATAATGACAATACATAAGAAAGGTAACCAGCAAATATGCGAAAATTATAGAGGCATAACGTTATTGAACACGGTATACAAAATATTATCCACAATAATACAAAGAAGAATAACGGACGAAACTAGAAATATAATAGGACAACATCAATGTGGTTTTACTAAAGGTAGATCGACGGTAGATGCAATACACACGGTAAAACAGATAATAGAAAAAACACTTGAGTACAATATAGACACGGAAATACTCTTTATAGATTTTAAGCAGGCCTTTGATTTCATTAAAAGAGAAAGATTGCTATTTGCTTTGAAAGAGTTAGGAATATCAGCAAAATTAAGAAAATTAATAATGATGACTATGAGAGAAACAAAAATCACCGTGAAAACACAAAAAGGCGAGACAGAAGAGTTTGAGATAAATAAAGGGGTGCGACAGGGAGATGCATTGTCAGCCACGCTATTCAACTTGGCGTTGGAATATGTAATGAAGGGAATAAACAAAGAAGGAACACTCAGAACAAGAGGAGGACAAATAGTAGCATACGCTGACGATATCGCAATAATACTACGGAACATAGAAGAAGAAGGTAATAAAATGGGCTTAAAAATAAACGTGGGAAAAACCAAAATAATGATACTAGGGAAAAAAGTAGAGAACAAGGAAATAAAAATAGGAGGATATATATTTGAGCAAGTAGACAGATTCAAATACCTTGGCATAACATTAACAAATAAAGGAGAAAGAGAAATAGAAATTAAAGAAAAAATAATGGCAACAAACAAAGCTTTCTATGCTAATAGGAAATTACTTAAAAGTACAATTCTATCACATGCTTCAAAAATGAAAATATACGCAACGATTATAAGACCAATAGCCTTGTACGCTGCTGAAACAATGTTAATGAGTAAGAAAGATGAAGAAGACTTAAGAATAATGGAGAGGAAGATAATAAGAACGATTCTAGGCCCGATTAAAATAGCAGAAAATTAGTATAGAACGAGAATGAACTACGAAATAGATAAAGAATTGGGTGGAGAAGACACAGTAAAAAAGATAAAAAGGCAGAGAGCCAGATGGCTAGGACACGTATGGAGAGTAGGAGAAAAGGATACAATAAAAGCAATAGTTGAATGGAAACCTGGAGGAAGAAGAAGCAGAGGCAGACCCAAATCGACATGGCTACAGGAAGTAGAGGAAGATCTGAGAGCGGCAGGAATTGAGAAATGGAAGAATAAAACAAGAGACAGGAAAGTCTGGGGAGACATAATACAAACAATTTGAAAGAAACGAAGGAAATAAAGGAGACTGATCTACTCCAAATAAATAGATCTAGAGAGCTTCTAAAGAAGCGGCGCAACCCCACGAGGGGTATATATATATATATATATATATATATATATATATATATATATATATATATATGTTTGTCAGGTGTCCCATTTGGGGTCCTACAAATTTATAAAGTAGTTATTTTGGGGTCTTTTGTCCATTTCGGGGTCCTGAAATGTCCTGTTCGGGGTCGCTAGAATATTGCAGGTTTCAGGTAGGTCTAAGGTTCTAAAATCTCATATCTAAAATAGATATTGAGGTTTTAACTATGTGTTCAGGTTAATATAAATGATTGAAACAATTACAGTACATTTAAAGCGGAAATATTGTCTTTATTTGCTAAAAATTTTAACAGGCTATTAAAAATTAAATAACTTTTCAAAGTATTACATATGTCATTATCTATCTCCTTACTGTACGGACGAAAATATATGTATTAAATATATATTAACAATATTAAATTTTAATTATTGTTGTTCAAGTGGTGATAAATAAACTCTTTGCATATTAGCTGCGTGTTCTTACTAAAATTTGTGTACTAATATTTCTGACTTCTCGATCGCGGAATCATAGCGTCTCAACCCGAGATAAGATCAATCAACAAAAATATATTTTAAATCAAAATAACTCGAAATCTGATAAAAAATATAATTAATAATTTTTAAAAATTTTCGGCTAAAAAGTTTAATACAAAACTTGTGCGTTAACCATTTTACAGCGCGAAATAAATTTGAAGCACGACGTGTAGAGCAGTGCTTTAATAATTACTGCACGCGTATGTAAATAACTATTACAGAGCTTAGTACCGTAATGTCTCTCATACTATAATTATTAACGTAAACATGGTAAATATGATACCCATTCAACCAATATGATAGATCTTGCAGGTTCCGAGATCCCAGTGAATATAAATGAAGGTAATCCATCAAGAACGTTTATTGATTCTTAAATTACAAATTAAACTAATTTCCATTGAAGGGAGACTATAAAACAATCAAGTTATTGAATAAGGTTCCAGGCTGTATTTAACCATAAACAATAGATGCATTTTTATCTCATAATAATTTTGCTGAGTTACCACGCGTCGTTAATAAATACTTACATACCGGGTGTATATATTTTCCGAATATAGGAAAATAATGTTAAAATTTTGATGTGGCGATATCTCTTAACCTAATAATTTTAGAGCAAAAGTATAAGGCACAAAAATGAAAGAAGAATAAATATACAATCAATGAGTACTAAGTTTCTGTTGATTTGTTTCTTATGTAAGAGTTAGAAGCAAAATAAAATACACGATTTAAGGCAATTATCAGAGTGCCGTGAAAAATAAAACAATAATTTACAATATTCTTGTTTCGACATTTCTTTTAATTTCATTATTAGAATTAGTAATAATAAAGAAACAGCAATAGATTTTCTCTTCAAGAATAAATCTTTTTTAATTCTAACACTAATAAAATCAAAAGAAATATCAAACATATCAGAAATAAATTGTTTTATTTCACATGGCCCTCTGATAATCGTGTATTTTCTTTTGCTTCTAACTTACACATAAGAAACAATTCAACAAAAAACTTAGTACTCATTGGATGCACATTTATTCTTCTTTCATTTTTGTTCTTTACACTTTTGTTCTAAAATTCATATGTAAAGTGATATCGACACATCAAAATTTTAACATTGAATTTCCTATGTTCGGAAAAAAGTATACACCCGGTAATTTTTCAAAATTAGGTAAAACAAGTTATTTGCTTAAGTGGATCAGAAAAAAAATTACTGCCGCAGCTGTAAAACTACTTTTTTTCTGAAAATATGATTTTTTACCGACCGCTTAAAATTAAAAAAATAAAATATAAAAAAATAGATAAACTAGAAAAAAAAATAGCAAGGCATGCAGGCACAAATTAAATCATAAAAGACAAATTCGATCACATTTCTATAGCAACACTTTTACTGTTTAGATAGTTTCATCAGCTTTACTGCCTAGGCTGTAAAAGTGTTACTTTACAGCTGGTTAACAGTTCATAATAGTACACTTTTAACTGCCGATTGGCGAAAAAACATTTTTTTTAGTCTGCTTTCGTCGTAACTCATTACAGACATAAGCCTTTATGACTTGAACTGTTCGCTTATTTAAAATGCTGTATTTTTCTTTTAGTTTGTGACATTCAGCGTAACTTGGCAATGTGTTATTTATAAGATTATTAGCAAATCCTTCTCGAATCGCATGTTTTTCTGGAGTTGTCCAACACTTAACAGTTCCTGTATAAAAAAGTTTGAAAATTTATCAAGTTATTTATTTATTTAATAATTTAATCCACTTACGGCGTTTTCGCGTATTCAGACATGAGGTATCTTTCAGATTTTCTATTTTATTTTTGGTTATTTGATTATGTACCCACAGCTTTACTTGCATTGCAGTTCTATTCTTCAGTTCCTTATGTTCATGAATTATTTCTGCACATTTACTGAACGATGGCAAATTACCACATTTTATATATTCTGAAAATACAAGTCTAACTACTCTTTTTTCTGGGGTATTCCATGTACTGCGTTGAATATAACCTTAAAAAACAAGGAAGTTTATGAAAAATATGTACAAGTACTAGTATGAGATCGTAAATGAAAGAAGTAGTAGTTAGTTGCTATGAATGTGAATGTCGAAAAAATGAATGAAGGAGTTTGCAATTATTATATAAAATTTAATGTTTACAATTTAATATATTGCCCACCTTTGTTGAAGTTGGACCGGCTTTTTTTCGGCGTTTTATATATTGAAGTCTTGTGGTATCGTTCTTTCTGGTTTACTTCTATATCAGAATCTGAGTTAGGGTACTCTTCAACTTCAGATTCTGATACATACTGCTCATATATAAAGTCAGGATCAGCAATACTGTTGTCATCGTCTGAAATAACACGTAAAATAAATTTTAATCATTATACTGGCCATTGCCATACCTTCAGAAAAAGAATTATCAGTTTTGTTCGTATCCATTTTTGGTGCAGTAGTTGTATACTTAGAATGCCGACCTATTGAATATAAAAGTTTTGTGTATATTCAAGAAATAAATAAATAGGTAAAACAAACGAAAATGGTTCTCATGTAAAATGAACTAAACCACACCCAGCCAGTTAAACTCAATTCAAATTTAGGTTACTTATATCTAGATGCATTACCAAATTACTTTCTTGATAAGAATATTAATGTGATTGCAATCAAGTATATACAGAAGTTAGAAAAATCAATAATTTTTTTTTAATTTCATTATTTAAAAAATGTGTATTTTAAATTAGACATAGATATGGAATCAAATATTTATCATAATTAAAAGTGTTTTTTGAATTATTTTTAACATAATATTCTTATGGTTTATCTGACTTTATAATTACTAATATAAAACAGAAGTGTATTATTAATGATATTATTCTGTACTCTTCCATAAACTATGTGAGGGGACCAGTAAGCACTGTAACGTTCCATAGTTTTTGTTGTATTTATGGATATTACTGCATTGTTTTTTTACTGTTCAAATATAAGTTCTGCATCCTTTTGAATGTAAAGTCCAGGAAAACTTAATTGTAAGAATTCGGGACATACAAGCTAACAGAGAATGTCGAACTACTGTGTTATAGAGAATAATAAAGTAATAATACCATTAATGATAATTACTAACCTATACGGTTTGATTTAAGTTGAGTATTTTCTGAATCTGTAGAATTTACAGGGGACTCGGTAGTCAAATTTATTTTTCGGTTACAGGAATATTCTTCGAGTTTTTTCTGATTTACACTAGCTATGCTGTCATTTTTATCTTACACAAAAGAGAAAAATTATATTAAGAGAGGTGTAAGATTTCATCTCAATTACTAACCTGTAGAGTTTGATTTAATTTGTGAGTGGTTTAAATTTCTAGAATTTACTGGGAAATCAGATGTCACGTTTATTCCTTGGTTACAAGAAAATTTTTCAGAATTATAATAATTTAGATTGGTTGTGCTTTCATGATCTTTAACAAAATAGAAATTATTAGAATAAAACCATAAATGGAAGATTTAATTTTTAATACTGACCTGCCATAAGTCTGTGATTTGATACTAATTCAATATTCCCATCCTGTGAATCAGAATCAGAAGCGACACCTTGCGCCTTTTCCAGTAATTGCGACATTTGCGCTATATCTCGCGTAATAATTGGTATTTGATAGTAGTCTTTGTGAATTTTTGTTGAATGGCCCAGAAATGTTGCTAAATCATTAATTTCATTATCTTTTAGATTTAGTAACACAGACTGAGAAGCAATATGTTTCCGTAATTGTGTTCCTCTCAATGTAGATGGATTTGCTGCTCCACATTCCACTGAATATTCGCGGAGTAACTTTGTTGCACGTAGGTAGTTATACTTTACATTTCGGCTAGGAATTCCGAATATATAAGGATTGTCACTTGAAACTCCAGCCGTTTCTCTGAATTTCAAAATAGCGTCAATATTATCGATAAGTTCCTTATGCATTAAAACTGCTACACCACGAGCCAATTTTCCTCGTATTACAAATCTTTCATATTGTTGTGTTGCAGCCTGTGCAACTTTCGATAAGGAATTAAATACATGAGGATCTGTTGTTTTGTCTACATTTTGACGAGAATTAAAATCTGATATAAGAGCACGCTCCAATTCACCAGCTCTGCGTCTGTTAAATACTTGAAGAGAAATTAATGTAAAACTGGATAATTTTATCCAATTTTCATAAGAAAATTTTTCTTCTATAAGGTTTTTGTAATATTTTCTTCTATTTGATGATAAATAATTATTTAGTTTTCTTAAATCACTAGATGTTGGTAACACTATGTTTCTATGTCGTTTTTGTTGTAACACATTTTCAATAACAGTTTTGTTTATAGAAGAAGATAATCCTTGTTCCATTAATTTGAGAAAATCTTTTGCTTTATTTTTTTTCTCTCTGTCTCCTTTCTTAATATATTCAGTTATTAAGATGTTTGTAATATACTTAAGAGCTGTTCCAAGGGAAAGTGCAGTATGTGGGGCAGAATATGAGCTCGAAGTCTCATTTAAACCAGCGACGATATTGATTGATTTAACAACATCATCGTAATTTTCGGGTACAAAAACAGAAGCAAGATTAGCTATCGCTGGGTTAACTGTTTTAATTGCAATTAAAAATCGACTTATTAGCCTCATTCGACTTCGTATCATGCTATAGTGATGTGTGGATCTATATTTGCAACACATATTATTGGCATATAATATGACTAATTCGTCGTAACGTATTGCATTTGTTACTGCATCCTCTCTTAATACCGGAAATACATTGTTTTTTAATATTGCACAAGCTTTCCTATGGATGACACCATGGATTCTTTTACTTTCGACAAATAAATTTTCTGGTTTGGGTCCCATTAAACATTTGTGTTTTCTGAGAGTACGAGCTGAGTAAAATCCTTTGCACACAGGACAGGGTTTAAATTTTTTAAAATCATCCTCACTGATTTTTTGTGTTTTTCTGCAAGTAACTAAATGACCAGTGTTATAATTTTCATCTGTATTATGAGTAAAATTTCCCGCTTTTCTTAGTTTTTCTATTAATAATTTTCTTTGAAAACATCCTAAAATAAAATCGTAATAAGCATAAATATTAATTTTAGAGCAAAAATGTAAATTACGACGGCTTAGAAGGGTCATGATATATTTATTTTATTGAAATCCCGACTTTTTAAACTCGGAATACCGACTTTTTAAAGTCGGGATAAAGGCGGAATATGATGACATTACTGGAAAACTCAAGGCAAAGTTTGTCGAAAAGCGTGGGACAAAAAAGACTTTATTGAAAATTTGCAATTTTCGCTAATGGACATCTCGAACGCTATTGGGAGTAGAAGGAAATGAATAGTAACAATGTTGTAGGAAATTTTGTTAGCTTTTATTTTGAATAGGTAGGAAAATTGGTATTTTTGTTCAAATATTACAACTGTAAATCAACTAACGAATAATAATGAGTAATGAGAAAAATGAGTGACATTTTTTCATAAAAATCTATGATTAAGTTTATTTATATTTTTTTTATTCCATTAAATAGATATTATATTTTGGTTAATATTAATTCATTTAGTAAATAAACATTGAAAATCATTTTATCTGTTTAACTAAAAACCTTAAAAATGTTTTTTTAAACAAATGAATTTTTATTAAGACACTTGTTTTGTTTTCTACCAAAAATGATTTAAATCAATGATTTTTTTTTAATCATGATTTAAATCAAATGATTTTAATCAGGCCAACTCTGGATACAAGTTTAGACGTGCAATGAGAACATTCGAATCTCGTGTTTAAAAAGTCGATATCCCGACTTTAAAAAGTTGGTATTCTGAATTTAAAAAGTCGGTATTCCGACTTTATAAAGTCAGGATCCTGAGATTTAAATAAAATAAATATTATATCATGACCCTTCCAAGCCGTCGTAGTAAATACGAGTACATAACCTGTTCAGAATTAAAAACTGCCTACACCGAGCCCTTATTATGATAAAGCGTTCTGTTCACGAAATAGAAGTAAATTAAAGTTACATTCTTAAACTGTTTATAGAGTGCCATGAGAAATAAAATATTGTTGCAATAATAAGCTTACTTTTTTTATTGGTACAAAAACACATTCTAATTTAAGCTAAAATTCGTTAAAATTAAGTAAAGTAATTATTTTTCGATTGTTTAATTTGTTTTATTTTGGCAATTATAAATAGCTCAAAATGTAAATTTTAATTTGCGTCTATTACGTGGACAGAACGTTTTCTATCAATTAATAAGAGCCCGTTGGATGCAATTTTTAATTCTAAACATGTGATCTTATACTTTTGTTCTAACTAAAACTTAAAGCAAATATAAAATTTTAATAATTTCCATTCATATAGTTTTAAAAATGTAGACACTTTACTAATGCATACAATAATATAATTTATTGCCGAAACAAATAGTTTTAGTTAGTAAGGCAATTAAAAATATTCTGGAATATACTAACCTTTAGGTAATTCCAGAAATTCCTTCACTGATTCTTCCTCTCCATGTACACAGGCATAATGACGTGGTATTTTGGACACCAATTTTTTACAAAATAAACAAAAATTTCTTTTGGTAGAAATAGTTTTTGGAGTGTATTCAAATTCTGAAGTAGTTTTATTGGACTCTGTTAACGTCTGCTTATCCTTATTTATATTCGTTTGAAAGACTGTTGTGTCTGTGTAATATTGCTCACAATTTAAAACAGGATCCGCTGGATCAATCATACACCCGTTTATATTTGCGTTTCTTTCATTTATTTGATCTATGTAAATAAAAATGATTTGTTACGGAAAAAATTTAAACTTTTATGTTTGATTTATGACCAGCTGCACCAAAGAAAAATTTAAACTTGATTTAAATAAAAAAAGCAAAGGAAACTATATTGTCAAAGAGAACAGTTTTTATTGTTGTCTTAAATTCTATCTGATTTTGATAATTTACCCATAAATCTAGGTTGACGTTAAATCTAAGTGATGCAAATGATCATAATGCATAATTAATACCTGATTCATTATTTAAAAATAAAGTTCTCCGAACTTTATTTGATGCTTTGTTTTCTTGTGGATCTTTGGATAATTTCAAGTCTCTTTTCTTCTTGCACTTTTAATCGAGAAATGCACGCCAAAAAGTTTAAAAAATATTTAAAAAATTGATTTTTGCATTTTGAATCGGACATAACTTTTTTGAGTGCATTTTCCGAAAAGTGCAAGACTAAAAGTGTCTTGAAATAATCCAAGGAATCCAAAAAAATATTTTTTTAGTCGAAATTTGAAAATATTTTTCGGAGTTCCTAACCTTTAAAATACAATAATTAAAATATGCGCGGGCTTACATAAGACCTTATTGTTTCCTGAGTATTTTGAAGAAAAATTCATTCAAATAGCTTAAAAATTGAGCCGGAAATCGATTTTGGCCAACTTTTATATTGTTTCAGCCCACTGTGTGTCGTGGAGAAAATAGTGTATATGTATAGTTAAAGTAACAACTTAGTCAATGTATACACCCACTAGCTAATGTATACATTAATTAAAAGACTCAGAAAATATACACAAATAAATTAATGAATACTGCCACTAATTAGTGTACACACCTTCTAAAGTAGTTTAGTTAAAGCATTTTGTGAATAATTTAATAGTATTCTACCTTTGATTCTACTGTCATATACTTTACTGGCAAATCATAAAACAATTTGTCATACTTCACTTACAGGTTAGGTGAGCAAGCGGTATTAGGTTTTGATTATTTTATTATTATTTTGAATTAATTTTCACATAAGATATAAAAAATTAAAATCATATGATGTAAAACAAAATGCAACAGCAAAAAGTGTTTTTGTGTAAAATACAATGTACTTTGTAATTCTAAATGTCATTCGAGTATGCCATGCTGCAATAAAAAATACATATACTCTATACTATTTCATAGCTTACCTATCAGTTGGTTTCAGTAAATTTAAAATTTTTTGCGATCTTGATGTCATTTTATCTTCCATAATAATTATATTAATTCTTAATAAACAACTCTGATCTGATATGAATGTGAATCACCAGCACCATTGCACTGCACTATTACACGTGCACAGTGAACTTCACGGATCTCAAACGTGCACTTCTTATTCTTCCTTGCATCAGTGACTTTTACTTGTCCACGAATCAATATAGCTAGAAAGAGATAGCATATGCAGGATTACAAATCTATTGCGCGCATACAGGAATATCATGTTTTTAATAAATTAACTATGGTTTTAAATATAAAAATCAATTCATTGATAATAAATATACAATTTAAAGGCGAATTCGGTGAACTGACGCCCCTGCATTTGCTATCTCTCTCTAACACTTGTCACAAATCAAGGAACATCACAGAACATCACATCATATACGTATTAGATTTTATACTACTAATGCCCTATCTTGCCAGTGAGAGGAAAACACGGCGAAAGCAAGGGTTCAGACATATATTTTGTCTCATAAAAAATTGTGTAAAAGTGCAACAGTGCGCACGCGTCGTTAACAGCAAAAACTAAATAATTATAAATAAAAATGTAACACATGAAGTGTTGAGAAAATTAGTCTTTATTAACTTTTCAATTTGTTACTATATTTCATGTTTTCAATAATGAATATATTATGGCGCGAAATTTAAACTAAATAAAAGTATCACGAAAACTGACGCAAACTTAAACCAGCTTGACATTCGACAGGAAGACAAGCCAAGTAAAATTTCTCATTTATTAATAAAGAATAATATATATAATAAATATATTCAGGTAGCAAATTTAAAAAATCTGGTGTGATCACCATACGACTTTCCCATACACAGAATATTCCTTGAAATAAAATTACAAAATTCTTGTTTTTTTTTTAAATATATTAAATAATTCAAAAAATCTACAATCTATTTCAAATACTTATTTTAAATGGGTACTTATATTTCAAATACGGACACTGTACGCAGTATATACCTACATTTAAATTTGCATGTTTGTAATTACAACTTGACACATTCATGTTTCACGTATGAACATCATGCACATCATAGATAACTGTTATTTTTGTTTTCAGAGCAACTATGATTATTGAAATATTTTTATATATATACATAATTTAGCTTTTTCAAAACTGAAAACAAGTACAAAAACAGCAATTAACCTATTTCAGAATATTATTTCTATCAATTTTCAATTGAAACTTTTTCTCGTAGTTCATTCCATATTTAAATTTCACCCAATTCTCTAACTAAGTTGTTATCGTAACAATTTGCTAATTGTGACAAGATCTCATCGAAATTTTACATTTAATGGAAAATATTTCATTAGCTGTCAAAAAAGATTCTCTTTTTTCACAATTAGCAAGTTATTACAATAGCAACTTTGTTAGAAAATTAGCGCGATAATGACTAAAATCTAATCAGTTTTTCATATTTATATGAAATTTATAAATATCAAGTTTGTCAAATCTGATTCAGGGAACATCAAAACATGTATTTCCGTGAAAATTTCGCCATCGAGATTTTTATAACTTCATATAAGAGAGTAAAAATTAAAAAAAAATTTATTAATAAAGAATTATTAATATAAATTTTGATTCAAATATTTCGCCTAAGTATTATAAGTTCGGCAAATTTATTTATTATTGTATTAAAATCAATTTTATCAAATTCCTCGTACTCTATATACGCAATAAGGGGTTAGTTTTTCTCTTGCAAGCGTACTAAGAAGTTTTTTATGCGATTGAGATCTGAGATTGATCTTTTTACATTCACGGTCCTTATCGAAAGCATTAAATAAAATTTAAAAATGACATTAGGTACCATTAGGAATATCTACAAACGGCGAGGATGGGATTTTATGAAATTTCAAGAAACATTTTGTGGTTAAACGATATGACTTATTTGACATGTTTTGCTTAGATTCTTCAATACTACTAGAAAAGAATGATACATACTCTCCATGAAAAATATATTTCAAATTTAATATACATGGCGCCATGGCTAAAACGATGTATGGTAATATATATTTTTTTAATAGTAGTCATTTCCATAACAGATGAAGATAGGATTTTGTGAAATTTTAATAATTTGATTTAAATGGATTTATTTTTATAATAGACCACGTTAATGTAACGGTCATTTTGTAGGCGGTAAATTTAAATTAAAACCCTAACTCGCCTCTGCCTATTTATACGTCCATGTTATTCTTATGGGAATAAAAATATGTAGGTATTTTCAAACTGCTGAAAAGAATTATAAAATAAAAATACAAAATTATAAGGTTTGATAGTTTTATTTATATATAATTATGCCTTTAACAATATTTTATTACAATTTCGGACTTTAAAGAATTTTCTTCTTTTTCTGATATTTTCAACGATATGGTGAATAAGCAGAAATCTATATAGAATCTTAATTACCTATCCATTAAGTCGCTCAAAAATCACTTTTAGTCAATTGTTGTAAATACTACAAGTATAATCCGTAGGGCTATGGTTTATTTGTCATTTAGAATTTTGTCTGCTATTGAAAAAATGGGGTAAATAGCTCCGAGGTAACGTGTCGGACTGTGGATCGTGAGATCCTCAGTTCGAATCCCACTGCCGACAGTTACAAATTTAAATTTACCCCTGTGGTTCCTCCTCCACTAACATCCTTGGGGGCTATGATTTGACGGCTGGTAACCGCACTTCATACGAAAATATATATCACTTACCGAGATCTGCGTAAGCAGAGTGCCACACCCGTAATGGGTAAAAGGCGTGATGATATATTTATTTATTTTATTTGAAAAAATATATATTGCTACAGGTACATTTCCATTAAAAATGTAATGATTTCAAAAGTCAATTGAATTTGAAATAATTCTGTCTATGAATCATGTAATAGAATTTGAACAGTAAATGTCAAATAATATATAGTGTTATTATTGAAACTGGCGGAGTTATTATTTTTTGAAATGTGCCTTAAATTATACATAAAATTATAAGACCGCTATGTTAAGAAATATCACTATGGTATATTTGACAATATGTTTACATAGAATCTTGTAGGCTATTGTAAAAAAATATATTGCTATACATTCCCCATAAAAATATACCTGAAAATCATGATTAATAATGATAGAGACAGTTGCATGATTTGATTTTGTACGACTAACTTCTTTACATATACTTGGATTTTTGTACGTAGTTAATTATGTGTCTTTGAGTTTTGGTTCATTAGTTTTTTTTTTTAATTTTAAGCTGCAAAAATATACCTATAGATTTATTGTTATTGAATTATTGTCATCTTAGAACTAAGCACTAATTTGGTGTAATAAGCCTAGATACCAAAGCTCGTGACAACAAACCAATTCCTTTAGGTTTTTATGAACGTCAGACAGACAGATTGACATTATTTTTAATAATGTACTTTGGATTTGATCGTGTATTTCTGCTAAAACCTGGATTTTGAATTTTCTCACGATTAAAATACTTTCTGTTGTACAGAGAAAGAAAAACCTTGAAATCTACTATATTATCATTAAGATGTATTATTTATCAATAAACATATATGATACTCATGTGAAACTGCATGTATTATATCTTTAGACCTAGATTTTAGATCAAGGGTAACGCTTCGAAAGAAGACCTCGAAGTAACCAGTATAACATAAATTAGGTCTAAACCGTATAACTTGTACGCAGGACCCCGAAATGATAACTAGACAAACATATATATATATATATATATATATATATATATATATATATATATATATATATATATATATATATATATATTGGGATTAGTATTACTGGGACTAATTTAGTCCGCTGTTCCGTCATTATTGGAAATACTTTCGGGAGTACCATACTCGTACTTTGGAACCTGGAATCACTTTCAAGTGTGTGTTGACTTGGGAACGCGGAGCATCATGCAGTACCACCATCCACTTCCGCTTTGGCTTGCTGTGCGTCGGCACTCGCCACCTCATCTTGCGAGACCGATAGCCCTGGAGAAAGACATTGCGATAGCGAAACGGGAAGTCGCTGCCACTGGGTCTGACGCGATTGCGATCCAACGCGTCACGTTACGCCTGCGCCGTTCCATCTCGGACGAGAGGTAGCCACATTGCCCAGCAGTGAGGAAAGAACCCCGCAAACCCCTGGCCCACAGCTAAGCCATTCATTTATTTTTATTATTTAGAATTATATTTATGTTATGCTAAATTTGATTTGTTATTTATATCATCAATACTTACGTGTTATCATTGTTACGCGGTCGATTTTTACATTTTGTGTAAACTACTTAATTGTCGTCAGCATTTATCAACCGATTGCGATTCGGTCTGATCGTCGCGATTGTAACACTTGCATACTGTTTAGCGCTTATTGTTCCATGGCACGACGTACGTCGCCGGCGGTTGGGTTCACCGATTCTACTTACGCGCGTCACGTGTATTGTTGGTCGACCAACGAAATCATCGTGATCCTGTTGAGCGCTTTTAACACCTTTTTAAGTTTGTGCCCTGATTGTCACTGCGTCATCGAGTAGTCCACGCCGATCAGAGCAGTCATAATTCGGACGATAACATTATTGTACACAATTGTAAATACGTTTCTTTACACCGCAATATACTTATCATTAGCATATTTTGGAATTGTTATTCGTTGCTACCCCCTATACTACTGCCCACGACAGATTGCTACGTCCCTTGGCCACTCTGGAGAATTGTTGGCCAGTCTCCAGAGATTCGTTTTCGTCAGCTGCATGGCCAGCTGGCGCCCTATAAAAATTATTTTGATAGCTTGCTGCACACATTGACCGCACGACCGTCTCCACTGTTCAAGCTAGCCGCGGCAGCCAAGGCGACGAAGAAAGTGTAGCACTGGTATATCTTGATGATATAATTGTGGTCTGAAAAACATTTGAAGACCATGTGAAGAATTTAGAAGAAGTTTTCCAAAGGTTAAGAAGTGCCAACCTGAAGCTAAGTCCCAAGAAATGTAACCTGTTTCGTAAAGAAGTTCATTATCTTGGCCACATTGTCTCTAGAAAAGGAGTAGCTGTAGATCCAGAGAAAGTAATAGCTGTTAAAAATGGCCAGTGCCCAAGGATAAACATGTCATCAGAAGTTTCTTTGGTCTATGTACGTACTACAGAAGATACGTCATGGATTTTGCAAGCATTGCAAAACCATTAACTCGACTGACAGAAGAGGGCCGAAAATGGGATCAAGATTGCAAAAATGCTTTTGAACACCTACAGCAGGCATTAGTAAGTGCTCCTATCCTGAATTATCCGCTGCCAGACGATAAGTTTATCCTGGATACTGACGCTAGCAACGTTGGCATTGGAGGAGTGCTGTCCCAAGTAAAAGACGGGCAAGAAAAGGTTATCGGCTATTTCAGCAAGGTGTTGTCAAAACCTGAACGAAATTGCTGCGTGACTAGAAGAGAGCTGATGGCTGTAGTCAAAATCATTGAACATTACTTCAAATATCTATATGGCTGACGGTTTCTGATAAGAACGAACTATGCCGCACTGATATGGCTTCTGAAATTTATGAATCCAGAAGGACAAGTGGCCAGATGGATCGAAAGACTACAGGAGTGCGATTTAGAAATTGAACTTCGAGCTGGAACTAGTCATCGTAATGCCGATGCGCTGTCAAAAAGTCCTTGCCCGTTAGATTACACTCACAGCAGTCGCTTAGAAGAAAAATCTGGACTTCTTCTACGAACATCTGTTACTGGTGACCAATGGCAGTTGAAGGACATTGAAGATGATCAAAATCAAGATCCTGATTTAAGTAGCTTAATTCAATGGATGAAACGTGGCTCCAAACCAAGTTGGGAAGAAATATCATCACAGTCACCCAGTGTGAAGACATATTGGGCGCAGTGGAATTCTATGAAGATGGATGATGGCCTCTTGAAGCGAGTATTAAAAATGAAGATGGCACCCAAGAGAGGTTACAATTTTTGGTTGGTGGACACCTAGGAGTTAAGAAAACCTTGGAGAAAGTGCACGAAAGGTTTTATTGGGTGAACTGCAAAGAAGATGTAAAAGATTGGTGTCGAAAATGCACCATATGTGCCACAAGCAATGGACCGTACAGACGAAGAAGGGCTCCTATGCGTCAGTACAATGTAGGAAGTTCTCTTGAAAGAATTGCCATCGACGTAGCCGGGCCTTTTTCTCTAACAGACAATGGTAATAAAAACATCCTGGTAGCCATGGATTATTTTAGTAAATGGGTCGAGGCTTATGCACTACCAAATCAAGAAGCAACTACAGTTGCGGAGGTGCTAGTAAAAGAACTAATTAAGGACGTAACTTCAAGTCCGCTGAATTCCAGAATGTCTGCACACTGCTTGGCATTCGGAAAACTAGAATAACTGCATTACATCCGCAGTCAGACGGAATGGTAGACAGGATGAACAGAACAGTGAGAAAATTTTTATCAAAGGTTGTCTCTAACCAGCAGAGAGATTGAGACCAATACATTCACTTATTCTTGTTGGTTTGTCGTTCATCGGTACACGAAACTATCGGACAGTCTCCTGTTAGAGTCGTCGTTGGGCGAGAATTGAGGTTATCATGTGATCTGAAATTCGGTTGCAAACCTGGTGAAGAAATAGCTCGGGACAGGTTCGTTTAAACATCCAAGACGTAAGTAACCGGATGAAAGAAAACTATGACATCAAGGCAAAAGTAGGTGGCTACCCAACTGGAGATTTAGTGTAGCTTTTCAATCCACAACGTCGCAAAGGCTACTCACCAAAACATCAAAAGTCCTGGGACGGTCCTTACGAAGTCATAAAAAGGATTACCGATCTTATATATCGTGTAAGGAAGAATCCAAATGGGAAGCCAAAATTAATACACTTTAATCGTTTGGCTCCATTCGCCGGAAGAAACCCAGAAGAGGATGTCCGCGTATGTAAAGCAGAGAACAGGGAACCATCCTTTGAGAAGTTCATGCAGCAGTACGCAACGGGAAAGAAAACGTATCTCAACGTCACAAAACGAGGTTCAAGAAGACATATTCAGAATTCCAAAGGAATATTCGTTGACCTACTGCATAGCTCAAGATCTAATCTAAGTTTGGCAGAGTAGAAGATCTTCGGAAACAACAACTAGCTGTAGGAAAAGTTTTGCAGTTACACCACCAAGGGCGTATCATTAACTACTTGGTGAAAAAAGAGGCTTCCCATCACAAGCCTTCTTATAAAGCTCTGTGGAACTGTCTTAACTGCCTTCGGGATGAGTTGCTTTGGCAGGATGTGAAGAAGCTAGCTATGCCAAAGATAGGCTGTGGTCTTGACGGACTCAACTGGAGAGTCGTACGAAGCATGATCGAGGTGATCTTCCGGTATACAGTAATCCACAATCTAATATGCAGTTACAACCCTCGAAAACTGGAGAAAACAAGAAAGACGGTAGATTGATATTTCTTTTTGACTTCTACATGTGATAAGGGGACAAACTGCAGATATCTCTACAATCCTGAAAAAGCAGTAGGAAAGTTTCGTGACGAAACAGACCTAAGGAGGGGGCAGTGTAACGGACGCGGCAACGACAAGTTGAAGCTTGCCGCCCTACACCGCAGAATGAATGACGCAACGCTGGCGTGTTCGCACAAGTCCGTTCGCTTCACAATAGAGGTTGTTCCAGGCCCTTCAAGAAACAAGGAACGTGGTATATAAAAGAGCGAATCATCGTCCGTAGGGACAGTCGACTGCGAAACTATTATGAAAACTTGTGAACAAATATATCGCTCGGTCTGAACATAAATATATCGTCGTAAATAAATACCGCTCGGCTAGTTTATATAAATAATAGTGTTTATTTACAGTAGTGATAAGTAAAGATCGGATTTAAAGAAAATATGCTTATGGATAAAATTTAAGGCATGAAAAATATATTTAAAAATTTGTACGTGAATCAAATAAAAAGAAATAAAGTAAGACAAAGTTTTTAATGCCTTTTTTGAATTTTCATGCATATTTAGAGCGGATAGAGCATTGTTTGTTGCACGCGGCGAGAAATTGTTGATCGAGGCGAAGCCGAGTTCAACAACTCGACAAGTGCACCGAACAAGCTCTATCCGACGAGATACACACAATATTTTTTCTACAATCGTTGAACAATGTCAAGCTGTAGAAAAAAATTCATTTTTAAAATTATCTTTGGTCACGCCTATAACAATTCAGTAAAATTGTAGTTACCCATGTCACCGTAATCATGACAACGTTTATAAACAAAATAAAAATTTTCAAAGAAATCATAATTTGACACATGGAGTACATTTGACATATGGAGTACATTTGACATAAAGTCTACAGAGTGAATACGTTTATGGTGATTAAGTTGAAGTGTATGTACGTATATGCCTGTATTTGCAATAGCAAGGTTATTACCAGAAAAATCCAATGCATCATTTACTTCTTTTACCTAATTTATTTTTGTTTTGTTTTTGTCGCACTAGTGCGACAATATGTCACTTTGTCGCCCTAGAGCGACAATTTTGAACATTTCTTAACCAAAAATGGAATAACAATGTCGATATTGTGCAACGATTGTAGAAAAAAAATTTTTGTTGGGCCACTGGATATTTGTTTTGGAATGAATTTGTACTTCCCCGTTGTGTCGTCTGACGTGGGATTCCCTGTGTTTACTGTGATTTGATTTGCGTCGAGTCTTTAATTCATATAGTTGTGTTAAAATTTATTCTTGTCACAGTGTGAAGTGTTTTCGTAGTACAATGCCGAAACAAAAGGCTACCATTGATGAATGGATTAGGAATTACAAGGAATTGAAATATGAACGCAATCAATTATTTTGCAAACCGTGTTCAAAAATCGTAAGTTTTATTTGTTCTTAAATTTTTAAAATGTATTGACGTTACTAACAGATAAAATATAACAAGAAAAATTACATAATTCAGTATGTCAAAACGCCATTGCACCAGGAAAAACTAAAATTAACTAAAAGTTAAACCAAGAATCAACAAACTATTGGTAGTGTAGAATCCTCGTTGTACGTTACTGGAACTATCAGTGTGACAGGGAAATAAGGTTCATTAAATGTACACTGAAACACTTGCATCCGTTGACTTCTACCGTTTATTACCAACTGCTTTACCTTTTACGTCAACAACTTAGTATTACGTACCTTCATAACAGCTATTTAATTAATTACAATAATATCCTAACTCTACTATATAACTTGATTATTTCCAATACACTACATCTCTTCCTTTATTTATTAATTAATTTATTTCTACCTTTTACAATATTTACGAACAAATGAAACAATATAAGGATTTATATTTTTATCAGGTGGCTCACAAACTTTCCATTCTCCTTCAATCTTTTTAAAATGGACAATATTTCTTCATTTTTTTTTTTCTTGACTGTTTCTATTATGACTTCTGCTATGAGATTCTTTAGCTTCCTATTGACGTTTTCTTCCAAAGGAGTTGAGATTCGCCTACATGGTTGACTGACAGGTTTTGTTGGTTCGTCGATTGAAATAACAATTTCCACGTTCTGAAATTTAGAGAACGGACTGATGATGGCGACATACATTCCAATTTTCAGAACGTTAAGTGCCTTAGCATTTATTTTTTTCTAAAAGATCTTTAGTTCCGTTCTTTATTGCAAAGAACGTTGCCTTGTCAGTGACACTACCAATGTATATTTTGAATTCGAAAGACTCAACGATTTCTAATGGTTTGTTTCTGCCATGTTGCAAGAATATTTTATCTGGGTTTTTTACTTGATTTGACTTCAAGGATTCGCATGTTGTATCGGTGAGAAGATTGTATTTACCAGCTGCATCTATAAGCATTTCAACTGGTACCTCTCCTAGATAACATTGTATAATGCTATCACCGTCAATACGAATAACATAATCTACTTCTTTCGAACGTTCTCTCCTCTTTTAATGTTTCTTCAATTTGTAATAATTTTTTTTTTACGGCTCATTCATGTTTGAGAACTTCCATTTATTAGCTTGTTTTCTCAATCTTACTAGAAAATTTCAAATTTCTCCACTGCTCTGTTTGTTAATCGAAACATCGAGGCATTTTCCTCTCGAAAATTTTGCTTTGTTTCGGCGGAAACTAATCGTCCAGTATTTCCAGCGCTATTGTGGAAATATCATTTTCATAACTGTCGGGACCTTCAACATAGGCTCCAGGTAGATTATAATAGATCTCTTGTAAACTGTTTCCTACTGTATAAAGGAGAACAGCTTTTGCTTAATTGGGTTTTCAATGTTAGTTGCTTCCAACTAAATATGGAAGATACTTTTCCATTTTTCTCATCTTAAACCAACCGAGTTGGCTTCTCCTTCACAGTCAAAGCTTTCTAGCGAAGCGAGGTTTGACATTTTAGCGAACGTGCTCTGAACCCACATTTGCGGGTTGGCATCATACTAATTAATTGTCCCCACTTATGTGTATGCCCTCACGTATAGACCAGCATTTGCCATCTAATACGCCCTCACATACACACCTTGCGTTAATTAGTTTTTTTGTTTTTTGTTTTGTTTGTTCGCACTTATGTGTATGCCCTCACGTATAGACCAGCATTTGCCATCTTATACGCCCTCACATACACACACACACATATATATATATATATATATATATATATATATATATATATATATATATATATATATATATATATATATATATATAGCGAGTTGATTACAGCTTACAGCCGTTTCTCGCATCCTTCGCGCCATCTTTCTCTATTGTTAAAGGAATTTAACTATTGTGGACCTCTTCTTCATCTAAGCCTCTCCTTTCCATGGCTTCGTTAACTCCACATCTCCATGTTTTTCTAGGTCTTCCCCTTTTTCTTCTTTCAGTCGGTACCCATGTTTCCATTTTGTAGGGCCATCTTGAATCGTCCATCCTTTTTACATGACCGAACCATTTCAGTCTTCTAGTCTCTATTCTGTGGATGATGTTTCCATCTTCTGTATTCATCATTTCTTTAATTTTAATATTCGGGACCTTTTCTAAGCGCGATATTCTGCAGCTTCTTCTAAGTAAATCCATCTCAAGTGCTTCTAATTTCCTTTTATTCTTTTCTGTTGACTCCCATATTTCCGAACCGTATAATGCTATTCCTTCTACTATACTTTTTTGCATACGCTTTTTTGTTTCTTTTGTGATGTCCTTGCTCCACAATATGGAATTTAACTTTTGAATTGCCTTTTTCCCTTGAACTATTCTATTTTTTATTTCTTCTTCATTATTTCCTTTATCGGTGATCACAACGCCAAGATATTTAATGCGAGAACATTTTTTTATTACCACATTTTGCTCTAATTCAAGATCTTTGCCTTCAGCTCCAATGGTTAAATACCTAGTTTTTTCTATGTTTATTTCCAATCCCCAGCTTTCGTACTCTTCTTTTAGTTTACGTGTCATGTAATTTATGTCATCTCTATCTCCGGCGATAACTACCTGATCGTCTGCGAATAGCAACGTATACAGTACTTGTTCGTTGATTGGAATACCCATGCTCCCACATTTCGCTTTCCATTTTCTTAAAACATGGTACAGATATATTTTGAAGAGGGTTGGCGATAGACTACACCCTTGCAGAAGTCCCTTTGATGTTTTGAAATACTGCGATAGTTGATTTTTATTTTTACTGCTGCTTTATTATCCCTGTAAATGTCTCTAATTGTTCTAAGGTACACTTTATTTATCTTGGTGCCCTGTAATACTTCCAAAAGTTTCTTTCTCGGGACAGTATCGTATGCCTTTTTTAAGTCCACAAAGACCATGTGCGTTTCTCGCCCTCTACTGCACCTTTTTTCCGTCAATTGTTGTAGGCAGAAAGTGTTGTCTACACATGACCGACCGCTACGAAAACCACTCTGTTCTTCCTCGTCTTCCCACTCTTCTTCTATCCTTCTCTTTATTATTCGTCCATACAGCCTTCCTATCGAACTTGTAACACTGATTCCTCTGTAGTTTGAGCAATCAGTTTTGTCTCCTTTTTTATATATTGATGAAATGTTGGATAGTCTCCATTCATTTGGTATAGGTTCTCCCTTCAATAGGCAACAGTTAAAGATATCTGCTAAGATTTCCTTTGCCTGTGTAGGTGCATGTTTAACAAGTTCAATACAAATGCCTCCAGGACCAGGTGATTTTCCATTTTTCATCCCTCGAAGTGCCCAGTTTATTTCATCTACAGTGATTTGTTGCAGTTCCTTATCTTCTAGTACTTCATTGTTTTCATTTATTTCTTCGTCTTTATATCTGTTTCTGTTTTCTTTTAGAAGTTCTTCATAATATTTCGTTTGTTTTTCCATGCTTATCACTTGCAAGTCGGTTGTCGTGCGTACGTCTTGTCGAATATTTTTTAAAATTTGCCAAGCTTGCTTAGCTCTTGTCCCTCCTATAAAATTTTCTATTTCAGCACATTTTCTTTGCCACGTCTCATTTTTTTTTCTTATAATATCTTTTTTTACTTCATATCTTACATGCACATATTCTTTCCAAGTTTCAGGCGTATTTGTATTTAACCATGCGTGATATTTTTCCTTTTTCTTATTTATAAGCTCAAGAGTTTCATCGTCTATCCATTCTTGGTTCCTTTCTTCTTTTCTATATACATACACATCTTGCGTTAATTAGTTTTTTTTTTGTTTATTTGTTTTGTTTTGTATTGTTTTTACTTACTTAGTTTATCCTGGAACTATCAGCGTGACAGGGAAATAACGTTCATTAGGTGTACACTGAAACACTTGCATCCGTTGACTTCTACCGTTTATTACCAACTGTTTTACCTTTTACATCAACATCTTAGTATTACGTACCTTCATAACAGCTATTTAATTAATTACAATAATATCCTAACTCTACTATATAACTTGATTATTTCCAATACACTACATGTAGGTACAGCTTTGCAATCTGTGCCATCAACTTCTAGTTATAAGGAACAAACAAAATTTAATTTTAATCTTTGCAAAACTTTGAAGAAAGCAAACATACCCATTTATAAATTGAAAAACAAATATTTCAAAACGTTTTTAGAAACATATTATGCAATGCACATTCCTGATGAAAGCCATGTCCGCAAAAATTATATTAGTTCAGTGTACAAAGAAGTTTTTCAAGAAATAAAAAATATTCTTGGAAATAATTGTATATGGATATGTGTAGACGAAACAACAGATGTATGTGGATGATACGTGGCAAATTTAATACTCGAGTAGTAACTGATGAAAATTCGTCAAAAAGAGTTCTAATAAGTGCGAAAGAATTGAGAAAAACAAATAATAATACAATAACAAGATTTATTTACGACGAATTAACGCATTTTTTCTTATCAGAGCCGGTACCGAGTGAAAAAATTTTACCCATGCTGTCAGATGCATCAGCGTATATGGTGAAAACTGCATCTAATATGAAGACTTTTTATCCGAATTTAATTCATTGCACTTGCTTGCACGGACTTAATCGATTAGCTGAAACTATAAGATTGCAGTTCCGGTTAGTAAATACATTAATAAAATGTGGCAAACAAATATTTGTTAAAGCTTCTTTAAGGGAAGAAATGTTTAGAACCAGTTCTAACAAGATGGGGAACATGGTTAGATGCCGCAATTTACTACACAAGTACCTTAGACAGTTTCAAAAAATTAATAAATGAATTTCCAGCTACAGCTAGTAATGCAATACAAGATTGTCAGTATAAATATGTACGTAACACTATAAAATCACTTGAGAAGCAGAATTTGCCTTTAGATACTGCAGTGCAGATGATTAAAAATTTTCAAGACAGCACGTATATTGTACCAGGACATATTGGTCAAATAATTATAAATAAATTAAACGATATTCTGCGTAAAAATGAAGAATTCGACAAATTACCAAAAATTGCTTCAATTTTAAATGGTGAAATGGTTATTGATTTCATTATGTATCCAGCATTAATTTCAAAATTCAAATATGCACCAATTACTAGTGTCGACGTAGAAAAAAGTTTTTCGGCTTACAACAGCATTAAATAATCAGTTCTTTTCGGGATTAAAAGTTTTTATATATATATATATATATATATATATATATATATATATATATATATATATATATATATATATATATATATATGGTTTGAAATATATTTTTGATGAAAATAAAATGTCATTGAATCAATGGTTTTCAAGATTAGTAGTTCTCTTTACATAAATTTGTTTAGATATGTATATTCGGTGAAAATAAAATGTTATTAGTTAGGTAAGGTAATTTTTGTGTTTTATATCTAAAATTAATGCCTTTTTTGGAATTTTATGCCTTTTTAATGCTTTTCTTGTTAAAGTTTTGTGCCTTTTTAAGTACCTTTTTCTTTTTTTTGTGCCTTTTAGTCCACTCCCTAGTGATAAGTGTTAGTTTATGTTTTTGTAATCGTTATTTTAGTGTTATATACCTAGTGTTAATTAACTTTTACTTTTTATTATAATAACTATTTATTATTTGTTATTAATAATATTTATCTTTGTTTAAATAAAAACGTTTAAAACCCACGAACGTTACAGTATCCTTGATTATTTAAACAAATGAAATCGCATATTTCATGTGATATTTTCACCCGTATTCATGTGTTTGTTTTTATACGTTTAATGTATTTAGTTACATTTCAAAGTATATTAGTTTTATATGGTGAAAAAATATAAGGTGTCATTGTTTCAATAAATATTCTATAAATTATTCCAAAGCCGGGGATTTTTCAGTCGTTTTTTGATCATTCATCACTTCTCGTGGCCCGTACGAATCTCTTCCGCTTTACATTTTTAATTAGAGGCTACCTGAAACAAAGATTTTTGGCTACATATTTTTAGCAGAAATCGAGCCTTTGACCCTACATTATAAGACTCCGGCTGTGTTATTCAAAACGGGCAGAATGAAAAGTTGGGGCCCTAAGGGTCTACACCAGCCGTCGGCAACCTATGACTTGCGGGTCACCAAGTGACCCATTTCATAATTACGAGTGACCCATTTGATTTCCGCAAATAAAAAAAAATCACTTGCATTCTTCAAACATTTAGCAATAATTGTGTGTGTATATATTTTTCGCGCCGCCGTCCGACATTGACACAATTACATATATCTAAAGCGGTCGGAAATCATGTTTTTGTCGAACTCGTTTTATAGTTATATGTTGGCATCACTTCACTAATTTTAGCTGAATTCTGACGTTAGAAATGTCAAAGTATTACATTGACTTAAAAATATTATGGCAATATATCTACAATTGAGTATTTGCAATACAAGAAAACAGAATATTTATGGATTTTAAACATATTTGTAAGTAATTATAATTGAATTTGCAGTGTAAAATCCAAATAAAAATATGTAGATATTTTTGATTACGATATTGGAAAATAAACATAATTGACATTCAAATATTGTGAAGTTAGCAACATGCAAAAATTCCCTGTCATTAAGAAAATGAGTAATAAATTTATTTATTAAATTTACATTAATGTTGGCGCGAAAAATCTTGTGTATCCCTCGGTTGGAAACTATTTTGCGAGTGCTCGTATTTGTAGGACTCGCCTACGGCTCGTCCTATCAAAATAAACTCGCACTCTCAAAATAGCAGTTTCCAACCTTGTGATAAAAATAACTATTGATTTACAAGAATGAAGAAATAAAATTATATTAACTGTAACTTTATTTTATAAGTAAAAATTAAAATTTTTTAACTGACCCGAAAAGCAATAATTGAAGTCACATTTTGATTGTTTTTGACCCGTTGTCAAGTTCAGTGTCGCTGTCCGTTTTCGAAATCTTACATCTATTTAAAATGCGTTGTTTTATTTTCAAAAAATCTGGCGATGTTACTAAATTTACCGAGATTATATTAGACAAATGTCTAAGTATTTTTGCGTACGGGAAAAAGAAACGTTTTATCACTATGGGTGCTACAGAAAATTTTCTATTTTGAAACAAAATCATTTCATTAAACAATCAACGATACGTTAAATATATATAGAAAAGATCCGGTCGATTGCTGACAAAACCGAATTGAAACACCAAATTCGGTTGCGCAGAGGATGAACTTTGGGAGACCTACCATGACAGGTTTAGTGTCGTGGGTTCCCCTACATGCTATGAAAAAATTGTTTGAGTTTTTAATATTGGTTCCCGGGAAACCAAAATATTATTGATTTAATATCATTTAGGTTGGTCACGTGGCACGTGACGCTCTATTTGACTTTTGTTTGATGAATTAGGCACGATAATATTTTTGTTGAGAAGACAGAATTTACTGTTGGATTTGGACTTTGGCAGTTTAATGCTGTTTGGCCTTTTTATTGCTCCTGCAACATTTGAACGTGCGATGGAATCTGTACTAAAGGGTTAGCTTGGAAAACTTGCCTGGTATATCTTGATGATATAATTGTGGTCGACAAAGCATTTGAAGACCATGTGAAGAAGTTTTCCAGAGGTTTGGAAGCGCCAACCTGGAGCTAAGTCTTAAGAAATGTAACCTGTTTCGTAAAGAAGTTCATTATCTTGTCTCTGGAAGAGGAATAGCTGTAGATGCAGAAAAAGCAGCAGGAAAGTTTCGGGACGAAACAGACCTAAGGAGGGGGCAGTGTAAAGTACGCGGCAGCGACAAGTTGAAGCTTGCCGGCCTACGCCGCGCCGCCGAGTGAATGACGCAATAGGGAAGCTTCCAGAAACAAGGAACGTGCCATATAAAAGAGAAATCGCCGGCACCAGTCAGGCAGTCGTTTAAATGACTCGGACTCAGTTAGTCGAGTTGAGTCGGCCAGTCAATTAGTTGACGCACACTCAGTATGTCAGATGACTTAGTCGACTCCGAAGCTACTATGAAGAGCTGGTGAATATAAATATATCGTCTTAAATAAATATTGCTCGGCTAGTTAATATAAATAATAGTGTTTATTTATAGTAGTGATAAGTGTTAGTGTATAAGTTTTTGTATTTGTTACTTTAGTGTTATATACCTAGTGTTAATTAACCATTTACTCTTCATTATAATTATTTGTTATTAATAATAATTTTATTATTTAAATAAAAAGTTTAAAACCAACGAACGTTACAATATGCATTCAAAATGTTCAAAATTTGCGAATAAAAGCTAGCTTCAATTTAATCGCGATTAAACAGCACCATGCTGTTTAATCACTTATATAAAATGCAAACCATGGAAAATGAGACATTCTTATTGGTCAAATTTGTAATGAGTGAAATAATCAGGGGTAATATCACAAGACCTTCTGATTTTCTCAATAAATGTTTATTTTTGCACGAATTTTTTTTGCTTAGCAACAATGATGAAAGCAAACTGCATGGTAAATCCCGACTCCGAAGGAGGAGAGGTTGTACCTAATGTCAGTTTGCTTGAGTGGTTTTGCTTAAAAGCAAAAAAAAAATGAGTGCTTAAAAATAAAAATTATCTTAGAAAATCAAAGAGGTCGCGTGGTATTTGATAAGATATATTTCACTCACACTGACAGTGATTGAAAGTAACAATAATTTATTTCCTTGGTAGCATGAGTTTCAACAGGGTAACCCGGGTAACGGGATTTTAACAGTATAATACTGTTCCCATTTGTGCAATTTTTAAATGTTTTGCATTATGATTGATTAAAAACTAGGCGTGGGAAATTTTCATCTGTGATATCCCTAGACCATTAATAATTCGAAATAATTTGATCACAGTTACCGAAAGAACGTTGCTTGGTAACCGCCCGACGCCGTAGACGGAGGGCCCTTACTTTCATGCAACGTTCTTGAGGTAGTTGTGTTTAATTATGAGTATTTATCAATAATCGAGGGATATTCGGTGAGAAAATTTTTTGCGATAATTATTATTATTTTCAATCATATACCGTGAAAATGACAAATAAACAAATCAAATATTGAATTAACTGTCAACCGACTATCAACAACTGTTACTTAGCAACAAGTGATAATTTCCCGGGGAAATTTTCAGTGTAAGTGTGACCTGATTGGTTAATATTGCACACGTGATCAGCAATACAGGAATTCGATTGGATTTTTTTGTAACAAAAAAATTTTCAAAATAAAACTTGATAATTAGATTTTGATTGCCTTAGGAATATTCAATATAATTTATAATGAAGGAATAAAGAGTCGACTAATGGAAACAGTATATAAAGAATAATAATTTATTGTAGTAGTGTCGAAAGTGACATATTAGTCACGAAAGAAAAAGTTGAGCCACGTACTCGGTAGACTATACCTTCTATAACAAGATTTTGGAAAATATACAAAATATACAAATACAAAGAGGAAGGGATGGGGTAACTTACACCGGCCCGGGAAATTAGGAGTCATCGGCCCCGGGGGCAACATTTATAAGATGTTAAAATGAAGAACGCACAATTGCGTTTTTGAAATGTTTAGTTATTGGCTACCCTAATTATTTAACGTCAAAATAGTTAAACAGTTTATAGTAGCGGAAGAAATTCTGCATTTTTTTAACATTAATATTAAAAATTTAAACAGAAAAAATGAGATAATGTTTATTGATAATTTTCTAAAAATTATCAGTGCCATGATGAAATAACAAAACAAATGTACCAATTGAAACTTATTGCTTTCGTCTGTCATCTGCTGTCATTAGTGTTTGATTTTAGTGTCCTAATTAAAAATGTGTAATTTGGAAGAAAAGTATCTAACTATTCAAATGGCCTAATGGTCAAAATAGTGCACGACAAAAATGTATTAAAGGCCGGTATTTCCAAACTCAGTTAACTAGAGAATAAATTTATCAATAGAATAAACAAGAAATATCGCAGCGAAATCATATCTTAAATGATGATTTTTATTCTAGCTGTCATCTTTTGATGCGATACTTTTTGTTTATTCCATTGATAATTTGTTCTATAGTTTATCTGAGGTTGGAAATACCAGCCCTAAATAAAATAAACTCTTACATTCAGATTCATATAAAAGGGATTTTTCAATCATCTGAAACTTCGTTTTTGAAAAAATTATATTATCAAAATGTGTCAAATTTTATGCTAACCAATCTTGATTACAACCTTAGTTAATATAATTTTGTTCTAAGAATGGAAAGTAAAGTTACGAGTAATAATAAAAATGGAGTTAACGCTAATCCCTTTTATGAATCTGCCTTTTAATTAATATCACATTTATTTTGCTTTTCATGGCACTGGCGATTTCTTACCAATAAACATTTTAGTTATTTTTTCGATTCCGGGTAGAGTAAAATTATAAATGTTAGTGTAAAACATGCATAAAGTTTTCCTCTACAATAAACTTTTTTATGTAAAATAATTAGGGAAGCCAATACATTGAACATATAAAAAAATAACATTGAAAACGCTATATTGCGTTCCTAGATTCACCACCCTGTTTACTAGTTTATTAAGTAACTATTTTAATTAATGTGTTGATATTTAGCCTACCAATATATGAACTAATATTACATTTTATATTGTTGTTCGTTTTTATTTTTAATTGAATGGAAACTTTTTGATTTATTTTGTTGTTGTTGAAATATAGTTTTATATTGTTTGTAAAAACTGTTAATTTCTTGATGAATAATAAATAATGGTACTGAAACGATGAAATAGATACAGGAAGTAAACGATGAACATAACTGTTTTTATTAAAGAGTTTGCCCATGTAGGTTTGCTATATAATTACCTAAGTATATAAAAAATAAATTTACTCTTATCCATTTCGTAACTTGTCTATTCTATTCTAAATAAAAATAATCTAACCGACCGCGACATCGGCCCCGGCGGCCCTTAAACCCTGCGGCCCACCGGGCAATTGCCCGGTGTCCCAGCCGTCCCATCCGTCCCTATACAAAGCTGTTGAAAACGTCAAACACAAATAGAAAAAACTATGATACTTCATATATCGCGCTAATATACGGCTCTGATTCGTCGAATTTATTCCAAACGCGGTGTATGGAATGATTCAATACAATTTTTAGTTGTGGAATGCTTAGGTAGTTTCCAAAACAGTGTTTTAGAAAAAACATATATTTGTTTTCAAACTGACAGTGTAGAACAGTGATGGCCAACCTACGGCCCGCGAGTCGCATTCGGCCCGTCAGCAAATTTTAACCGGCCCGTTATGGGTACGTTCCACTTGGAGCCACAATGCTTGTAACGCTCGCAAATCGGTTCCACTTAAAGCCGCGGTTGCTATTTTTGCGCCACAATACGTCATTGATGACGTCACTAACAACGACCGCACAGCGACCGCCGAACTCATCCCAAACAGGTGGGTCTGTGCGGTCGTTTAGCATTTTTGCGCGCCAATGTTAAATTTTTTATATATTTTCATTGCGAAAAGTACACTGCGTATGGAAAAATACCATTTTATAAATTAAAAACTTCATATTTCTTTTTAAAAATGTTAATATTTTAAGCTGATTTGATAGTCAAGGCAGGGTCCGTGAAGTTAGCACCAAAGGGTAAGGCACTAATTATGAAACATACACCAGTGTTTAGTGCCTGATTAGTGCCCTTTAGTGCTCTTAATATTTTTCATCAATTGTTTATAATTATGGAGTTATTAACACTTTTTTTATTTTGATGCTAAGTTCACGCTAGCACCAAAAGTATGATATTTTTAAAAACTTTTTTCATATATCTTTAGTACCTCAATAGTGCCCATTAGTGCCCTAAAAATAATTTGTATAATGTTTATAATAACAGAATTATTGATACTTTTTTCTTTTTAGTGCTAACTTCACGCTAGCACCAAAAGTTTATATTTTTTAAAATATTAATAAACATTCCTTTAGTGCCTGATTAGTGCCCATTGGTGCTCTAAAATTTATTTCTTAAATGTTTATATTAACCGAATTATAAATGTTTGTTTATTTTTTTTGTGAAGATAGCACCTACAAAAGTGAAATACAGTGAATTTTTAACTTTTTTTTAGAAATTTCGTATATATATATCTTTAGTGCCTAATTAGTGCCCTTTAGTGCCCTAATAATATATTGAAATTTGTTTATATGCATTAAATTATCAATACTTATTTTTTTCTGATGGTGCTAATTCACGCAAAATAGGGGTAAATAGCTCCGAGGTAACGTGTCGGACTGTGGATCGTGAGATCCTCAGTTCGAATCCCACTACCGACAGTTACAAATTTAAATTTACCCCTGTGGTTCCTCCTCCACTAACATCCTTGGGGGCTATGATTTGACGGCTGGTAACCGCTCTTCATACGAAAAAATATATCACTTACCGAGATCTGCGTAAGCAGAGTGCCACACCCGTAATGGGTAAAAGGCGTGATGATATATTTATTTATTTATTTATTTATTTTTAATTCACGCTAGCACCACAAGTTTATATTTTTAAAAATATTAATAAACATTCCTTTAGTGCCTGATTAGTGCCCATTAGTGCCCTAAATTTTTTTCTTAAATGTTTATATTAACCGAATTATAATTGTTTGTTTATTTGCTTTTGTGAAGATAGCAATTACAAAAGTGAAATACAGTGAATTTTTTACTTTTTTTTAGAAATTTCGTATACATATCTTTAGTGCCTAATTAGTGCCCTTTAGTGGTCTAATTATATATTGAAATTTGTTTATATGCATTAAATTATTAATACTTATTTTTTTCTGATGGTGCTAACTTCACGCTAGCACCACAAGTTTATATTTTTAAAAATATTAATAAACATTCCTTTAGTGCCTGATTAGTGCCCATTGGTGCCCTTAAAATTATTTCTTTAATGTTTATATTTATCGATTTATAAATGTTTGTTTATTTGCTTTTGTGAAGATAACACCTATAAAAGTGAAATACGGTGAATTTTTAACTTTTTTTTAAATTTCGTACATATATCGTTAGTGCCTAATTAGTGCCCATAAGTGCCCTTATAATATATATAGAAATTTGTTTCTATGTATCAATTTATTAATGTTTAATTTTTTCTGTTGGTGCTAACTTCACCTAGCACCAAAAGTGTAGATTTTTTAAAATAATTAACATTCCGTTAGTGCCCAACTGGTGCCTATTAGTACCCTAAAAATATTAACGATTTATAAAAGTTTGTTTATTGGAAATATGACAAATAAAACACTTTTACTTTTCTCAAAGACTTCAGGCTAATTTATTGCACAATTGATACAGATAACTGAACAAAACTGTTTATCAAAAATACTATCTCAATGCTTACAAAACAAAAAACAACTGCAACATGTCAAACATACTAAGGTGACTACTTATATTTTAACCGATTGAGGGCCGTTTTCACCAACCACGGTTAAGTATTTTATTCTGTCTGTTTAATTTAACCGTAGGATATATTCGACATTTCCATTTCACCAACTTCGGTTAGCGCTAACCGACGTTTAAATTGACAGTTAAAATAACCTAGCTTATTTTGATGGGATAATTATTTAATCTACTGTTATGTCGCGCTTATATATCAAAATTTATTACATTATTTTGTCAAATTACTTTATTTGATAAGTAATTCTTACATATTTATAGAATATTGAATTTGTATTAATTTAAATAGCATTATGTTGACATAAATCCAAGAGTACAGGTTATAAACACTAAAATTGTAAACATAGATTTTAAATGTGAAATATTTAAAAGTTACAAACATGCTCTCCTATTTTACGAAAATGTGATCCAACTCAAGTATTGAGCAGTAATGAATAAAATTTCTCATCTGATGAGTTTATCAGCCAGTGATGAAGAAATTGTTATATACTCGAGACCACGAATCATCAGAGATAAAAACAATGTGATTGTAATATTTGATGATTGATTTTAAGATGCCCTTTGGATTTTCTAAAAGAAATATTGGAATTATTAATGCCTCGAATTTAACCAAACAAATCCGAAAGGAATTTATCTTTTTATTTTCCAGTATAAGCATATATTTCTCGATGATATTTAATAATTCTTGCTTCTCTTAATTTCTTCATCTGTTTCTTCTCGTTTTTACGATATTCATTTTAATTTAATTGAAATTCGAATTGCAAATTGTGATTGATTTTGAATTGTTAGTTGTTTCTCAAAGCCAAAATATCGATAAAACAGGGCACTTAACAGTTACACTGGCTTGGTAGCCATCTTGTGACGAATAGATAATTTAAGAAACATGACTAATCGCCAGTTAACAAACCGAGACGCAAAAGACGTTGGTGAAATGTCAAACTAATATAACCTGTAGAATAAATATAACTCACTGTTAGTTAACTGTTGATCTAACAGAAGTTGGTGAAAACGGCCCTGAGTCACGTAAAGCCGGCCATACACGTACAGTTTTTCTTTCGCATCTAGCGCGTGAGCTTGGCTTACGAGCCAAACCCGGCTATGTGTGGATACTTCAGCCAGGCGCGGAGCGGCCCAAGCTGGCGCGGCGCGGTGCGAGTTGAACTTTCAACATGTTTAAACTTCATGCGTGCGAATCCCGCTTTCAGGCTAAGCATAATGGCAGCTATACACCATAGACAAAATAACGTAAACACTTGTTATCCTAAAATGGATAAATATATTAGTCCCACTTTTTTAACAGAATGTATCGAACATTATACAAGTTTACCATGCTTATGGGAAGTAAAAAGTAAGGATTATACAAATAAACAGTTAAGAAACAGTGCATATAAAAATTGGTAAAAAAATGAAAAAATGAAATGAAAAAAATGATAAAGATTTTGTAATTATAAATATTAATTCTATGCGAAGTGCATTCCGCAATCTTCATGTAATTTAAAAGAAGTTCAAGAAACTCAAGAAATGGCTTCACATGTCTCCGGAATTATTTTATCCATAGCTTGGGGTGAGATTACTGAGGAAAATTTTAAGTCTTCTAGGGATCTTCCTGATCCAAATAGCGAAGTGTGCAAATTAGTCGTTCATTTGGAGGTATTGCTGTGCGCATTCCAGTATCTTCTTTCCTTATTTTATTTTCTACTAATTTTAATAGCAGTTCAAATGATTCTTCATCCATTCTTAAATAATTTTTATAGTCCATTTCGCTATTTAATCGCAATTCATTTAGTAAATTAATATGCGAGTAAACATTTCTTTTCAGCAACCACTTTTTCGTCCAGCAAGTTTTTTATTTTTTTATTTTCAAACTCCTGTAGCATTGCAGCACTAATTTTTCTTTTAAGATGAGACATTCTCTCGAAGTACAATACGCATACTATTGCAACATGAGTTACTGTCAGATCTAGAACTGTACGTATGTGTGCCAGTGACATCAGGATTGAAACGAGCCCGACATGGCAAGCCATGAGCACAAGCCAAACGCGATTTAAAAACTGTACGTGTATGGGCGGTTTAAGACATTTATCTCTTTTTACATATAAGTATTGCGTATTGCAAACATATTTACATGACATCCTCCCACCTGAGTTTAACATAAAAATTACAATTTGAGGTAACTCACAAACAAAACATTAAAATTTAACCTAACTTTCAAACAATTCTAATTATTCATAAATTTAATCTCTTTGGTGCTTTAACGTGTCGTCCACTTCTGGTAATTTTATTATTCTCAGCACCTGTATTTTCTTCTTTTTCTGGAAAACCTTCTTCGGCATTTTTGAGACATTCTAAAGGATAGAGTCTCTGTACTGGACGAAGTAATCGACCAGTTGCTGTTCTCTACTTAGCCACTCGGACTTGTCCATCACGGCCTGCAATCAGTTCTTCAATCTTGGCAAGGGGCCAGTCGATTCGTTTTGTGCCATCTTTACCGACTAACACAATATCGCCGATATTTAACTTCTTTGGTTGCTTGCTGTTATTGGAATGTAACATCAGTTGTCCTAAATACTCTTCACGAAAACGACTTCGCAAAACTTCTCTTAATTTTTGTCGATATCGAAGTCTTCGACTTGGATCGTTCCGTTCTATCAAATCAATGGCGAATACACTAGACTCTTCGAGATCTTTTAAAAACAAGTCAGGAGTTAAAGGTATTAAATCGTTCGGATTGTTAGTAACATAAGTCAGTAGCCGCTGATTAATGACAGCTTCACAGTCACATAAGACCGTCTGCATCTCTTCGAAATCTAATGAAGTTCTTCCGAGTATTCGTCGAAGTAATTGCTTCATTACACCAACCAGTCTTTCCCACCAACCACCCCACCAAGCCGCTGTCGGAGGGTTAAACTTCCACTTAATCTTCCTGCAAGTACTATATCTACTAATCTCGTCCCAATCAAGATTTTTCATAGCGTTCGTAGCACCTATAAAATTAGTGCCATTATCACTGTAGACAACACAAGGTCGACCTCTTCTACTAATAAATTTTCGGAAGCCTTGTAGAAAACGATCAGTCGACAAAAAAGAGATCAATTCTAGATGTACTGCTCTATATATACCACAAGTGTACAAACATACCCATGTTTTCCGGTAGGATCATTTAGCGTCACCTTTTAAATACAACGGGCCGGCCAGATCCACTCCAACCACTTCAAAAACTTTTGCATCTCTTACTATGTCTTCTGGTAGAAGCGTTGGTAGAACCTCCAATCTTCTCGATTTCTGCCTTTTGCAAATTTTACAGTCATTCAAAACTCGCCTGACAGCACGTCGACCGCCTAAAACCCAGTACTGTTTTCTCAAAATAGTCATCATCGTCTCAACACCAGCATGAGATGACTCGCAATGTAACTCCATGATCAACCTAAATATTACTGGATGTGTATGATTAGGCAAGACTACTGGATGACAGAAATCATGAATATCAATCCGATTAGAAATCTTAGTCTTCAAACGAATTGTACCAAATTCATCGATAAACGGGCACAAACTCGCTAATTTTGGATCATCTACGCCAATAAATGTGTCTTGCTGTACTAACTGAATTACCTTGCGCTCAGCCACAATAAATTCTTCGGTAGATAGATCCCTACTACGATCGGTTTCTTTATTAGACAAATTATTTTTAAATCGTAACAGCCAACCAATTAGTCTAACAATCTTTCTATACTTGGAAAAATATCTGTAGTACCAGTCAGATTTACCAGCAGTGCACATCATTGATGAAGTAACGCTTCTTCTTCTTTCTTCGTTTATTTCGGTCTCATTGTAGCTCACATCGAAATTAGGCCAGGAATTGGGAGAATTTTTTATCCAACTCGGTCCCTCCCACCATCTTGATTCAACTAGTTTTCTAGCACTGCTTCCACGAGAAGGTAAGTCTGCAGGATTCATTTCCCCCGGAACGTATCGCCATTCACCTCCTATGGTAAGTTCTCTAATTTCGTTTACTCTATTTGCCACAAATACATCCCATGTCTCCAGTCGATAAATCCATGCCAACACTGTAGTAGCATCATTCCAAAAATATGTTTTTTGAATGCATGTATTTAGTTCTTTCTTTATTGAAGAATATAATCTTGCGCCGATTGTAGCCGCCAATAACTCTAATCTCGGGATAGAGATTTTCTTCTTACTTTTGTTGATAGGTGCTACTCTTGCTTTGGCTTGAACCAGCTGTACTTGAACACCAGTTTCTGTTTCTGTTCGAATATATGGAACTGTCGCCATTTTACTTGAATCGCAGAAGATATGTAGGGTCAAATTGTGTATATTATTTGTTCCCGTTAACCATCTGTGTATTTTTATTTCTGACAAATGTATCAGTTCATTTAGCCAGTTTAAGAATTGGGATTTCATATCTTTATTCATTTCTTGATCCCAACTTATTTTCAAATCCCAGGCTTGCTGAAGTAAAATTTTCGGTAAAAGTGACACACAACTTGTAACTCCAATTGGATCGAAGACTCTGTGGGCTACTAATAAAATTGTTCTTTTCGTAATTTTATCCAAAGTTATCGACTTTAAGCTTCCTATATTAATTTCTAAAGTATCATGTTGCCGATTCCACATTAAACCCAAAACGTTTGATATGCTATCTTCTTCTTCTATGTAGGGTTGAACATTGGTGTACTCCCACCCTCGGAGTTTGAATTTGCCAATATTTAATACTGATGTAGCTTCATCTACAAATTGTTTCAAATTCTGTTCATCATCGAGTCTGGTTATGCAGTTATACACATAAAAACTTCCCATGAGTTTTTTTAATAATATTCTCATTAAATGGTAATATTTTCTTTTCACATTGTTTCAAAACGAATTTAAGATGATATTGTAAAACAGCTCCTAATAAAAATGGGCTGGAAGAAATTCCAAAAACTACCCGACAATGTCGATATATTTTGAGCTGTCCGTCTTTATCAATCCATAAAAATCTGAGAAACTCTCTGTCATTGTGAAATAGACTGATTTGCAAGAAAGCTTTCTTAATATCCGCTATTATACCGATTTTCTTTAATCTAAAACGTAACAAAATAGCAGGAATTAGCTCTATTAAGTTCATACCCTTTTCTAGACGGCTGTTCAAACAAGGATTTTGTTTTTCTTTGGCTGACGCATCAAAGACGGAACAGCACGATGTGGTAAGTAGTGCCCAGTGTTATGTATTTCCTTCTCTGGCACTTCTTCTATCACACCTTCTCTTATCCAGTTATCGAACACTTCTTGATATTCTTCATATATACCTTCAGCCTTTAGCCTTTTTACTGTATTGTCCAACCTTTTTAAAGCTAAATTGTAATTATCTGAAAGCGGTGCATGATTTTCCACCCACTGTAGATGAACTTCATACCTACCATCTTCATTAATTTTAACAGTTCTCAAAAAATGTTTTGTTTTTTTTTTCTATTGGATCGCATATACCCAATACATCTATACTAGAGCCCATAAATCAGATATATTGGCATCTTGGACCATCATCGACGTAACCACTAGTGCAGTATTGTCTATATTTCGGTAACCAGGTAACTTTCCCATGAATGTCCAACCAAGTTTAGTCTCTACAGCTACCAGACCAGAACTGAGGATTTTATGTCCACCGGTAAGTAATTTACCACAAACATCGGCTCCGATTAATATTTCTACTGCTCGATCTTGCTGTCTGTTAGTTTAATTTTTTCTCCTTTTAACTCTTGTAGCCAAGGCCCTTGCTTTACTGGACGACCACAAATAATATCCTGGTCTAAGACTTCAAAGTTACATTTGAAAGTATCTTCAAGATTAGCAATATGTATTGTAAAGATATTGTGATCACATACTTTAGTAGTGAAACTTCCAAATAAAGAATGTTGAATACTTTCTTTTCTACTAGGTTTAAGTTTCAATTTTTCCGCTACTTCTTTTAAAATATACGAGCGCTGAGAGCCTGAATCGATTACAGCCCGTGCAGTATATGTAACACCATTTCCGCTTATTTTGACCAATAAAGTTAGCAGTAATACATCTGGAGTATTTGAAACATTGGTTAAAACCTTGTCTTGAGCTTGAACTTCCTTGTCTTCACACTTTTGTTCTGCCGGCTGAGAACTTTCTCGCTTGTTTTCGGATGTTTTACGTAAATTGTCACACATTAATACATTGTGCCCTTTTCCGCATACTATGCACCTCTGTTTGTTTCTGCACGTTCTAGCTGGATGCCCTGGTCTAAAACAAATGAAACAACAATTTTTTGTCTCTAGCATCTTACGTTTTTCTGTTAACGACAAAAAAACGATCTTTTGCAGTTTTTGAAAGATCTAAACTGCTACTTCCTTCTTGTCTCTCCGAGGACTGCGTGTGTACCACTGACATTACGGTACTGTTTCTTTGCCACATGCGTAAGACATCCTCCGGTAAACATGACTCAACTAGAGGTAAAAGCATGGACGCACATTTTTCGGTAGTAACATTCAGTGTTTCTAATGCCCTCAGATGACACTCTAGTTTGTCGTAAAGTGAAACAAGTGGCATCGAATTTGCTGCTAATGTATTTTGTAGAACTAGAGTCAACAGTTCTCTTATATAAACTTCAACTAATAAGTCTTCTCTGCCATACCTTGACTTAAGAGCTGCTATTGCTTTGGGATAATTTCCTTCAGTTGCAGGAAAACTTTCTACTAACTCTCTAGCTTTTGTTCCTGAAACAGTCGTTTGAATTAAGTATTGAAATTTGTCACCTGCTTCTATAGCTTCATCTTCATCGATTTTCTTGAACTGTGTGCAAAATTGAAGCCATTCTTTGAGGTCACCACTGAACTTCTTCAACTCCAACTGTGGTAGTTTAAATGCTCGTCTCTGATTATTACTAATATTACTTCGCATGATGCTTCTGTCACTTGCAGCAGCCACTGAACAACGGTCTTCTTCTATTTCGAAAACAGCAGCTTTTATTCTACTGTAATTTAAAGCGTACTTGTCTGCTGTGTCTTGTTCGTCGTCCAGCTCTTCCTGTATTGCATCATTTTCTAACAAAAAGATACTAATTTCAGTATCTAACTCCAAAATTTCTCTGTACCTTTTCTCCAGTAATTCAAACAATACTGTGATCTCTCGAACATCTTTTTTATCTTCTTTCAGCAATTTATTAATTTTGTCTTGAGTCTTAGTGAATGAACCACGCAGGGTTCCACGTGATTTTATTGCCTTCTCCATGATTTGACAGAGTCCTGTCACGGTCGCCAGAATGTTGGAAATATGACAAATAAAACACTTTTACTTTTCTCAAAGACTTCAGACTAATTTATTGCACAATTGATACAGATAACTGAACAAAACTGTTTATCAAAAATACTATCTCAATGCTTACAAAAAAAAAAACAACTGCAACATGTCAAACATACTAAGGTGACTACTTATATTTTAACCAATTGAGTCACGTAAAACATTTATCTTTTTTTACATATAAGTATTGCGTATTGCAAACATATTTACATGACATTGTTCATTTACTTCTGTGAAGATAGCATCTATAAAAGTGACTTTTTTAAAATTTTCGTATATGTATCGTTAGTGCCTTATTTGTGCCCATAAGAACCCTACTAATGTATTGGAAATTGTTTTTATGTGTATATAAAATTATGAATATTTTATTTTTTCTATTGACGCTAACTTCACGTTAGCACCAAAATTATAGATTTTTTAAAATACCAATTTCCATTCCGATGAGTATTTCAAAAATATTTTCTTATATGTTTATATTTACTGATTTATAGATATTTATTTTATTTGCTTTAATGAATAAAAGGTCTATCAGGACTAGTATAACAAATTTTAACAGCTTATTCCTGAAGTCATTTTGAGCAAAAAAATGTCGTATGAGCACAGGTCCTATTCCGTCTTGCAAGCAAAATTCAAGAGCTTAAATTTTTATAAATAACACGAAATTTTCTAATTTCTTATCAAAATACTTTAAAAAAACAATAGAAGAGTCATACCTTATTTGCCTTATGCCCGGAAATATAAAGAAATGTAAACTACAGTCAAATTTACCTCCATTCTAAATTTTCATCAAGTTATGCAAACGAAAATCAAATTTTTAACGGCAATGTTGTCATAAAATAATTTCAAATGATGTGCACTTGTTACAGACAAATAAATTTACTTTAAAAGTAAATTTAAGTGACAGTTTAATTTCTTTATAAAACGTATGCGATTTAGACAACAAAACATAAGACAATACAATAAAATAGACAAATGAATAAATCCGAAACACAGAACAACATAACAAAACAGAATAGGTTAACACAATATGAATTAAGAAAACGAAAGTGCTCAAAGTGCGCGCCTTGAATTTGTACGCTTGCTTGACATCGGCGAATCATATACAATACACGATAAATTACGTTTTTATCATTACGGATGGCAGCAGATGCATTCATAATTCGTTCAAGTAACTGTTCATGCGTGTTTATTTATACCCTATAAAGTTCTTGTTTAGTGTCCCTTTAGATAGTGTTGAGAGCTACACGATCTTATTTTCACAATAATTTTAAAGAAGGGTGCCTTAAATATAAACAAATAAAAATAAGGTGGCAGCCATGAAAGACAATACATATAAAAATTTTGAAAATAAATAGTAGTTGTTTTTTTAATTATGTCAGATAAACTCATTGTAAATATTACAAATAATTAAAATCAAATTAAATTAAATTAATTCAAGAACAGTTGTTACTTATTCCATCACCGTCATTTCAACAAGGCGTTTGCGTTCTGCAACGACTCATCTGAGCAAAGTGACCCAACTGATAGAAATCAATCAATCTTATGTTTCGTTGTCCAAATTGTATTCGTAAATACTATATAAATAAAATTATTTAAGACAAATAAAACATGACTTTTCTACGAAATTTTTTTTATGTTCATATGATAATTTTGGTTTAATATAACCTTAGGAATAAGCTGTTTAAGTTTGTCACACTAGTCCTGAATCAGCCTGTAGAGTATGAAGAATAGTGAATTTACTGCATCCTTTATTAAAAATAGATGATCAAATAAATAATAAATTTATTGTAAAATATAGCTTATTTTTCAATACTATATTTTTAATTAGTTAACAGGTTAAATACTTATATTACAAACTTTTCTGAGGCGAGAGGAAGGCTTTAGGGACTCGAGAATATAAGATTTTTATTTTTGTAAGTAAACTTTGTATTAAAAAAATAAATTGTTTTTTCCGTACATAAAACACATAATAAACTTCAAAAATACATAAATTATATATTTATTCCATACATAATAAATTAAGGGCCGATATTTCCATCTACGAATAAAGTACCGAATAAATTATTCGCCGAATAAATGAAAATTGTCGCATCGAAATAATAGCTCAAATGATATCTATTATTCTAGCTGTCATTTTTATGATACGTATTTTTTTATTATTCGACGAATAACTTATTCGGAAGTTTATTCGTAGATGGAAAGACCGGCCCTAAAACAAAACAAAAAAACAAAGGATATAGCTACTTTGCTATCAGATTATTAAATTGTATATAGTAATATATGTGGTTCTATTATTACATTATTTCTCACATTAAGACATTCTACTTTCTGGTCATCATAAGCTTTCCACATGGCATCTAATCTCCGACAGTAGGCTACATAATGGCCAATTGCATTCGGGGTATCACTCAAAGTTCCTACAAAATGAATTGCTCCTCGTAAAAAGTATGTTTCGTTATAAATTTTTATTGTTGCTGGAATCTTATTAATTTCAAATTGGGTATTATTTAATTCTATAAAAATATTGTTTCCCGGATTATGTGTAAAAATAATATTTGCATTACAATTTTCATAATTGCAAATAATACTCGTACTACTGGTAGATTCATCTAGAATTTCGTCTATAGCCTGTTGTAAATACTCAATTCCTTTATAAATAAAATAAATATATCATCACGCCTTTTACCCATTAAGGGTATGGCACTCTGCTTACGCAGATCTCGGTGGGTTATATATTTTTGCGTATGAAATGCGGTTACCAGCCGTCAGGTCATAGCCCCCAAAGTTGTTAGTGGAGGAGGAACCACAGGGGTAAATTTAAATTGGCAACTGTCGGTAGTGGGATTCGAACTGAGGATCTCATGATCCACAGTCCGCTACATTACCACGGAGCTATTTACCCCATTTATTTATCTTTTATTATGTCAATAACAATATTGAAAATTGCAACATTTCTTGTAACAGCGCTTCTTCGACAAGAATTTGATGTGCAAAATTTTGTAACACATTTGCTTGGATGGTTAGAAAATATTTTTTCCACAAGGCTACAGGGCCGGTTTTCCCATAAGGCTGATAGGGCGACTGCCCTAGGCCTCCGATTTTAAGCGGCCTCTAAAAATTTGATGGATACTATATAAAACGAAATATTTTCATTAGTATTCCGCGTTAAATAATTTAATTTTGAATGTATAATTTAAATTCGCGCCACTTAATTATGTATTTTCACAACGGCAACGTCACTAAGTTAGCGGAATGTACGTATCGACAACATCATTTACTTATACCGGTAAATTGACACTAACTTTATACCGTTCGTTAAAAATCGTTTTGGTAATAATACGGACTGTTTCAATTCACTTGATGGTCCATCATGTATTTCTAAGAGAGGCTCAGATTGAGAAACTGTATTCCCCGAGTTTGACGTAACTCTTAGCAGGTCAGTGGTGAAATATAGCAGAGAGGTGAAGAGTTTATATAGAAATAAAAATAATGACAGTAGATATAGGTACTTTCTAGAAACAAGTATGACAAAAGAAAATTTGAAGGAGGAGCCGCGAACTAAGAAGGAAAAAAATTAAGGATTCTTGTAGCAAAATTGAAAAATATTTTGAATCAAAAAATGCAAATCAAAATTTTGATCAGGAAGCGTGCAGTAGCCACACGCCTGTATCAAATATTAACGCTGTGGATAATGAGTTAAAAATAATTGAAAATACCGAGCAAAAAGATGTTACTGAAAATCAAACAAAATATACCTATAGAAAACGATTGGCCACAAGTAATTACAGATTCCTTTATAACAATTATTTTGTTAAATAAACCAAAAATTTTATGTTAGAAAATAATATTTAAAAAAAAACATATGGAGAAAGGAGCTATATCATATTGTGATTTAAAACAATTATTTTATATTTGTGTAAAGTAATTTTAGTTTTGTTTTGAAATATAACTATACATATTTGTCTATATTATAAATTTATTTTGATATTAAACTTTTATTTAAACTTTTTTTTTTTTAATTAGATATTATATTTCGGCCTCCAATTTTTTTCCGCCTTAGGCCTCTAAATACATAAAATCGGCTCTGCAAGGCTACTAACATTGCAATCACAGGAAATATGTGTTATTCCTATTTGCCCTACCTTGTGACGATCCTGTTCAATAGTACATAATAATAATTTGACTCTTTCTTGGTATACTTGTATTCGTTTGGTACCGGAGGTTGATAACATTTCCAAAATTGGAAAAATTATTAGGGTGTTATCAGTCATATAAGTTTTAAAATTAGGGCTATCGCAATAAGCTACAAGTAAACACTGTATCAATGAAACTAACGCGCAGGTGTTGGTTACCATATATTGCTTGTGATTTACTATCACTGGTCTAGAAATTAAATTACCATTTCTTAAAACACATAATTTATTTTTTTTGCCCTCTATTACAGTTAAAATTTCAGGACACGGAATTCCATAATAACCAGTTCTTTCTTTTCGAGCCTTCGAAGAAAGTCCACGCCAATTTTCTAAATTTTCAGAATCTGAATTGATTGATATTTTACACACATTTTCAACTTTGTTTTAATTGTCATTATTTTTCTGAACCAGTGATAATATTCCTCTTATATCTGTTAAATGCAAACAAATGAATTTATCTGTTTTTATTGGTAAATTATGTTCCTTAAACGTTCTGTTTTTTAAATCATTAAAATATGATTCCACTATTGATGACGATGCTGTTTTAGTAGTGCATCCAAAATGTGTGGACATTACAGAGCTCCACATAACAAAAGTTTTCAAAAATTTAAATAAATGTGTTTCTAATTCTGGCAAGTAATGATAGTTTTCTTCAAATCCAGTATTTGAATATAAATTTGATTCTTTTTGGTTCATATCTTGAAACCATTCTACAATACAAGTTGAATCTAAATTATCTTCTGTATGTTCTTCTACTTCTTTAGGATCATTATTGTCATCAATAATTATTTTGTTGTGTGAAGCTATTAAAGTTTTTAAATATAATTTTTTATTTAAATATCCATTATTTTCATAATTAAACTTACTGTTGCAGACAATAAGTAAAGCTTTAATAATATCTTCGGCATCTGTAAGGGTAGTAGTTTTCATTAACAAGGACATTGAATGTAAATAAAATTCGCGTAACAGCCTAGGTTTATTCTTCCTACAATCCCATTTATGTACAATTTGAATAGCATGTGCATAATCTATTCTTATGTAAATTTCTGGCAAATCTGTACGGGTTTGTTTTAAATATTGGAAGCAATGGTGTCCGGAAATTTAGTGAATGATTTCACTACTGCTCCCAGCAGAGCGTAAGAATGATCTGTTACAACTATTTTTGGCATTTGAGCTCCTTTGTACAGCCATTCTTGTAGCCAATGTGTTATAAAATGCGTGTTGTGCACCTCAGAAAGCATTTAGCACACTGGAATTTGTCCGTCGTCTGTACCTAAGCGAACAACAGCGGTATACAGAAAAATGTGCCCTGAATAATTTTCGTATGGCCTTTTGATCTTTTGTGCAACACTCCCTGTAGCATCGATGGTAAGTATCGCCTGTTTGGTAGTTTTACAGTATTTATTATATACAGCAAGCTGTTCTGGTGTCCAATAATGAATATAAAATTTGTCTATGGATATTGTATGTATGGAGCCATAAAAAGGTAATGTGTACTTTAGTATTTCTAAATTTTTAATTGGGCATTTCTCTTTTTTCAAATTCTGGTAAACTGATTGATCCTGTTTGCATTTTCTCAAAACTGCTAAACTATAAAAATCTCCCACTGATCCGTCTTCTTGCAACTGGGAAGCATGTTGACGCCGCCATACACAAGCGCTGCCACATGAAGACATTTCCTGAGAAACTTCTTTTCTACGTGTATTACTTAGTCGTCTTTTTGTACTATACGTATGATACTGTGAATCAGTATTAAAGCACTTTAAATTGCATTTTAGTCCATTTTCATTCATATCTAGTCCTTCAATTTTTAATGATGCAGGACATTCATTGTAGTACGCATTTATTTTAAAATTTAAATCATTTTCATGAGAAATATAATGTTTCTTGAAATTTCACGTACAATTTAATTGCGGTATTTGTTTTTTAATTGCTTTATATATAATATGGGTCCATCCAACTTGAAATGATCTTTCATTAATTTTTGGACGAATTTTATTCCAATCTTCTTCTATTAAATTTATAATATAAGTATCATCATTATTTTCCGATGAATAATCAGAAAATTTGACTTTTCTAGACATAAGTGATTCATCTATGTATAGAAATGACCAATAATTACTTGAATTTTTACGGACATATGTATATACAGCTGCAGGCGACATAACATTTTCCAATGTTTTACTTATTTTAATCCAAATTTGACCCGTTTTTTTTGAAATATTTGTTTTAATTTCATTTACATTCAGCAATAGTATTTCGTGTAAATTACTTTTTTCGCATTTTAATTTACGACCCTAAAATAAAATTACGTAATTAATTTAAAATGTTCTAACCAATTAATAAAATTTTAAATAAATTGAAACAAAATATGTAATACACGTAATTCAATGTTTATCCGGAACTAATTCGGAAAAAAGAAATTTTAAGCAAAAATGATCGTCTAATACCTACCACAAAAATTCCTAGGTAAAAATCAAGTTTTAATAACAATTTTATAACATTTTTCTATTAAGATTCAAGATTTTGGGTGCCCTGATAGATATAGCGTGTTCGAATTTGCCTGGCGATTGACTTGACTTGCTAATGGGATAAGCCAGCCCTAGCCAGCGGGGTGCAAGTTTGTCTGATGTTCAGGAGTGGATTATTATAATTTTTGGCTTAGATGCTTCAAATCTCCGAAATTTTTAATACGATTATCTTTTCAATTGTTATAATAAAAGAAGGTGTACCGGTTAAAAAACAAAGAAGTAATGCTGGAAAATCGAGAATTTTGAATGATTTTCAAAAAGATGTTATTCGTCGGAAAATATATTCGCTTTACAATGAAAATATATATCCTTCACTAAGATTATTGCATCAAAAATTAAAAGATGAATGTGATATTACTTGTGCAGTTAGTAGTCTTCGCAGTGTTCTCCTAAGCATTAAATTCAAGTTTTAAAAAAATTTATAAACGTCAAGTTTTGCTGGAAAGAATATGTCAATGGCGGCATCAATACTTGACAGATTTAAAAAAGTTTCCTGAGGAGAAACGCTCAATTATATACCTCGATGAAACATGGTATGATACACACGACACTAAATCTAAAAGTTGGACTGATGGTAGTGAGAATTGTGTTGCGAATATTCCAGTTTCACGGGGTAAACGGATAATTATTCTTCACGCGGGGAGTGAGCAAGAATGGGTGAATGGTGCTGAATTATTGTCGGGTCACAACATGAGAAACGCTTGTTTGGATTACCATGATAATATGACGTCTAATATTTTTGAGGAGTGGTTTGGCGGTCAATTATTACTAAATATTCCAGCAAATAGTGTAATAGTAATGGATAACGCTAGTTACCATTCCAGGCAATTAATTAAAATACCCACTAAATCTAGTAATAAAACAGAAATTAAAGAATATTTGTATCATCGTGATATATTTTTTGAAGAATCGAATAGTAAAAGTGAATTATTGGAAGTAGCACAAATAAAAATTGTTAAAAGAATGCACGTGTGCGATACAGTGGCACAAAAATTTGGTCATACTGTATTAAGACTGCCTCCGTATTACTGTATATTAAATCCTATAGAACTAATTTGGGGACAATTTAAAACAAGTATTAGACGAAAAAATGTTACACCAACCGTTTGCGCTAATGTTGTGGAATTAATTAAAAGTGAAATAAATAATATTAGTGACTTAAATTGGGCTAGTAGTGTTCGGCATGTGATAGACATAGAAAACAGTTACTTAAATTTCAATAATATTATTGATGAATTTATTATAAATGTTGGACAGTCAAGTGACGACACTGGTGATGATATTGCTATCGATTAATCACCTAAGTAAAATAACATAGATGTAAAATAAAAAATTAGTTTTTTTATTAATATATGTTTATATTTACTGAACGACAATGGCAATACTGTATTCATATTTAATTTTATTAAAATTTTTCATATTTTGATATTACTTGTGTCTGTTTGTGTAAAACTCATTTGAAAATATTATCCAGTACAACCTTGTAAAGTAGTCCCTCATAAATTTCTTGAATCTTCTTATGGAATACCTGCTGAGAAACACTAATGGAATCAATCGCCACGCAAATTTGTACAAGCTATACCGACTATGTAATTATATTGTTCAGGCTTGCACCCTGAAATGAGGCACCACCCCCACCCCTACTGTGGAGAACCTTCGTGATCTAACAGTGGTGGACATTCGGGCATTGTCAGCCAATCTAGCAGCATCATTCAGCATATTTGCAATCACTTGTCTGTTTATATATCAATCATAGTTTTACTTGTTGTTAATTTGTTTTTAATAATTGGGAATAAATTAGCAAAGTGTATCATTCCGTATACATACGGTGGTCCTTCGAGAAGCAAGTTTCCTGGCTATCGAACCGGTTACCAACATATAATTTGGTCCTTTCGAGCCGGATCTTCAGCGAATCAGTTCCTCATCATCGTCATCAGCCACCGGAGTCAGTGGCAATCATCAACAAACAATAACATCAATCAGTGGGTATTCAACACGCTCCTGTAGCAGCCAAGAGCAGTGGCCACAGGACAAGCAGCATCAGCTTGAGTGAACGTAGGTTCGTTGTATTGTTGATTTTCGTGTATTCTTTTCAACTGTGAGCAATTCATTCTCTATTCAAAATGCCAGACGAACAAATTCATTCATTAATGGAAACACGCGGTTTACTCAAAGCAGCTCTTACAAGACTTAAGGCGGCGGTAGACAAATTCGATATTAATAACGACAGCATTAATCAATTAAAAGCGCGATTGCCAAATTTGCAATCAACTTTTCGTGACTTTGATGATATACAAAATCAAATTGAATTAAAAGATAATTCAAATAAACAAAACAAAGAACGCAATGAATTTGAATCAAAATATTATGACGTAGAATCTGCTATTTTAACATACATTGATCAGCATAATGCAAGCTTAATTTCAAATCAGTCATCTACAAGCGAAACAACTGATACAAACAATCATTCAATAAATAATGTTCGATTACCATTATTAAATTTGCCAACGTACGAAGGTAGTTACACTGATTGGATGTCCTTTCACGACACGTTTAAAGCTTTAATTCACGAAAGCAAGTTGTACACAAATATTGAGAAATTCCATTATTTACGGTCCTGTTTACGTGGCGAACCTCTTAAAACAGTTGAATCAGTAACGGTATCAGACGTAAATTACCAGTTAACTTCGGATGTGCTTAAAAAACGATATGAATATTTACGTCTCATTGTACAAGAACACGTATTCGCGTTATTGAATTCACCTCAATTGCAAAAAGGCTCACATACCTCTGTGCGACAGTTAGTAGACCATGTTTGTATAAATTTAGAAGCATTACGATCCTTAAAACAACCAGTTGATCAAAGGGATGCTATCATTATTCCTATAATAGTAATGAAATTTGACTTTCAAACACGGAAAGATTGGGAAAGTACTCTAAACTCAGAAATGCCAAAATTAAAAGAAATAACTCAATTTTTAGAAAGGAAATGTTTACTTTTAGAATCACTAAATGCATCTAATAAACAACAAAACCATAGTAAGGTCAATCAAAGTAATACAAACAAATCTGCTAATTACGGTAATAATAAAGCCCGTCTGTTTGCGCGTTTTAAAAGACTGGTATATGTATATAGATTGCTATGGAGAATGATGAAATCTAGACCTCCATAAAATTATGTTGTTACGTTTTTTGTTATAAATATTTGAATGTTTTGTAAACAACAGTTATTTTTATGTGTATCAATAAAAGAACACAAATGAAATGTTTCGCAAAATAAACTACGTCTAAATTTATTATTATATTGGAATTTTTACAATTTAACCCTGCACTTTACAACGTATAGCAGCAGAGTGGTCTGCTGTACAATTCTACATATTCACTGTTATTGGAAGAGTGTAAGACTTGACTCTATCCTGGCAGTTAACTACTGGAAGAAGACAACTGGTTCTGCATATATAATCTACCTTTTGCGAGTGCTTCGTTTAATAGTGCAAGTGCTCCGATTACTATATTATTCTACAAGACGTCAAGCTATAGACTTGCCGCATCTCTTCTGTACTGCAACGATTCAGCGACTTCCCAAGGCTGGTCTTCAGAGTCCGTCAGAGCAGCGACTTCCCAAGGCTGGTCTTCAGAGTCCGTCAGAGCAGCTGAAGAATCCAACACTCTTCACCTAAGTCCGACCGCCGCAGTGCATGAGTGTCCAGACTATACAGGTTAGAGTTCATCATATTCCAATCAATTATATATATAGAACCAGTCTTCGTTCTTACCACTCTGGTCCTTCGATTTTATGTTTAGTAATATTCTTTAAATTAAAAAATAAAATACAGTCCATATCACTTTATTACTAAACATTTTTGGTCCTTCGAGCCGGATTTTCCACGGATATTCCACGGATATTCCTTTATTCTCTTAATTTTCTAAAACTATGAGCCGAGAAGCAGAGAAAAGGTTAAAGGCGAAATTAAAATCAGCTCAGGCCTTAACTAAAAGCCTAGAAGCTAAATTTACATTCTTATCTGAATTGGCAAATAAATGTATTGCAGATACTACTTTGCATGAACGTTTTATAAATGAAACTGCAAAAATTGATTTGCTTCGGGAAGAATTTAAAACTACTATAATTCAATCTAATGAGACAGGGTTTGAATTAGATGAAGAATTTGAACCGAATTATGATATATTAATGTCAGTAGATTCACATTATTCTTTAATTTGTCAAACTCGTAGCAATATCATGACTAAAACTAATACTGGTACGACTAACGAAATTGACAATACCAGTATTGGTAATAGTGAAAATAAATCTGTTCATATCAAACTTCCTGCCATTGACATTCCTTATTTCGATGGCAAATTAGAAAATTGGCCTATTTTTTACCAATCTTTTAAAGTAAACATTCATGAAAACAAACAACTAACTGATTCACAACGAATTCAGTATCTTGTTGGAAAATTAAAGGGAAATGCCTTAAATTCTACAGGGGGCATACTCCCCACTGAAGAAAATTATCAAACTATTTGGTATAATTTAATAACAGATTATCAAGATAAACGAGTGTTAGCTACACGCTATCTAAATAATATTTTTGACATTAAATCTGCCTATACAAATCCTTCCAAACTATCTTCATTTGTAAACAAGTTCACTGCATCAATCTCTGCTTTAAAGCAACTAGAAATTCCCGATATTGCGGATTTTTGCTTTTTAAATTGTGCATTAAAAAAGGTTGATCCTGAGATAGTAAAACAGCACGAAGTTTCAGTTCGAAATCAGGAATTTCCTACATGTCAAAGCTTTTTGGATTTTATACGTTTTCAATCTAAAGTCCTTGAACGAATTGGGGTTGCCTGTTCCAGTTATTCTTCTAAACCTATAAATCATACTACACGTTCATATTTGATAACTGATGATTCAAGAAAATTTAAAAACAAAAATGACACCAAAACGTCATCAAATAACTCAAACTCTGATCCTTGTATTTTTTGTAACGATATAAATCATAATCGACTTTTTAAATGCCCAAAATTTAGAAGTCTATCGGTACAAGATCGATTTAAATTTATAAAATCAAAACAAGGATGCGTTAACTGTTTATCCACAACTCATTCTACAATAAAATGTTTTTCAAAAAATACTTGTGGCATATGCAAAAATAATCATCATTCTCTTTTTCATTTTGAGAAACTTATTCCAAACCAACCTAATATTGAAAATAAAGATAAAGATAATCCTCACTGTTATTTGTCAACCCTTGATAAACAGTATAATATAGAAACTAGCGAAACAGACAGTTCTTATTGTCACACATTAAAATTTGATAAAATTAATAATCATATTTTGCTTTCTACCGCACAAGTTCTAGTTAAAGACGTAAATAATGAGTACAAAACTGTAAAATGTTTAATTGATAACGGTTCACAAAATAATATAATAACGATTGACTGTTGCAAGTTACTAAATTTAACAATCACACCGCTAGCTAATTCTAATATAAAGGGAATTGGTTTAACAACCCGCCCAGTACATGGTTATGTCACTATTAAAATTGAATCAAGAATTTCATCAAATCATTATAACATAAATGCTTTAGTAGTTGACAGTATCACTGATAAATTACCTTTAATTAAAATTGACACTTGTCAATATTCTAACCTTAAAGATTTATATTTAGCAGATCCTACTTGGTATATGCCAAGTACTATTGACATAATTCTGGGGGCCCAACTATTTCCTTCTATATTGCTATCAGATCGTATAGATTCATGTCCAACTGCACTTTCCACCACACTTGGTTATATTTTAATGGGAGAAGTTGACAGATCAGTAAATACACAATCCTGTCAATCAGAATCCTTTTGTTCATTTACATCACCTACTAATGATGCTATAGAGTCGTGCATGCATAAATTTTGGGAATTGGAAGAAATTCCACATAAATCATTTGACAGCTCAGAGAATGTTGAATGTGAAAGAATTTATGCAGAAACCGTGGAAAGAAATAAAACGGGACGATATATTGTGAACTTACCTTTTGAAAAAAATCCTAATCTTTTAGGCAATTCGCGTGTGACAGCGGAACGTAGATTATTATTTATAGAGAAAAAACTTAAACTGTCAAAGGAATTAAGAATTCAGTATAACAATATTATGACTGAATATTTACAAAAGAGTTACCTTGAGGAAGTAAAAGATGATGGAGAAGGTTATTATATCCCTCATCATGCAGTTATTCGCGAGGATAAATTGACAACCAAGGTTCGAGTTGTATTAGACGCTAGCGCTAAAACTCAATCAGGATTGTCATTAAATGATGTATTATATGCAGGTCCTAATTTACAAACTAATCTTTTTCATTTATTAATAAAATTTCGATTATTTCCTTATGCACTGACAGCTGACATTAAACAAATGTATTTGCAAGTCGGAATGACAAATCCCCATCGTAAATTTCAAAAAATTCTTTATCGTTTCAACGAATTGGAGGTAATTCTTACCTTTCAATTCACTATTGTAGCATTTGGAGTTAAATCAAGCCCATTCTTGGCTATGAGAACCATACGTCAACTTGCCAATGACGAACGTCATAATTACTCAGAAGCAGCAAACTGTGCTGAATGCGATCTTTACATGGATGATTTTGTCACATCAATTTTAACTTATGACAAAGCATCTTCATTAATTCAACAATTAATAAAATTATTTGCAGCTGGAGGCTTTGACTTAGAAAAATGGACTAGCAATTGTACATCGCTTATTGACAATCTTCCTGAATCTCATAAATCTAATATAGATCTGTCATTAAATGAACAGATAAAAATACTTGGATTATCATGGAATCCTAAATCTGACACATATACTTTTGTAACCTCAAAAACTGAAACGTCAAATTGTACGAAACGCATAATTCTGTCAACCGTAGCAAAATTATTTGACGTATTAGGTTTCGCGTCACCGGTCATTTTATATGCAAAATTATTAATAAAAGAGTTATGGAATGCAGGAATTGGCTGGGATGAAGTTCCTCCATCACACACTAGTAATAAATTTAAAAATCTGATGGAAGAATTTCCACTTCTCTCCAAACTAAAAATTCCAAGACACGTTGGAATTTGCAAAAACTGTAATGTAAATTTAATTGCATTTTGTGACGCTAGTCAACAAGCGTATGGCTGCGTTCTTTATTTACAAATAATTAACCATAAACAGGAAATTGAGACGCAAATTTTATGCGCAAAATCAAAAGTTGCACCAATCAAAACTACTACTTTAGCAAGACTAGAGTTATGTGCCGCTGTACTTCTTTCTAAGCTTGTTCGTAATGTGTATAACATAATACAACCGCGTTACCCAATTGACAATGTTTTTGCATTTACTGACTCTATGATCACTCTTTCGTGGATAAAATCTTCCCCGCATAGATGGTCCGTTTTTGTAAGTAACAGAATTGCTCAAATACATGAAAATCTTAGCACTGAATGTTTTTATCATGTTTCGGGAAAGGAAAATCCAAGTGACTGCATTTCCAGGGGATTGCTACCATCCCAAATGATAAAACAAGAACTTTGGTGGAAAGGGCCAGCATGGATTAAAAGTCCATCAAAAGATTGGCCAATTAATATTATAAATCCATTACCATATGAACAAATCCCAGAATTTAATACAAAGTCATTCAAATTAATAAATGCGGATAAACCAATTCTTTACGAAATGTCCTTGAGAGTATCTACCTGGAATAAGTTACTCCGAATTATAATTTTCATATTAAAATTTATAAGAAAGTTACCACTTGGTAAACAAATATCAGTATCACATACGAACTTAGCAGGAACTTTCATTGTAAAAGCATTACAACATATTTACTTTCATAAGGAAATCGATCAATTAAGTAATAATCAATTTGTAATAAAAGATAAATATATTTCAAAATTATCTCCATTTATAGACAAAAATGGAATTGTCAGAATTGGAGGTAGATTGGTAAATTCAAATTTGACTTTTGACGCTCAGCATCCTATGTTACTTCCGAAGCGAGATCACATAGTAAATTTAATTATTGATTATTATCATATCAAAAATTGTCATGCTGGTGCAGATCTTTTATTGTCTATTATAAGACAAAGATTTTGGATTCTTGCTGCTCGGAGTATTATAAGAAAACGAATTCGTCAATGCAATAATTGTTTTAAAATTGCACCTGTCAATGTACCTCCAAAAATGGCAGATCTACCTGAAACCCGCGTTTGCGAATCAAAACCGTTTCTAAATACTGGTGTTGACTTTGCAGGTCCAATCAAAATTAAGCTTTCTAGACGTAAGGGCCAACAGGCTTACATTTGTCTTTTTGTATGCTTAGCCGTTAAAGCAATACATATTGAGTTAGTGCCAGATTTAACAGTGAACTCGTTTATAAATAGTTTTAAAAGATTCGTTGCACGTCGTGGCCCAATTGGTTGTTTGTATTCAGATAATGCAACCACCTTTATAGGAGCAAAAAACAAGCTAAATGAATTATATGAATTTCTTCAAGCAAAACCATTTCGCGATTCTTTAAGCAATGAACTTAATAATCAAAGAATTGAGTGGAAAACCATTCCTCCTCAATCCCCTAACTTTGGCGGTTTATGGGAAGCCAACAGAAAAAGTTGCAAAAAACATTTATATCGAGTCATTGGTGATCAATTAATAACTTATGATGAGTTAGTTACACTGCTAACTCAAATAGAAGCTATTCTAAATTCCAGACCTTTATGCACACTAAGCGCTGAACCCAATTTAGAAATTCTGACTCCTGCACATTTTTTAATGTCAACTCCACTACAACAATTACCAGCATACGATTCATCAATTAAACCCAACTTGAGAACTCGTAAAAAATTGCTGGATAATTTAATTAGCTCATACTGGAGCAAGTGGAGATTGGAATATTTAAATACATTGCAAACACGACAAAAATGGTTTTAAACCAAAAAGTTGGTCAAGTAGTCATTGTAAAAGAAATACATACAATGCCAATGCAATGGCCATTAGGAATTATTGAACAAATTTATTATGGTAAAGATGACATTGCGAGAGTGGCTTTAATTCGAACTAAATTCGGTTCATACAAACGACCTGTCTCGAAAATTTTTCCTTTACTAAATCAATAAACATTCTTGTTAATTTCATTTCTTATTATGCATTTGTTTATTTATTGAATTATCCCAGTACATTTTCTTTGTCAAATATTTTCTCTTGTCGTTATGACAGCTTTTGTCAACATGACAGTATTCTAACAATGAAACCACCTGTTTACATTGCTGATTATAATTTCAACTTATAATCTTTAAATCTGCATGCTGTCGCGGCGGGAAGATGTTTGCGCGTTTTAAAAGACTGGTATATGTATATAGATTGCTATGGAGAATGATGAAATCTAGACCTCCATAAAATTATGTTGTTACGTTTTTTGTTATAAATATTTGAATGTTTTGTAAACAACAGTTCTTTTTATGTGTATCAATAAAAGAACACAAATGAAATGTTTCGCAAAATAAACTACGTCTAAATTTATTATTATATTGGAATTTTTACAATTTAACCCTGCACTTTACAACGTATAGCAGCAGAGTGGTCTGCTCTACAATTCTACATATTCACTGTTATTGGAAGAGTGTAAGACTTGACTCTATCCTGGCAGTTAACTACTGGAAGAAGACAACTGGTTCTGCATATATAATCTACCTTTTGCGAGTGCTTCGTTTAATAGTGCAAGTGCTCCGATTACTATATTATTCTACAAGACGTCCAGCTATAGACTTGCCGCATCTCTTCTGTACTGCAACGATTCAGCGACTTCCCAAGGCTGGTCTTCAGAGTCCGTCAGAGCAGCGACTTCCCAAGGCTGGTCTTCAGAGTCCGTCAGAGCAGCTGAAGAATCCAACACTCTTCACCTAAGTCCGACCGCCGCAGTGCATGAGTGTCCAGACTATACAGGTTAGAGTTCATCATATTCCAATCAATTATATATATATATATATATATATATATATATATATATATATATATATATATATATATATATATATATATATATATATATTGCGACGTACTTTTGGTGGTCTGTCGTAGAACGCTGGCGTATCGGTGCTCGGGCGCCAACGGTCGGATAGCTGGTTTCGGAGAAGGGGCAGGGCTGGTGCTGATTGCAGAACGGTACGGTGGTTTTCGGAGGATCAGAGGATAGCTCTCACTGATGGTTATTGTTCACGGAAGAACTCTCGAAACAATGATGATTTTGTCGCCAAAATCGTTGGTTTATATAGCGTTTTATTAATTGATCCTGTTTGGTTAGGAATAAAATCGTCTTTCCTATGCTAAAGTATATGGAGCACTGGTACAAAATGGAATCGGGATCACGGGTGCGCGAATCTTGCTCCAAATAACAAAATACGGTGGCTCGCGGTGTTTAACCGTAGGATAAAAGTTTTTACGCGCGTGCGTTGCTCTATGCGTGAGTTATTCGCGGTTTAAGGACGAAAAGGTCTGATTTTACCAAATCAGATCACATTTAGCTGCTTGTGACGAATCACTTCGTTACATCCCCGGGTTACTTCGGGATGAAAAAAAAAAAGAACGGGAGTGAGGGAGCGTGCTTTTTTTTCCTCTACAACATTTTTCTTACAAAACTAAACTTATTTACAACCCAATCTTAACTAAACTTAACTAACTTAACTCAAAAACTTATCTAATTACACTACACTTAACTAAACACACGTCCATCGATCGCACAAAAGTGTCCACTCTGGCGTAAAGGGGAGGGAAGACCTACACTGCACGTGACACTGGGGGGCTGGGGCGGGGTAGCGCTGGGATGGTGACTCGACGGCCATCGGGGAGTCGCCATCGAAGACGTCGGTAGGGGTTGGCACCTGGGGGACGCAGGGCTTGCAGCCACGCATCGTAGTCTGCCGGGGTGACCATCTCTGGATCCGGTGTCGGGGACGGTGTTGCGGCCACGGCGACAGGATGCTCCCTGGTGATCGGTGCGGGGGGTGGTGACGGGGATGAGGCGACGGCTGTGCTGGACTCGGCCCTCGAGTCTGGACTCAGCTCCGCCAAGATGTTCCACAACTCGGTGGTGGCTTCCTGGACGCTGAGGTCGGGTACGGTGGCGGCTGCTGGTGGCTCCGGTATGATCTGAGCTACGTCGTCCGCGGTATCGGGTTCGGTGTCTGACGGTATGGGCGACGTAGTCAGATCAATGACGTTCGCTATCGGGCTGGGCGGTCGGGTGACCGGAGGGACTGGTGGCCCTCCTGGGTAGGGCCCAAATCTCGCCACCAAAGCCTGTCGGAGGGCTTCGTCGCCGTCGTGGAGGTGTCGTGCGTGCAGGTCGGATGAGGTTGTTACTCAGGACGTTTATGACTGGGCGTATCCGGGGCCGGATAGCTCGGCTAACTCGCCCTGCAGGCGGATGCTGTGCTGGTGCGCCGCCTGCCCTACCGCCCACCCTCGTCGGGCGAGTTGGCTTCCGGATCCACGGTGCCTCTGGGTCCATGCTGGTGAGGATTAGCCTCATTAGATAGGGCTTTTAAATCTTTGATATGAACCCGCTTGAGAACACGCCCGTGAGCTCCTTTGAGGTCGAATATGTTTGCCGATATTTTTTTGTAATAGTCCACGGACCGGAATAACGCGGTGCTAATTTCGCGGCAAATCCACGAGCGGCATCGGAAAGGGGATGCTCCTTCCGCATGACTAAATCTCCCGGGTGGGGTTGCCATTCCCGGCGACGCAGGTTATAGTAGTGGCCCTGCTGCTGGGCTGCTTGGGCTAACTTTACTCTTGCGAGCGCACGAAGCTCGCTTAATTGTTGTAGCCGTGTCCGTAGTTCGACGGGGATCGTGTTGGTGTCTGGTATCTCATTTTTGGCTCGTCCTTGGGTGGTCTCGAAATACAACCCCGGCATCAACGGTTCTCGGCCGTAGTTGAGGTACGCTGGGGAAAAACTGGTCGATTCGTGCCGGCTGGTGTTTATGGCCATATTTAACTCGGCTAGGTGCTCATCCCAAGTACGATGGTTTTCTTGACAGTACTGGGCGATCATCGTCTTCAGGACACGGTTTACCCGTTCAACCGGGTTACATTGTGGCGTATATGTTGGGGTGCGGTGGTGCCGTATTCCCAGTGCTGCCAAGTTGTCCTGGAAGGTTCGGTTTATAAACTCTGTCCCATTGTCGGATATCACCTCTCGCGGACATCCATGCCTAAAAATGATTAGGTCTTGTAGGGCTCGAGTTATGTTCGTGGCTGTAGCTCGTCTCATAGCGCGGCACTCTACCCATTTCGTCATCCTGTCCTGGAAGACGACCAAGTAGGCATTCCCCTTCTTTGACGTGGGTAAGGGCCCCATGATATCCACGGCAACGATTTCCCACGGTTCCCGGATTTTTGGCGGGTGCATTTTTCCTGCGGCTCCTTGCTGACATGTTTTGAACTTCTGACATTGTGGGCATTTCCGGACATAGTTTGTGATATCGCGGAACATGCCGGGCCAGTAGTATCGTACAGCGATTCTTGCAGAGGTTTTTGCTATACCGCCATGCCCTCCTTCGGGGGAATCGTGGTTCTCCTGAAGTATTCTGCTCCTTTCGGGTTTCGGTACGCATAATTTCCATCGCGACTCGTGGGTGTCGGTCTGAGTCTCGATGCAGCGGTACAGATGGTCATCTCGGATGGCGTAATCAGGCCATTCTGCCGGCCGGCTGGTGACATCAGTCTTTTTTTTCTCATACCACCCGCACCTCGACTCAAGGGCGCAGAGGGTGGTCCCGGCTTCCGTCGTGTTTGCCAGTGGCTGTCGTGACAATGCATCGGCAACTCGATTGAGGGCTCCCTTGCGGTATTGTACTTCGAAGTTAAATTGTTGGAGGTACATTGCCCAGCGAGCGAGTCTACCCGGAGGGTTCTCTAGGTGGTTGAGCCAGCGGAGTGCTTGATGATCGGTTACGACGGTGAAGGCGTAGCCTTCCAGGTAATGTCGCATCTTCTTCACCCCCCATACGATGGCTAAGCATTCTTTCTCGGTGACTGAATACCGTATTTCTGGGCCCTGGAGTGTTCGACTAGCATATGCGATGACTCGTTCGCCGCTGTCGGTATGTTGTACTAGGGCTGCCCCTAGCCCTGCGTCGGAAGCATCGGTTTGCAGGTAGAACCGTCGATTAAAGTCAGGGCATCCCAGTATCGGCGCGGAAGTCAGTGCTTGTTTGAGTTGAAGGAATGCTTCGTCTTGGGCTTGCTCCCAGCTCCACTTTTGTTGTTTTCGTAGTAGCATGGTCAGGGGCGCCGCTATCTTGGCATAATTGGGCACGAAACGGCGGTACCACGACGTTGCTCCTAGGAACTGGCGAAGCTGTTTTATATTAGTGGGAGCCTGCATTCCCTGAATGGCTTCAACTTTGTCGGGGTCGGTTCGTATCCCCTTGGCATTGACAACGTGTCCCAAATAACGGATGCTGGTTTTGCCAAATTCGCACTTGTCGGGATTGAGGCGCAAGTTCGCGGCTCGCAAGCGGCGGAATACTTCTCGTAGATGCTGTACGTGCTGTTCCATGTTTTGGCTAGCGACAATGATGTCGTCCAGGTAAGGAATAGCGAAGGGATCTAGTTCTGGGCCAATTACGTTGTCCAGCAATCGCTGGAATGTAGCGGGAGCAGCGTGTAGTCCGAACGGCATCACCTTAAATTGGAACAAGCCCCGGCCGGGCACAGTGAAGGCGGTTAGCGGTTTACTTTCGGTTGACAGCGGTATCTGCCAATAGCCTTTTTTTAAATCCAAGGTGCTGAATACGGTCGCTTGCTGTAGCTTCTCCAGTATATTGTTGATATACGGAGGCATCTTTTTCGCTCACCTCGTTTAGTCGGCGGAAGTCGATGCAAAAACGAGGTTTGCCGTCCTTCTTTTTCACGATCACAGCGGGAGAACTCCAAGCACTCTGTGACCGTTCTATTATGCCCTCATCTAACATACGGTCTACCTCCTCGTTGATGATTGCTTGCATCTTCGGATTTCGAGGTTGGTACCTTTGTTTGAGGGGTGTCGTGTTCTTTAATCGGATGTGGTGGGTGGCGAGAGGGGTGGTGCCTCGTAGTTTTTCGAACTTCGGCAGTTCTTCCTGGAGGAGAGCGGTCAGGGCAGGGTGGCTGGTGGATGTAGCATGAACAGTTTCCAGGGGGTTTATGCGGGTTTGCTCGGCTGTACATTTGGTTGAGCTTGGTCCGGTGCTGATGGTGAGTCGGAAGGTTCTGATTACGTCCATGCCCAGAATGACAGGTAGGGACAAGTCAGGTATGCATCGGAGAGTTATGGTCTTTGTAACCCCCTGTATCCTGCATTGGATGTTATACTGCCCCGTAATGGCCACGGGCTGCCCATTCGCCAACTGTGCGCATTTTGCTGTTGGTTCCCGTCGCTCTATTCCCCTCTGTCGGCAAATTTCAGCCATCCTTTGGTTAATGTACGACAAAGTAGACCCTGTGTCGATCAAGGCAGTGGTGGTGTACCCCGCCACTACCATCGCAATTCGAATACGATTGTCTTCTTCGTGTTCTACGGCGGATGCCGTCGGTCGTGACGGTCGGTAGTCCGGCAGAGGCAACCGCCTCACTGTCCTGCCGGATGGCGGTTTCCCGGACACGGACAATCTCTCGATAATATGTTCTTGCGACCGCATCGGGAACAGAAAAGTTTTGGTGGCTGTCGGCAGTCTCGGCGGAAGTGATCAGCACCTCCACACCGCCAACAGATTCGGTTGGATGTTTTGGGCCGGATCTCACTCGCACACAGTCGAGGTCGTTGTTCTGGAGCTGAGGCGACCCGGTTTTGGGCCTTCATTTCCCGCTGAAGCTCTTCGTGCTCGCGTATTTCTTGTAGTAGCTTCGGGACGGTAGTGCAATCCTGCCTACGGATACGCTGTCGGTAATCGGGCCGAAGTACAGACGGTATAATTGTTGTGCTTCATCGTAACCTCCATGGCGGCGCATTAAGGTTTGTAGCTCGATGATAAAAAGATAAAAAGTATCAAAGAATCGTTTGGAGACGAAACGGATTCAGTAGCTACATACGAACTAAACACGGTGACCTACGGTACCGCATGTGCTCCTTATTTAGCCGTACAATGTTTACAACAATTAGCTTGCGATGAAAAACAGCAATTTCCAGAAGCGTCCAACATACTAATGCGAGATTTTTACATGGACGACTTGCTAACGGGCACGAATTCATTTGACGAAGCGTTACAATTACGCATTGAACTGCAAGCATTATTATCACGCGGTGGATTTGAGCTGAGAAAATGGTCATCCAATGAGTCTTCACTTTTACCACAAATTAGCGAGTCAGAATCGAATTCACACATGATTAATTTAGAAGAAGACAATAACACTAAATTATTAGGATTGTGTTGGAACTATGAAAATGATTACTTAAATTTTGTAGTTAATTCTAAACATATCGAGCAACAACACGTTCCCCATACAAAACGATCAGTATTGTCAAAAATATCCCAAATATTCGATCCGTTAGGGCTATTAAGTCCAATAATCATAAATGCAAAGTTAATTTTACAACAGTTGTGGCAAATAAACCAAGGTTGGGATGATCCATTACCTCAGAATTCAGATAATGCATGGTCAAATCTTGTCAATCAATTTAATATCAATAATATCAGTATACAACGTAAAGTTATTGACTTTCACCCAACAAGTACAATACAATTTCACGGTTTTTCGGACGCCTCGGAAAAGGCATACGGCGCGTGTATTTACATACGATCTACGAATTTTAATGGTCAAATAGCAGTCAATTTATTATGTGCCAAATCACGCGTTGCACCTTTAAAAGTGTTAACCATTCCGCGGCTCGAACTATGCGGTGCACTGTTACTGTGTAGATTAATGAAAGTAGTGTGTGAATCAATTAACATGAAACCGGATCAACTATATTATTGGACTGATTCTGCCATAGTTCTTCCCTGGTTATCAATGCCACCTTATAATTTGAAAACATTCGTTGCGAACCGAATAGTCGAAATTCAGTCATCATCCAACGTAGACAATTGGCGACACATATAATCTTTTGAAAATCCTGCAGATCTAACTACTCGTGGTATCTCTCCTAAGGAACTAAATAATCACTCGTTATGGTTTCACGGGCCAACGTGGCTTACAACTGACGAAACAAATTGGTCAAAATCGATAATAAACAATAATAGTAAAGAGATACCCGAGCAACGTATACTTTCACACGCGGTTAGTTTACCTAATTTTGACTGGATGCATAAATATACAAATTTTAATAAACTACAACGGATTACCGCATTCTGTTTACGACCGATTTATAAAGTCAGAAACAAACAGGAACATTTTACAAGAGAATTAAAGGTGACGGAAATTCAAAACGCAACTAACGCTATAATTAAAACAATACAAAATTTAGTTTTCAGTCAGAAACTAAAGGATTTACGTGCAAATCGCGAAATTAACAATAAAAGTCAATTAAAAACATTAAATCCGTTCTTAGACGCAAACGGATTAATCAGAGTAAGCGGCCGGCTGCGGCATGCGAATATTTCGCTTGACCAAAAACACCCCATTATTTTACCCAAACATCATGTAACAGAATTAATCATACTATCTGTCCATGGAAGACTATTACATGCAGGGAATTTAGGGACGTTAGCTGCTATTCGGGAACACTATTGGCCGTTAGCAGGACGTAGACAGGTACGGAAAGTTCTAAATAAGTGTATACCTTGTTTTCGAGCATACCCAAAGGATTTGAACCCAATCATGGGTGACTTGCCCGCAGCACGTTGTGAATTTACGCGGCCATTTGTTAATTGTGGCATCGACTACGCCGGTCCGGTATTTATTAAGGAAGGTCGTGGTCGCGGTAAACGCAAACTTAAGTCCCACATATGTTTATTCATTTGTTTCGCAACAAAAGCAATTTATTTGGAGCTGGTTAGTGATCTGACATCTGAATGTTTTCTTAATGCGTTAAAATGATTTATTGCTCGTCGTGGGTTAGTAAAAAATTTATATTCCGATAACGCCACAAATTTTGTAGGAGCTAACAAGGAATTAAATTCATTAAAAGATTTATTTCATTCCGAACAATTTAAAAACAAAGTGGTAAATAATTTGAGGACAGATGATATTACCTGGCATTTTATACCTGCACGATCACCTCATTTCGGAGGACTGTGGGAAGCAGGAGTTAAGCGAACTAAACACCATTTAAAACAGGTTTTAGGTAATGCATTGCTCACATTTGAGGAATTATATACGTTGTTAACGTGCATCGAAGCCTGTCTGAACTCACGGCCGATAATGCCGTTGTCAAATGATCCCAATGACTTGTCAGCATTGACTCCAGGTCATTTTCTAATTGGGAGTCCATTGGCAGCAGCCCCGGAACCGTCACTGATACAGGTAAACCCAAATCGCCTGTCGCGTTGGCAGTATCTCGAACAGGTACGCCAACATTTTTGGAAGCGCTGGACGAAGGAATACCTGGGATATCTGCAGCCAAGACCTACTAACAAATCATCGGACACGACAGTGCTGCAACCAGGAACGTTAGTTGTCCTGAAGGACATCAACGCGCCCCCCCCTCTTATGGAAATACGGCAGAATAGTAGAATTGCATCCTGGAGCAGATAGCATCACCCGTGTGGTTGGCATCCAGATGGACCACGGTATTACCAAGCGAACCGTGCGTAACATTTGTGTGGTGCCAGTGAGTGAATCTTAAGAACCAGTGAAGTGAAATGATTAGAATTATTTACTTCATTATCAATGTATGATTCACTTCTGTTTTTAATATTTTTTGTTTTGTCTTAATTTACAACACCTGTGCATATGTGTCGTATCGTTATGTTTGTAACTTATTCATTTTCTTGTATTGATGTCTGTTTCACATGTATCATTTTTTTTTTAAATTTTTATGGGTTGTTCAAGTCATAGGTTGTGTCAGATATGTATCCTGTATATACATTGTGTATAATTTGTATCATTTATATATGTTAGATCATATGTATTGTTAGTTGAACCACGGTTTCAACGGCGGCCGGAATGTTCAGGCTTGCACCCTGAAATGAGGCACCACCCCCACCCCTACTGTGGAGAATCTTCGTGATCTAACAGTGGTGGACATTCGGGCATTGTCAGCCAATCTAGCAGCATCATTCAGCATATTTGCAATCACTTGTCTGTTTATAAATCAATCATAGTTTTACTTGTTGTTAATTTGTTTTTAATAAATGGGAATAAATTAGCAAAGTGTATCATTCCGTATACATACGGTGGTCCTTCGAGAAGCAAGTTTCCTGGCTATCGAACCGGTTACCAACATATATAAATTCAAATAAATTTTTGCATATTTAATCAACAGTATTTTCTGAACTCTTATGGCCGTTTGCACCGGTTTCACTTAAATGCTCCCCTGAGTTAAGCGTTACTTAATTTTTAAGGTACCCTTAGATTAAATGGTTTGCACAAATGGAATATATTTGAAACGTAGCTAAGGGTACCTTAGAAGAAATTGTAGTTATTTTTCATCTACAGATTGGTATTTATCAGTAACTTATATGTCAAATGCTGTACATCGTCACCCTAATTAGAAAACCTCGTAACTTCAAAAATGGAAATTTTTCATAAGAGACAACAAACGGTTCCTTAACGTAATTAACACGCTATTATTTTCAAAATAAAACCGTTTGTGTAATTCATATTTTCAATTCGTCGACAAAAAGAAAAATTAATTTAAATATTACGTTAAATAACTTGGAGTTACGAATTTTTGTCAAAAATTGCATTACAGATTCGAGATTTTCAGCATTCGTCCAAAATTTTAATAATTGAAGCAAAATGTTTATAATCATTATATTTGTAGGTACATCTTTATTAACAATATATTTCTTATATTTATATGTTTCCAGTTGTCTGTAATCTTGAGTTTATAAAATATATTCCCATCTGGACTGTACTGCGCGAATGTCTGTAACCAATGCGTCACCCACTTTCTTTCCGGGTCTTATAGATGGGAAAAACTGAATTTAAATCTTTAAAATATTAGTATTCCAAATGGTGAACACATTAAGGATTTGGTGTTCTTCTGACTTTTGTACAAATATTTATGTAGTCAGCTGGAATCTTAATATTTATTTATAATTATTTAGATACCTACAAATTATATAGATGAATTCTAACTCTAGGCTAATACAAATAAAGCAGTATTTTTTTCAGGCGAAATCGTCTAAAAAAAACTTAATTAATGAAACGAATTAAATTACTCAGCCCTATCATATATTTACCGCGGAATTCCATTTTGAATTAATTCTAATTAATCCAAATCATCATCTTATAGTATATCATGTTCAAAATTCATTTTTATTTGATGTTTGACAGCTTATAATTACCTGAACAAAAAAATCTGTCAAAAATATAAACATTTATTTATTCATCACCACGCAACGCATGCGCTTAACTTTAAGGGGACCTTAAGCGGCAGATTGTCCTCCCCTTAAACTAAGGGCTAGAATTGTTAAGATAAGGTCACCTTAAAAATTGGTGCAACAGATTTATGTTTTTAAGGGGTACTTATATTTTAAGGGAAACCGGTGCAAACAGCCATTAAAATATTAATTAGCAGTTTAAAGTATTGGTTGGAACTACGAGCGCTCTGGTTTTGGATGTTTTAAGAGCAGTGTTTTATTTAAGCTCGGTTTTAGCGCTGTAAAATATTCTAAAATTGTTTTATAAAAAAAAATACTTCAAATAAAAGTGGTTGATAATACATTTTCTGTAACTTATATTGGAAGCATTTTTTTATAAAATAATTTTAAAACTGTGTACAGCACTAAAACCGAGCATAAAACACTGGTATTAAAACACTCAAAAACAGAGCTCGTGGTACCAGCCATGGATTCTACAAACATTCTTCTGTTAGTACCATAATTTTTTACATTATATGATAATCGATAAGGTTGAATTTTTAACATATCTCATAAAAAATAAATAAAATAAAGTAATTTTTGCATATTTTGTGTTTAATCAACAACAACTATTGGATTCTTCGAACATTTACTTATTTACCTTATTACCTTAGGTTATTATTTTAAAAACTTAAAAAAAAATTAACTTAAGTAAGTCGTTTAAACTAGTAATAATACGTCACTAACTAAAAATGTTCGAACAATCGAATACAGGAACTTGAAAATAGATTTGTCAGTCAGTCCAGGAATAATAATTGAATAAATGCAATAAGTACCTACAAAAAGTTATATAATTTTCCAATTTTACATTTTAAAATTACGAAATGACAGGACCCACAAAATTTTAAAAATAATATTTCATGTAAGAAATATATCTGAGAATTAAGTGTATCAGTTACAGTTAGGTAGTTAGGCAAAAAAAAAAAAATTTAATATTACTATTTCCGTATTTCCTTCCAAAGAAAATATTCTAATATCGGCATAGTGCCTAGTAGGAGTGTGCCAAATGAAAAATTTAATATCGATATTCGATATTGAAAAAGTATCGATAATATTCGATATATCGATATATCGAATGATATTTGATAACTATCGATAAGTATCGATAATTATCGATAAGTATCCATAATTGTCGATAAGTATCCATAATTATCGATAAGTACCGATAATTATCGATAAGTAAACAAATAAATATGTAGTCAAGGATACAAGTTGACAAAATAAAATCAGGGTAACATGGATCAAAGTAATCAAATTATAAACAGAAAATTAACGAAGAATAACAGTTAACCATGACTTATTGATCTCAAAGCCTGTATTCAAGTTCAGATTATTTGACGATCTCTTGATTTCAGTAGCTTCTCTAATAAGTCTTCTCAACCAGTTATTTTCTCTTACTAGAATCCTTGTTTTTTTTTTTTTAAATTAATACCATGTAGTTCTTGAATGGCATGCTCAGCGACTGCAGATTTATCTGGTTGATTTAATCTAATATGTCGTTCATGTTCTTTTAGTCCTGTAGCAACAGTTCCGCCAGTTTGGCCAATATAAACTTTACCACACTGGCATGGAATCTCATAAATGCCAGAACAATTTAGAGGCACTATATCTTTAAAATTGCCCAGAAGATCACGGATTTTTAAATTTGACTTAAATGACGTTTTAATGTCAAATATTTTCCGGAGATGAATTTATAGTCTGCTAAAAATGCGAAAACGAGAAACTAAAATGCCAAAGGCGTTTTCTATACACCTGCGGGCACGTGTAAACGATAATTAAATATTTGTTTATCCCATGGTAAATTTTTACCGCCATATGGGCGAAGAAGATTTTTCTGCAATGGAAAAGCTTCATCTCCAACAAAGAAGTATGGAAATTTAATATCTGTACCCGGTAGTACCGATTCATCAGGAATATTTAATGTATTGTTGGACAAGGCCGTAACAAATGATGATCACTTTGACTTCCATAAGATTCAATATTTACATACGTAAATAAATAATTTGCATCGCGAACTGCAAACAATACAATACTAAATGTCTTTTTGTAATTATAATATTGAGAGCCAGAACTATTAGGAGCTCTAATAATAACATGCTTTCCATCGAGAGCTCCTATACAATGATTTAAATTCCAGCGTGCTGAAAATTCTTTAGAGATGTTTTCCCAATCCATAGCAGTAGGAAATTTCATGTAATCAATTTGAAGAACATTCCAAATTGCTTGACATGTCTCTTTCACTATATTACATACAGTACTTTTTCCTAGTCGGTAGGAAAAAACTAAAGTTGACAATGAATCTCCAGTTGCTAAATGTCTGAAATCCAGTTAAATATTTTATTTAATTTTAGTACCAGCATGTATTATTATTATTAAACTAACCTTAATGTAAGTATTAATCTTGCTCCTTTACAGATTGACTGCATTTTGCTATATTTCTTTAAATGTGGACCTGTAAGGGCTAGCAAATGGTCAAATTGCGCTACAGATATCCAAGCATAATTAAAAAAACATGTCTGCATCAAACGACTTCATTTCTTTCACAAGATTTTCCCAATCTCCCTGATTTTCTCTGTTCTTATTTATTGGGCGTACCCACCATCTTCTACTATTTTTCCGTTGTAGTTTCACGTACCAAGCAAGAGATAAAATGAATAATTTCTTTTTAATACGAGACGACTTTGTCCTATTCATTGTAAACGTATTTATATATCAATATATGTAACCTCAAACCTTGCCTCAAACGTCAAAATGTGACAGCTGACGAGTTCAGATATCTCTAGTTTCTGATTGGCTATATCTGTTAACTACTAACCATAAGTTTGGATTTTGTAAATTTCTGCGCTAATCGCGATTAGCGCAGTGCAACGTTACGCTGATTTAGTTGTTGTTAACGATATAAACGACGCGCCTGTGTTAAACTTTCAACGTTAACCATAACTACTAATTTCGTATTGTGAATGAGGCTTAAATCGGATCAACTGTAAGCACGCTGTTGGAAATATAAGCGCGAATTCGGACCGTAACCTGAATGTGAGGGTACGGTCCGAATACTGAACTGTTTTCGGTTTATGGACATTGGGATGAGTATATGTTTAGACGGTATGGTTTTCGGCGTTATGGATATGTCGCCGCTATGGGATTCTTCGGTCTGTAGTTGAAATCATTAACTTCAAAATATTAATTTCTCATAAAAATTATTAGTAAAATATATATTGTATTTTACGATACGAAACAAGTAGCATTAATGTATGTAAAAAACAAACTTGTAATGATTTTTAAATTTCACGCGTGTACCCTATTCATGCAATTAAAAACATTGTACATATTCGATTGTGTAGGAAAAGCTACAGGAATCGTCACGAATACACGAATCACCCATGCTACGCCTGCAGCATTGTTTGGCCACTCGCCATCCCGTTACTGGGAGGACGACTCTAAGGTTCCGCCAGGCTCCAGAAAGTCCTGCAAAGACCTCGCAAGACAACTCATAGAAAATGATCCAGGACGAAATATTAATGTAAGTAAAATCATCATAAGGTAACGTAATTGCCTTACATTATTGATATGAATACTGACAAGTTATTGTTCACTTTATCTTCACAAATTCGCTGCTGAATGAATGTTTACAAAGTATAAAGTGTAGTAATATTAAAAAAAAAAACAAATATTGCTGTTGGCATTAAACCACTTTTTTATGCATATAAATCTATTTTTGTCAAACAGAATTTTTTTGTTATTTGTTTATCTCATAGCAAGTAAGATTATTGACACATGAAAATAGATACACAGAAGACACTCAGAAAGTTCAAAGTATCTAAAAAAAATATGTACAGAATGTCCCATTTAATACCAATAATAATAAATTTCTTTATGGAGCGCCAAATACCCAAGGGGTTCAACCAAAGGCTGTTCTTGCACTTAATTTAAGGTTCGACTGCGTGGGATCTAAGCGTAGGACATACAAGGTTGGCTATATTAGATAAAAGTTGCCCCACAATTAGAGTAGTATGAATATGAACATGTATTTGTTTTTTTAATTGAATGCATATGTCACTAGATATTGGCTAAAATGTAAATTTTTCTATGTTATTTTTGGCTTGTAATTTTGTTATGTGAAATAATACGAGATTCAGGTTTGTACTCTATTATGACACTTTTAAATGGCGAATTTTCAGAAATACTAAATTTTACAGGTATCTTCTTTTATTTTTCGTATGGAGGGTTGAATAGATTTTTTTGCTTCATAAATTTGAAGGGATCTCTTTGACGATCGCCCAAATTTTAAGAGATGTACAGGCTGTAATATAAATAAGTTCATTAAATTTGCTTAAAATTTTTTTAAAGTTTGTATTGATCAATAAATATAATTGGCGCAGTTGGTAGGATTGTGATATATTAATTGTATGGAAAATTCTACAAATATTAACTACGTTATGAAACAGAGAAAGTCAGTTTTTACTGTTAAATCAAAATTCGAACTTAATCAATTCAACGTCTAAAAACGTGAACCAGAATTCTCAACTGCCAAGGAACCAGCACCAACTTAACCCTTTCACCCCGACTTTTGGCCTTCAATTTTTTTAAATTTAATGGTACAAATACATTGTTAGGGACCTAAAATACCTGTGTGACAAGTTTGAAAATTTTATTTTGAATATTTTTTGGAAAAAAGGCTTGGGACTTATATGCTCCAGCAGTGTTGTGCTGTGGGACACATACGTCCCAGTAGTAATGTAATAATACCAACATTTCAAACAATAATTCTTTATTCTTATACTATTGCAACTACATTTACATTATTTTTTTACATTTTGTGTATGATAAGGTGTGAAACAAGTGACACACAACGGTACTTGACATTGACGACATGTGAACTTGGTTCGTTGCCTTCTGCACACCCAGCCATTTCACTTTCACCTCTTTCTAATTTACCTCCAAATTTTGGTGTATTTTTCTATTTGAGATATATGTTCTAGAGCAGGAACTTTTATGTCATCTAAAAGATTCGTAGATGTAAATAAACGATCAAAGCACACTACTACATTGGGGCTTCTGATTGTTTCAGTCAGTTTATGGACAACACGTTCGCCAAGTGTTCCTTCAGTAGGATCAACTTCTTTGCCACTGTATATGTTGGTATCATAGACGTAACCAGTAACAGCATCGCATCTAGTCCATAACTTAATTCCACGTTTGACTGGTTTCATCGGCAGATATTGCTTGAGACTTAACCGCCCTTTGAACTTCGCTATTGCTTCATCTATAGATTGATACGTGGAATCTGTTCTTGCCGATAGCAAGGTCTTTTTCAAGTAAGATATTAAATCTTCTAGATAATAAATTTTGGAGGCAGTTTCTGGTTTCGCAGGATCATTGAAATACAACTTTGACATTAGCAATGTAAACCGATCTCTGGATATAACTTCTTTTATCGCAACATTTCCGAGTGATTTTTTTTGCGACCAGTACATTTGAAGAGCCGGAACACGATTATACGACATAATAAGCATGCACCAGTAAGATCTTTATTTGTATTATAAGACTCCTGGGAAAAAGTTTTAAAAAACAATTAAGTACTGTCGAATTTCTGTTGATATCTGCTGTTATGGTTGCTTTTTCTTCTCTCGGGATAGTTTTCTTTGGTATAAAATTATCTACATTCCTGGTCCATAAAAATTGTGTGGTATAGGGGGAGCATCATGTTCACTATTAGCTATACTGTCGTTATCACTACTTTCAACTTCTGTTTCCATATTTCCGTTGCCACATTCATTGTCGCTTTCCATCTCTATTTCTTCCTCTTTACTCTCATAATCATCGTCTGAACATTCATAGTCCGAGTCTTCACTGTCATCACTTTCATGGTAAGGATCTTCTATATCGGACAAATGGTCAGCATAGTACTCTAGTTGCTCCTGTGTTAGGTGCTTTCGCTTACGACCCATCCTAAAAAAAAATCCCTATTTCAGTGCATGAAATTCTGCTGGAATATATTTGTCCCACACTTCAGTACTACGGGGATATACTCGTAATTGTCCCAGACGGCAAAGAGAAAAATAATAAACACTAAACTACGCATTTTCTTTATAATAAACATGCCACATTATTTACATAATACTTACTTGCAGTTCAATGATGAATAAATTTTAGCTAAATTTGCTAGCAAAATGCGTACGTGCTGAGATAAATCGCTTTTGACCGCCAACTAAACAAAAACATGTGATAAAGTTAGGTTACGATACCAAGCCGGGACACCGTAACACTGAACTATCCCATACCAATACATTTTAAACCTATCTATTTCGCTGCAGAATTTTTTAAAAATTGTCGGGATCTAAATGACCCAGCAGAGGCGAAAGGTTTAAGCGTAAAAGCGGGATTTATAATGAAGTAACGTGGTCGAAGTAAAGTAACGCCAAATATAAATTGTCGGGTTTGCATAATACCGCTTTATAACAAAGCGCAACGCAGAGACGCAGAAGCAACGCAACGCAACTTGCGTTACTTTTCTACCCCCGACCAATCAACTCACTATTTCAAAACACATTGTAAAAAGCTACGTAACCGATATGTTTGCGTTATTGTACTAATTTCGATTTATTTATTTGTTTAAAATTTTAGTTTCCGAGTATTCGTAAAGGCGCTTAAAATAAAAAATTTCAGTATGATCGGTTTATTGCCTTTGTATGCATTAAGTGCAGGACAGTTTGCCGCCTAAGCTGTTAATTACCGTCGCACAGTGGGACAAAAGCCCAAGAAGCTGGCCGAAGGTTCATCTTTAAAATGACGCAGGTAATCTAATATAAGCGATAGCCGTCTGCATTTACAGGAATTTGACGCTTCAAATATCACTATGAAAATAGCCCAAATTATTCTTATCCACAAAGCAGGAAAAAATAACATCATAAAAACCCATCAGCTTACTACCAGTGCTGTCAAAAGTATTTTTAAAAAGTCTTTCTCAAAAGAAAAACAGGACAATCTGATACCAGAACACCAGTTTGGCTTTAGGCAACAACTGAACAAATTCATAGAATTGCAAATACCTTTAGAAAAATTTACAAAAATAAAGGAATACTGCTCAGTTGCATTCTTGGACATAACTCAAGCTTTAGACAAAATTTGGCATGACGGACTACACTATAAACTGAAAAAAATTGCCATTTTATCCAATAAAATCCGTAGTTCCATAAGGCAGTGTACTAGGCCCAGTCCTTTACCTTATTTACACAGCTAACCTACCAATGATAGCAAACATCGGGTTAACAACTTTTGCTGACGACACTGCGATTCTAGCCTCAAACAAAGACCCTAAAACAGAATCCAACGCTCTGAAAAGCCACCTATCTGAAATGCAAAACTGGTTGTAAAAGTGAAAAAAAAAGGTAAATGATACTAAATTAACACATAACATTTACTACCCGCAGGGAAACATGTCCATTAGTCTATCTAACCAACGCACCACTTCCACAAGCAGAAACCGTTAAATAACTGGGATTACACCTTGATAAACGCGGAAACTGGAGAAAGCAGATAAAAAGACACCAACTGTCAAAGAAATTTCGAAAATTCCATTGGATGCTGGGGAAATACTCCAAACTGTCCATAGATACCAAAGTCCTAATATACTGTGACGAAGTGATTCGTCACAAGGATCCTGCAGTCTGATTTTGCGAAATCAGATCATTCTTCCGTTAACAGCGAATAACTCGCACGTAAATCAACGCACGCGCGTGAAAACTTTTATTCAGCGGTAAAATTACGCGATCCGCCGTAATTTAATTTTTTGAGCAAGATTTGCGTATCCGTGATCTCGATTCCGTTTTCTACCATTGCTCCATATAGTTTAGTGTAGGAGAAACGACTTTATTCCAAATCAGATAGGAAGAATTAGTAAAAGTGTATGTAAACCGCCAATAACAAAACAAATAAATGAAATGCAGAAATAATTGGAAAAAAAACTGTAATTATGAGAATAATTATTAATTTTGTTATTACAATACAGAAATACAGAGGTACACTTCAAAAAACTAATATTAAAAATTGTTTGATTTATTTGTTTTCTTCCATGGCAAATTTTGTATATGCATATTTAAATAAAAATGATACATTTTTAATTTTGCATTTTTCTCAAATATTTTGTATTATTTGGTCATTACATGTGAATATCATTCTTGTTTTTTGTACTTTGAATCTCACACACTAGAGGGCTTGTTATCAATTTTTGGATCTTCGGCCATCATTAATTTAATCGTTATCGATTCTTGGAAGTGTACACTTCCAACTAACTTTTTATTACAAAATGTAATTATTTAGTGTTCAAATTCTTTTTATATACTTAACTTAACTTCAATTTCAACATGTACTGACTACATTTAAATATATTTTGTAATTTAAAATTAGGTAAGCACAAAATTTCTTTGTAATTTTGTATAAATACTAATATTGTAAAATTGTAGACCTGAAGATGGCTGTAACCACAGCCGAAACGTCGTCAAAGACAAAATAAATTTAAATAAATTTACTTAAAACCAAGTCATCCAATAACTACATAGTGATTTATTACTATTTTCCTTTGAATATCATTCAATTCAGAAAAAAATACTAAATCCAATAAGCAAATAAAAAAAAATAGGTTGCCATTTAAAATAAGAAAGTTGCTCCCGCATTTTGAGAACCACTGGTCTAAAAAAATTCTTGTTTTGCTCATTTTAATTGTCTTTAATATAGAATTTGTTTGCTAATTTAACCGACCTCGAAGCTCTTATAGTTCTCGAAATAGCAATAGTGTACCACTTAAAATGAACACCCTGTATAGTAAGTATTGGATAAAATAAAATAATTAAATTAAATCCATGAAAACATGCTTATAGCAATAATAATAATATAAATAATAGGAATGGATGCTGAGGAATATCCGAAATTAAATAGGCAATGACGGCAGAAAAGCACAGACACGTAGTACAATGATTAAGATTCCAATACAAATATAATTCATGAAAAAATTATATTATTTCGAACTTCTATAGTAACCACAAATTCGAAAATATTATCGGATTTATTAACTTATAATACCCTAATGGAATTGATGGTTATTTCTATTATTTTTATAATTTGGTATAATGCATTATCCTTATATTAAAATTCTTAGTCACAATATACTTTTGTAGTATTCAATATTAAAATAAAGAGCATAATTATTGATCTACTTGCATTAGTATTATTTTACAACCTATACATGTATAGCACACCCTTCATAAATTTGAAGCTATTAATTATTACACAAATAAGCGAAATTAGGATTGCGGCGATATAATAAACATAACGGTTCAACAAATAAATGTACTGGTATAATTTTTTTTTTTTGCTGAAATTAAGTGGATCGACTGCTATGGTCATTACCGCTGTAAAAAAATTAATTAAAGCCAACCAAAATTACATATATAAATAATGGTGGTAAGAAAAACAAAGGAAAGAAATGAACTATAAAATATCATTTATCAGTCCGGTGGAATGAATAAATTTTAAAAGTTTCTCAACACTATCGGTCTCATTGGAGAGAACTGACGGAAGAGTATTTGCAAGGCTGAAGAGGTTTCTGACGTTGTGATATTAAGCACAATGCAGCAGAAGATGAAAAACAGAAAAGCGAGTATCACATACATCGCACATAGGTACGGGGTCCCGAACAAGAAGATAAAGATGGGTGGCTTTAATGTGACCTATTCTCAAACGCGTAATCGCTACTTGCTCCTTCCTCGAAACAGAAATAGGTAGCTTCCACTTTTCAACGGTAGGTTTAATGGATCTTAGTTTGTTAGTGGAGCGAGTCCACTCGTCCTGCCAAGAAGTTAAACAAAATGACGATATACGTTGAAGCATATCGTCTGGCCTGAGAGCGTGCGTCCTAACGTAATCAAGCAGAGCAGCTTCACGTGCAGCATGATCAGCTCTGTGATTACCAGCGATACCGATATGTCCAGGAATCCACAGAAAAGTAACACGGATTTGCCTAGATGAAAGTAGGCATAGACTATAAAAAAGGATCTGAATTAAAGGGTCAGTTGAAAACCGGTTACATAGACTCGTTATGGCGCTGAGTAAATCCGTACATAAAACGATATGTTGTTCACGTTCGATGACGTGTAAACAACGTTGCAAAGCAGAGTAAATGGCAAACAACTCAGCACCAAAAACAGAGGAAGAAGGCGATAACGTGATAATATGTTCTTCATCTCGAAAGATGAAAGAACATCCGGTTTCGGTGCTATTTTTAGATCCGTCAGTGTAAATAAATATAGAGTCTGTGTACCTTTCTTTAAGGAGACAGAATTCCTGGACGTAAAGGGAGTGCAGTGTAATATCCTTCTTATACTTGGTTAGAAGTAACTCAGTACTTAGGGACATAGAGAGGTGGAACTGTTAAGGAAGAGATTATGAGCACGCTCGTCCTGGAAAAGAGAGTTAAACATGAAATGCCAAGGTTTGGACATGATTCGAGCAGTATATCTCATGCATTGTCGTGTTCTTCGGATGGATAATGGAGGCAACCCTGACTCACAGTATAAACTATGAACTGGAGAAGTACGAAAGGCACCAGTTGACAAACGGATACCCGTATTATGGACAGCATCTAAGCGGTTGAGATGGAGTTGATTAGCGGAACTGAGTACAATTGCTCCAAAATCAAGTTTTGACGTTACAAGTGAATTGTAAAGTCGTAGCAAACAATCTCTATCAGCACCCCACTTAGTGCTTCCGAGGCATTTTAAAGCATTCAGAACACGACGGCAGTCTGCAGCAAGGTCTAAAATATGCGGCTTCCAGGTCAGATACGGATCAAGAGTTAAACCCAAAAATTTAACCCTATCGACGCACTGAATTGGAGAACCATACAAATAAAGTGAAGGATTGTTGTGAGGAGTACGTAAGCGACAGAAATCTATACACTTCGTTTTCTCAACAGAAAAACGAAAACCCCTAGCGGTAGCAGCATTGGTAATGGTGTTAATTGCATTCTGAAATCGAGATTCGCACTCAGGAATGCTAGATGCTGAAGTGTAAATGACCAAGTCATCGCCATAGAGACAATGGCGGACGGTCGGAGGAAGATTTAGTGCAATGCTATTGATAGCAATTAGAAAAAGGATTACACTAATGGTAGAACCTTGCGGAATACCATTTTCTAGGGGGTGAGAAGATGAATAGACATCACCTATACGTACTTTGAAAGTGCGATTTTCAAAAAAGGAAGATAAAAAAGTGGTAGATTGCCACGAAGTCCCCACTCATGTAGCTGCTTCAGAATGCCGTAACGCCAAGTCATATCAAATGCCTTCTCCAGGTCGAAGAAAACAGCAACTAAATGTTTTCGTTCGAGGAAATTACAATGAATGTCATTCGTTAACTGAACATGGAGATCAGTGACAGAATGACATTTTCTAGAGCCACACTGATAAGGATCTAATAGGCGGTTGTGCTCTAAATACCAACAAAGCCTGTAGTTTACCATACGTTCGTAAATTTCACCCAGATGACATGTTAGTGATATGGGCCTGTAACTGGTAGAGTGTGTGGCATCCTTGCCCGGTTTCAAAATAGGAACGATGGCAGCTTCTCGCCAGGCATCCGGGTACGTACCGCTACGCCAGAGAAGGTTGAAAAATTTAATATATGAGTTTTCATCTCAGAAGGCAGATGCTTTAACATGCAATATGAAATGTCAGGACCGACAGATGTATTTTTTGTTTTGCTAAGTGCAAAATCAAATTCAAAAATTGAAAAAGGAAGGTTATACACTTCATCGCTATCAGAAGAGAAATCAAGAGGGGCTTCACTCGTTTCTTTGACATTAAGAAATCTTAAAGAGCAGTTTTCTGTACTACTGACAGACTCGAAATGTGTAGCTAAACATTCGGAGATGTCATTAAGATTAGTGCTTAAAATGTTATTGATATGAAGAAGATTGACAGTGTGAGACTTTTGATAACCGTGCATGTATTTAATTTTATTCCACAGCTCATTCGACGGACGCTTTGGTTATCAAGAGTTGGTGAACGTAGATAACATTTTAATGCACGTTTCTTTTCATGAATAGAACTAGCTACATTCGTGTTCCACCACGGGAACTTTCTTCTAATAAAACGAGAAGATGTTAACGGGATATTATTGTTTGCAGATCGTAAGATACTGCAATTAATAACGCCAAGAGAAACATGAATATTTTCTGACATAACTGGGACGATTATTTCCGCGGAAAAACTGTCCCAATCAGCAGACTCAAATCGCCATCTTTGGAGAAAAGAAGGCTCTGAAGAAGGAAGAGAACAAGAGATTAAAATGGGTAAATGATCACTGAAATGTGCATCATCAAGCACTTTCCAGGAGAAGTGCGGAGCTAAAGAAGGAGAACAAATATATATATCAATGGCTGAAAAGGAATTTGAACGTAAATTCAAATAAGTGGCGTCCCCTGTATTTAGGAGCACTGCATCAATGTTATCAAGAAGGTTCTCAATAATACGTCCTATACCGTCAGACTGATTGGATCCCCATAAAAAACTGTGCGCATTAAAGTCACCTACAAGAAGGAATGGTGGCTCAAGCTGGTTTATAATATTCTCAAGATCATTCATATTCCAATTAAAATTTGGCAAATAAATATTACAGACTGTAAAGTTTCTAGGCGAATATAATTGAACTGCAACCGCTTGAAGTTGCGTTTGAAGGTTACATACTGTATATGGTGTAGGAGAAGATAAAAGAATCGCTACACCGCCATGTGCTCGTCCGTCCGGATTAACATCATGACGAATTATGTTAAAGCCGCTTAGAGAAAATGAATCTTGAGGTTTAAAATGTGTTTCTTGAATGCAAACACAGCTGGGGCTCTGATCAGCTAATAGCAATTTAAGCTCTGGAAGATGAGTGACAATACCATTGCAGTTCCATTGAAGGAGTTTGAACATTAGAAGTGAGAAAAAAATGAAAGAAAAATGGTGCTATATAAATAGCTGAAGAGCTGAAAGGTAGAATACAAGCTCTAGGAACGAGGCTTGCCCTTAGGCCAACCTCTTCTATCTTTTTTCTTCTTATTGCGGGCAGAAGAATTCCCGTCGACAGTAGCAGTACTGTCATTGCTGGAATTGTCAGTATCTTCCGCACGAAGGACAATGGGAGTGTTCGTCGTAGGGAGGCTGGCTTGGGGAGTGTTACTTGTTGGTACACTTGGCAAATTAACAAATTTAACACCAGATGAACTGGGTGTAGAAGCAAGAGACGAAGCGGTTGGAGTTTTGAATTGACTTTGAGAGGTAAATAATTGAACAAATTCAGAGAATACATTTTTTACGATTTTTGCGATCTCTGGCATCAGCAGAGACGCGATGTCGGTAACGTTTAACGGTGGAGGAGAAGCAGGTTTTGCTGCAACCTTAGCATAAGAAGTGGTGAAAGTCGTATTACGCTGTACATGCTGCCTTGCTTCCGGGAAGCTACATTTATGAGTAGTTTTGTACTCTAAAACAGCATATTCCATTTTAAATTTCGGGCAGTTTCTGGAGCTGGCAAGATGGTTACCTTGGCAATGGGGTATGTGACCATAATCGAATTTCAATGTATACGCCATAGAATATGAATGTTCTTCATTGTAGTTTCTTATTACAACAATAAAAACTGTAAATTATTTTGTAATAGTAAAGTTATTAGCAATTTTGTGTTTAGGAGAAGGGATATGTGACGTCACTGTGGCCGTACGCATGACCCGCTGATATATATCTATTTCTTTCCTTTACAGTATCTCGGTCTTTTTCTAGCACCATACCTACCGCCGCAATCTATTCAGAAGACACAGTGACGTCACATCCCCTCTCCAAATATTTAAAAATTAATTTCTCGTTAACTATAAACAATTAATTGATTTAAAAAAATACGGGTATTTTATTTTTTTATCTAGTATCATGTAATGTCAGAAAAAAAAATTGGTCACATACCCCATTAATACAATTGACATCATCGCATTCGGTTCCGTCATGTGGGGGTTTTCCGCAGATGCAAATTTTTTGATTTTTACAATTGGACGAGGAGTGTCCAAATTGTTGGCAATTGAAGCAGCGAAGAGGGTTAGGGATATACGGACGAACAGGGAGGCGATACATGGCAGCATATATATATTTTGGGACATCACAACAATTAAAAGTTAGCACAAGGGATGGGGTATTTTCCTCACGACCGTTTTTCCTACTTATGATCCTTCGCACTTCAACCACACCTTCCTTTTTCAGTTCACTCAGAATTTCATCAGTTGTGCAGTTCAGCAGATCCCTACAGTAGATAACACCCTTAGAAAAATTAAGGGTGTTATGTGGCGTGATAGTAACAACATAATCACCTAGGGTCTTGGCTGCAAGTAATTTTCGTGACTGATCAGCATTTTTTGCTTCAATAAGAAGACCGTCTTTAATTTTCCGGATGACTTTAACGTCTCCGGCAATAGTTTTCACTAAACGCGAAATAAGAAAGGGGCTTACTTTGCTGAAGTCTCCACTAGCTCTTTTTACCAACAGGAACATTGGTGCTGGGTCCTCATCGTCAGAATTGACGCGAGCTCGCTTCTCCCTAGTCCCTGGGACCGAGTCCGAAGCCATTTTTAATGTCTGGTGGGCCGAAGCCCCCAGACGAAACCAAAGATACGAAAAGTAAAATTATGTATTTTAATATTATTTAAAAAAATTTAAATAAAATAAGTTTTGGCACTAAATGCCAGAAAAGCAATGGAATATAGCACAGAAGCCTTTATTTAATTTATTAGAATAAATTAAAAAAATAAAAAAGTAAATGAAGACAAAAAAACGCACCACGGGTGGACGTGGCCAGTCACTGAAAAAGTTCAAAAATAAGGTAAATCAGAACTGACCTTAGAAAATTTTGCACTGCACTGGTTCACAACACTGCTATGAAGCACCTCACATTAAATTCGTAAATTATTTAAGGTGAACCATCCGGGCCAATACGAGCTGAAGATAGCGCAAGATGAACATGACTTTTTTGAAACAATATATCATTATTATAATAAATGAAACATATAATGTTTTATACCTACGTTTGTAGATAAAAGTCCAAAGTTTTGTAATAAATTTTAAAAAGCTAATTTTGTTTACATATTATACATGAACATAATTTTCAAAGTAGTCAAATATATGCCACACATTCCCATGAACGACTACAGTAATGCAAATAATGTGTATATTTATAAATATAATCGTTTATAACATACTAAAATTAATTTACATTTGAATTTACAGTTTTTGAGAAACAAATAAAAATATACCAAAAAGTGTGTTTTTTGGTATATTTTTATTTGTTTCTCAAAAACTGTAAATTCAAAATGAAAATAAACTTAGTATGTTATAAATGATCATATTTACAAACATACGAATTATTTTCATTACTGTAGTCGTTCATGGGAATGAGAGACACAGTATCAAAGTTCTGGATATTTGACCAACTAGACTTCAACGAATATTTTTTTATAGTTCAATGTTTTAGCTATCCTTTTCATTACTGTAATAATTGTTTTGTTTTTCGATAAGAATAATTGTAAGAAAATATTTATTTAAATTTGAATTTGCAAAACAAAATTCATGGGAATGAACGAACCCACAAAAATGTGTACTTCATCTGACTTTGCAATGTACAAGTCACTGTAAAAAAATCCATGAAATTTTGACGGATGGAGGGTATTGGACCATAAAGAACATGAAAATAAATAAAGAATACAGATTTTGCTGTTTTTTAAAAAATAAAGGATTCGTTCTTTCGACGCGTATGTTTGACCTTAACGAAAAAAACCACTTTTTTAATATGATAACTGCGGACAGCTCGCTGACAGGTGTTACCGCTGACAGGTACGTTCGCTAACTGTACTGGTATAATTAGTTATTTTGAAATATATAGATTTACGGTTATCAGAAGCGGGTACTTCATGCATATTTATTTAAATTACTCGAAAACTAAGGCTTAACAAAAATTAAAATTTTATTGTAAAAAAATTTACATAATGTGTGCAATATAGCTAAATTAAATTTTATAAATCCCTAAATGTAGGGCTACATGAAGTAAGCCCTACACAAATTTTTAAGAAAATAAATCAGAAACTGAGCGCGTACAAAAATTTATATTTGTTGTACAAAATTGTACACAATGTGTACGTTATTATTAGCTAAGTTTATTTATTTATGTCACTTCGTGAAGTTGGCCCTACATAAATTTGTTTTAATAATTACAAGAAATTATGAGATGTACAAAAATTTATTTTTATGATACAAAAATATACACAATGCTTTCATTATTTACAAATAATTTTTTTTAGTAAAACGCATTTTTGTAGGGCCAACGTCACGGAACAGGACATCATATCTGCTCAAATATGAGTGGCAATAGTGCGACGATATCATTTATTTGTGTTTTTATTTGAGGGGCGGAATATTTATAATAAACAGAGCATAAAACCTTACCAAAAATTATGAAAATTAGTTATTGCTATTCGTGAAGCATATTATATAAATTATCAATTGGTATATCTAAGGTAAGTCCATAAAACTTTAAAAAAAGTCAAGGACATAATTGTTCTCTGTAACGGCTAACCAAACACAAGTCCGTCACCTGTTTATTCAAGCTAAGTCTGAACACGCAGTGTTCCCAACTCTATTAAAAACAAATAATGGCGTCAATAGAAGACATTAAAAAACTAATTGATCCCCTGTATGAGTTGTGCAATGGGATTCTCAAGACTAATGAGGAAAATAAAATAAAAATTTAAAAATTTGAAGAAGAAATAAAAGCATAAAAATAAATAAATAGAACCTCTTGATACGAAACTGAGAGAAAAAAACATATTAATCTTTGGTATGCCAGAAGAAAAATAAGAAAATTTAGTTGATCAAATCTTGTAACTTTTAAAGGATACCATGAAAATAACGGACATAATTTTTAAGATTCTAGAAGGTTAGGAAAATCAGGTAACAACAAAATAAAACCTGTTTTAGTTGAATTAAATTCAAAGAAACTTAAAAAAAACATATTTCAAAGCAATGGACTACTGAAAAATTCAAAAATATCAATACAAAAGAAAAATCCTAAAAAAACACCTTATGAAGGTGAAAAATGATAATCACAAAGTGTGTCTTTTTCAGAACATCTTATTTATAAATGGAGAAAGGTGCAGAGTACAGGATTTTATAGAATATTCTGAAGTTACGCGCAATGAAAACAGAGCAACTTCGCCACATTTAACTATGGAAGGGAGAAGATTATCTGTTTCTCTAGACTCTCTGCAAGCTATAAATGGCAACAATGGATTTTTGAGAGAGCATGAAAATGACGACGCCTCAACTTCAGGGATTTCAAGAAAAACTAAAATAATCTAGAACAGACACTCCAAAGAAAAGTAAACTTCAAACAAAAGCAACTCTTTTAGATAAACATCTTTTACCTAGAATAAGATCACAACAAACTCAGTTTCAAAAAATGAAGAATCGAAACAAACAACAAAGTAAAGAATCACAATATTATATTTTGGAATGTGCAGGGTATCAAGAATCTTTATAATTTAGATACTCAAGAAGAAACAAATCCTTCTCAATCATGAAATAATCTGTCTCACGGAAACTTGGGCTAATTTTGATGTACATGTACTAAAAACTTACAACAAATTTGAACAAAATGCAGTAAAAGAAGATAGCACAGGTAGGGCAAGTGGCGGAATAATTATATTTGCTTCTTTTTTACACGAAAATATTTGCATCTTAGAAAAAAAAGTACACTGGATATTCTTAGCGTTTCAAAATGAACGAAATTTTGTAATTTGTGTTGTTTACTTTTCACTTTCATATAATTACGATCTTGTGTTAGAATTATTCTCAGAAAGTCTAAAAAATATACTAAATCAATTCCCAAATCACGGTTGAGACTTCAACGCAAGAATTAGAGAAAAAACCAATTTGATGAAGAATTCACTACTAATAACAATTGTAATGCTTATAGAATAACAATGGACGGTGTCTATAATAGGAAGGACAACGATTTACTGCAAGTTTTAGAGCAGGAAAACCTCGTAGTACTAAATGGCAGGTTCAGGAGTGATACACCAGTAGAGATGGGAAGTTCGAATCTTTTGCTGCATCGAATCTTTTGATTCAGTTCAGTAAAGTGATTCGTTCACCAAATCACTGATAATTTTGTACAATGAGTAATTTACGAACGAATCGTTAATTGCGAATTGATTCATTCGTCCGGCGTTGATGATAATACGTTTAGTTCGTATTTGTATTTCTCTTGCTTAACTATACTACATAATAATGAGTAATAAAAATGATAGACAAAGAAGTTTTATGTGTCATCATTTTGTAAAACAAAAAACAAGGTTATTTCAAATCACTCGTTCACTGCTGATTCTTTTTAACTGAACGAATCTTTTTCAAAATACTGATTCGATTCATTTGAATCACCTGTATGATTCGTTCATTTTGAACGAATCGTTCGCGAACGACACATCTCACACACCAGGAAAATATACATATAGGCCCAACTGGAAAAAGCACTATAGACTTTGCGTGGACTGATGCACGATCATTACAGTATATAATTGATTTTTGTATTATTGAAGATATACTGGTGTCAGAAGATATACCGGGGTCAGTTCTAGAAATATCGCCAGTTTATATAATAATAGTGGTAGATCGAAACATAGAAAAATAACAACCATTACAAAAACGAAGTGGGACTCAACAAAACCCTCACAGTATAAGCTAGAACTTCAGAATAGATTCTACTCCACTGATATTGGAAATGAAAATGAAACATACCAATTCATTAAAGATGCCATTATCAACACATCTAGTTCGATCGGCATAACACACAGAACAAAACTGCATAGTAAAAAACAGACAATTTGCATAAAAAAGATTTGTTTGGCGATACTTGTAAATCGTTTAAAAGAATCACAAAAATTGTCTTAACCAGTGCAAAACAGACGGCTTCTCAAGAGAAAATCATAATAATAATTTACCGAGCTTTCAAATAAACTAAAAAAATGTCAAAGACCAAAAGTAATTTTGGAAAACTATTAATTCTTTGCAAAGAAAGGCCTACAGTGAAAATCTAATTAAAATAGAAGTTTGCAAAAGTTGAAAACTGTCTATGAAACATATATATTAAAAAAATAAAAAGACAATGAAAATTGTCAACTGTTTCATAAAAAACAGCCTCAGAATAATAATAATAATAACACTTTATTGTGACCAAAAGGCGAGGTTCAGCCAAGGCTGATCTTCCACCTAACCATACATATTTACAGAATATGATATGCCAAATAAACTATATAAACGAAACAGTAATCCTGATGAGACACAAACTCTAATTCTAAATAACAATTTCCTTCTACTATTTATAACGTGAAAAATAATATGATACAAATAATGTGAAAAAATAATCCTGTTCCTGAACTTATTGCTTAATAACACTTGTCCTAATTTATTGCAAACAACATAAAAAATAAAAGTGCTACGCAAATAATGCCTTAATTTTATATTTAAACGAATTTACAGATAGAGATTTCAAATCGTTCGGTATACTATTATACAGATATGGTGCAAGATAGGAAAAAGTTATTTATTCATTTTTGAAAACATTTAATTCTGTTGAAGTTTAAGAGCAGTAGATGGCTCTGGGAGTATTTAATTACTTCTCAGTTCCATTTACCAATCTGGTGGGATCTTAGATCTCGCTGAGCCAGTCATTCGGTGCCACTGCCTCAGAGCAGATGGCGGGTTCACTACACTGATGAGTTCCAATAAGAGCGAAACGCGTCTATAGTTCCTGTAACAGTGCTGGGGCCGAGCTGTAAATGTGTAAATTACTGAAACACATTTTACTGGTGATGACAAAGGTAGCTTTAATGAAATATCACTATATTTAAATTGAGCAAAATTTACAAATAAATACAAATATTAGAATTGACGCAAGCGTATAATTATGTTACCTAGTTACAGTTACCAAAATATTGAACGATATTACTTTATGGCTACATATTGTAGCGGTGTAGAACGTGAGAGCCCGTCTGAGCTTCTCCGAATTTGGAAACAGAACTCTCCGACTCTCAAAACATTACTCTCTCTCGGACTGTCAAAAACTGTCCTTTTATACAGCTAAAAGTATGTTATCAAGTTGATCGTGTCATCATTATCTGTGTCTGCAAATATCAAAGGAATTTCTTTGCACACGCAATAGAAACCTACTTGTGCATTAATTCCAATTGATACTTGCAATATTCGTATAAGCGCGGTTATAGAACTATAAAATGCTGAGTAAACAATTTGGAAGAACGCGCTTGTTACATTCCCGATTGATTGGCTTGGCCGGTCTTAATGAATTAATAACTTAGTAATTATTCTGAGGCTGTTTTTTAATAAACAGTTGACAATTTTTATGGTCTTTATATTTTTTAATAGAAGTTTGGGTTAAATATTTCCAAAATTGGTAAAACGGAAAAATGATAAACGAGAATACCTTCTTCGACGTTTGTCACCCATTTCTAGACGATGGCATTACGGTCAGGGAACTTAAGAGGATAAGTTTCTGAGGGGCGCAGACGTGTGGTGGCGGATAGCCAGTGTGCTGGACCATGACTGGACTAAGTTCAGTGTCACATCGTAAGGGATTGGTTATTAGTACCTGCAACGGGTACCTGCTCCTTTAGCCCGCTCTAGTAATGCAGAAATACTTAGATCTCTGCCGGGATAGTTCTCTCAGTGGCTCAGAATAATTAAAATATTTTAAAAGTTATATTGTATCATTTTGCTAAACTGTTCCACCAGTTGAAATCATGGCATTCACTGCTGCAGTATTTACATCTATTTAACTTTTACTACTACCATTTTCACTAGAAATGTATTTTTCAGTCCAGCATATTATGCATTTAACCAAAAAAAGTTATTTCAAACCGACTTCTCTTTCTTTACAATTTTTAAAATTATTACTAGAACAACTAAAAAGATTGTTACGAGTATGTTCATAATGGACAATTTCATCAAATAAATGTTGCAGTTCTACAATTCTTCTTCCTTCGACAACAAATCAGAATCATCAGTAAATTTTTGGGTTTCAGTCATTAATACATATCGGAATTAGTTTCAGGTAACATGATATGAGATGTACTTGGAGACGTTACTTCCGTATCTTTTTCAGCATATGTTGACAGTTTACGCAGCAAACAAAGTTTTCTTGAAATACTTTTTGCACTCTTTCTTCGCTTGGACAAAACTCGGCTGGTTTCTACGCTCCTCACCTCGCTAATATATGTTATATACTTGGTTTAGTTATATACTCGGTTCGTCGCTTCGCTCCTCACCTCGCTAATATAAAGGTTATTTACTTGGTTAAGTTATATACACGGTTCGTCTCTTCGCTGATCACCTCGCAAATATTCAGATTATATACCCGGTTCGTCGCTTCGCTCCTCATCTCGCTAATATATAGGTTATATACTTGGTTAAGTTATGTACTCGGTTCGTCGTTTCGCTCGTCACCTCGCTAATTTATAGGTTATATACTTGGTTAAGTTATATACTCGGTTCGCCGCTTCGCTCCTTACCTCGCAAATATATAGATTATGTACTTGGTTCATCGCCTCGCTCCTCACCTCGCTAATATATAGGTTATATACTTGGTTAAATTATGTACTCGGTTCGTCGTTTCGCTTCTCACCTCACTAATATATAGGTTATATATTTGGTTAAGTTATGTTCTCGGTTTGTCGCTACGCTCCTCACCTCGCAAATATATAGATTATATACTCGGTTTGTCGCTTCGCTCCTCACCTCGCTAATATATAGGTTATATACTTGGTTAAATTATGTACTCGGTTGGTCGCTTCGCTCATCACCTCGCTAATATATAGATAATATACTTGGTTAAGTTATATACTCGGTTCGTCGTTTCGCTGCTCACCTCGCTAATATATAGGTTATATACTTAGTTAAGTTATGTACTCGGTTTGTAGCTTCGCTCCTCACCTCGCTAATATATAGATTATATACTTGGTTAAATTATGTACTCGGTTCGTCGCTAATTTACAAGTTATATATACTTGGTTCAATTATGTACTCGGTTCGTCGCTAATTTATAGGTTATATACTTGGTTAAGTTATGTATTCGGTTCGTCGCTTCGCTCCTCACCTCTTTTTACTTGACACCTTAAACTGCGGATTATATGAATTTAATATGTTTTAATTTCTATAAATGTTGCGCAATATGCGGTGAGGCGCTCACATAATTCCTCCCTCCTCAAGAGTGGAAGTTACATTTTTTGATCTTCTACTAAATTCTTTTAATTCGAAATCGTTTAACCTTTTAAATTTTCTTTTAAGATAATCTTTGTATTTACAACATAATACAATAATTTTTAATACCATCATAATATAAATTATAATGGAATTATAATTATTTAGATTCTAATAGAATACTTCTTTCCATTTCATGTTTAATTTGTGAAATATTTTTTATTTCTCCTTTAATATGTTCAATTTGAGTGTTTGTTAAATTAACGTTTGTTAGTTTACAATGTATTTATATTTGAAATGTATTTTTGTAGAGTGCCATTACGGAATATGTTTAGTTGTTGTTTTTCTGAATAAAAATAGATTATGACAGTTAATTTTATAGTTATTTAATTCTGATAATTTAAAGGCATTAAAGTAAAAGCGTTATTGTTAAAGTCATTCTGCTAACAGGTTATAAGGCCCAGTGTATGGTCAATAAAGTAAAGATGGGTGACAATACAAAATTTACTATTTGTAAATTAAATGCAACAAATTATCAAATATGGAAATACAAAGTAGAACTATTATTAATTAAAGAAGAATTTTGGGAGGTAGTATCGCAAGCGAGACCAACAGTTCCAACCAATGAATGCTTATCTAAAGATGGAAAAGCTCGAGCTACTATCGGACTACTTGTTGAAGATAGTCAACTAATTCATATCAGAAAACAAACATCAGCTAAGGGAACTTGGGAAGCTCTACAGAAATACCATCAAAAGTCCACATTGTCAAATAAAGTATAAAGTATATACTTTGTAATTTAAAACTAAAGGAAGACGGTAACATGGAAATTCATGTTAATAATATAGAAGAAATAACAGATCAACTGACAGCATTAGGTGAAGAAATTGCAGAACCACTGATGCTTGCTTTTCTCCTAAGTAGCTTACCGGAAAATTACTCAACATTAATTACGGCGCTTGAAACTGGACCAGAAGCGGACTTAACACGCGATTAAGTTAAAAGTAAACTTATTGATGAGTACACATGAAGAAATAATTTGTTGTTCACAGACACCGACAATCAAGATAGTCAGAAGGCATTAAAAACAAATATAAAGGAGAAAAATAATACAGGGCTTAACAAATCAAAAATAAGCTGTTATTTTTGTAAAAAGACAGGACATATAAAATAGGATTGTCGAAAATATTTGGCGTGGAAAGCTAATAATCCACAACATCAAAAGGTAAACGCTGTAAATACTAATATTAATTTTAGAAATGATGATTCGCATATCTGTTTTGCTTTTAATTTAAATAAAATCAATAAAAAATGGTACGTTGATTCTGGAGCAACTACACATATGTGCAGCAGTCGAGATTTCTTTAGAACATTTACATCGAATAAACAAGAGAAAATACAACTTGCTGATGGATCAATAATTATATCTGAAGGTATAGGAGATGGAATCTTATATTGTAACAATGGAACAAACAAACATTTAAAAATAAAAGTTAAAGATGTAATGTACGTTCCAACTTTGAAAGGTAATTTATTATCTGTCTGTAGACTGACAAAACTAGGTATGAAAGTTACATTTGAAGATAATAAAACTATAATTGTAAATGAAGAAAGAATAGTTGCAACTGCTACTAATTATTCTCATTTATATGAAATAGACACAATTCATATAGCTAACTACACAGCTTGCAATGAATCTGAATCTGAATGTATTCATAAATGGCATAGACGTTTGGGTCATCGAGATTCAAATGCAATACGAACATTGGTAGATAAACAATTAGCAAAAGGTATAAATATAAAGGAATGTGGACAACTAGAAATATGTGAAAGCTGTATTCAGGGTAAAATGGCAAAATTACCTTTTCCTAAGCAATCTCATAGTAGAGCATCAGAAATTTTAGAACTGATTCATACTGACATTTGTGGACCAGTACAAACTATGACACCGAGTAAGAAAAGATATATTTTAACAATAATTGATGATTACAGCCGTTTCACAACTATATATTTGTTGACACATAAATCAGAAGCTATTCAGAAAATTGAAGAATTTGTTAACGAAGTTAGAAATAAATTCGGTATAGTACCCAAGAAAATTCGTTCAGACAGAGGAAGAGAATATATAAACGAAGAATTAAAGAAGCTTTTGATAAAGAATGGAATAAAAAGTGAAAGTACAGCACCATACACGCCGGAGCAAAATGGAATAGCTGAAAGGAAGAACAGATCATTAATGGAAATGACAAGATGCATGCTAATTGATGCTAAACTTCCAAATCGTTTTTGGGGAGAAGCTGTGGTTACTGCAAATCACATACAAAATAGGCTTCCAACGAAAGCTTGTGAAGATACCCCATATGAACGATGGTATAAAAGGAAACCAAATATAAATTACTTTAGAATTTTTGGATCTGTTGCTTATACATTGATTCCTGAAATACAAAGAAGAAAATTGGATAAAAAGGCTGAAAAACTAATATTTGTAGGATATGAAGAAGGATCAAAAGCATACCGGTTACTTAATATCGAAACAAATATGATAAAGATAAGTCTTAATGTACGGTTTATAGAAGAAAGCCATCATCAAATGAAAGAAAACGTCATTAGAAATAAAGAAAACAATAATTTTGAAAATAATACAGAATCAAATGTTATAATAGAAATAACAGGAAATAAAGAATCTATATTTGAAGAAAATAAAGAAGATTTACTTTATATAGAAGAGAATGAGCATAAACCAGTTTAAAATTTTATAGAAGAAGACACTAGAGAAACAGAGGAGGAAAATACGAAATCAGTCGATAATATAGAACCACGACGATCTCAAAGCACAAATAAAGGAATACCTCCTGATAGGTTAGTAGCTAATATTGTTAAAAGTGTTATAGAATTTGAACCTAGAAATAGAGAGGAGGCAGTTAATAGTAATAATTCATTACAATGGATTGAAGCGATGAATAAAGAAATAAATGCAATGAAGAATAATAATATACGGATATTAACACCACTACCTGGAAATAAAACTGCTGTTGGGTGTAAATGGGTTTTTAAAATGAAACAGGATGGTCAAGGTAAAACGTGTCGTTTTAAAGCCCGATTAGTTGCACAAGGATTCTCACAAAAATACGGTGTTGATTACGATGAAGTATTTGCACCAGTAGTGAAGCAAACAACACTCAAAACCTTTCTTACAGTTGCAGGGAAAAATAATATGTGTGTTCATCATTATGATATAGAAACTGCCTACTTAAATGGAAACCTGGAGCACGAAGTATACATGAAACAACCAGAGGGTTTTGTTGAAGGTAACCCGGAATATGTATGCAAATTAAATAAAAATATTTATGGTCTCAAACAAGGTGCGAGAGAATGGAACAGGAAATTAAATCAAACTATAATGATAATGGATTTAAACGTAGTGTAAATGATCCATGTCTTTACACAAAACAAATCGACATAAATTGGATATATTTATTAGTTTATGTAGACGATTTAATTATTGCAAGTGTAAATCAAAACTTGTTGACAGAAGTTGAAAATAAATTAAATGAAAAATTTAAGGTGAAAAATTTAGGAGATTTAAAATATTACCTTGGTATACAATTTGAAAGGGACACTGAAGGAATTTTCCATATACACCAAAGGACGTATATTGACAGGAAACTCAAAGAATTTTATCTTGAAAATTCTAGACCTTCGAGTATACCAATGGATCCTGGATACCAAAGGAGAAATGAAGTAGATGTTCCGTTAAAGTCAAATAGTACATATAGAAAAGCTATTGGATCACTATTGTACTTATGTTCGCATACAAGACCTGACATAGCTGTAAGCACTTCTATCTTAGCACGAAAAGTACAAAATCCAACAGAGAGCGACTGGACAGAAGTAAAAAGAGTTTACAGATACTTAAATTCGACGAAAAATAAGAAATTGAGACTCGGTTCATCTGAAGAGCATAGGATATGTGGATGCTGATTGGGGCGGCGAAAAAACTGATAGAAAATCAAATTCAGGCTTCTATTTTTCTTTGTACGGTGGAACAATTAGTTGGATGAGCAAAAAGCAAGATTCTGTTGCATTATCATCTACAGAAGCAGAATACATAGCTCTTGCTGAAGCTGCTCAATAGGCAATATGGTTAGAGAGAATATTACTTGATCTAAATGTTAAAATATCGAAACAAACAGTAATCTTTGAAGATAATCAGAGTTGCATCAAGCTTTTAGATTGTGACAATATAAGTAAAAGAACGAAACACATTGATACAAAGTATCATTTTGTCCGAAATTTAAAACAAAATGGAAAACTTAGTATACGGTATTGTCCAAGTATTGATTTGGCTGCAGATTTATTAACCAAACCGTTAGAAACAGTCAAAACAAGAAAATTTGTTCAAAAAATGGGACTCCACAGATAAATTTCAATTTGAAGAATAAACACATTGCGAAGGGGTGTTAGTTTACAATGTATTTATATTTGAAATGTATTTTTGTAGAGTGCCATTACGGAATATGTTTAGTTGTTGTTTTTCTGAATAAAAATATATTATGACAGTTAATTTTATAGTTATTTAATTCTGATAATTTAAAGGCATTAAAGTAAAAGCGTTATTGTTAAAGTCATTCTGCTAACAACGTTAATATCAATCAATTCGCCAAAATTATTTTTTGTTTCTATTTTATTAACAATTTTACAATTATTTGCATAATATATCCCATTTAATTCTTTAATATTCAGTTCATTATTACAATAGTATTTTATTTGTTTCTTGATTGGGAAGTACAAATATTGTACATTTGAATTCTTTATATCAATAACTGGGTTTACTTGTGATATTTTACTATATTCACAAAATTTAAAATCTTTATAAATGATTACATTTTCCAAACATTTTTCATAATCGTTATTTTGTTGCAGGCAGTAGTATTCTTTACTATTTATTCTAATACTTATCTACGGGGTTAATTCTACAATTATTTTTAATGTACAGACCGTTTACAATATTGACGGTTTCGTAGGTGTTGTGTACATGTGTAGGTATCAAGGTAGCTTGTATAAGTTCTTCTTTAAGGGCATTGGATGGGATTTCGATAAAGATTGTCAGGTTATCGTTTTGTATAGAGCAATATGTTTTAAAGATATTATTATTCTTAATATTATTTATCAGGATAGTTTTTATTAAAGTATCTATCTTCCATTTTATTAATTTCATTGAATAATTCGTCATAATTTATTACTCCAAAATATAAAATATTTTATCCAACACCTCTCAATAAATGCTCTATAACTATGGCGATTTTAAACAAGCAAAGTAACAGATTATCCACTAGTGGGTATAATTTTGAGGAAAGCCACTAGTGAGTATTTTTTTATTTATAACAATAATAATAACACACAACATCTTGGTAACATGGGGTAAATAGCTCCGAGGTAACGTGTCGGACTGTGGATCGTGAGATCCTCAGTTCGAATCCCACTGCCGACAGTTACAAATTTAAATTTACCCCTGTGGTTCCCCCTCTACTAACATCCTTGGGGGCTATGATTTGACGGCTGGTAACCGCACTTCATACGAAAAAATATATCACTTACCGAGATCTGCGTAAGCAGAGTGCCACACCCGTAATGGGTAAAAGGCGTGATGATATATTTATTTATTTATATCTTGGTAACTACTTCGATTGACATTTTTATTTAAAAATTTAAAGCATATGTCACTGTCAAATAATATTTCTTTAATAAATTTTTCATTTATTAAGAAGTGTTGGATAAAACGTTATACTTCACACGTGGGCAAAGTGGAATTACCCACTCGATAAAATTATCTCGTGGGTAATTCCTTACTTTGCCCACTTGTAAAGTAAATAACTATAATTGACAAAAAGTTATAGTTTCTTCTAACAATATTAACGAGAAATAAATTTCTTAACCTAAATTAAATTCATTTATTAAGTTTTGTGTTTTTATAATATCGATTTCATCTACATTTTTCCTATTACTTTTTCTAAATTTCCTAATTTTTATTTAAAATTATCGAGTTAATTTTATTATTAAATTGCGCGTTAATATTATTATTAATTTTTACCGTATTATTTACTTTATTCATTAATTTATTTTAATATTTATTAATATTTTCAATTATTTGATCGTATCGCTCTTTGTCAGTTGTGTCTAGGTTCCTAGTTAAGATTTTTATAATTGAACCAAGTCCGTTTATTAATCCGTGTTTAAATCTTTTAATGTTTAAAAGTTGTACTTTATTTTTTAAGTGCAACATAATATTATTCAGTATATTTTTATGATTCGTTATACTTTCTCCAAATTTATAGTTTTGTAACTTCTGATTTAATAAATCGTTGTTATTATCGAGTGTGTGGTATGTCTTTTTGCATATTTGGCCAATAATATAATTGTTTTAATCTGTTACATATTTCTGTTATATCTCTGTGGTTCGTTTTACCTCCGTGATAATTTCGAATTATAATCTGTTGTTCTTCTTTATTTTCTACATCCGTATTCATAGTTTTACATGCTACTAATTTATAGCTACTCGCGTCGAAATATTTTTCTAATATGGCGTTAACGTTTGGTTTGAAGTTCTCTGGGATTAAGCAGTAATAATTTACACCGGGTTGTAGGTATTCTTTTATAAATTTCATAATTGCATTATTATATTTAATTTGTTTATTAAAGTTTTTATTAATTTTCACTATATTTTTATTATTTGTTTCTTTAATAACTATCTGGTTTTTACAGGTGTTTATCTTTGTGTCAAAATATGTTAAACCGTTTATGGGACTCTCGTCGTCGGAATCTGTTGTATCAGTTGTTTCTCTTTCGCTTCCCGTTTCTACGATAACTGAGTCTGTATCTGTGTTTAAATTTTATTCCTCGTCATAAGTTTTTCATAAATATTAATTTTGATATTAAAATTTTTAAATATTTTTATAATCAAATTTTCTATTTTATTCCAGTTTCGAATATCTAAACCAGAGCAGATTTTGTACATATCGAATTCGTTCATTTTATATTGAATACAGAACTCTAACAATTTTTCTAAACAATTTTTTTCACTTCTATAAGTAGGTTTGTCAAAGTTATTTTGTTTAGTTATTAAATGACAGATTAGTGTGGGATCTTTTTATATCATAATTTTGTTATCATTAGAAATGCAGTGAATTAATAGATTATTTGATTCAAAGATATTTGAGTTTTTATATTCAATTTTGAATTCGGGCTTATAAATTTTGGGGTATTTAGATTTTTTGATGTGGATTGGAATATTTTCAGTAATTTTGATTTTGTTTCATTTTATTGTCAATGAAAGTATTTTATCTTCTTTTAATATTGGTGATTTAAATTTATTAACAACTGTATGCAGGCCTTGTTTTTCTTCCGTATTTAATTGTTCATCCCTTTTTTTATTTTGTATTTCTGCTCCGTCTGAATTAAAATATTTACGTTTATACTTATATTTATTTAAGAATGTAGTTTCTTCTTTTACGAAATCAAATTTAGTTTTAAGCAGTTTTATGCCAGGTAATCTTAACGGAATGTCAAAGTCTTTATGAAAATCGAAGATGTAACTTTTTATATTATTATTTTTAAATTTAAAGAATGTGAATTCGTTTCCTGATGACTTGCCGTTACAGGTGTGCACGATGAATGGTTCGGGGAATTTAATAAAATTAGGTTTAATTTATTTTGGATTGTCATAATTTTGTGTTGATCCGGTGTCCAGTAAAATTTTGAAGTCAAAAATTTAAATAAATGGTAATTTACTAAAATTATTTGTTCAATTCAATTCTAGTTAGCTGTCTACGTCTAAAAAAGAATTTTCATCAAAATTTTCATTTTCTTGTTTAACATCTTCAAATACATAATTCTTTCGTTTACATTATTGTCTGAATCTAGCTCTTGGTTGAATAATCGTTCTGTTTGTGGTTGATTGCGTCTCGTAGTTTGGTAAGATGAAATGCTCATAGGTGTGACTGTCTATTGCGTGTTTCGAGTGTATGCACTGGGTACAAAAGGTTTATTTTGTTGGTAGGACACAGGTTGTGGATATTTATACATGGGTGGTGGATGTTTTTGTTGGTTCTGGTTGAATTGTAGTTGGTTTTTCGGTGAAGGGGTTTTTTAACTTGTGTGTTTTGGTTGTGAATTGTACATCCTTAGTGATTAAATTTAAAATTTCGGATAATTTCTGTGGGTTTCGAGCAGAAAGTTGAGATCTGAACGGATCTCTGCAGTTATTTGTAATGCATTGTGTAAAATATTTTGTGGAATTTTCTAATAATATTCTAATCAGATATAAATCATCAAATTTAGAATAATATTCTAAAATATTATGTCTCGTTTGTTTGAAATGTGTTAATTCGTACATTAGAGTTTGTTCTGATCTAGTATCAGAATAGTTTTGTAACAAGTTTAGTTTTAATTCTTTCCACGAATTGATAACTGTAAAACTAAGACATTGCGCAGCATGACCTTTTATTTTGTTTTGTTAATGTTACGATCTCTTTGGTTATTTCAGATATGTTAGTTTGATTAATTAAAGTAATTATGTCATCTACAGTGCTTACGAAATTTGACAAAGTTTTGAGGTCGCCGTCAAAATTTGGTATTAGATCTAACAATCTAATAACTTCATTATTTAGAATAGTAAAAATATTTCCTATATCTGGGGGTGCCACGTTTAAATTTAAATTATTCAGGCTATTTAGTTGCTTTTCGAGTATAGAGTTATAAAAATGTACAGAGTGTACTTACAAAAATAATAAAAAGTCTTAGATCATTGGATCGTTGAGAATGACTGGTGTTGGTTGGCTCCGGATCTATGTTCACTCGATTCTGGGGAGACCGGGTTGTTGATTTCCCTTGTTCAGATCTGCACTCAGGAATAGGTGGAGAAGGATTCCGTGTTGATGATGAGTTCCACGATGAATCGGAGATGAGCAGAGATGTGCCTCACAGGATTAACTTGGTCATCCGTAGATTCGTTTTTTGGATAGCGCGTTACCGAGAAAAATCTACGACCAAGTTACTTGAACAAATTGAACCGTTTTTATGTTTTCGGTATATTTAGACTTGGCTATCCTACCAAATGCGCCAATTATATTTTAGGAACTTAACATGTTGTTTTTAAAAAAAGTTTATTTTATTAAAAACATAGTGAATGGTTCTTACTAGAAGGACGGTTACAACAGGAGTGCTTTACAATTCTACGTGATAACATGTTTATACAAAGATGATCTTAGAGACGTAGCTTTTTACTTCACACCTTAAACTGCTGATTATATAAGTTTAATATGATTTAATTTCTATAAATGCTGCGAAATATGGGGTGAGGCGTTCACATAATTCGTATATTGTTTACATGTGTACAAATACATACAAGATAGTGTAATAAATCTTCGCAAGATGATGAAATGATGTATTTACTTTAATAACACAATAAATGCACATGAAAAACTGATTGATAATAATCTCAGCTCTGTGTCAGTACTTGGTTTAAGTACCGGCGATTTTAAGATCCCTTAAAGTAAGATTGGGGGTAGCTGTAACTTTTTTGGTTGTAACATACGTACATATTTAATTAGCGCGATCATAACTAAGAGGTAAATAAATAAAGAACAATAACTTTCTTGTTGAGCTATCTTTAAATACTGAATAATGTGCAAAATAATAAGATTCCGAATTCTAAATATCATTCGCAGATAATCTTTAAAAATGCCCCAAAGATTAGTATTCGGTATTAAATTAAAATTTTCCTTTTACAAATAAATTGATGTACCGCTTAAATTAGTTTTCTAAATTAAGAAATCACTTAATCACTGTTTGTTTGCTAATAACTAAATCCGAAAAGTTATTCCCAAAGCACAAATTAATTATAAACGTCAGTACGGGCCTCTTTATGTATTATTTTGAAAATAAATGTCTGAAATCGTCAAAATTCTTTACGTCCCAGAATTCTACAGATTAAAATTAAAAATGTAATGTTGCTTTACGATCGTATATTATTTACAAAACAAAAATAACATTACAAGTAATTCATAAATAAAAATAACAAATTAATATGGACAATATTTATTATATTCTGCAGATACAATTCTGACACGCAGTCCAGACTGTGTTACAATATTGCAAAGTAAGTTTTTTCAACATAAGCGGACTAGTGGAAAGAAAGATGAAGACGGGACTTAAAGTGGAAACACTCGAAGTTATGCATTTATACGAAATATAATTTCAACATAAAATGTGTGCATTCTTTTGCATTTAATCATTATTTTTGTTTTAATATTTTTTTACTTGAATTTTTAAAATAATTAAAAAACGAGAATTGTGTATTTTTTATTTCGCAATAATTATAGATTTGTCTTTGTCAATGTATTTGAGTATTAGAAGACGCCGGGTCGGGGCTAGTGGGTTGGCCTTATTGGTATTATAGAGGGGGAACACAGTATTTTGCAATATTACCCCGGCTCTGGGCAACCTGCTTCACACCAAACGGGGTTCACGAAATTTCATTTTACAGTTTGAATAAAAAAATGAGAAAATATTTTTTCACAAAAATATAAATTAAAGTTACCTCTATGGGGCTCCGTAAATAATTTTTCATATTAAAGGTAATATACCCATTGAAAATTCATTTGAAAATCTTTTATAGTATTTATTTGAGTTGTGATTTAATATTTCAAAAGTTAATATTAAGAAGAAAAAAAATAAGAACGGAGCCCCATTAACTTACTCTTCTGTTACATGTTAAACAAAAATTTATTTTGATTGCTTGATCGGTGCGTCTGTAATTTGAAATTAAGAAAACTGCTATTTTAAGCAGCGCCGGTTATGGCCTTAATAATACACTGAAGAAACTTAAATTATATAAAGATCTTGGAACCGATGGTCTGATATATGGACAGCTGCAAAACTTACCCAACGAATGGATGATGTATCTTAAAAACTTATTAAATAATTTCCTAGCAAAAGAGGATCTACCTCAAGAACTTAAAACAATTAAACTAACACCTCTACATAAAAAGGTGACCCCAATGACGTAAAAAAATAAAGCGGCATAGTGTTAATTAACGCTATAACAAAACTTCTTACCTTCATTCTAAATGAGAAATTCCAGATTAAGGTTGAAAGTAAAGCTATTCGTCCGGAAGCCCAGGCAAGGTTTCGTAAAGAACAATTATGTCTAGACAATATATTTGTTCTCAATGTAGTCATACAGTTATCATTTTTAAAAAGTAAAAAAGGAATTACGGTATATTCGTTAATTTCCAAAAAGCTTGCAACTCTATCTCCCACTCAATACTCTGGAACAAAATGTATCAATTTGGCATAAGCGGGAACATTATAAGACTTCTAAAAATATTTACGATAAAGCTTCTTTTCGAATCAACATCAATAATGAATCATCGCAAGAAATACAAATATCGTAAGGTGTTTTACAAGGCGAGTCCCCTACTCTTCGAATTATATATCTCAGATTTAGAGAACTACATGAAGCAAAACATCTTGAGGGCTATTTTGTGAACAATACAACTGACATCCTCACGTTGCAATATACCGATGACTTAGTAATACTTGCTCACACACACACACACACACACACACACACACATGTGGAGAAATGACATTCAAAGAAAACTAAACGCTTTACCGGACTATTGTTATCTTCACCAGCTTTGTATACATGAAGATAAAACAAAAACTGTTCACTTTCTAAAGGGCCGAACTCCAAAAAAGTTATACAATTCTCTAACAGGTACTTAGGCACTACTTTTATGGCAAGTGGAATATTTAATAAAAATAGTAAAGAGAAACTATACAAGGCAAGAAGAATTGTCAGGTACTATAAAAACTACAATGCTAGAAGCGCGAACACGTTGTTGGCAAACTTATATGGAACTATACAACTCAGTAATAATGCATACATTATCTTATGGAGCAGAAGTGTGGGGATTATTTCGAACAGAACTGATTAAGAAAGGGGTAACGCAATAATTTAAAAGTATCTTCGGTTGCCAAAAAACAACGCCAGGTTATATTATTAGAAAAGAGTTAGGAGTTAAGTCAATGGCAGTAGTAATTTTAGAGTAAACCCTTCGGTTCTAGCACAAGATTTTATTAATGTTGGATACACGGTACATATAATTATGTTACAACAGCTTTATATCAGTCTCCAAAAAAACACAAATGACATCACACTTGATAAACAGCGCAATAACAACTGGGTAGCAAAACTTCAAATCCTTGTCTCAGAAGTTAATTTTCCTCAAGTGTGGGATAAACAAAGCTGTATACTTTTGGAAAAGGAAATCGATAATATTATCAGGGCATATAACGAATTATGTTACGAAAATGACACAATGAGAATAATTAACACTTCTTACAATTTCTACCTAATTTCCCAAAATTATTTCTCCCTCGACATTCGATATTTGTAACCTGTATGAAGAAAATTCCCTTTACCATTTTCTGTTTAAATATCCTATGTATGACCCCATCCGAAGTAAATTTATTAGGAATTACATCCCACCTGTAATTGGGAAGGAGACAATTCAGTCATTACTAGCTGAGCCAACTATAGGAAAAATGTTCAACATCATAAACTACTTCCAAAATGCCCTGAAGTTAAGGGCATTTGTACACAATGCTTAAATTTGCAATTTGTTAATTTACTGTTAGATAAATAATTTGTTGCAATTATGTACATACAATCACTGTACCACTACATTTGTATAAAAAAAATTTCTGCGAGCAAATACATTATTATTATTATTATCTACACAAATATGAAAGAGAACTCTAAACTGGTAGAAAAAAGTTTTTAGAAATGCCTAACGATCGTTACCCTAGAGCCTAAATTAATATATAATTGTCTGTATCAACTTGATATTTATTTAATTTTTTTTATGATCCCATTAGAATTTTTAATCTATCTTTGAAGAGATATTCAGTAAATTTAAGTGATTAAAGACTATATGACAAGTGAAAGTAACTGCCCATTGGCAGTACTTTACTTACATTTACTTAGTTTGCTATAGTTACTATAATTAGAGTTGACTAAATTAGATAATAGTATAAGAAAACTTAATCCTAAGAAAAACTTATTTATATCGGTCCGGTAAATATAGAGGGTTGTGAGGTTTTAAACGTTTAACACTACCGCACAGCACAAGATTCACGACTAGTTTAATTTTATGACACTTTTATCTTTGAATGTATCTTGCACTCAGTCTGGGGATTTCTTCTTTAACGGAAGTCATTTGGAGATCTTGTGAAATTATCCAGTTGGGTACTTGGAGCATTGATAATCGTACCAAGGATGTTTTATTGAAATATTTCGATGATTTCGATGTAGGAGGTACTTGCTGATCCCCATAGTTCGATGCCGTAGGTCCAGACTAGCTTGATTGTTGCCATATAAAGCAGCAATTTGTTGTTGGTGGAGAGGATATATAGATACAGCTGTTTTATCTTTAAACCCAGCTGATTTCGTTTGGTCCAAATGTGTTTACGCCAAGTCAGACGTCTGTCTAGGTGCATTCCTAGATATTTGACATCCTCAGCTTGGGGTAGCAGGCGGTTATTTAGATATATTGGGGCGCATGTGTCTCTTCTGGTTATTAAGGTGATGTGGGTAGATTTATTTTCGTTGGAGTCGCCAAGTTTTTAACCAGCACTGTATAAGATCCAGATTCTTTTGTAAAAGTTGCGAAGCTAATTTTGAGTTCGAATGTGATGCCAGTATTGCTGTATCGTCTGCGTATGTAGCAATTGTTGTTTGATCCACGGGAGGAAGATCAGCTGTATTTAGAAGATATAGAATCGGCCCAATAACACTTCCTTGGGGTACACCCGATTCCACTGGAAGCAGATTAGTGGTTGCGTTTTGATATTTTATCTTGAAATGAAGATTTGGAAGTACTGGTAGGGTAAGTCACGTTTCAACTTGAAAAGTAACCCAATGTGCCAAACTTTGTCAAAAGCTTGACTGATGTCAAGGTATGCAGCTGAGCAATACATCTTATTTTGAAGGCTGTTGTTTATAGCTTCTACTACTCTGTAGATTTGTTCAACTGTGGCGTGTTCTTGTCTGAACCCAAATTGATGATTTGGACTAAAGTTTTTCTCCAGAATAATTGCATACAGTCTGGTGAGTAGTGCTTTTTCAAATAAATTGGACATGATTGGTAACAGGCTGATTGGTCTTTACGAAGTTACGTCTTCTAGATTTTTGCCAGGTTTTAGGATGACAACGATTTGAGCGATTTTCCATTGACTTGGGGAATAACGGAGTCGAAGGACTGCATTGAATAGGATAGTTAGATGTCGGATGCATTTCATTGGTAGTTCCTTGAGTAGTTTTCCAGTGATAAAATCAATACCTGGGGCTTTTTTAGGGTCTAGTTTATTTATGATTATATTATAAATCTCATGAGTTTTAAAATATTTTATTTGTATATCACTAGAGGACGTGTTATTCAAAGATTGGCGGAGGTTTTCTTCTTCGACGCTGTCATTCTCGTCTGCTGGTGGGAAAGGTTGAAAAAACTTGTTGTTATTTCATCTTCAAGACGAGGGTTGTTAGAAGATTTAGCATGTTGCTCCATCAGACCTTTCATCATGTGTTTGAGTTTAGTCATGTCATTGGATGAGGATGTTACATTGCTAACGGTTTCGGTTTCGTCTTTTTTGGTATTATTTTGCTGTACAACTTGAGCAAAAGATTTGCCAGCATGCAACGTTTTGGCTTGAGTTTGGTTCGTTGATTCATTACTTGTTGACTGGTGTTTTGGGCGAAGTGGTGGAAATTTTCTTTTTATCTCATTTTTGTAGACAGCACAACCTTTGTAGTGCGCAGGGTGATTCTCACTGCAGAGAACACATGTAGTGCATTGCGGTATTTCTTTTTTGGTCGTAGAGGTTCGTTCTTGATTTTTATTCTCATCAGGAACTCTATATTGTATATCTCTTTCTTGTTTTCTTTGGACTGAATTTCAACAAAAAAACATTGGCAGTGGATTTTTAGATACCCTATGTCTTATGTTGGAGATATTTATATAAGTCAATTTCTTGTTTTAGGTCATTCAAGTCTACTGTGTGATGAAGATCTCGAATTACGACTTTGAATTTCTGATCTAACTTAGATTGAAAGTGGTGAAACACAGTTTTCTTCTGTTCCAATATTTTGATAATATTATTGTAAGTTTCGCCGGTTTTAAGTTTAACTTTTGCTTGCGAATTACTTACTAATTTTATTGAGTAGTCATCTTTGGCGTTTTCTTCTAGCATGTCAGTCAGAGGTTTTATATTTTCGATAGCATGTACGAAAATTGGTGGTGGCCGATTTTCTTTCTTTTCTGTTTCAGGTTCGTCTTCAATATCTGTTGAGATGTTTAGAAAGAGATTTTTTATAGGTTCTTTAAGTGTTTTTTGTTTGACGTTTCTTTCTTCTTGTGAACTATTTTGATTTCTTTTATTGCTGGGTGCAGGAAACCAGTCGGTTTTACCGGTTGTCTGCTGTAGCGCTTTCCTTGTAGGAATTACGGGCGGTGGTTAAAGATTTGCGGGGTCCATTTAGCTCGTTGAGGGTGGAGTTGGCTCAGTTGATGTATTTTCCGAATATATTACGATTTTGGTATGGCGGGAACGATTTTTAATTGTTTAATAATGAACCAAATAATATAATAATCGCATTTACATTTATTGTGAATCACTTTTCAGGAACCATTAATACTTTCTTTTGAAATAGTTGAACAACAGCTTAAATAATATAAGGTATATTAACAATAATGAACAAAAATAACAAGAATTACAATGACGCAAAGAAAATATAAATGATGTTAACTAAACACTTAATGAAATTAAAGTATATAAAAAAATTATATTAATATTCATTTAATATTATTTTGAATTCAGAAAATAAAATAATTAATTACAAACAAATATCGCGCACAAGAGACACTTCCAAGCTACTGGAGAACCGGGTTTAGACTAACTTCCCAACTTGGAAAAATACAAACTCCAACTTACATTCAATAGGGGTAAACTGCATAGAAAAATAAGAATAACATATTTGAAAAAATGTCCGCCCAGTGGGTGTAAAACGTACAGATTATATTTTTTCCGAAATCATTAAATTACTAATTAAAAACATAAATAAAAAGCATTATGTATTTGTACAACGTTAGCTAGCATGCTTGTGAAGCTAGCTCAGCCCATACCGAGTGCCCACTTGTAGTGCATGTAGATGGTTAGTTTTTCGTTAGGTGAGATAAGTTTTGCATTCGATTACGTAAGTTTCGCAAGGCTTGTTGAACTTAAAAAAAAACAAAATGGGCAGGCTAACTTCACACTAGCCTGCCCAAATGCGTATAATGAAATAAATTAATAGGAGTGTGTATCTTTACCGTAAGTTTTATTAAGTTTTAACAAAATAAAGTTTAGTTTCAAACTCGTTCATATTAAAAAAATGTTAAACTTGGGCAGGCTAATTTCTTATTTCCGCAACCCAATGCAAAAATTAAAAGTTTCAAGTTATTAACATAAACGTCTTGATTAGTTGTCGTTAGTTTTGATATAATCAACGTTAGTTTTGGAACGGATTAGTTCGAAATTTCATGTATATATTTGGGCACGCCAGAAACCTGCTTTTTAAAATTAATATTTAAAGCTCTCAGTTTGTGTCAACAAGCGTCATACTATGCACTGGGTTTAGTTTTGACAAAATTTACGTTAGTTGATGGTTCGTTCGTTCGTATGCGCATATTTCTAGAAAACTAGTGACGCAGTTGGACAAGCCAGAAACCAGTCATTATTTAATTACTTTTAAAGCTCTCAGTTTGTGACAACAAGCGTGCATGAATGCACAAATTATTTTCCAAGAGGGAATAAACGCATTTAAAAAAGAAATTCTGGTATCCCTTAGCTTATCGAAGAAAACGAGGATATTAATAATTTTCAGACCACCACTCAAACCAAGTGTCCCGCTCCGTGTGGTGCTTCTGTAAGACTATCAGTTCAGTTTTCTAGGTATATTTTTGTCGACGTTGATTATCTTGGAATGCCTAATCTTTTGAACTCAACCACTGTTAACAACAGGGAGTATACACTTACGGAATTTCCTTCTGATTTGGACCTAGGTGGAACAGTCTACAAGTTAATAGGTATTGTTGCGTATAAACCAGGTCACTATATTACTTACAGCCGTCGTCCAGGAAATGTATGGGAACGCTATGACGACACTGCAATATGGAAGAAAAAGTCAAACCTCATTTAATTATGTACATAATGGATAACCAGGACTAAGACCCTTGTAAATTAGTATGGGCATATTTTTTGCATGTATTAGTTCATTTTGTAGTGTATTTACTGCCATGTTATTATAATAAAAAATTTATTTTCTATAACACTGTTTAGGAAACTAGGCATTCCACAACTAAAAATTGTTATGGAATCACTAACATTCCATACGCTGCATATGGAATATTTTCGACGAATTAGAGCCGCGTATTAGCGAGATATATGAAGCATCTTGATTCAGTTACTATGGTTACGTCCGTTTGTTTTAATTTCATTTATTTGAATTGACGTTTACAACAGTTTTATATTTGCATTTTTTGTATATTTACAAAATCTTGTTATAGAAAGTATAGTCTACAACGTGTAACGTAATGGCATATCCCACACTCGCAAACCGTAGCCCTCGCCTTCGGCTCGCACTATAAACTTTTTGCTCGCGTGGAATAGGTGCCAATACATTACTTGTTGTAGAATATACTTTTAAAGAATTTAATTTGAACTGTATGTATTTCCTTTAATAATCTATATTGTAAAGAGCGCATGAATTTATAAAGCGCCGTTTAGGAAAACCATTGCTCGAAAGCAATCTATTAAACCTATTTTTGAAAAACTGCATTACTGGATTTCTATAAATATGCCCGTGCGAACGAACGTACCTTCAACTAACGTCAATTTTGTCAAAACTAAACTAAACGCATAGTGTAATGGTTGTTGTCACAATCTGAGAGCTTTAAAAGTAATTAAATAATGACTGGTTTCTGGCTTGTTCAACTGCGTTACTAGTTTTCTAGAAATATGCGCATACGAACGAACGAACCATCAACTAACGTCAATTTTGTCAAAACTAAACCCAGTGCATAGTATGACGCTTGTTGACACAAACTGAGAGCTTTAAATATTAATTTTAAAAAGCAGGTTTCTGGCGTGCCCAAATATATACATGAAATTTCGAACTAATCCGTTCCAAAACTAACGTTGATTATATCAAAACTAACGACAACTAATCAAGACGTTTATGTTAATAACTTGAAACTTTTAATTTTTGCATTGGGTTGCGGAAATAAGAAATTAGCCTGCCCAAGTTTAACATTTTTTTAATATGAACGAGTTTGAAACTAAACTTTATTTTGTTAAAACTTAATAAAACTTACGGTAAGGATACACACTCCTATTAATTTATTTCATTATACGCATTTGGGCAGGCTAGTGTGAAGTTAGCCTGCCCATTTTGTTTTTTTTAAAGTTCAACAAGCCTTGCTAAACTTACGTAATCGAATGCAAAACTTATCTCACCTAACGAAAAACTAACCATCTACATGCACTACAAGTGGGCACTCGGTATGGGCTGAGCTAGCTTCACAGGCATTTAGCTAGCTGTTGCGACGGGGATGGCTGTGACAACAAAAGTACTGCCAAAGTGTCCAAGTTTGTTATAATTTTAATTAATTGTTTATATTCTTTCACGGGTTCCGCATGTGATCTGCATTAAATCCGATAAGTTATTATCAAAGGTAAATAATACATAAATTCACCAATAGTATTATAGAATAATTTGTTTGTTATTTTAGGTTTGTAATTCGCATTTGACACAAGAATCTGTGAAGTAAAATTTTGACAAGAGTCTGTAAAGTTTAACTTTATCTACTATTTTAGCTAACTTCGCGTAGCAATATCGTGTACTATAGTATCTATTTCTGAGGAATATAATTTGTGTGTACATATAAATATATAATACGTAAGGTGTAACACTCTACTCTCAGACGTTCAGTAGTAGAAATATAAATTATTAATACTAGTTGTTTTTCTTAAATTGTTTCAATAAATATTTTAAAAATTTATTAAAATTATATCTCAATAATAACAAATATTTTAATTTTATATTAATTTCTATTTATCTGTTAAAAATTTTTATTTGAAGATACATGGATATACTCTATTTTTTTTACCTCTCGCCTACCTCTAGGTAAGGTAGGTATTGATTTTGGTCAAGAAATTGGGTAGTGAGTTTTCCATGAATAAGCACGTTTTAGGGTCCCTACAATACGATATTATTTTTTTCGCCATGATGTCTGTATGTATGTATGTATGCATATATGTGTGTGTATGTGTGTATGTGTGTGTTTGTGTGTATGTGTAGTCTGGCAATTTTTTCGTCTCGCATAACTCAAATACTATAATACCAAAAATACAATTTTGTGAATTTTTGCTTCTTATATTTAAATGAAGAGCTGATTAGATTTTGAATAAAATTGGTTAACCGGAAGTTGCAGTTTACTTGAAGCCCTTAACAGTTTTTCGTGAAAAACACGATTAAATTTTTTTTTCACCAATTTATGTTATTTTGAAAGTTGTAGAATATTTAATTTTACATGTTTTTTGATTCCACTAGCTTTATTAATTTTCATTGGATTTAGAGATAATAAAATATAAAGATATTAGATTTCATAAATCTTGCACTCCTTGTACACCATGGAAACACTTAAAAAATTTTAATTTTTTACGAAATGTGACACATGTCATTTTAATGTTAAGCTGTTTTCTTAGTGAAATATATGTCAAAAAATTAAATAAATATACGAAATAGAATTAAATATTTCAAATATAAATAGAAAATAAACAAATAAGAAGGTATGTATGTATCATCAAATACTATTTTGTATCGTTCAAGAGTAGTATTGGGCGGGAGGCTTTGTGCTGGCCACATCAGATTTTTTCTATTAAAGTTATATGTTACGGTTAGGTTAGATTTCATTACATATTTCATTTTCTCTTCATTCATAATCACCTAAAAATCATAACTTTAGTTTTGGTAATTCATTCGTACTCATTGCTTACCGTTTGGTTTTCATCTGTTCTGATTTACTCTCATTTTTCTTCTTATCATTCATTATCACGTCAGCTGTCATTTGTCAGGTTTACTGGAATCCGGTCAAGGACCGCTTGGTTTTAATTTAAGTAGTTCAGGAGTTGTGATTGCGATAGTGGCAAGTTGCTCGTGTGTCGCGTAGTCTATAGGATCTGCTGTTTATTTATTATTGCGCACGGACTCGCGATACGTTGGCCATCGTATACGTCGAACGGTATTGTTGACAGCGCTAGTCACATGTCTCGGAGGGTGTTCCCTCACGACGCAATCCTAATCACTATTGGAGGCCACAGCCCCCTGCTGCTTTTGTTATATTTGTACTTTATGCCAAGGCTAGGTCACGTGAGCCTTGATAGGACCCTAGAATTGGAAAGTTTAGTAGCTTTACTGTTATTTAAAGTATTTTGCTTGCTTATCATCAACTTTGTACGCATTAACACGATTTATTTTACTGTATCATTATTTCCCGTCAATATAAACTTATGTGTTTAGTACTAAATGTTGCATTGCAATTGATTTTACGTACCTTATTTGTTCCTGGACCGAATTCCATTTTTTGGCGCCCCGGATTATACACTTAAAAAAAAAAGGACTCACGACCGACTTCACTGAGCATAGCCGTGGTTCGACTGTAGTTACACAGGATCGTCGAGGCAAAATATTAACGCCGACGGACGCGTAGCATATAGTCCAAAATTATATATTAAATTATATTATATATACAAAAGTTGCTTGTAAAATAAACAAAAAAAAATTAAATTATTTTTCGGTGATGCTTTTTTGCACTTTCAGAACATTATGTACAAAATTCTATATATACGTAACAGTACTTTGAATGTTAAAAAAAGTGATCTCAACAATGCTTTCAAGATTTTGAAAACGGGCTAATCAGACGTAATTTCATAATGCAGACTTCAAAAGGTACAAAATAAACCTCAAGTACCTTCAAGAACTGCATCTAATATTAAACCGTTCACATATAGTGAGGTTTTTACCATCATGTGCTCAAAATCCAAGTTTAATCTTTTTGAAAACCATATTTTTGATTTATTGCCTACATATATCATATTCTGATACAAGGGATTTAAAGCTTAAGTATTTCCCTTGAAAAAGATACTCCAATATTTGAAATTTCAGGCGTTTGAAGCCACTGGATCTGCACAAAGTTATTTAGAACAGCGATTTACGCGAAAAGTTCAACATTTACGCAAAATTCTGGAGAAACTTTTTTTGTTCAAAATTCCATGCACTTTAATTTGCTCTAATTATATTTTTCGACATTTCTCTTATTTTTCAAGATATAGCCTAAAACGCCTAGATTTTTTTGTGTCATATTTACTCGGAATATTCACTACATTCGTGGGGGGACTCATTTTTAAACTTTTCTCCTACAATAAATACTGCCGAAGCCGAAGCTGTAAATCTGTATTTGATGCCGTGATGATCATACCTATTATTTTTTGCCGATTTAGAATTAATATAAATTTACTGATTATTTTAAATACATATTTTGAAGATTATCACCATCAAATTACTTATTTGTTGAACCGTTGCTTATGTATTTAATAATAATAATTTATTTAGCACATTACATACGTTTATCTAAGACAATAAAATGAAATATTACAATTAAATACATGAAAATAGTACAATAAACACAAATATAATAATTAATAGTTCACTGAGTTTATATTATAATTTCGGAATTCCTGTACACTCTAAATGGCATTACATAGTAGAATATTTTAACTTTTTTGGGCAAATCCCAAATTATATTTGACAGATTAAACATAATTTAAACATAAAGTAGCAAAGCCGTTATGTGATTTGATTAAACTTTTGTGTGGAGTTGCTATATTACTTTTATTTCTTCTTTCTTATGAGTGATGATCGCTATGAAATTTATGGTATTGTAGATTGTGCTTTGCGTATATTAAGTTTTCCAGGATGAATAGGGATGGCATTGAAATTATATAAGGTCTAGAATGGACAATACATCTAGCATTAAATATTATTCTAACATTTTTCTGTAAAAGAAATATTCTTATTGCATACGGAGACTTGCCCCGAAGCAATATGCCGTAACTCATGACAGAATGAAATAGACTGAAGTATGCTACTTTAAAAGATTGTTCGTCAATTACTTGAACCAACTGCCTAACAATAAATATAACTTTACTGGGTTGTTTCAATTTTGAATCAATTTCTATGAACCAAGACAGATTATTCGCAAAGTGTAATCCTAATAATTTGACAGTTACTAAGTTGTCCACTTGTGGTTGTTTTAAACTAATTATAATATTCTATTTCTTGAAAATATTAATAGTTAGTTTATTAGCTTTAAATCATTCAGAAACATCTTCAACAGAAGAATTCTGTTTCTCAAGTACTGCATCTAAATCGTGATCTGTTGTTGGAATGGTGGTATTATAGGCGTATAAAATTAGTTTTGCCTGTGAAATATTGGATGGCAAATCGTTTTTATATATTAAAAAAGGGTCGGCCCTAAGTGAGACCCTTGCGGGACACCGCGTATATCTGAAATCTTTGCTCTAAAGTACGACTTTAAAAGTTTTAAAGGGACACCGCGTATACCATAAAATTCTATTTTTTTTTTGTTACTTTGCGTTTGTTACGCGGTTGCTATGTAAAATATTTTTAAAGCGTAGGTAAAAATAACGTTAATTGCAATTATCTTGTATCTGCTTCCAATTTTCAGATAAAATAAATTATAAGTATATTAAGACGTACGTTAGTATGTCCTGCCAAGATTACGCAGTAGTCGAGTAAAATTCTGCATTGAAATCCTGAAAAATTGATAAAGTATATTTTATGGCTGAATTTTATTCCTTGTTGTTCGAAAATTAAAAATAGCCAACAACTAGAACACCACCCCCACGGCTTCATTTTGATTTTAAGGGTTAAAAAATGGTCTTTTTCGAATAGTTGCGTTTTCTACATTTTCTTTAAATTTTACAGGAAAATATCAAGAGGGCAAAGTTGTAGAGCGAAAAATTTCCGATCGAGATGGTGTTCTTAAAAAAAACTATGCGGATTTTTTTCACTAGAGGAATCAAAAATATTACATCGTTTTGTACGTGATAAATTCAGAATATGACATAAATGATGTGACACACACAGATGTCATTGTGAAATCGTAATTTAGAGATCCTAAAACGTGCGTTATCTGTAGAAAACTTACTATCGAAAATTTTGACCTGTCCCAATACCTCCATTACAGTGTTATTTTCAAATGCAATCAGCAAATATCGCGCGTATTTATCAACTAAGCAATTTATTTCACATAACATGATTTATACAAAAACATATACCGTAATTGATAGCGGATGTACATTCATGATATCATTTCCACTATTTCCAGTTTACTAGTAATTAATATCAGCCTAACCAATTATGTTTTTAAGATACTTCTTATGTATGTGAAAGTTCGTTTCTTTGACAACAAAATGCAATTGGTACAGAATAATATTTATTATTATAGTAATGATATTTTTTAGCTAGAAATTATGCGAAATATTAATTTGATCACTAGTTACATATAAAACAACAATAAAGGTACTTATAACTTCTATTTTTGCTCTTCATATATATTTTGAATTACGAGTAATTGTATTCACAATAAAACACCAAGTACAACACTTTTATAAATGTTTTGTGAGTATTTTCATACAATAAATATTGGCTCCTAAGGCTGCTACGCACAAATTCGTATTTTCTAGTGGACGAATTTCTGAACATAAATCACTTTGTCTGTCGTGTTTTTTATGTTCGGAACACTTCTCTGTTCTTTTACGTCCAGATCAATGAACGTTGGGATTTCATGAAGCGGCATGTGTCCACTTCAGCTATTCGGCTACTCCAGACCTGTCAGTCGGTATCAGATCAAGGATGGAGGGCTGGAAAAGCTGACGTAGAGAAGTCTTAATTTACGATTTAAAAAATATATGTTACGGATACGGAAACACATCGCATAATTTAATTTTTTCTTTGTTTTATGTGAAGCAAAATATATTATAGAATGTTTTATTAGATGCTGATTTGATGAAAATTTGTATCATGTTGTAGTTTAGTAAATGACACTAGTTAGGTGATGTTGAAATTAAAACTGCAGTACTCTATTTACTGAAGCTAAACTATTTAACGCCATAAAAGATACCTAGGTACTAATATTAAATTTAACTAGGTACTATCTGTACTGATAACTGTATTATTTATTTGTATTTATCATGATTCTCCAATTTTTCACTCATTATATTCTTATATAATACTGATTAATCGTCAAATCACCGTGTTATATATCTTATATTGCTGGCTTGTGGAACCTATTCGATTATTACCAGAATTTAGGAATTCACGCTGAATTTACTATACACTAGCAAACATTTCAACATTTTTGGGCCATTTTTTATTGAAAATATTAATGCTGACAATTACATAGAACTTCTAATAGAAACAATAAGGCCTGACATTGAAAATTGAAATATTGAAACTGTGTGGTTTCAATACGATGGCTGCCCGGCTCATTAAGCTCGAGTAGTGCGAGTATTTTTAGATGATGTATTCCCCAATCATTGGATTGGTAGAGGAGTAAGCATTAATTGACCTGCCAATCGCCGAATTTAACCCCATGCGACTTTTTTGTGGGGTCATTTGAAGAATATTATTAATAGACAGAGATTTGGGAGTCATATGCACATATTCATAGTCGATGCTCACTTTGGTACTTGAGTATTACTTCGCCAAGCATTACTCCGGTCGTTCTCGACCTCAAGCACATGACATGTTTCATAGTCGAAACTTCGTGAATTCTCGGCTAAGTACTAACCTTAAGGTAGAGATTTGGAGAATTTTTTGTTGTTGCGTTGGGAATTTTGATAATTTGACAGTTTGACAGTAAACTTTATATTAAAAAATCTGTTTTGGGCACCACAATACCTCCTGTCATAGATTTCTTATCTAACAATGCAGGAACACGGACCACCACTATCAAGAAATGCTCATCCCTTCAAAAAATTATGACACATGTCAAAAAATGACATTTTTCAAGCGTTCTCTTTTTTCTCAAAAAGCATAGGTTTGCAGATTTAAACGAATATGTCAAAATATAATAACGTGCTGTAATTCGTAAATGGTGACAGTAAGACAAAAATATTTAAAGCAGTTGTAGATAATAATATTTGGAACATTATTCTAATAACATAAATTGTCATTAAACCATAATTTACTGAGATATTTCAAAATAACTTGACACAATGACAGCTAATGTCAAAATGTCAGTATTTTAATAATCAAATCTATCTAAAATTTAAAAAAAAAAGCATCAAGCATTACTCAAGGTTGGTCATGCACATATTCATAGTCGATGCTCACTTTGGTACTTGAGTATTACTTCGCCAAGCATTACTCCGGTCGTTCTCGACCTCAAGCACATGACATGTTTCATAGTCGAAACTTCGTGAATTCTCGGCTAAGTACTAACCTTAAGGTAGAGATTTGGAGAATTTTTTGTTGTTGCGTTGGGAATTTTGATAATTTGACAGTTTGACAGTAAACTTTATATTAAAAAATCTGTTTTGGGCACCACAATTTGAGTCAAATTTCGAGCAATAAATTTTAAATTTTGAAATTCGTCTGCTGAGGCAACCCGGCCACATACGAGTGGCAGACTGGTGTCTTTTTATTTGTATTTTCGTCTAGTATCATGTGATAAAAAAGAAAATTTTGGTCACATTATTCAAAATTCCATCTTTTACTTTCCTACTTTAATGGACGCCATTTTTAATTCCACCCAGATCTAAATGGCAGACGTGCGCTTTTCGATGTACCTAAACGGGTAGATTCCATAGAACATACTGAAACTTTTGGTCAAATGGGTTGCAGTTTTTGAAGCTGGCTCACGGACTATTAATAAAGATCATGTAAGTTAGTCGACGGATAGAAGTTTTATTTCTGCTGACTCCCAGTCTCGACAGGGGGTTACACTATAAATATGTTAGTGGCTGTAGAAAAAATTTTGGAAGTGATTGTTTACAAGCAACTCGAAAAATACATTAACGACAATAACTTACTGTGTAAATGGCAATCTGGATTCAGAAAAAAACATTCATGTGAATTCGCGATACAGTTATGCCCATATTCATAGTCGATGCTCACTTTGGTACTTGAGTATTACTTCGCCGGGCATTACTCCGGTCGTTCTCGACCTCAAGCACACGACATGTTTCATAGTCGAAACTTCGTGAATTCTCGGCTAAGTACTAACCTTAAGGTAGAGATTTGGAGAATTTTTCGTTGTGCCGTTGGGAATTTTGATAATTTGACAGTTTGACAGTAAACTTTATATTAAAAAATCTGTTTTGGGCACCACAATACCCCCTGTCATAGATTTCTTATCGAACAATGCAGGAACACGGACCACCACTATCAAGAAATGCTCATCCCTTCAAAAAATTATGACACATGTCAAAAAATGACATTTTTCAAGCGTTCTCTTTTTTCTCAAAAAGCATAGGTTTGCAGATTTAAACGAATATGTCAAAGTATAATAACGTGCTGTAATTCGTAAATGGTGACAGTAAGACAAAAATATTTAAAACAGTTGTAGATAATAATATTTGAAACATTATTCTAATAACATAAATTGTCATTAAACCATAATTTACTGAGATATTTCAAAATAACTTGACACAATGACAGCTAATGTCAAAATGTCATTATTTTAATAATCATATCTACCTAAAATTAAAAAAAAGCATCAAGCATAACTCAAGGTTGGTCAGAGCTTGACTTGAGCCTGAGCACGCGCGAAGTAATACTTGTACACCAAGTAGCGACTATGAAACAAAATTTGATACTCAAGGCATACTCAAGTATGAGTCGAGGCGAAGTACTGACTATGAATACGGGCATTAGTTCTAAAAGAATGGACTGAAGCAGTTGATAAGAATCTGAATATTTGTATAGTTTTTTGGACTTTAAAAGAGCTTTCGAAACTATTGATACAAAAATACTTATTAATAAACTACATGCATTTGGTTCTAAAGATACAGTGCTACAGTGGTTTTGTTCTTATTTAAGCTATCGTAAACAGAGAACTAAATATATTGACAATATTTCTAATTCGCTTAGTCATGATCAATATATATCACAAGGAAGTGTTTTGGGGCTTCTTTTATTTATTATATATAGGGTGTAAATCAAAAAGCGGGCCATAGGCGCTTAACATGGGAAATTAGTTTTTTCGTGCGCAAAAGTTACCAAATGGTTTTTGATGAAAATGGTTCAAATAAAAATTGTAGAGAATTTAATTCTGCATCTAAATCACTAGTAAGATTTTATTTTACACGTCTTGTAATCCATAAAATCGGCTTTAAAATTACATAAATATTGCTCATTTGTAGTGATAGCCATGGAATTGAAACAAAATTACGTACAATTACATGACGTTTGAACTGTCAGAGAAGTTAGTTTATTAAACTTTGTAACTACTGTTTTCTAATAATTCCAAGTTAATTATCTTGCAAAAGGAATTAAATTAATAAAAATGAATCATTTTAATAATGAAGAAAAGCTGCAAATAATAAAATGGTATTATTTAGAAGAAAGTTTTAGGAAAATTCGAGATTTAATATGTGTTTTGTGGACACACACAATTCCGAGTAAAACTACTATTGAAAGATTTAGGAAGAGGTTTGAAAAAACTGGTACATTTAATAAAGGGCTGCAAAATACAAATGTACAACGTAATTCTGAAGAAAATGTGCTTGCATTAATTAAAGAAAATCACTATTTTAGTTTACGACAAATCGCACTAATCGCAGCAAAAATTGGAATCAGTCATATGACAGTATACAACATTTCATTTACATCAAGAATTGTTGCCTAATGATTTTGAAAATCGTGCTGCGTTTTGTGAAAATCAGATTTTTTGAGCATATCTCAGTAAATAATTTGAAAAGTTGATAGAAAATATGAAGAAATATTTACATTGAAAGAAAAGCAACTATTACATGGTTTATAAACGTGAATTCAAATAATAAAATTGAAAATATGAAATTTCTTTGTCCCCGAAATTCGTTAAATTCGAGTTTGATGTGCATATTTAAATTATTTGAGATTACAATTTTTTATATTATTGTAATCAATGCATTTATTGTTGTAATCAGTACATTGTTGTAATAAATAAAAATATAATGTTGCAATCAATACAAGTACTTTATTGCAATCAATAAGAATACATTGTTGAAATAAATAACGATACAGTGTTGTCATCAATACACTGTTATAATTTGTACAATATTGTAATCAATTACTATTCTTACAATTATTGTAATAAATGTAAAAATTAATAATATATTTTAATATGGAAAATAAAACATATCGTTTCGGAAACGTGTCGTGTTGTGTTACAGAAACACCAATAAATAGGTTATTTCTATAAGTTTTCTGTAAATTTCTGAAGTTTGTGGCTTAAGATTTTTAATTTATTATACTTTATGTTAAAGTGGATGTTTTTTTTTTGAGTAACTTGGGAATTGCCATCAGTTTGGATTGGAATTTCTTGGGATAGAATTGCTCATATTCTGGACTAATCTGGTAGTTCCCTTGTGAAATGATCTGTCTGAATTGGTGGGAATAGATCCAAGTTCTATAACAAGTAGTACGTTTTCACCCATCGCCAATAATTGTTAATAAATTAATTAAATATTAGGGAAATATTCAGCTTCATTAACTAACTAGAGGCTACATTTGTAATTCAACCAACAGCAACTCTTGTTACTTGTGCATTATTTATCGAACATGAAGATAAACTACCAACGGTTTTAAAAATGTGCTTCGAAAATTAATAAACAACTAAAAAGTTAATTCGTTATATTGATTTAGTTTTAGCAGTTTCTTTATGTAATCTTGCTGCTAAAAAATAATACGTATACATACTCGTAAATAGTTTTTGGATAATAAATTTCAAATTCAAAAATCTACATGTTCTTGTTCTACACATTTTCTTACATTTCTTTTGAAATTTTTATTTTAATTGCTTTGCAGATCGAGGTCCTAGTTCAGAAGAGTGATTAAAAATATTGGCAATAGTCTCCCAATTTTCTTGTTTCCAGTTAATTATTAAGGCCTTTGTTTTTCTACAGTATATGAGATAATTATTTTATTTGATAAATTACAAGAAATTCGTACATTTGAATATTGAACTACAAATCATTTACCATAAACACTGAACTTGACAACTTTTCTTCATGATTAAAATGATTCATTCTTATGAATTCAAATCCTTTTGCAAGATAAAAAATAGTATTATTATTTATTATTATTATTATAATTATTAGAAAATAATAATAACAAAGTTTAATAACCTAATTTATCTGACAGTTCAAACGTCGTGTAATTGTTTGTAATTTTGTTTCAATTCCATGGCTATCACGACAAATGAGCAATATTTATGTAACTTTAATGCCGATTTTACGGATTGCAAGACGTGTAAAATAAAATCTGATTAGTTATTTAGATGCAGAATTAAATTCTCTACAATGTTTAATTGAACCATTTTCATCTAAAACCATTTGGTAACTTTTGCGCACGGAAAAACTTATTTCCCATGTTAAACACCTATGGCCCGCTTTTTGATTCACACCCTATATATATATATATATATATATATATATATATATATATATATATATATATATATATATATATATATATATATATGTCAATGCCTAAACAAATTCATCTTTTTGGAGATGACGCTTTAATTTTCTATGATAATGAGGATTACGTTAATAACTAAGATGAACGAGGTATTAAATGTGGTATGGTTAAAGAATAATAAGCTAAAATTAAATTGCACAAAGACTAAATGTATGTTGATAGGTAGTAAAAAACTAAGAATCAAATAAATGAATTAAACTTATCAATCTTGATTGGTGATAGCAAAATCCAATATGATACGGATATCAAATATTTAGGGGTTATAATAGATGACAGATTAAAATTTTGTAAACATATTTCGCATGTAACAAAGAAATTGGCTAAGAAAATTAATTTTCTATGTAGATTGGGGTACAAATTGACATTCAAAGCTAAACTTCTAGTATACAACAGTATTGTACTGCCACATATAAATTATTGTGGAACATTTTTAATGGCTTGTAATAAAGGTCAGCTTCATACTTTGCAAAAATTGCAAAATAAAGCCATGAGGTGTATTTTAAATTGTCACAGATACAGCAGAATATCAGATATATTAAATTGTTTACAATGGTTAGATATTAAGACACAAATTAATTTTAACGCTTTAGTCTTTGTTTACAAAATTGTGCCTGAGTACTTATGTTAACTTTAGTCTTTAATAAAGAGGTACAAAACTACAGTACCAGACGAAAGTCTCATTTACATGTAAATAATGTGAAAAGTAAATCTATATTCTATGAATGTTTTGTAAATTTCAATAGCTTAAACTGGGATGTTAAGAATAGTTCAAACTTAAAAGTGTTCAAAACTAATTTGAAAATATCTCTGTTAAGTAACCTATAGTTTGTTGCAGCTTGTATTATAGCTACTATTGTTTTTGGATCTAATATTTATATTTTATTATCTTTTTACTTTTTCTTATATATTTCTATCAATTTTTAGTGGTTACTCTCTTAAATGTCATTGCAAATAAAAATATTATATATATGATGTAACTAGCATGAAGCTAAATAAATAAATATATTATTATTATTATAAATGAATGATTGATGCAACATATTTTAGTGTTTTTACATTCAAATACTTCATCTTATCTAAGTAATTTTCATAAAATAAATAGGAAAAGAAGTTCAGAGGCGAACGAATGAAATCAAGACGCATCAAATTCCTTCGAAATATTCGGAAGATAAAGCGGCAGTTTCCCAACCAAGGAATATTAGCAGCTAAACACCGCAAGGAAATGGTTTTATGACGTGAATGGCACAAAGAAACGCGTTACTAATGGCCCGGCGTATTCACACAACGGAAATATTCCAGAATCTGAAACGCGGGAGTTTTTATGTGTGGCCACCGAATAAATATACCCAACGCCAGACACAATAGGCACCGATTCTTCATTTCTTTATAGTGGGATCCGGGGATCAAGCATTTGCGTACTGGAGGTATATAAAAATAATAAATAAACCATTTACGAACAGTTTGTAAATAAAATGACAATAATTCTATTTTCATGGTATGAAATTGAATATTTTCTCTTATAATGATAAATACGTTAACAAAAAAAAATTAATAAATATGGGTGTGGCACTTTTACGGATTTTAGTATGTGACGTATTTTTATTCGTGAAGTTTGTTTACCAACCGAGAAGCCACGCTCGTATACACATTAGTTTTCGGGATACCACAAGAGATAAAGTTAGTAATGTCGACATTAGGTGTTTTCTTTGCCTTCGACAAATTCAAGAAGAAAAGTTTTCCGATCGATCCAATCACATAGACACCAGATTTTATTATGTAAAAGATCATATTGAGAAAGAAGATAAGGATTGTTGCTACTTCCAACAGAAGAAATGTTAGCTGATCTCTGTACGATGCCATTACGTGCAAAGAGACTTCAGAAATTACGAAAAGCTTGTGGCATGCAAATTAATTGAGGAGGAGTGTTGAACTTATTTAAATATCAATTAAATTGCATGACATAGTAGATGAAGGTACACATGTTATTGATATTTGTATAATAATAAAAAAAAATTTTAAGTTTTATTCACGTTCCACATTCTTGATGATATTCATTCAGCATTGTGTGTTCTAATAAAATTTGTACTGGCAAATATTGATATCTGCATTATCAGCGTGAACGATGGGTAAATAAATAACATAGAGATGGAACTAGTATTAATAAACGTAGTCAGTTTTACATTTACGCGAGTTAATTAATAGTGAAAAGACAAGATTTGGGTTTTAACGAACGCTTGGTGTGAGAGAGCCTTTGCGAATGAAATACTGGAATCACCATTATAGTAAATTGCAATTTTTGCTGTTAAAATTCAGTTGATAAATTGAGGCGCATTTTGATATAAACGGATTAATTTCCAACTACTTTTATATTAAATACTGGAAGTATTTATCGTCCTAGTGACAGATTTGAGTTCAAGATTTTTCCACTTTTACTTTTCAAATTTAATTCCATAAAAAGGGCACCTGGTAAATGCGTAAGTGTTCAATTAGTGTATCAAGTGTTATTTATCCATCGATTGTTGCTATAATGTTGCATTTCCTTTGTAGTCTTTTTAGGTTACGGTTTGGAGTACTTTTAAAAGTACCAATTTACCACGCGGTCGAAATAGTGGAGTCCACAGTGATTTGCGGGACATATAGAGATACGACGGTCAACCAAGGGAGTTGATATATTCAAGGGAATATTCCTCATCAGCCAAGTAGAGAATATCGCGTACATTGACTTTAAGTTTGGTGAACCCGTTTCATATTATTTCGACGCAGTCATTTAAATTTTGGGAAGACGGTCCTGATCGACACGCGCCATTTTATGCCTGTTGCAACGTTTCTTTGTTTATTAATTAATATTTGCTTCAATACCATAATCGTAATTCTGTGTAAGGATTTCAAAAGTTATTATTTGTATTTTATGTACATTGAGATTTCTTAAATGTTTAGTAGGATTATTAGTTTGGGAGACTACGAGTTTAAGAATGTTTTCCTAAAGTCGACAATATATTGTAGGTCCTGTAATAATCAGATTTAGATATTTAGCGTATTGTCTAGCGTGACATCGTTGATTGGCTAGTAGTTTTTCTGAATTATTAATTTTTTGCTAATATTTTATTTCAATTAATTCAATATATTTTCTTATTTCAGTAGCCTTCTCATATTACACATTTTGTTAACTTATTTATTCAACAAATCTCGCATGTTGTTACATTGATTATCGAGTTTCATTTATAGAATAATTTTTATTCAATATAAATTACCTCTCATTTATACTTGTGAAGATTTTTTTGCTATTTGGAATCAGAAACAAGAGAGAGAGTTTGCTTGATTACTAATATTGCCGGATTGAATGCTGTGGTGCCCAAATATTTAGTAACTGTTATTTATCGCCATTTTGAATCCACCTCGCACTCGAGGCTGAGCTAGCGGCATGGTAAAGTAATTTTATTTAAATTTAAAATAAATCGTAACGTACAGTAAAAATACAAAAAAATTCCTCTACATTAAACTTTTTAAGATATTTGATGTAAAATAATTAGGGAAACCAATAATTGAACATTTCAAAATTAGCAATGAAAATTGTATGGTGCGCCCTTCCATTCACCACCTGTATACAGTAGGTTCCATTTAAGGGACGAATGCATTGGGATTTCGAGAACCGTAAGTGATACGAGATTGGTTAAATTAGACCAAAGTTGGCTCTTTGGTAGGGCATAGCATAGGTCACTAGACATTTGTCAAAATGTAAATTAAGCGATTTTCTTTTTTTGCTGATAACTACGTTATATGACATAATATGATATTTTAGGTTGCACTTTCTGACAATTTGGTGAATTTGAAGAAGTACTTAAAAAATATTATATCTAAAAATTTACAAGTTACTGTTAACAACTTTGATTTTTCATATGGAGGTCATAAATAAGCCACGACGTTTTCGAATAGAGAATATTTTTTGCTATACAACTATATAAAACAGTAGTAATAAATTTTTATAATTAATAGAAAAATTTACGAAATTTGTTATTCATAATAAAATTTAAATAAAAAAATGAATCGTAGGTTTCTGTAGAAACATTTAATAATAAATAACAGAATCTTGCCATCGAGTTAGATTTAGTTTCAATGTATGGTGTGGCATACTAAGAATTCCACTAATTAGCCCAATCATAATTAACGAAATTCTAAATTTCCCTAGATATATATATATATATCAATCTAGATTAAAAATCGTCAATCAGAGGGCTTTAAATGTACCATTTTTCAATTTTTCGCTTATAACTCTAAAATGGTGCGTTTTAGTGAAAAAGTTCTTCAGTATAAAATGAAAGCTGATTAAATTTGCTATAAGTTTGGTTATATACATTATTAAGAAAAACTGAACCTTTTTCGTGATACCGACTCTGGAACTGTGGTAATTTTCAAAAAAATTGTTTTTCACTCATGTTTTTCGTAAATTTTTGTCTTCTAGATCCTCACTCGTTCATTTTAGGGGAAAATCACCAGAATAAACTTTAACAGCATTAAGTTCCCTACATCTGGTTTTCCCTCTTTGCGATCATCCAAACCCCAGTTCTAGATTAAAGGAAAATGTTTGTTCTGTGCTGAAAGCATTGATGTAAATTTTTATGGAAAACAGAAAAAAATGAAGCAGCATCTACGCAGAGCAGTTTACCATGTGCGAACAATGGAGTTTGACAAAACCCTTGCAAAACAAGCACACGTTCGAAATGATGATTGGGGTAAAGATGTGTTGCAGCGCATCTGCAATATATCTGATTTGCATGCAGCAGGCTGCATGTACCATGAAGACTGCCGCCACAAGTTTTTCTGCTCAAAGCCTCAAACCAGACAGAAGAGAGGGAGACCTCAGGAAGATTATGTTTCTGCTGCTATGGAGGAAATATTTCATTATTTGGACGAGAACGACAAAGATCAGTATTCCTTGGATGAGTTAATGGATCAAGTAAGTGGTGAAAAGGCAGAGTTGATGTGGTTGAAAAATAAGTTAGAGGAAAAGTATGGGAATAGGATCATTTTTAGTACGGTACGTTCGCACAAAACTGTTGTATGCTTTCGAGACGTGGGTGAGAGTGTTTTGAATGCTGCTTGGTATGCAGGTCGACTGGATAATGAAAAAGAAGAAAATTTAAAGGTCGTTCGAAGGGCTGCTGCAATTATACGAAAAGAGATCCAGTCTGAGGGATATGACATGAGCAAATATCGTGCAAGCGATGAGTTTCTCAATGAAGCTGCGGGGATGGTGCCACCTACACTCTTTGCTTTTATGGAGTCTCTTATCCCAAAGAAAAGTATGGGTACAGATGATATAAGAAAAATAGTATCTATTTCCCACGCCATTATTTCTGCCGTTCGTCCGCGATCTTTTATATCTTCAGTTCTGACAAGCATTGCGTACTTAATTCACCGAAAATTTGGATCTAAGAGTTTGATAAATTTACTGGCTAACTTGGGATTCAGTGCGAGTTACCACCATGCTCAACAACTGGAAATATCCTCCCTTCACCAACACCAGAAAACGACACCTGCAAATACTTTTTGCCAATATGGTTTTGATAATGCTGATTTTAATATTGCTACTCTGGATGGACGTAACACATTTCATAGCTTGGGAGGCATTAAGTGTGTCACACCAGCAAAAGCTTTACCAAAATCAGATGAGATTGAACTAATGGAATCCCCTCCTGCTATTTTAGAAGTGGGAAAGTTTGGCGTCCTTAACCTGTAGTCTTACGAAAACGTCCCAGAAAATGGGTTGAAGAAAATTTTTATCCAGGATGTGAATACTTTGAATCCCATTCCTGACCATGCCCTTGTACCGAGTCTCGAGGACACACTGTGGATGTGTGGTAAATATTTTTCAGAGGAGGGCATGCCACAGATTCCCGAATGGAAGGGTTTCATGGGGTTGGTATGCAAGCAAATAAACTTGAAATAATCTGCAATTGTACCTCTTCCCTTCATAAATTTCCCCCCGAGTGACGATACGTTGTTCACTGCTCTCAGATATGCATCAGAAGATACCACTCGTCTTGGATTAACGACTTGCTTTGTAACAATGGATCAGCCGCTCTACCTGAAATCTCGGGAAATTGTTGCTGCTAATGCTCTCAAGTTCAACAATATAAAAATGGTCCTGGGGGGGGTTTCATATGTTAATGTCTTTTTTTGGGGTGTATTGGGCACACAATGGCAGGAAGTAGGCTGAAGGAGCTCTTGTGTTGCATTTTTGCTCCAAACTCCGTGGACAAAAAGCTAAATGGAAAGGCTTATAGCAGAGCCGTCAGAGGCCATTTACTTATACAAACAGCACTAGCACAAATTATTTTCGAAAGTGCCACATTCTCGTCTGAGGACAAACAAGTCATTGTGGACATGCTCAATTCTGACGAAGAATGGTCCCCTGAAAAAGTCAGCTCAAATGTCTCTACCTTCACTCGTTTCCAAAAAAAATTCAGTGATGAGCTCTCAAGAATGAAAGCCAAAGTTCCAACAGCTGCATTATGGGTGCAGTACTTCAAGATGGTCAATTTATTGAAAAAGTTCATAACTGCACAGCGTTGCGGCGATTGGGGAGAACACCTTTCATGCGCCCAACAAATGATTCCATATTTTCACGCTTGTGGTAATTTTCATTACGCTAAATGCACACATCTCTATGTGCAGGACATGCTGACTCTGACTAAATGCGACCCTGGTGAACACCAGCTTTTTGAGCAGTATATGGATTTTGGGTACTTTAGTGTGAATAGAACTGGAAATCGATGGGCAGGGTTGTGGTCTGACATAACCATCGAGCAGACATTGATGTGTGACATGAAAAGCGAAGGCAGACTGACACGAGGGCGAGGTTTGACTGATTCTGTGTTGGCAAAATGGATAGCAGGTGCAGGCATTGCAGCTTCAATCTGTTCGTGTCTTGAAATGTTTGCGGGGACCCACAGTGTTAGCGGTGAACAAAATGTTGACTTGAGAGAATCACGTATCAAAAGAGATACTGAGGACAGAGCAAAGCTTGCTGCTTGGTTAGGAAACCGCCCTCCTTTTGCTAAACGTGACCATGTCATATCCCTTTCGACCGGAGTAATAGGTAGCACTAGCATTAATTATCATCAAGCCATGGAAATTGGATCCCGTACAATGCAAGCCTTTATTGGGATGTACTTTGCTGACATGAAACAATCTACGAAAAATACTGAGGTCCCTCTGTCTGCTATGACCAGCACTATGAAAGTTCACAACGAAGCAGTCGTAGTAGATACTTTAGTAATATTTCAAAGAACCTTAATCAGCAAGAAAAGTGATGAGGATGTTGCAGACTTATTAAGTTACGAGTTATCTCCATACCCCATGACTTTATTCAACGAAGGATGCTTCAGGAAAACGAAGAAATCTGCTCTCTATGAGGCTTTCCCTTTATGCACGAATTCAGTGAACCTCAAAACATTGTTGTAGACGGTGGTTTCCTGCTTTACAGAGTCAAGTGGAATGTTGGGACCACTTTCTCTTTCATCTGTGAACAGTTCGCTTAATATATAATAAAGCACTATTCTTCAAATTGTGCAGTTGTATTCGATGGGTACGGGGACATTAATTCCATAAAACGTGCCGAACAATACCGAAGAGAAGCATCCAAAACTTCAGTGCATGTGAACGTTTCTGGAAACATGGTAGCCAATGTTCAACAGGAAATATTTCTTACTAACGCCATAAACAAAACCCAGCTGATTGAGCTTACTGCTCATCCATCCGCTTCATCCACAGCTTTTCAGGGTGTGATACCACAAGTGCCATCTTTGGGAAAAGCAAACACTCCATCCTGAAGAGTTTACAAAAACTACCAGATAAGTCCAAGGCAATAGCGGAGGTATTGTACAATCTTTTATCCACCAAACAGCAAGTGACCCAAGTAGGAGAAGCCATGTTTCTCATCCTCTACAACGCCCCATCCAACCAAAAGGATTTAAATAAACACCGCTACAGCTGCTTCGTTAAATCGTCAACAAAGGTGAAAGCCAATTTGGCTTCTCTGCCACCAACGAAAGCAGCTGCTGCCCAGCACGCTCATAGGGTGTTCCTTCAAACCCAAATTTGGCTGGGTAATACCAACATCGACACACAAACATGGGGTTGGGTTAGAGATGAACATGGAATTCTCACCCCCGTCAAATCCACCGAACCTCTTGCGCCAGACCACATTTTAAATTCAATATTCTGCCGCTGTGCTACGGGCTGCAACAAGAGGTGTGGTTGTAGGAAGGTAGGCATCCACTGCTCTCCTGTTTGTGGATGTGAAGGTGACTGCCTAAACCGGCCGCCTGCCCCGAGGAAGACATCAACGAGAATATCGACGATGAGATCCTTCAAACAGACTAATCTTTTGTGGACATATAATAATTTTTGTGTAAAATAAAAATGAATTCCTTGAAAACAGTTTACAAAATATATTCTATAGATATATAATTATATTATATATAAGGTCTTATACATTTGTATAAACCAGATATAGGAACATATGTAGAGAAATGGAGCCATCAAATGTATAAAAAATATTATTTTATTTATTTGGGAAATCAAGAGATTTCGTTGAAATCTTGAATGTGCCGTAAGTTGCGATATGTTCAATATTAATTAACATATGGCATAAATTTTTTTAGGGAATTTAATGCTATATAAGTTTTATTTTTATGATTTTCCCCTAAAATGAACGAGTGAGGATCTAGAAGACAAAAATTTACGAAAAACAAGAGTGAAAAACAATTTTTTTGAAAATTACCACAGTTCCAGAGTCCGTAGCACGAAAACGGTCCAGTTTTTCGTAATAATGTATATAACCAAACTTGTAGCAAATTTAATCAGCTTTCATTTTATACTGAAGAATTTTTTCACTACCACGCACCATTTTAGAGTTACAAGCGAAAAATTGAAAAATGGTACATTTAAAGAACTCCACCTCCATCAGCGGCACCGGAATATGGAGGGACTTTATTTTTTCTTATACATGAGACCCCCGCCTACACACACACACATATATATATATATATATATATATATATATATATATATATATATATATATATATATATATATATATATATATATATATATATATATATATTTATATTAGTCCAGTCAAAATAGGAAAATCAGAGGAACTAAAAACACTAGTTCCAATTTTTTCAGTAATGTATATATATATATATATATATATATATATATATATATATATATATATATATATATATATATATATATATATATAACTTAAGTTTCAAGACTTTTCGATTGGGTTTTTAAAAAATTATTTATTGTACATAAAAGAGTACGTGTGAATACAACAAGTTCTGAATCTAAACTAAACTAACTTACAATACATTTATCATACTTCATCTACAAACTAGGTATACTATTACAGTTTACTGTATCATGGAAAAGTACTGAGAAATGTCCGACTCAGCACTTTATGGTGGTTGAGTGTTCTGTAACTTATATATATATATATATATATATATATATATATATATATATATATATATATATATATATATATATATATATTTAGTTAAAACCAAAGACGCGGGGATATAGAAGCGTCATTTTGAAAAGCAGTAACAATTTTCGTGATTGTTCTCAATTTATTCCACGTTCGACTTTGGAAAATCATCCAGAGACAGAGAATAATGCACACTCTTCAGTTGATAATACCGCGGAAAATAGAGCTTACGGATTGAGACGACGCAGTCAGCTCAAACCGCCAGATAGACTAGGGTTGCCCAATCTATAGTAAGTTATGTATAATAATGTATGTAAATTTTGTATTTGTATTTAATTAAGTTAGGGGGGAAATATGTGGTAAATTAATATTTAATATTATTCAGTACGGCCCTGTGTACTACTGGATCCTTAATACATAGTGCTGCGCACGCGTAAAATAAGTATTATTTATTCAATGTTGTATTTTATTGTAAACGGCAGTTCATGTTTGGCAATAAACAAGTAAAAACCATAATTCGACTTTTCCTTCAGCTACGTTCACAACAATACCTATAGCGAGGTCTGCGGAAGGACAACGTCTGTCCACCGGGCCCGCTAATATAATAATATAATGAAAAATTTTGTAATAATGTACACATTATGTATATTTTGTCCCATAAAAATTTATTTTTGTATATCTTCTAATTTCTTGTAATTAATTAAACAAATTTATGTAGGGCCAATTTCACGTCACCTTATAGTCATGTCATAAACAAAGATAATTGTAATGTACACATTATATATACCATTTTGTTCAACAAATATAATTATTTGTACGCGCTCAGTTTCTGATTTGTTTTCATAATAATTTGTGTAGGGCTATCTTCACGCGATATGGAAATAGTTATTTGTATATCAAGGCACTAGAGTATAACTTTTTATTACTAGCATTGAATTAATTATCCGAGGAGATACTTTACTTATTAGATTTCGGACGAGAACAAATATTACGAGGCAGTTATTATATAGAGGATAATATTCGAAAAGATCACGCTTTTAATTACAGATGAGAATCATAGGGCAAAAATATTAGAGCAAATTTATTTAGACGTTAGGCAATAGGTACGATAGGAGTTGCCCACTCTGAATGTTCAACAGGGACTAATATTTTTCTATTTATTAAAAGATCAATTTTGTTTTCTACCTTCGGTTTCAAGGCTAGAGCTAATGGTCGAGCCTTGAAAAATTTAGAATTTGTTCCAGATTTTAATTTAAGATCCATTTTAGCTTTAGTATATGTTCCTATTTCTTTTTCAAATAATGTCGAATATTTATTTAGTAATTTAGAAATTTTATTTTGAGAACTACAAATAAAATTAATTTCTTTTACTCCTAAATTTAGTAAGGATAAACCATCTCTACCCAACAATGGGGGTCCTCCATTTTCGATTACTAATGTTTCTAACACATAACATACATCTTGATATTTAACCTTTAACCAAATTTGGTTTAAAAATAATACCTGCATAATCTTTTAAACTAATATTTACCTCATACATTTAATATTTATTGCAGTACTTATCATAAAAAAATTTTGAAATTGCTGAATAATAATAATAATAATAATATAACTTTATTTGGCGATAGTTCAGCCGAGGCTGTTCTTACACTTAACCTTTACAGTTCAGTGAACAATTAAAAATGGTCTGAGTTCGAACATGATAATCTTAATAAAATATAATACAAAATGTTATTATAATTAGAATGATAAAACTAACTGAGCAAATGCGGGAACTGAAGGATGAAATATTATTGTTTTTGAAGTAAGTAATGTTTAAAGTTTATAGAAAATTGTACGATTTTTAATTGCTTGAATTTGTCCGGAACTTGGTTATAAATGAATGAACAATTATAACTGAAACAACGTTTGAAAACAGCGGTGCGATGATTAGGAATGTGAATATTAAATTTGTCCCTCAAATTTTTGTCATGGACTTTAGAACGAAACGATATTTTATTAGCTAGATACGATGGAGCATTAGAAATGATGTTGCGATGAATCATACATGCTACTGATGGAATCGTACTTTCTTAACCCAAAGATAAATCGCACACAACAAGCTTGTACTTTCTGTATACGTTTAGAATCATACAATGTTAGAAAAGGACCGTAAATAGTGTCACAATAGTTAAACACAGAAAGCACAAGCGAGTCGGTGAGTATCTGTCTAAGTTTTTGAGACAGAACAAAGCGATTCATAAATAATTTTTTTAGGGCTAAATAAGCTTTTCTTATTAGCAGTGTAACATATTCAGTAAATCTTAATTCAGTGTCTAATATGAGCCCTAGGTTCTTATAAGTTGACCGGAATTTTAATTTCACACCGTTTACTTGAACATTAATTAAGTCATTATCAATTAGATATTTTCTAGAATTTTTATTTCCGAATAACATAATTGCCGATTTGCTTTCATTTAGAACTAAGCAATGTGATTTTGCGTAATTCGCTATACTGTCTAAATCCTTATTAATTTTTTTGACTACGTTATTATAATCAATTGCTTCAAATGGAAAGTATAATTGTGTGTCATCAGCATAAACGTGTATGTCTGAAAAATGGATGTGTTCATGGAGATCAAATGTATAGAGCGAAAAGAATAATGGCCCACATATTGATCCTTGCGCTACGCCTTTAGAAATATATACATTTTCGGATAACTGATTTGGTAGTTTAACATGTTGGCATCTATTGTGAAAATAATTAGATATTAAATTAAGACTATGAGTATCAAATCCAAGATATTTGAGTTTTGCTATTAAAAGCGAATGAATTATTGTATCGAATGCCTTGCTGAAGTCCAGGAGAACAAGGATAGTCATTTTGTTATTATCAATGTTACGTACAATGTCATCAGTTATTTTCAGGAGAGCAGTTGTTGTGCTGTAACCCGGTCTAAATCCCGATTGTGTATCTGGTAGAATATGCAATCTGTTTACGAAGGTGAATATTTGATTGTACATAACTTTTTCTAAATTTTTTGATAACGTTGGCAAAATGCTGATGGGCCTGAGATCATTGTACGTAGCAGGATTTTTGCATTTAGGAAGAGGTTTTACTATTGCAGTTTTCCAGATATCTGGCACTATACCAGATAAGAGGCAAGAATTGATTATATTAGTTAGTTGAGGTAATAACTCAGGGATAATCAATTTCAACATTTTTAAATTTATGTTATCGGAACCCATTGCTTGTGTTTTAATGTTTTTTTATTTAATGTTTTTTTAATGTTTTAATTCAATTCGTTGTTTAAGATTGACGTAGCAATTTCTTGTTGACTGCGGGTCCCCATTTTAATAACGAAAAAAAAGACTTTGTAGCGAAAATGAAGAACACGAGAATATCAAACGATTCTACCACGCACAGACAGACACGTCTACTCAGTACCAAAGTACATCACCGAATCTTGAGAACCAGTGTCTATTTCAAAATCAAAAGTTTTATTTTCAATAATTAATGGTAATTTAAATGCAGCTGCTTTAATATTACTTGATTTTAAATTATACATTGGTTCTGTATCTTCATCTACATTTACAGACATATTATAATTATTTTTCTTCATATTTTTCGATTTACACATTGTAGCGATGTGTCCCTTTATCCCGCACACATTGCAATTTTTATTTTTGAAAAAACACATGTTCGAACTGTGATTTCGCTTACCACAAACTTTACACATTTCACCTTGAAACTTGTTGCTGGTTGTTCTGATGGCATGATGACTGTCGACGGGCTCTAGCTTGATAGCCGCGGAGCCGCGCAGTGCTGACTCCTTGGCCAGCGCGATTCTCTGCACCGCCTCGAATGTGACGGTCGTGGCGTCCTCCTCCAGCAGTCGGTCCAGGATTCTGCTCGGGCCCAGCCCGATCACGAACAAGTCCTTGATTACTGATTCCAGTTCGTCACCAAAGCTACATTTAGAAGCTAAACTACGAATTCGCGCACTCCACTCTGCTATTGTTTCCGTGGATTTCTTACGAGCGTTGTAGAAATCCATCCGAGCCGCGAAATACGATCGCACTGGTGATAAATGTTTAGATAATAACCTTTTTAGTACTTCGTATGTCTTCTCCTCCGGCTTGTTCGGAACACACAAATTTGATAGTAATTGATATGTTTCGTCGGTTAATGCACTTAATAGAAACGCACGTTTTTTAGTTTCCTCAGTTATTTCGTTAACTATGAAAAACTGATTTAATCTTGCACTAAATATTTCGAAATCTGAGGTCGTATGATCAAAGTTTTTTATATTATGCGCCCCGATTCATATAGTTTTCGTAGTCATTTTTAATTTAGTTAATTTATTTATGTGTATATTTAGATTTATTTATGTTAATTTAATTTAATTTTATTTTTTATCCTCGACGCCAACTGTTGTGAACGTAGCTGAAGGAAAAGTCGAATTATGGTTTTTACTTGTTAAACATGAACTGCCGTTTACAATAAAATACAACATTGAAAAAATAATACTTATTTTACGCGTGCGCAGCACTATGTATTAAGGATCCAGTAGTACACAGGGCCGTACTGAATAATATTAAATATTAATTTACCACAGGTATATGTAAAAATTTTCAGTGTTCGTAATTCTTCTCCTCCTAAACGACTTGGCCGATTTTGATGAAATTATTTTTTTGTACTTATGGGGTCTCCTGGATGGTTAAATGCTTTTGTTACGAATGTGAGTCAGAAAAATTTAAAAAAAAATTAAAGAATTTATTTTGGATCTCGACAAGAGCGTCATCTAACGGGTACAACTGTATCTAACAACCATCCAGGTGACCCCATAAGTACAAAAAATAAAATTTTCATCACAATCGGCCGATTAGGAGGAGAAGAATTACGAACACACGCACACCGACATTTTATATACAGGGGATGTTCCGTTTAAGTGTTACATTATTGCTATCTGGAGAAGTATTAGAGATACGAAGTTTTTTAAATTAACATACAATTTCCAAATTATATAACTATTAAAAGGAACGAAACAAAAAATTTTATTAACCAGTGGTTCTCAAATTATAGAACTTAACTTTTTTATTTTAAATAATAACCTACCTTTTTTATTAGCTTATTCGATTCAGTATTTTTTTCTGAATACAACGATATAACACATTTTTAAGTCTTACATAATAAAAATGTTGAGAAAAATGCAAATAAGAATTGTTCTTATTTCAATTTAATGATACAAATGAGAGTGCTGTGGCAGAAACAATTGAAATTTTTTAACGAAACATAAAATTATTTACAAATATTGTCCAAAATTATTTCCGTTGTCAATAATATATGATTGTACCCTTTTTATCAAATTATTTCTTACTCTTCTTAAAGTTCGCCCATCGATATTATTAATAGTATTTTCAATGGCATTTTTAAAATTTCGGGACATATGGATTTATAGACTTCATCTTTAACGTAGCCCCACAAGAAAAAGTCCAAAGGACTAAGAAAACGTAAAAAAACACAGAAAAGTTTAACTTTGACATTTAATAAGAACAATTAATTCTGCTACAGCACTCTCATTTATATCATTAAATTGAAATAATAACAATTCTTATTTTCATTTGTCTCAACATTTTTATTATGTAAGACTTATAAGTGTGTTATGTCGCTGTATTCAGAAAAAAAAAACTAAATCGAATAAGCTAATAAAAAGGTAAGTTCTAATTTAAAATAAAAAAGTTGGGTCCCATATTTTGATAGCAATAGTGTAGCATTTAAATGAATCATCCTATTTAAAGATGTCCAAGTCGACGATATCACAAATCGACACTTGTATGATGACTTCTCTCGGTCTTCTGATCGAAACCTATTTGTACGCATAACAATTCATAAATATTTTCCATCTTTCCATGACTTATCATGTAACCGCTGTCATCAATGTGTATATCGCATCCCTTTCTACACAGCTTGCTGACTGATATGAGGTTGCTTCCAAGTTCTTGTACATTATGCACATTGACGATGTTCATTCTTCCTTCTAGTAGTTTGCACATGAGAGTACCAGTTCTAATTTCAGCCGCTGGAATTTCGTGACCTCTTTTGGCTAGCTGAACCATTCGTTTCGTCGAATTCATCGCTCTGAAGAAGGATGCATTGTAGGTCATGTGTCTGGTACAGCCCGAATCTATCAGCCACGCATCAATTTAATCTGTAACATATGCGCATAGGCTTGCAATAAATGTAAGTTGACTGCTTGTGTTTGATTGTGCAATTGACAACTTCTTTGGATGATGGCTGTGATTCCGGATCATTCTTCTATTTACGACAATCAAGCTTTAAATGTCCTCTTTTGTCACAGTAGTAACAAGAACACTCCTTGACTTTCGGCTGTTATCCTTTTTGCTAGTAAAATGGTGTCGAGAACATCGTGCTTTCACATCATAACCATTCGTGCAATGCTTGAAGCGACGCAAATATATGTTTAGTAATATATCACTTACAAAATCCATACTCAGAGAATTCGCGACTCTCTGAAGCAGTAATTAAACCATCGTAATTCTCTCTTAGACGCCAGTAAACCGTCGTCCGAAAATGACAGATCAATTATTCCGAGTTAATTTTGAAACTCCTGCATACTTTCGACGACATATCTAAAAATACAATATAATACTTGATCTTCGCTGACTGACAACATCGACCTCAACATTGCCGAATTTATCCAATCCTCAGTTATTGGCTGTGGTTTGTCATCCAGGACGATATCCCAGGTTTTGTCGTTGACCAACATCCATTTTGTGGTCACTTTCCAATTTGCATAATTGGAGCTGTTTAGATATAGATTTTGCTTCTGTTTGTCACTCTCTGCCATAATACAATGTGTTTTTATCTTTTTAAAAGTGTATTACATACGGACACCCAAATATACTGTAAAGGACGCGGCAGCGACAAGTTGGAGCTTGCAGGCCGCGCCGCCGAATGAATGACGCAACGCTAGCGAGTCCGGACAAGTCGTTTACTCTACAATAGAGATTGTTCCAGAGCCTTCTAGAAACAAGGAACGTGGTATATAAAAGAGCGAATCACCGGGACCAATCAGTCAGTTAATTGACTCGGAGTCGAGTTGAGTCAGTCAGTCAGTCAGTTAGTTTACTCAGACTCAGTCAGTCAGTCGACTCCGAAGCTTGTATGAAGAACTTGTGAATATAAATATATCGCTCGGTCTGAATATAAATATATCGTCATAAATAAATATCGCTCGGCTAGTTTATATAAATAGTAGTGTTTATTTACAGTAGTTATAAATGTTCGTTTATAAGTGTTTGTATTCGTTATTTTAGTGTTATATTCCTAGTGTTAAATAACTTTTAATTTTTATTATAATAATTATTCATTATTTGTTATTAATAATATTTATTTTTGTTTAAATAGAAACGTTTAAAACCCACGAACGTTACAATACATACAATACATATTATTTATATTATATTGTTTTATACATGACAACCTGCGTCTTGTTTACATAATATTATTTTACATAGATACAGGAATGCATTTTAAATATTGTAACAATAACTGTTTATTACTAACTAAATCAAGACGTCAGAATTCATTCGCAAAACTGCCGTCTGTGCGGTAAATCTACGTGTATCAAACACTGAACTATTTGTACGTGATAAAGATGTGATTATTTTCTTTTTTAATATCCTCCAAATTGTTGTATGTATGTTATAGTGTTATACTATGACAATAAAATATAGGAATTCTGAAACGCTCACTTTTATGGTTTTGTGAAAGAGAAAAACGAGGCTAAAACAGACAGATACCATGGGTTACCCGTCTTCGTATAACACTTGTTTGTAGAGCGGTTGCCTGTTGCCATGCGTATTATCAACAAAACCGCATGTCGTACAGTGTTGTCCAAATGTTTATCATTTCTTCAATTTTTATTGTGTACATATCGAGTAAACGTGTAAATATAATAAAAATAAAAAAACATGGTAACAGATTGTTGCGTGAGTATTGTAAATTATACTGGTTCCCAAACACCCCTTTGTCAATTTACAGGTACCTAAGTTGTTTATTATAAATGAATTCGAAATTGAGATGAGTAAGTTGTGAATATTAGTTGAAATAAAATAAACATAATTTTGATTATAAAAATTAATCCAGAATGCATGCATTATAGATATATGTATATTCATTTAATTAAGATATTTAAATCCCATAATGAAATATTGCAAATTAGTATAACTTAATCTCAAAATGTGTATCAAAATAAGAAATACAAATTTCTTATTTATAATTTTAGCTTTCCTCGAAACAATAATTCACCAAAGTGGCTTGAAATTTTACCATCGAAAAGGAAAAGGAGTATTCTCCCATCTGTAGTAATCAATTTAATTTATTTATTTATTTATAATACACTGCATGACAGGTACAGGCCAAAATTCAAGGCAGGAATAAACAATATATATATATATATATATATATATATATATAAATTAGAGTTTCGTGGGAAGGCAGTCAATTGTGGGCTAAATAAAAACTTCTTTTTTCTATAGATAGTCTCAACTAAATTGCCCTGATGAAGGATAAAATATATCTGAAAGCTTGGCAAATTTAAAAGAAGTTTTTATTTAGCCCACAATTGACTGCCTTCCCACGAAACTCTAATTTATAATTAATTGCAGTCGCGAAACGAAACATTATATATATATATATATATATATATATATATATATATATATATATATATATATATATATATATATATACAGGGTGTCCTATTTTACAATATATCCTTGAATATCTGGAAATGAAAGCATTTTACCGAAAAGTATGCCGAATCATAAACGTCATGGTTTTGAGGGGGACCACGGATTTTGACAATATGGCCCGCCTAGTCCCCCTATTTTTTATTGCAGATTCTGAAAGAGCGTTAAAAAATATGTAGGGTTTATTCGAATACTTTTTTCAATTTCCAACAGGTGGTGCTGTAATCGTAACCTCCTCGTGGTGCACATTGGGTAACGCTAATGCCGACGGCACGCAAACTCTTTAACGAAAAAAAAAGATTTTTTGGCAATTTATATATATATATATATATATATATATATATATATATATATATATATATATATATATATATATATATATATATATATATATATATGTCGGTCAGTGCCGAGAAGGTAGGACAATTGGCATATACAACCAGTATAAGGGCGGACATTTGAGAAGGTCGGACGTCTCACCTTTTGGACGCACCAATCCAGTACAAAGTCGGACATGAAACTTCTTTAGACTTTTCGTTGATAGATAGCAATACGGTTGCAACTTTATTTTAAATATATAACTGAAAATATTTTTATTACGTAATATGTTAATAAGTAATGCACTACATTTTGAATAAAAATCACTGCTTTATCGTTTATTATAAAAATAATTTCTTCATTATCAACTTAGAAATCAGAATTCTACTGCAATGCCATCTATAAATTAAGAGCAAATCTATTTACAGGTACCGATTTAATATTAAGGCGTTTGATTATTGGGGAAAAAATCAAAGTAGCTGACACCTTGCGGCAAAAATATAAACTAAAGAAACGAAGAAAACATTCGTTGCTCCATTTAAAATACATAGTAAAGCTGTAGAATTGTATTCAAATGTACAAATATATTAGGTTTATTATATTAAATAGATAGTGTTTTAGTATTAGTCTAATACTTATAAGTAGTATTAAATGTGTTAATAGTGTATAAAGTAGTGTTTAGTTAGTATATGTGAAGATTTGAAATCGAACAATGACGAGCAAATGCTTCAGTGACACAGTGTAATAATTATAAAACAGTTGAGAGTTTATATCAGTATACATTCCTTCCCTAAAAATCCATTGATCCATTATTATCAAAAAAATGGGCAATTTTTCTCCGAATTGGGAAACCTGTCTCAAAAGCAATGTCTGTTTGTTCTGATCACTTTCAGGCTACTGATTTTCATCCAAAGTAAGTTGGAATGTCTTTATGTTTACGTGAATTCATAGATATCATTGATTTAAGATCGCCCATATACGGCAAACAGGTGTTTAAAAACCAGCAACCATAAACGAATGATTATGTATTTTAAAATCAACCTCTAGATGTTCTGGGTGCAGACGAGTTGGAAGAAGAAATAACAGTAACTCCAGAATTCGTTGAAGACATTCGGCAGTTAGATGATAAATTAGTAGCTGTAGATAAAACAGTGTATGTTGGCAAAAGTGTACAAGTTAACACTATTTAGAAATTAGTGATAAATACTTTGAAGCTATTTCCAACTTTGAATGTCAATAGCACAGAAAAGAAAATTTGTATTATTTTAACTAAATATAATCAAAAATATCACTTCACTCAATAGCAACTTTCTCCATAATTTCACAAATTGTGTAGATGTTTACAATTCGAAACAAGAACTAGGAATGTTCAAACTCAGCAACAACAGCAATAATATCGGATTAGTACGGTAAATAACCAGTTGTTTATTCAAAAAACCTCTACAAACCGATCTACCAAATACTCCAATTCAACAACAAATGCAATTATATCGGATTAGAACGGTTAATTAACAGTATTTATGTACAGTATAAATATGTACGTGCAGCTTTGACAGATCGTTTGTTTTCCTCGTTTTGACGCCATTTTGCCACTGTCCGACCTGCCACCTACATTCGAGTTTTTTTCCCAATAGAATAACCAACGTACGATTATTCCTGCATTCACCTATTCAAGCCTCGACAAATGATACGCACGAATCCTTAAAACTAAAATATTTTTACATTGATTCATTTCAGTGCGACTTACGCATTTCTCAAATTTGTAAAATTCTAAATATTTTACCGCGACCGTGCATGTATCAACTTATGCAAACCTTGAACAATTTTGAAATTCAAAATATAGCCTTTTGCATTTCTCAACATATTTTTAAATTTATTTTGAGCTGCTCAACACAACTTTTATGTGGTAATATTTAGTAACTTTTATGTTATTATTATAATTAAATAATTTAAACAATTTTAAACCATGTACCAATATGTTTTAAATAATATAATAGAAAATCATATCATGCATATTATCATAATATCATAAATTAATATTTTATTTATATAAATGTTAAACAGAAATATGTTGTTTTCGAATATAAGGTAATAAAATAATAATATACTCCGTAGAGAAATAAATGATAATTGAAGAGATGCAATTGAATTTATAGGCAGGGAAGAAATCAATTACATTGCTCCATGAATTTTACATAAACAAAATGAAATGAACTGGAATCTGGAAAATAAAAATGAGAAGGAATGTTAAATTGAAAACTTATGTTAACATTTAATAATATTTATGTACCTAAAAAACTGTTATTTAGCTATGAAATACAAGTATAACCTTATTTTATATTAGAACCAGAAAATCTATTGTATCGATGCAAAAATATATGTAATTATTAATATAAACTTTTTTTGGATGTTTGCAATTTTATTCTGTTAAATTTATTTTTAGAGTATCATAGCAAAGTTTTATCTAACATTGAGTACAGGGATGTTGGATTTAGCTACTGAAACTCAACACAACTGAAATATGCTAATAGAAATAACTATTTCCTTCAGCAAATGAAGAAGCAATTTTTGTAAAATCTACCACTGCTATCGTAAATGATGATGCTATGTAATTGTGTAACTGCTATTTTGTAACATGGTCCCTTTAAATGTTAATCAACGGTTACTGTTGTGCCTTGTGCCGATTTCAAATTTTTGAAACCTATAAACCATGATTATAGCTTATTAACATTATAAGAAATTAGGAAAATTTTTGTTATGAAGTAAAATAATACACAAGAGAAAAGAATTATAATAGGAAATCATTTCGACACTATTGTTAATGTCACACGATTTAAATTAGGCCTATCTACTTTTTATGTGTCGTCATTTCTAATTGAAAGTGACACCTTATTGTTTATGCAAGTAAAACCATAAATTAACTGTTTTATTACTCATGACACTGTGAAAATTATCTTTTTTGCTTCTACTTTATGTAGAGATAATTCCAAATAAAATAAAAGACTTTTGGATTAACCTTCCGTCGGGCGCGGTTGTTTAGTTCAAGCCGTATGGGAATGACGTCATAATCAAAGACATTCACAAAATGTGTTATCTCTCTCGTACACATATTACTCGTATATATCTATCAGTGCATTGAATTTCTTACGGGGCGGAGTTTATTAAAAGGCTACAGCCAGGCAGAGACAAGACGATTTAGGAAACTATTCAAAGGTATGTAGTAGTTGTTCTTACAGTACGTGAAATATAATTCTATAATAGTGTATTATGTTATGAGGAGGTGAAGTACATCTTTTTGTGATGAGTTCATATATTTGCGACCGAGGCTATGCAAATTGAGCGATACGCAAAATGATTCTTCAGCTCCGCATGACATACACAAGCTCCTGGGCCTCACAACTGTCATTCGTCACAACTTACCTTGTAGGTGCTGCCACCAGTGACCAGTAGTATATGAAACAACTACACGCCGTGCAATTATTTTCTTAACGTATCTGATAACATTTTGATTAACTTCTATGTCGCATATGCAGTAGCAATATATAAATATTACGCTTGAAGAAAAACAATTTTTTTGTAAGTAAAAAATTATTATTTCACATATTATGCCACTGACTTAAGTACTGCTAACAGCATCTTCTTCAGTCATTAAATTCTTTTTTTTTTTTAGTTAATTGAAAAAATTTAACTATTGGATGGTAGTCAATAATTTTATTAAAAATCGGTCTCTAACGGTTTCGGCAACACATTTGCCTTCTTCAGGACGTGATTTTGTTAAAGTAATTGGTTTTTATACATTTTTTTTAAAGGGTGCTAACTTCTTCTCTTTTTTATAAAAAAAATAATATTTTACATTTGTTGACTACTTTAAAGCATTTTCAAGTATTTATTTATTTTTTTTAACTGTTTGACGTCCTAACGTGTTGTTTATATTACTTTTGTAATTTTGAACGTTTTCTTTAAAAATGTATAAAAACCAATTTCTTTAACATAATCACCTCCTGAAGTAGGCAAATGTGTTTCCGGAACCGATAGAGACCGATTTTTAATAAAATTATTGTCTGCCATCCAATAGTTTAATTTTTTTACAAACATCCATCTAGTCAAGAAGCTCCAGATTCATAATAAGGTTAAGTATTTTAAGTAGCGGGCTCGGTAGGCAGACGATATTCTGCCAAATACATCGCTATTCGTAACTCTTCTCCTAAACTGCTTGACCGACTTTGATGAATTTTTTTTTTGTTCGTAAAACATTTCGGCAACAGCGCTATCTACCGGCTGTAGCTAAGAACCATTCAGGTGACCCCCATAAGTACACACGAAAAATTCATCAAAATCGGTTAAGATGTTTAGGAGGAGAAGAATTACGAACACACGCACACCGTAATATAAAGATATTAATCATTATATTTATTGGTAATAATGCCCGAAAAGTCCTGAACATTCAGACACAGTAGATTATTATAATTGTTTTGATTTTTATGAAGGAGAAAGAAGCTAATGAGCCAATTGTACCATTCTCGGCAGTATTTCATGTACCTGTGTTTTAATTTTATAAAATGTATTATATTGCTATGAATATTTATAAATTTAGCGCTTCTCTGCCGCTATTCAATTACCTGAGTCGACCTTACATAGGATTTTTCATGCACAGACCTGCCCGAATGAATCGCGCACAATAGGATTGGTGCCTCGTTCGCAGTGTTGCCAGATTACGAGAATTTTCGCGAATTATGCAACTTTCATTACACTTTTGAGACTTTTTTTTTCATAATTGCGATGTGCGACTAATTTAGGCTACTTTCATTGCACGGAACAATTCTAGTCACTCTTTAATTTTTCTGCTCAATTATATTAACGTTATACCCCCATTTGTAGTTTATCTTTTCGTTTCCAGTCGCAGATTTAAATCAAAATAGATAAATATTGACGTTGAGTGTGTGGCAGATTATGATGTAATAGAAAGTAATTATTTTAAGTAATTGAAACAAGTTATTAACATTCGGCTAAGTTTCACAAAATAAGGTTTGTTATCTTTATAAAAAAGATTTAAAATAAAAAACGAAATCGCGATAAAGATAAGTATACTTAGTTATTGAAACTTGTTGTTAATTAGTGCCAACGACGGAATCAATCAATCTTTGGGTGCTTACCCTGAATCACAATAATTACATATTATATATTCTTGTATTTTTGTATAATAACAAACCTAAATTAATGCAAATTTTGTCTATTAAATTTGTAACTATTAAAAAAAAAATTACGTTGATGGACGGGTTTCAAATATAAATTTTTCGAAGAACATAATTTTCTATAACACAGTTTTGGAAACTACACATTCTACAATTAAACACTGTATAGGAACAACTATCATTCCATACGCCGCGTATGGAATAATTTCGACGATTCAGAACTGCATATTAGCGCGATATATGAAGTATCTTGATTCAGTTACTATGGTTACGTCTGTTTGTTTTAATTTCATTTATTTGAGTTTGACGTTTCAGGTTTCACACAGTTTTATATTTGAATTTTTTGTAAAATTTCCAAAATCTTGTTAGAGAAAGTATAGGCACAACATGTAAAGGAAAGGCATATCCCACACTCTCGAACCGTAGCCCTCGTCTTCGACTCGTACTACAAACTTTTTGCTCGCGTGGAATATGTGCCTTTCTATTACTTGATGTAGAATATACTATTACATGACAACTAGGTACCAACACGCGAAATGATTGTTTTATTATCTGCATAAGGCAAAAGACTATTACTATTACATACAGTATGCAAATGACTTTTACATCCTGTAATTTTTTGATAGAAGAAAGGATCATAATTTAATCAAATCGTCACTAAATTTATATTGAATGTACAAATTGAGCAATTAGTCATATTAATTCCGCTTGAGAATGCTAATTGATGTACGGGAATAGCAATTATTATTATTTATTCTAATTTATCTTCACATTTTTAATTTTTACTAATTTTGGGACATAGTTTTCGAAAAATCGTTGTCGATTAAGAATTGTTTATGTATTTTATAATGCACGAGTAACATTTCGCAATCTTGAATCAAAAATTATTATTTAGGTTGTAAATTAAAATATAAATCAATAAAGCTGTATTCACATACAACTTATTGCTGTTGCCTTGCCGTGGTCTTGCTGTTGCGTTGCTAGCGTAAACTCAAGCAATGCAACTGCAAGGCAACGGAAGCAACAACCAATCAGAGAGCGCTATGAAAAAGGATAGATATATTTGACGCGTTGACACTTAACCTAACATATTTTGTAATATTGTGACAGTTGTATAAGTACATGTATTAGCAGAAAATAATTTTGTAAGTATTTGTATTATAGTTTTACGTAGCCATTATTAAATTAATTATTACAAATTTCTAGTAAACTGACAGCCCATCAGCGTCAGTGACTGTCAAAACTGTATTATTGGTAACAATGAAGTTAAGTCCTATGTGAACGGTGTACATACAATACAAATGCAACGCAACAGCAAGGCAAGACAACCGAAGCAAGGCAACAGCAATAAGTTGTATGTGAATACAGCTTCACAAAGTCATATGGAAATACGCACAGACATTGTTTTTATTATCAAAATCGAATAATTTTTAATTAATTCACATAGAATATACATAAGCAAATGTGGATTAAGTATTCATAAGTAACTTAATTAAATTGTTTAACTAAAATAACGCAATTCATTTTCTTATTACTAAAACTGTCTTTGTTGAAGTGAAAATGAAAATGAATACAAATTTCTCATAGCTCACTTTTTTGATAGAAACGAATAAACGTGAATAACTTCTTCATTTTAATTTTTAGACTATTAACTACTATGCTTTTTGAGGCGAAGCTATTTATAAATAAATATTTGTAGGCTCCTTCATTAAGAAATATAAAGTTGCATATTATTTGTACCATTTGTTCCTGCGGTTTAAATTTGCGGTAAAGTTATACTGGGCGTTTATTAAACAAAACATTTTCTATATTACTCAAAGTGAATACAATCAAATTCTCGTATTTTCTGTTTATTTTGCAACCAATTCACATAAAAGTTTTAATGCTGAATGATAGATTAGAGTGGTGTGTTATGTTTTCCGTTGTATTAATTAGCACCAGAAAATAAAATTTCTAGTTCCGCCTATGGTCCAATCCCCGCCTCCGCGCCCTAACTATCAAACGAGGTAGTCTAACTAACGCGCTGTCTGACGATGTATATCGATTAGCTACACTTTTTAGTGAATCACGGCTTTCAGAAATATGCAGTCCGCGTTGCTGAAATTTTTGTGGTTATTCCTTGTTTGCAACAATGTTTCTGTACCAACTTATTTTCCAATCTTAGACAATATTAACTACCTATTGTTACTAATAATAATTCCATTATTGTCATTAATGTGAATCAAAGACAAATAAATTTTATTTCATAACCGTTATTTTATTATTATTATAAACAAATTATAGAATATGCTAGTATATGCTATGTTTATATTCATTTAAATATCAATATTTGTAAAAATTGTTGTTATGATTATTCCGACAAAGATTTATACCGTGTCTGTCTTAAAGGTGTACATTGGAGATTAACATGGGAAATCAGTTTTTTGCGTGCTGTTGCTCGGTGTTCTACAGGACAACAAATATTGTATTATCAATCGAAAGATATCATTTTTCTGAATCAAATGATGTAAAATAAATTATAATTTAGTAGTAATTTGGTTCCCTAAATTAAATTTTAAATTTTGAAAATCTTCCGATTTATTCAGTTTTTATCGAAAATAAATTTAGTTACCCATGACTGTTTTGTTTTGATTTCTTTTAAGTGATTTACTTGACGTTTCTGACAATTTGTAAAATATGGTTATTTACAGTAATGACAAGCGTATTATTATAATTTTTGCGTAAAGATTTTATTAAATAAATAAAAGTCTAAAAACCAGATTTCTTTAAATAATATTAATTTATTAAGAGTTAAGTTTTTTTAAATCGATGACAAAAAATTTCATTTTTATTAGCTCTGTTTTGTATATCTTTACAAAATACTCTTTCACTTTCTTCGTCTTCAAAAAGTTCTTGATTGCAGTGCATTTTGTAGGAATAATAAGAACTTTTTTTTTCAAAATTTACCCAATTCATTTCCAAAAAATCTAGTGCTATACGAAGGATCTACATGTATCATTCCTAAAACCCTTTCTTCGAATAAAGCACGTTCTTCTCACATTCTGCTCTTGCTAAATTGCAATTAATAAGCTCACGCGTATTTTTCATGGATACTAGCATTTGCGGTTGCACTTGGATTCGGTCGATTAAAAAACTTAATAGAAAATAGATCTCGCACTCTGAGCTATCTATTTCCTTTAAAAAATACGCTTTTCAGTAGTATAACTAGCCATATTTTTACGAATTGTCTTAAACAAGTCCAAAAGTAAAAAACGTCAAATAAATAGCTTGACAGAAATCAAAACAAAACAGTCATTGGTAACTATATTTATTTGCGATAAAAATTGAATAAACCAGAGAATTCTCAAAATTTAAAAATTAATTTACGGAACCAAATTACTACTAAATAGTAGTGTATTTTACATCGTTTGTTTCGGAAAAATGATATCTTTCGATTGGTACTACAATCATTGTTGTCCGATAGAACACCGAGCAACAGCACGCAAAAAACTGATTTCCCATGTTAATCTCCTATGTACACCTTTAAGACAGACACACGGTATACATAGCTACCTAATGTCATTGATGTTAAACAGATCTACTGTAGGCTGGATATGTATAAGCAGAGTGCCACATCCATAATGGATAAAAGGCATGATGTGTGACGAAACGTCTTCGTCACTCGCAGTTTATACTTTGCCGATGATTTCGGAGACGTCCGAAACACCGACAAATCATAAACTGTTCTCGTTTCAGCAGAAATGCCAGTTTTTTGTTAATAACTCCGGCTGTACATAACCGATTGAAATAAAATTATACTTTCCTAGCAGCATAATCACAGGGCTAGCGATTGATGCTAGTATGAACTTCGTAAAGGCACGAGAAACCCTTTAACCAAAGTACTGTAAGTTAACCCTATGTAAATACATGGTAGCGACCCGCCTGAACATTCATAACAGTTTTCAATCCGATTCATTAACTTTTTTGTATAAAAGCCGAGGGTCCGCGAACCGAAAAGATAGTAGTTTACCTCATCTAATGAGAGAGTCAAGCAAGTGACATATTGAGAAGAAGCCGTCCAACAAAATTCACCAGGGTAAGAGATGCCGTCTTGTTTCCCGTCTTACCGTTCCCGTACCGTTCCGAGCCCTTCAGGCTACCTAGTTTTTACCGATATTGCGACTTGAAGGCCCTGACTGCGAACCATCCTCGAGTCTTCGGACTGGAGAGTATCCTCGACTCGTGAGAGTGGAGAGTCACCGTGTTCAGAGGATCCCAAGTCACAACGTCGGCCACTTCACCGTGTGCCTTCAGCATCCGCGACTCCACAGTTGGGAGCACAATACCGTCTGCTTTGAGACCTGGAGATACCCTCCGAGAGCGCCGTCATCCTCGAGCCCCCGGGCTGGAGAGAATCCTCGAGTCTTCGCACTGGAGAGTATCCTCGACTCGTAAGAGTGGAGAGTATCCTCGGCAGGCTTAGTCCAGGTCACAACGCGGGTCCGAAGAGATCAGAACACCAGGTTTTCCGAAACCCTCCGTTTTGGGTCAGTACGCTCTCAAGGGGTGCTCCGAAGCCAAAATCCGTGGCCGCTACCAAACCAGACACGAGAAAATCAGTGTACACCGAGATCTACGAAATAAACCCGAAATCTAAAGTCCGTCGTTGTTTTATTTCTGTACCCTGGACAATACCCCGACCCAGCTATCCATTACCGTTTGGCGCCCGAGCAATCCCCGCCAAACTCCTTGTGTCCAACCAAACATCGTCACAGATGATATATTTATTTATTTATTTTAATTTAACATCTGATATCTCTACCAAATTTAAATAATGCATATCTCCATGTATTCTGTGCCGTCTATTTCAATTTATTTACTAATTTAAACATCAACAGCGAAACGAATTCCCTCAAATGTGTCAATTTATTTTCAAAACACATCACCAAATATTGGAAAAAATTTTTTATTGTCAATCCTATGTAATAGTGTCACACCTTTTTTCGTTTATTTTTTTTTCTGTATGTTTGAGTAAAATTATGAATATATTGCAGATACTAATATTTAAATTAAAGGCGTGTAGTTATAAGGATACGATTTTTTTAAATTGACATCCCATTTTAAATATTTCGCTTGTGACATCAGCACCTGCGTTATCTTGAACAAAACACGCTCTTGCGGAGAGGGAGGAACTACACCTACTTTCAGATTAACTGTCATATGTGAAATTTGTATAGTACATCAAAGCATTTTTATTTTAACATTTTCTAAACTCTTTGTCGAAAAACCGTTATAATTAACGAATATTTAATTTAACAGAGTGTTAATTTTAATAATACTAAGTAATTATTATAACAGTGAAAAAAAAAATTATTATTTTTTATCAACACCTCTTTTGCATTGTCATACTGTACATTCTATTACAAGATGACGTCACGATTTTGCGACCGCGAAACTTTATAAAGGAATTTATGAATGAAAAGTTAATAAATTATAAGAAATATTCGATAATCAGTGACTAATATGATCTAAATTTTCATAAGTTGTTAAAGACACAACTTGTATAGCCCCATTACAAGTTCTATCCATTCAAAACGTAAATAATACGTTTCACTGTATTCTGTACTAACCCTTTTAATTTGTTTACTAGTTTGTACTTCAATAGTAAAACGTAGGCAAGTCGAATATGTCAATATAATTTCAAAACAAGGTGGCAAATATATAACAATGTGCCAAATTACCTTTAAATTTTGTTATTATATCAAGACATATTATCAAATTCTAAGAAGAGAAAGGGTTCTTGTAAATTTGTTTTTACTTTTATTATTTAACAATAAGCCCAATTAGCTTTAAACTTTGTAATTACTTTCTCAAGAGATGCACAAATATGTATTAAGAATTATAAATACCCATATTGTTATTATATCATAAAATATTAACAAATTCCACGAAGAGAAAGGATGCTATTAAATTTGTTTTTACTTTTATTATTTACCAATAAGTCCAATTAGCTGTAAATTTTGTATTTACATTCTCAAAATTAAATATATCATCACGCCTTTTACCCATTATGGGTGTGGCACTCTGCTCTAAACTTTGTAATTGTATTCTCAAGAGATGTACAAATATACAATAATAATTGTAAATACTCATATTGTTATTATATCAGCAAATATTCAAGAAGAGAAAGATTTCTAGTAAATTTGTTTTTACTTTTATTATTTAAAAATAAGCCCAATTAATTGAAAATTTTGAATCTGCATTCTCAAGTTATGTATAAATATGTATTAATAATTATAAATACCCATATTGTTATTATATCAACAAATATTAACAAATTCCACGAAGAGAGAGAGTTCTAGTAAGTTTGTTTTTACTTGACTTATTTAACAAGAAGCCCAATTAGCTTTCAATTTTTTATTTACCTTCTCAATAGATGTACAAATATGTATAAATAATTATATATACCTATAACGTTATTATATCAAAAATATTAACAAATTCCACGAAGAGTATAGAGTTCCAGTTTTGTTTTTACTGTTATTATTTAACAATAAGCCCAATTAATTGTAAATTTTGAACCTGCATTCTCAAGAGATGTACAAATATGTATTAATAATTATAAATACTCATTTTGTTATTATATCAACAAATATTAACAAATTCCACGAAGAGAAAGATTCCTAGTAAAATTGTTTTTACTATTATTATTTTAACAATAAGCCCAAGTAACTTTAAATTTTCTAATTACTTTTTCAGGAGATGTATAAATATGTATTAATGATTATAACTACCCATACTGTTATTATATCAACAAATATTGACAAATTCCACGAAGAGAGAGAGTTCTAGTAAATTTGTTTTTACTTGCATTATTTAACAAGAAGCCCAATAAGCTTTCAATTTTGTATTTACCTTCTCAATAGATGTACAAATATGTATAAATAATTATATATACCCACAACGTTATTATATCAAAAATATTAACAAATTCCACGAAGAGAAGAGAATTCTAGTAAATTTACTTTTATTATTTAACAAAAACCCAATTAGCTTTAAATTATGTGACGAGCTATGGCGGGCTCAGCAGCAAAACACTGGCGCGGGGTGCTCGGGCGCCAATCGGTCGGATAGCTGTGTCGGAGGTTGTAGGGTAGAAAAAAAATAAAACACAGAATATTGCTGAAAAAAATAAAGTCTGATTCTTTATTGATGCTGTTGCTGAGATACAGACCCGGCCGAGACGGCAGTGTGTACAGCGGAGCTGGTATGGTATCGGGGAAACAGGATTTGGGATTTGTCGGACAACGACGCCGGGCGTCGCGACGCTGGAAACGCGGTGATCGCGATGTACGCGACGTAGTGCCACGGTGGAGTGTTGGTGAACCACACGCAAACGTAACGGCCTTTTGCTCTATGGAATACTCCGAAATAGAGCGTCGGGACGCCAGTAAGGTCTAGGTACAACTGGTATGCGAAGACGGATAGCGTACGCGACGGTAACCGGAATTATGGTGGTACCCAGGCGGACTACACGCAAACGTAACGCCCTTTCACTCTATGGAATACTCCGAAATAGAGCGTCGGGACGCCAGTAAGGTCTAGGTACACCCGGTACACGAGGACGGATGACGGATACGAAGTAACCGGAGTTACAGTGGTACCCAGGCGGACTACACGCAAACGTAACGCCCTTTCACTCTATGGAATACTCCGAAATAGAGCGTCGGGGCGCCAGTAAGGTCTAAGTACACCAGGTACACGAAGACGGATGACGGACACGAAGTAACCGGAGTTACGGTGGTGTCCTGGCGGACCCCACGCAAACGTAACGCCCTTTCACTCTATGGAATACTCCGAAATAGAGCGTCGGGACGCCAGTAATGTCTAGGTACACCAGGTACACGAAGACGGATGACGCATACGAAGCAACCGGAGCTACGGTGGTGTCCTGACGGACTACACGCAAACGTAACGCCCTTTCACTCTATGGAATACTCCGAAATCGAGCGTCGGGACGCCAGTAAGGTCTGAGTACACCAGGTACACGAGGACGGACGACAGGCACGAAGCAAACGAAGCGCGAGATCTCGGAAGGAGTTCACGGCACAAACCCGCATGGGACGAAATAAGAAACTGATTTCTTACCTCGGCGATCGTTGCGCGGCTGTTCGACTGAGCGGCAGATACCGAGATCGGTCGGCTGTTTACGGTAAATTCAAAACGGAGCGGTAGATCTGAACTGGCGGAACCGAAATACAAAATTCAATTGACTACTCAAATTGAATGATGCAAACTGAATGAATCAAACTGAATGAACGAACTGAATCCTAAATGTCGCGAAATCGCGGGTTTATATAGGGCTAGGGAATAGGACGGGTTTAAGGATGTTTAAAACGGAATTAGACGGTTTGGTGTCGTAGATTTTGTGTGGATGAGAGGTACGGTGTGATGGTGTGTGTGTGAAATGGATAGGGATGCTCAGAAATGCATTGTGGCGAATGTACTTCGTCACAATTTATATTCACATTCTTAAGAGATGTACAAATATGCATTAATAATTATGAATACTCACATTATTATTATATCAACAAATATTATCAAATTCCAAGAAAAGAAAGAGTTCTAGTAAATATGTTTTTACTTTACTTTATTTTAACAATAAAATAATTATAAGACAAATAGATTAAAATTTAAACTAGAACCGCCAAGAAACAGAGAAACAACATCTGACCTAGTTAAGAATTTTCTTAAAATATCTATTTATGTTCACTGCGTGTTTCATGTAAGCTAGTGCCATCTGCTGGACGATAGTAGTAACAGGGTGTAAATCAAAAAGCGGGCCATAGGCGTTTAACATGGGAAATCAGTTTTTTCGTGCGCAAAAGTTCCCAAATGGTTTTAGACGAAAATGGTTCAAATAAAAATTGTAGAGAATTTAATTCTGCATCTAAATCACTAATAAGATTTTATTTTACACATCTTGTAATCTGTAAAATCGACTTTAAAGTTTTATAAATATTGCTCATTTGTAGTGATAGCCATGGAATTGAAACAAAATTACAAACAATTACATATCACTAGCAATATTAATAAAACTTTAAAGTTGTTTTTACAGATTACAAGACGTATAAAATAAAATCTGATTAGTGATTTAGATGCAGAATTAAATTCTCTACAATTTTTATTTGAACCCTTTTCGTCTAAAACCATTTGGGTACTTTTGCCCACGGAAAAACTGATTTCCCATGTTAAACGCCTATGGCCCGCTTTTTGATTTACACCCTGTATATATATATATATATATATATATATATATATATATATATATATATATATATATATATATATATATATATATATATATAATTTTAACTCGATGGCGAGATTTTATTATTTATTATTAATTACAAATTTCGTTAATTTTTCAATTGATTATAAAAATTTATTATTACTATTTTATATCATTGAAAGCAAAATAAATCTCTATTTAAAAATGTCATAGCTTTCTATGACCTCCATATGAAAAACAAAAGTTGATATCAGTAACTCGGAAATGTTTAGATATAAAAAAAATTTTAGTACTTTTGCAAATTCACCATTAAAAAGTGTCATAAGAAAGTGCAAACCAAAATCTCGTATTATGTTATACAACGAAGTTATCAGCAAAAAAAAAAAAAATCGCAAAATTTACATTTTAGAAAATATCTAGTGACCTATGCATTCAAATGGAAAAACAAATACATGATCAAACTGCCCTATTAAAGAGGCAACTTTCGTCTAATTTAACCAACCTCGTATCTCTTACGGTTCTCGAGATCCCAATACATTTGTACCTTACATTATGCATTTATTTCGATAAGTGTTAATTATTTATTAATACACTTTAGTTACTATGCACTTCGATAATTTTAGGAAAATTAAATTTGAAAATATCCATTGAATCATCCTGAATATTATTGTACAATCTAGACATATTATTGATTGGGGAATTGAAAAGAACGTTGGTTTAAGCCGGAGAGAAGTAGAATAGTAAATGGTTTCTTGTTGATATATCTGGGACATAAAAATGAAGACAACTAAAAGATTCAGAATCATCAATAATATTGTTAATTAAATTATGCAAATATTTTATACTGATAATAAATCTACGAGTTTCCAAACTACTAGTATTAAATATTTGCAACAATATGTCATAATCGGAGTTGCGAGGTGTATAGTATTTCATTAATTTATAATACATATACTTCAAAAATTTCTTTTGAATTTTTTCGATAATTTAAATTTGATTATTATAATGAGGGTACCAGATTATCACGCAATATTCTAGTTTGGATCTAATAAATAAGTAATACAGAGTAAATATCGGTTGCAGGTTAGTAAATTCGCGAGTATTTTTAACAATGAATTCCAAAACTCTTAGACACGAGGATACTTAATTTGATATATGAGGATTAAATGTAAAAGGTTTATCAAATAGTACTCCTAGATCGCTGATTTGTTCAATGTGTTGAAGCACAGTATTGTGTATTTTGTAATCAAAGTTGATGGTTGTTAATTTACGTGTAAACGAGAGCACCTTATATTTAGAGAGATTAAGAAGCAAGATCGGCCTGTAACTCTAGACAGTCATCAGACTTAGATTTTGATCTGAAGATTTTCAAATCGTCTGCAAATAGTAATTTCTGACATTGGATGACGTCATTAATGTCGTTTATGAATATCAAGAATAAGAGTGGCTTAAGGTTATAACCCTGTGGTACTCTAGAAGTAGGAGTGAAAGAGGAAGACCTATAGCCATTAATTTGAACGTATAGAGATCGATTGTGGAGATAAGATGCTATTAACATGACTAATGAATTAGAAATTGAAAATGAGAATAATTTGCTGATTATATCGTTGTGGTCAATTTTATCGAACGCTTTGGCGAAGTCGGTATACATGTCCACGTATGTCTAAGGTATTAGCTAGAAAATGAGTAAAGGAACAAAGATTCGTAGTTGTTGATCTATGTTTCATGAAACCATGTTGATAAGTAGAAATTTTATGATTGATTTTACAATATATAGAGTTGTATAATAATGTAACGTTCGTGGGTTTAAAACGTTTTTATTTAAACAATAAGAAATATTATTAATAACAAATACTTAATAATTATTATAATAAATAGTAAAATTTAATTAACACTAGGTATATAACACTAAAATAACAAATGCAAAAACTTATACACTAACACTTATCACTACTATAAATTAACACTATTATTTATATAAACTAGCCGAGCGATATTTATTTAAGCCGATATATTTATATTCAGACCGCGCGATATATTTATGTTCACAAGCTCTTCATAGTAGCTTCGGAGTCGACTAAGTCATCTGACTTACTGAGTCTGAGTCAACTAACTGACTGGCCGACTCAACTCGACTAACTGAGTCCGAGTCCTCTAAAAGACTGACTGCTCGGGAGTCATCTAAAAGACTGACTGACGGCTGCCGGCGATTCCTTTTATATACGGCACGTTCATTGTTTCTGGAAGCTTCTGGAACATTCCCTATTGTGGAGCAAACGACTTGTTCGAACCCGCAAGCGTTGAGTCATGCACTCGGCGTGGCGGCGCGGCGTGGCGGCGTAGGCCGGCAAGCTTCAACTTGTCGCTGCCGCGTTCGTTACATTAATGTTTCAAACACCTTGCTGAAGTTCGACAATATAGCAATGGTCTGTAGAATAGTTATTTGTGTATCAAGTGCGGATAGAGCATTGTTTGTTGCACGCGGCGAGAAATTGTTGATCGAGGCGAAGCCGAGATCAACAACTCGACAAGTGCACCAAACAAGCTCTATCCGACGAGATACACACAATATTTTTTCTACAATCGTTGAACAATGTCAAGCTGTAGAAAAACATTAATTTTCAAAATTATCTTTGGTCACTCCTATAACAATTCAGCGAAATTGTAGTTACCCATGTCACCGTAATCATGACAACGTTTATGAACAAAATAAACATTTTCAAAGAAATCATAATTTGACACATGGAGTACATTTGACATATGGAGTACATTTGACATGAAGTCTACATAGTGAATACGTTTATGGTGATTAAGTTGAAGTGTATGTACGTATATGCCAACTGTATTTGCAATAGCAAGGTTTTACCAGAAAAATCCAATGCATCATTTACTTCTTTTACCTAATTTATTTTTGTTTTGTTTTTGTCGCGCTAGTGCGACAATATGTCACTTTGTCGCCCTAGAGCGACAAATTTGAACATTTCCTAACCAAAAATGAAATAACAATGTCGATATTGTGCAACGATTGTAGAAAAATGTAATTTTTATCAACACATTTATACACAAGTACAATACGAGCATATTTCCATACTTGAGGATAAATTTGAGTTTTTAGTGAAGTATTAAAGATATGAAGTAATGCAATCGAAAAAGGAAAAACACAATCTTTAAAAATAAAGTTAGGAACTAGATCAGGACCAGCGGTACCATTGCACTTTAGGTTTTTAATAGATGCAGCAATTTCTTCTAGTGTTACATAATTAAGAGTAATGAGATTACTCTCTGTTACGGTTTTGCTAAACTTTTCCCCTGTTTTCGCTCGGACAGGCAACCACCTCTGCGTAGGTGTATCTTCTTCAGATATCACTGTAAGTATCCACCAGTAAGGATCCAGTACAGCCACTTAATTGAATTAATTAGCTTTAGTTTACCTGTAAATGCAGAGTTTTAACGATCCCTTTTTTTGCTCGGTCGTTGTTGAAGATTTGAGCCTCGTGCGATCAGTTGTGTTCTCCTATCTTTGTGCAAAGTTGGACGTTTTGATTGAAATTGGCGTTTAGTACAGCCATTTGGGTTCTGAAGAGACAGAATTAGAATATTAGTGATATATTCATCGAAATTGGCCGGATTTTTAGATCCACGTACTCTAAATTACGCTTTAAAAGCCGCTCAACATTCCAGGTAACCGAAACACAAATTTTGTTACTCTTGCAAATTTTTTAAAGTCATATTAATTTTATAAGACATCTTGCGGTTAACTCATATCTGTTTATGTAATTGTGGTGTACTGAACCTTCTGAGTGGAATACTGACGTGATAATCTTTTCAGGCTTTTTTTTGATCGCCTATATAATTATATTGTATCTTGGTGCAATATTTTGGAAATGGCTATATCGTTTGGCCCTGTCGGCATTTGAGCGACGAATCTACGCTCACGTGCGCACCGCCGTTCATCTTCCGCTCGCAGATCGGCTTACGAGGCGAACCCGGAACCTCGATCGCCGCCATTAGTCAGAGCGGCAGCCATTCGGTTTCGATCGACGATCCTCGGCAGTCATCCAGTCAGCCGAACCAGTCAGCTATCGGTGAGGGAGCGGTCGCTCAAGACAGCAGCTGATTCCCGCTGCTGCCAGCTAAGCGATTCTTTATTTCCTTGTTTATGATTTTGATATTTTATATTTACTACTTTAATTGGGTATTATTGATCTTGCTTCTCGATTTCAATAATCTGGCATATTCAGATTTTGTTATTGATGTATATATTATTTACTTTGTAAGAATCTGGTTTTACCGCGAACCGCGATTTTGGTGATCTAGTTTGTGTTGCTGACATTGAGTCGACATCCAGTAGGTCCACGCCACGGTTCTTAGGGCTAATCTATACCTTTATTATCACTAGCGCGACGCGATACATCGTATGGTCGACCATCCGCTGCCCGTGTCTCCGTTGAGCGCTCTTACTGTATCAGTTCACTCGATCTTAGTCCTAAATGCTTCGCCGCGAACAACTCGCAGTACTTTAGTCCTCCGCGCGCACATCGGTGCGATCAGATTCAGCGCATATTTTAACCCTGCTACTGTATATCTACTTATTTTACAATATACATCTAGTTTATACTTACGTAATTCTTACTTGTCTACGACCTTAGTTTTCCTGTTCTCGGTTTGTTGGTCAACCCTTCCGATTGAACCTTTACGGTTCGATCAAATGGCGCCCCATTTTTACCCTTTGAGCACCCACCCCCGTCTCCACTGTAGCTCGCCGTGGTTCACCCATTTCCCAGGGAATTATCACCTCTATACCGTAGCATGTTATTAGGGTTATAATTCTGGATGGATATGGAGGAAGCTGGTAAACACTGCTAAAATAATCTGCAAAGCCTTCTGCAATATCTTTAGGGGAATTTAATTCTGTTGTATTATAAATCATGTTAAGTGGATATCCAGTCGCAACTTTCTTTGAATTAACAAAATTCCAAAATGATTTTGGATCAGTTTGTATTCGTGATTCACAATCTTTAATGTTTTTTATAAACGCAGATTTAATTTCAGTTTTTAATTTGAATCGCAAAAACTTATATTCATTAAAGTACCAGGGAGGATAGTTACTAGAATACACAGGTGATGATGGTACACATACATCAAAGAAACCGTATAAGGTCGTATATAAAAAACTACAAGCTGAATCTACATTATTGAAAGTTTGTATTTGTTCCCAATTATTCTTAAAATTATAATTTCTTTGATTTTGTAGGCTATTGGTTTGTAGTATTACATTCAATCAATAGATTTACGCATAGTGTGGGATGATGTATATATTCCTTGTGAATTATACAATATTGTTCGTAACTAACAGTACATGATGCATTGGAAAAAATTAGATCCAAAGTCCTATTGTTTTCATTAACAACACAATTATATTGCTTCATATTCATATAAGATTGAAAATTATTTAGTAAATTTACAGTTGGTTGGATCAACATTATATTCAGGTACATTGAAGTCACTCATAATTATGCATTTAGTATCCAATAAAAAAGGCAGTGACTCTAGAAAATCCAACACATTTTCATAAAAATTGATCGGCATAGCTGGGGGGATGTAAATATTAATAATGTACATGTTGGTAGAATTAATACTTATTTTGCAGCAAAAATATCTACGTTTACAGGTATTAGAAAAATGTACTGATGTCTTTCTAACAAGTAGAAGCACTGCTCCTCCACGAGACACACCGCACTGAGCATAGTTTCTGTCTTTACGATAAATTGCGAACGAACTATCACATATCTCACTATTCAAGACATTTTCACTTAGCTAGGTTTCTGTTTGCGCGAGTACATTGAAATCAGAATATATAAGATTTCGGTATAGATTATTTAATTTAATGTTTAAGCCTTGGACGTTCTGATAATAGATCGATATATTTTTCTGTGCCTTATTAGTCAGTGAATTTTCTAGTTTTTTGTCTATGTGATGATTAGGACCCCAAGACGGTGAACGATCTTAATATTGGTTTCACCGTTATTTTTATGAGAATCCAATTCACCTTTATTTATTTGTAGTACTGTCTTTGCTGCAACGTTTGGTCTGCATTCATGAATATATTCGGGGAGCCTGGAACGTTTTTAATTTTTTTCGCTTTGCGTAGTAACAAGGTAGCAGTGGCTGAATTGTTCAGTATAACTTTAGTAAGACTTGGGCGCGAGTTTTCAGTATCGTTGTTGAGAGAACCGATTCGGAATATAGTAGCTTCCGCTTAATTTATGTCTGGAATAATTTTAGATATTATGTTCGAAACTTGTGTTAGCAGGCTATTCTTCCGGTATACCTACTAGAATGACATTGCGCTGTCTTTCCTGTCTATTATTAATTTATTTAATAATAGATTCAGTATTAATAATGTCGGTGTTTGAACTACGATCACAGAATTTCTTCTCAATCTCAGTTAATTTCTTCTCAAGAGTTAATATTACTTCTTTGAGTACCAAATACCAAATTTTGATTATTGTGATGTACAGGTAAGTGTTAAATATAAGTATAGTGATTGACAGCCTCGTCTATACACTTATATAATAACAGACATACCGAGATGTTAAAAACAATGCGGCAAGTACTTCGTCAATACAAGGAATAAACCAAGACATTCACGACAATAGAGAAATATATATATATATATATATATATATATATATATATATATATATATATATATATATATATATATTTGTTTTTAAATTTATCTGATTTGACCATAGTATCGAGTTAAGAATTCTAATACTTTTTCGACCTTGCTGCAGTTTACTATGTATGTCCTTTTTTGATATTCCTTCTTTTGATGTGATGCTGCCCAGATATTTATACTGATCGCATTTTTTAATGATTTTATTTGTTTGTAATTCTGGATCTGATATTACTGTGTCATTTGCTACAACAAGGTACTCCGTCTTCGTCATATTCATGGTTAAGCCCCATATTTTTTATTCTTCGATTAGCTTTCTAAACATATAGTCTATATCTTCCTCGTCATTTGCTATGATAACCTGATCATCGGCAAATAGGAGGGTTGTCAAGCAGTGGTCATCAATTTTAATTCCCATGTTCGTCACTTTGCGTTTCCACGCATCCAATGCTTCCTGAATGTATATGTAAATAGGGTAGGTAATAAACTACAACCTTGTTTGAGGCCTTTTGTGACTGGGAAAGGTTGCGAAATTGAATTTCCTAATTTAACTGCACTATTTGCATTCCGGTAAATATTCCATATAGAGCGAACATACGTCTTACTAAGGCCGAACTTCGTCAATACTTTAAATAGTTTTTTCAAGGGCACTGTATCGTACGCTTTTGCTAAGTCTACGAATATGATATAAGTGGGCACGTTTCTAGCTCTTCGTTTTTCTATTATTTGTTGTAAAACAAAAATATTATCAAGACACGATCTTCCGGCCCGAAAGCCACTTTGCTCTTCTATATCCAGGACTTCTCCTTCGATCCTTTTCTTTATAATTTTGCCGTACAGTCTCCCTATTGCACTAGTAACACTTATACCTCTATAATTCTGACATAATTTGTTGTCTCCTTTCTTATAAATTGAGTTGATGTATGCCAGATTCCAATCTTGTGGAACATCCTCTCCTGCAATCATACATTTATTAAATAATGTTGTTAAAAGCTCAAATAATATATCTGGACCATTTTTTACTAGTTCAATAGGTATGTTTCCAGGCCCCGCTGCCTTTCCATTCTTTGAGTGTATCAAGGCATCTTGTATCTCTTTTTTTGTAATTTGTTCTACATCTCTATAGTCCAATGTGTCCATATTTATGTCTTGCATTTCGTATTCTTTCTATCTTCGTTTAACAGTGCCTCATAATATACTCTCCATTTATTCATGTTTATTAATTGGATATTAATTGATTGTTTCCCCTCCTTTCTAACGTTTTTTAGAGATTTCCATGCTTCCGCAACTTTTGTACTACCCATGCACCTTTCTAATTTTTCACATTTTTTCTCCCACATTTCATTTTTACCTTTTTTTACCTCTTGCTTTACCATTCTATTCCATTTCGCATATGCTTGTCTATCTATATCTTCATGTGTTTTTAAGCATTTTTGGTATGCTAATTTTTTTGTTTCTATTAGACTTTTTAAATTTTGCGATATCCATTCCGGATTTTTTCTGTCTATCTTTTCTTTGAACCCTACAGATTCTCTTGCTGCTTCGTGTATGCTTTTTTTAATCTTCTGATACATTCCTTCAGCTGTACAGTTTTTTATACAGACTCCCTGTAGTTTATTTGCCAGTCTCAGTTTATATAAGAATTTCACTGATTCATGTTCAAAGCTTTCTGGGTTGTATCTGTTCGATTGAATTTTTTCCCCTTCATTTTGTTCTTGTAGTCCATCTGTTGAAACTTTTTTCCTGTAATTGACTATCATTTTCGCTATTACCAAATGATGGTCTGATCCTCATTCCGGTCCACGATATTCTCTTATGTCTGTTATCCTTCATTTGGAATTTTGGCGCTGGATGACGAAATCAATAATTGAACGTATCCCTTTAGTTGGCTGTATCCACGTAAATTTATTATTGTCTTTGTGTGGGAAGAAGCCATTCATTATTTTTAGACTCACGTTTTCACATATATTCCTTAAACGTACCCCATTGTCGTTCAATGTCGGTTCGCCATATCTTCCTACTACAGGGTCATTTTGTTCTATTCCGACCCTTCCATTGAGGTCCCCTAAAATGACTATTTCCTTATTGCCTTTGATGTTCGTGAAGATAGCCAATAGTTTTTCATAAAACTCGTCTTTTATCATTTTATCTGCGTCTTCACTGGAACCACATATTCCAAAAATTACGATATAGTGGCCATTTTTGTTTAATTCAAGTTTTATAATTTGTTCATCGATTTCTTCCCAGCTTCTTATATTATTTCGCAAGTTTTTGTGTATTGCTATCGAAACTCCTCTTTTTGCTCTTGAGTCCTTACTCACACCACTATAAATATGAAAGTATTCCTCTCTTTTCTCGTTTCCCTTCCCTTTTTTCTTTGTTTCTGTTACTGCACATATGTCAGTTTTCATACTTTCCAGTTCTTTGAAGACTTCCGTTTGTTTGTTCCTGAGACCCTGTATGTTCCAAGTTGCCATTCTCATAGTCTGTTTTCTTTGCATTCGTCGTAATTTTGATCTGTCCTGGTTCCGAGGCGAATTATCGAAATTTTTAGCACGTATTTATTTTTCCAAATGGCGAGTTGCTAGCCCATCGATTTAACCCCCAGCTTGGAGGACCAGGATTTTCTGTTAGGATTTACTCCTTTAGCCAAGAGGTTTCAGTTTTAAGGCGCCGGAGTTTCACCTTTCACCCCCTCCCGTTTGTTCCCTTACGACCACCCATAGGCCGCTCGGTATCCAGAGATTATGCGGCAGACTTGCCTTCGTGGACGTGGGAGTAGGATTTTCCGGTAGAGCTGACTCAGTTGTTCCGAGCATGTCTCTTGACAAAAGTAGTAGGCATATTTGGGGTTTTCATGGGTATAACTACTTGGCATCATTATACCCCCCAAGCCAATACCGGACTTTACTTTGTTAATACAAGGAATAAACCAAGCCATGCAAGACAATAGGGCTAGTACTTCGTCAATATAAAGAGTAAACCGGGAAGTGCAAGTAAATAACTTGCTTAGCGGACTGTACGACAAAGATATGTTCCTCACGTATTACCTGTCTCTCTCGGCTCGCAGTTGAACGTTAGTGAGCGTTCCAGAATTCCTATATTTCAGTGTAATACGAGGACTCTGGCGAACCGTCGGCAAAATTGAGGCATTCTGTTCAATATTCCCTTTGTGATCAGAACATATTCTACCACGATCTTGAACTGAAAGATTCATGATTTCGGAGATGCTGAACAACATGTATAAAAGTGCATGTCAGATGATGATTCGTAAAACGCACCAAATAAATTTGTCAGGATGGAGCAGTGTTATTTAGAACTTCTGCACAATATTTTTCTTTTTTAATTATTATTAAGTATTGCTAGACCAACAAATGACATCTTTTATACATAGCATTATTCGTTTACATCACAGAGTAGGGTCAGAGCAGTTTCTCCTCCTTGGCCTTAAGTTGATTTTGTTCATGTTTTGTGTTTACATAATTTGTTTATAAAATTATTCCATTTCTTCTTCTTCAGTTGCTGACAGGAACACATTTTGGGGTAGTTTTCGTTTTAGTCTTGTGCATATAGATCGTCTTCTTAGGTTATAGTGCTCCGCGCTAGAGCATAAAGAAATATTCTCAAGGAATTTTCTGGTGGTTTTCTTCATGTATTCCAGTATGGTAGAAATGGTTAGCTCTCTGGTTATTTGGGTATTTCTTACATACCAGGGAGCGTTCAATGCTATGTGTAGGCATACCCAATCTTTTGTTTGTTTCCTAAATTTTATTGGATATGTGAATACTCCATATGAGTCCTGTGTCTAGGTATACGCCTATATACTTTACACCTGTTTTCTTATCATTCCATTCTAATGATGTATTATTAATTCGTAATTTTCTCGGGTCGTGGATCCTTCTGAGGGTAAAGATTTTTGCTTCACATTTTCTTTCGTTGAGGGGAAGTTTCCATTTTTTAGCCATGTTTCAATTTTATTGACTGCTGCTTGTGCTTGCTTTATGGATGTTTCTAAGTCGTGCTGTGATAATATGACTTCGTCGTCTGCAAATATTGCTAGTTCCGTGTTTCCGACGGTTTGTATATCGTGTACATAGATGTTGAACCTAGTTTACTTCCTTGTGGTACCCCTCCGTTGATTTGCTTTTTTTGTGAAAACATTCCGTTGATTTGAACCTGGAATGATCTGTTTTGTAAAAATTATTTAATTATATGGTATAAGTTGGATGGTAGTTCTTGTTTTGTAAGGTTTATCAGAAGCTCTGTGTCTGTGTACCAGACTTTGTTGAAGGCCTGAGCTAAATCTAAGAAGGTGGCTACTGTGCACTTTTTATCTTCATATCCCTTGGATATGTATTCGACTATTTTTAAAAGCTGGTGGTTTGTTGAATGGTGCTTTATGAAGCCAAATTGGTGATTTGATATTGTTTGTTTTAAGGTTAGGTGCGTCTCTAAACGATATTTGATTATTTTATCAAACAATTTCGACAGTGTTGATAAGAGGCTTATGGGTCTGTAGCTTGCAGGGTCGGATTTGTTTTTATTTGGTTTGTGAAATACGTTCAGTATTTCCATGAAGGTGGAAAGTAACCTTTGTGTTGAATATATATACAATATAATATATTGTCGTGTCCTGGAGCATTTCTGTTAGTTAATTTGTTAATTTCTTTTTTTATTTCTGAAGGAGTAGTTGTTTTTAACTCTACTTGTGTTAGCGTTGGTTCGGTGCGATTATCTTTAGTTACTTCATCTGGATGATCTGGAGGGAAAGATTCTTCATAGTAATTTAACGAATATGTTTCAATTTTCGTCATCAGTCTCGTAATTGGTATTATTTATTTTGAGAGGAGATATTACTTTTGGTTTTGCAATATTCTTTTAGGAGCTTTATGTATTTGGTGGTTACCTGGAGCAATATCTAGGAAATAATTTTGATATTTGTTGATTTGGTGATTATGCAGTTCGTTGCGGACTTGGTGTGTTAGTCCAGTGGTCGGCAAAGTGCGGCGCTTTTGCCCCTTAAGTGCGGCTCCGGCACAAATATCCACGGCAGGTGCATCGCGCCGAATGTTTTGGTCGGCTGCGGAGTACGCGACGCGGGGAGACTCGCGCGTTTCAACAAGTCTGATAGGCGTTGGCCAGAACAGTGTTGTCGTTGTCTACAGTTGTTGTAGCTTATCGTGTCTGCAAGTGACTTACGTACAGGTATTTTATCATCAATTTAATAATGCTAATAATTTTGTATTGGTGGCTTTAGAAAAATATAATTTGGAATATTTTTATAGGCGCAACTGACATGGCTTCCAAAAAGAAACAAAGAAAAAAGGAAGATGAAAACCGCGAATTTAAAATTGAGTGGACCGAGAATTTCGTGTTTATTCGAAACTTTAATGCCATCCGACATGTATTATTTGCAAGGAGGAATTCACGCATAACAAAAAATCAAACTAGGAGAGAAATTTACAAGAAAACACGCGTTATTTAGCACTAAATATCCTGCTGGTGAGGCCAGGAAGAAAGCAGTTCAGGAACTTTAGAAGAATCAATAGTCATCAATTTCTGTATTTAATAACTGGATGCAATCTTCCAGCAATATTAATATGGCAAGTTTTGTTGTTAGCCAAGAGATTGCTAAGAGAGGGAAACCGTACACAGACGGTGAATACATAAAAAGTTGTTTTATAAATGCATCCGAAAAGCTATTTCACGATTTTAAGAACAAAGCAGATATTCTAAAAAAAAATTAAAGAGTTACCATTGTCTGCCAAAAATGTGAAAGATTGAACAATTAAAATGTGTTCAAATATAACCATCCAGCAAATCGATGATCTGAAATTGGTTTCGGCTTTATCAATAGCAGTTGACGAGTCTTGTGACATAAATGATACAGCGCGTCCTATAGAAGAACTTTTAGGATAATTGCCACTCAAAGGTCAGACGCGTGGAGAGAATATAGCAAAAACTGTAATTAAGTGTATGGATAAATATCATATTCCTCTCGATAAAATTGTGTCGATTTCAACAGACTATTTGCTATTTTGAAAGAAATAAATTTATCACGAGATACTTGCTTACCATTGCATCATTCACCAAGAAGCGCTTTGTACGCAGACATTTCCGGAAGAAATTTGTAAAGTTATAGAATCAGTGATTAAGATTATAAACTCAATTTTAGCTAAAGCTCTTAATAATCGTCAATTCAAAGAATTTTTAGTTGGAATGGAGAGTGAGTACGCTGATCTTCTGCTTCATAATAAGGTACCTACGTTGGTTATCAAGAGGGAACATTTTAAAACGTTTCGCATCCCTATTACCAGAAATTAAATCATTTCTCCTTGAGAAGGGTTTTCACTATCCAGAACTAACAGACAATCTGTGGATCCAAAGCTTTTATTTCATGGAAGATGTTACGTCTCATTTAAATCAACTTAATCGTAAACTACAAGGGAAAGGAAACACAATTTTTTCGATGTTAGAAGAAGGCATTTTATTCGAAAACAAATTATCCCTTTTTGCTCAAGATTTTGAAAGGGAAACATTGTTTCACTTTCCGAGCCTGCTGAAGCATCGCCAAGAAAATAATTCCCCTGTTGACAAACACCATTTCAAAGCAACTATTTTAAATATGAGGGAAGCATTTCTCAGCAGGTTTCAGGAATTTAAAAACAGCAGAGAGACTTTAGCATTCGTCAAAAATCCTCTTAATGCTACGACAACTGAGTTGAATTTTTATCCTTTTGGCATTGACATTGGTAACTTTGAAATACAATTTGGAAATACTGTAGAAGAACAAATGTGCTCTTAGTTCACAACACAAGTGATTTGCTTTCAAAGACCTGAAGAAGGAAGACATGATTATTTTCAATGCCTGGAATAGTATTCCTGACTCTTACGATCAATTGAAAAAATTCGCGTTTGCTGTTCTTTTCCTTTTCGGTTCTACATATTCGTGCGAAAAATTTTTTCGAGCATGAACTTTGTCAAAAGTAAACTGAGAAGTCGTCTTATTGATGATAACCTGGAATCGTGCCTAAAATTAAAAACAACAACCTACAAACCTGAGTTATTCAAACTTTCTAAGGAGATGCAAGGACATTGTTCGCATTAAGTGTTTATCAGTTATTGTCATGATGTAAATTTACTTTCATATTATTATTTATCAATAAATAAATCTTCATTGAGTATGAAATCAAGTTTTATTCAGTGTATCCGTAATTTAATAAAGGTCTAAAATTATAATAAAGGATTACTAAATTAATAAATAGCTTTGGCTCTCGAATTTTTTTTTTTAGTTGTAATGTACATATTTGGCTCTTTGGCTAATAAGTTTGCCGACCACTGTGTTAGTCTATTAGATCCTGCTTATATATTCTATTGTGTATGGAGTTCCACAACCTGTTTTCGTAAAATTTTTGATTTCATGATCTATTTCTTCTGTTGATGTATGTGAATTCCGTGGTTTTAATGTGTTCTGTAATTCTTTTTGGAATATTTCCCAGTTAATTTTTTCTGTATTATTTGTACTGGCTGGAATGTTGCTATTACTGGAACATGATCAGAGTCTAATTCCATTATTACTAGTTGGTTGATTGTTTGGTTGAGTATAATATCTCAGATATCTGGCTGATGATTTGTTTTGTACGGAAAGTGTATTGGTTCTTCTGGTGCGATCAATTGTATCGAATGGTTTCTTATTATCTCTTCCAGTTGTATACCTTTTGGATTGGTTTTCTTGCAGCCTCAGTGAACATTTTTGTTATTTAAGTCACCTAATAGTAGCGTCTGTATATTTTCATCAAATATTGATGCGATGTCGTTTTTATGTAATCTGTTTTTTGGTTGCTGGTGAGCTGAGATGATTTTCAACTTTTCATTGTTTCTTAGTTCTATTAAGATTCCTGCTGCATCAAGTTTTGTCAAGTTTGGTAGAATAATTTCATGATGCCCATTGTGCATTTCTGTCATACCTGTATATTTTATATTTAGGAATATTAAACATTTCTTCAGGAATTAGGTGTGTTTCCGATACGCATGTTACCCCAATATTGTGTCTATTTAGGAAACCGATGAATGTTGGGCGCTTGGCTTTTATGCCGTCAGCATTCCAATTGAGGAATTTGAGCTTGTTGATTTGTATTGTATTAGTCATTTTATTGTTTCAATATGTGGTTTGATGAGTTCTATCACAAAGTTTATGAATTGAGTGACAATAGGTGTGGAATTTTCTGGTGCGGAAGGTGGTGGGAAAGGAGTGTTGCTTGTTACTGTGGCGTATGTTCGCAAAATGGTTGGTTTGTTTGAATTTAATGGCACATTTTTTGGTGGCTGTTGTTTGGTTTGTTTTGGGCTTTTTTCTGATAATTTTTTGTAGTAATTACATTCCTTGTAATTTTCAGGATGGTTTTCCCTACAATGTATACATCACGCTGATTCTTTCTTTGTTTTTCATTGTGTGTTATGGTGGTTTTCTGCGCCTTAATGCATCTTGGTGACATTTTACAATTATTTTTTGTATGACCATAATTTTGGCAATTAGTGCACTGTGGGATACCTTTAGTTTTATTTTTACAATTTCCAAATATTGCAGTTTTTTTTGTTTGTTGATAGAAATATTTTGTTGATTTTATCTTGTTGTGATTGAAGTAAATCGTATCAATTTTTGGTGGGTATAGAATATTGATAACTTTTAATTTTGGATTAAATTTGTTCATCTGCTGGTCGTTTTCGGGAATCTGGTTCATTGTTGTTATCTGCGGATTTTTTTCCGGTGCTCATATTTATTCAGAGCTGGGTGCTCTCTAGGAGAGACACTGTTATTTATGTTTAATTGTCGGTATTAGATAATAATATAACTGAATTTTATCACTACGCAGAATCACTGTAACCACGTCCGTCCACTACTGCGGTTGGGCGATGAATGAGAATGTTTTTTTTTTTATATTTAATTTACCCGAGCAACAGAAAATTTGTTATACATGTTATTTTTAACAATAATTTATAACATTCATGGTGTCGATGTATACATCCTCCTGTGGCATAAATAGTATTCTTTAATTATTATTTAACTTTATTCATTAATGCACTATTTATATTAATATATTTTTTTTTCACCAGTCACTATCACTGTGTTCATCTTCAGACGAGAGTAATATATCTTGGCGTAATCTTTTTATAAGTCTAGATCTTCGATTTTTTGTCCTAAGTGATAATGCTCTGCACCAGTGCATGTATTCTGTCTATGAATTTTTTTGTTATATTTTTTATTTGTTCTTTTATTGTGTTTATTCCCGTTTTCCTATGTCATTGGCAATTACGAATTAACCAGGGTGCGTTTAAGCCAATCCTTAAGATTTTGTTTTGAAAGATTTGGATTTTGCTGATTATTGTTTTAGCTGCAGTTCCCCAGACTGGGTAAGCATACATGACGATTGATCTTATAGTGGCCGTATAAATTAGTTTTACATATTCGGATTTCAGGCTTGTTTTCTGATTGATAATAGGATAGAGCATGCCTAGCCTCTGTTTTCCTTCCTTTATTTTATTTTCAATATGCTGTTTCCAGGTGAGTCGGCGATCAAAATATACTCCGAGATATTTGACTGTAGATGTTTTGAGATTCCATTGTATTGCTACATTATTAATTATGATGTTTTCTGGATCATTTATGCTTTTTAAGCTAAACATTTCCGTTTCACATTTAGATGCATTTAGGTTTAATGGCCATTTGTTGAACCATGTGCTTATACATTTACTGCATTTTGTAATTTTACTTAAGCTACATTTATATTTTTGTCTTGGGATATTATTGCAGTATCGTCTGCTAACATTGCAAGTGTAGCAGTAGTTGGTAGTGGTATGTCGTGCATATGTCTATGTTGAATAGAATTGGGCCCAAGACATAACCTTGTTGAACTCTTGCTTTGATGGATTTTGTTGGTGATTTGTCGTTTCCTATTTTAACACAAAAGGTTCTGTTGTTCAAGAATGATCTTAGTATATGTATTAAATATGGGGGTAGTTTTAGTTTTTTTAGCTTATTTAATAGTCCCTCATGCCAGACTCGATCGAAGGCTTGTGCTACATCTAAAAAAGCAATAGCTGTATGCTTTTTCTCTTCGAACCCTTTCACTATAAGTTCGTTTAGCCTTAGTAGTTGATGCTGAGCTGAGTGATGCGATCGAAATCCAAATTGATGTGGAGGTATTATGTTGTTTCTAGTGAGGAAGTTATCTGATCTAGCTTTGATTATTCTTTCTAGGAGTTTGGATAGATTAGGGAAAAGACTAATGGGCCTGTAGCTGGTTAGCTGAGTTTTGTCTTTACATGGTTTGTTGAAAATGATAATCTCCGCATGCTTCCAGGTAGTGGGGAAATAACTATTTGATAAGCAGACATTAATAATCGAGGAGAGGAATGCTAACGCTTTTTTAGGAAGATTTTTAAGAATGATGTTAAAAATTTTATCGTGCCCTGGTGATTTTCTGGTTTGGAGTTTATTAATTATAGTCTTGAGTTCGCTGGGTGCCGTATATTCAGTTTGTTTGTCATTGTTGAGGTTGTCTTCGTTTGTAAGTAGGTTTCTTTCATCAAGTAGTAAGTAAGGAAAGGAATTCACAATTTTAGAATTCATTCATATCAGAAATACTTGTCAAAACTAAATCTTAAGGATCGATCTATGTGGCAAGGAACAAAAGGCATTTTGAAAAAACCAACCATCATCACACCTATTCATGTGGATAATAAAGTGTTCACTACCGGCACAGACAGTGAGAATATAAACTGAATAATGAAATTGTTCAGTTTTAGAAACAAATCTATTTGAACCAGACAGTTGTGCGTATATGTAAATATTTCAGACGGCAATCTAAATGATAAAGAAATTTATATAATTAATCATTTTGATGGTCCAACAAAAGTTTATAGTTACATGCCATAATCGAAATAATTTGATAAATATGCATCGTAGGAAAAAAATTCTCATATGAAGAGTTAATATTTTTAAAGGGGCCATTGACTCATGCAAAAATTAGCTCCAGCCCCTTACAGCAATTTTGAGGGGGTGGGTGGCAACTTTAAAATTTTAAAAGCGACCCCCCTATTTTTTATTGCAAATTTGGAAATTCATTTACATCGACAAGAATTGATGACAAACTCGTCACAGGAGTGTCATAATGAAAACAATAACTGTTTCTGTTCAACGGCCTAGCTGAATTTTTTTTTCGTATTAAAAATGTTAATGTTTCTTGAACTGTGTGACATTAATTTTAATTTTAGGTGTGTTGTTCAAGGGACTGAAATGAAATAATAGTTACATTTGAAAAACCAACTCCATTAATTGAAACACACATGAAGACGTACAACCTTGTCAATCTCCAACCATTCACTGACTTATACAATCTTGCATTATAAAAATCATAGGAGTCAGATTGATATAGTTTATTATTCATACATTAATCTATCCGGGGTTCTTCTAGTTCTAGTGATTGCTCTAACATTATTATTATCCTCTGTGGCTATTGGACTACTCTCCGAAAGTGGAACTTCCATATTATCGTCATTGTTTTAACAGTTCGGCATTACAATATTTTTCTCACATTTACATCGTTTTTGATTTGGTTAACAAACCTCTTCCAACATTTATTTATAGTGGGTATTTGAATTTTTAACTTTTAACTTTTAACTTTAAAATTTTAATTATATATATATCCGCGAGTATTTTACAGCTCATGAGGCCATTTCTCGCATCCTAAACGCCAATAACTTCTATCTAAGCAATCCTCTTCTTCCAAGCTTCTTCTTCGCATGGCGGATTGTAGGGTATTTTTCCATTTAGTTCTAGGTCTACCTCTTTTGTTTCTTTCCGGGGGTTTCCAGTTAAATAATTTCTTTGGCCATCTATCTTCTTCCATCCTTCTCATGTGGCCATACCATATGAGTTGTTTTTGTTCTATTTTAACTGTTAAGGGCAGAGGGTTGTTCATTTCTTCTCTTATTTTTTTATTTGGGATCTTGTCCAATATTGTTTTTTTACAGCAACGTCGCCAGTAGTTCATCTCCATTGCGTTGATTCTTTGAGTTCCTTGTTTATTCGGAACCCATACTTCGGCACCATAAGTGCTACAGCTCTCCATTAGACTTTTGAATATTCTTTGTTTTGTATTTTTTGAAATGGTATTAGTCCATAGAAGAGAGTGTAACTTTGCTGTTGCTATTCGTCCTTTATTTATTTTATTTCTGATGTCCGTGTCGTCTTTTCCATCAGAAGTAAGTTTTACTCCTAGGTAAGTGTAGCTATCTGTACCTTTTATCCATCCATTTTCCATGGGCAAATCACGTTTTTCGCCACCAATGACCATGTATTGCGTTTTTTCAATATTTATTTGAAGACCCCATTTATTGTACTCTTCAATTAGTTTCCGCGTCATATACGACATATTGTCTTCGTCTTCAGCTAGTACCACTTGATCGTCGGCAAAAAGGAGTGTATACATATTATCGTTTTCTATTTGTATACCCATTTTCTTACATTTCTTCTTCCATTCTTGCAGTGCTGCTGAGATGTATACTTTGAATAAAGTCGGGGATATGCAGCAGCCTTGTCGTAATCCTTTGTTCACTTGGAACTCGTCTGAAATAAAATTTCCCATTGTAATGCGACGTCTGCAGCCCCGATAGTATTCCATAATTGCTCGTATCAGGTTCGAATTTACATATGTTTTTTCCAGTGCTTCCCACAATTTCACTACAGGTATGCTGTCATATGCTTTTTTTAGATCTACAAATAGCAGATTCAATTCTCTCCCGCATGCTATTTTTTTTCCATAATTTGCTTAAGACAGAACACGTTATCTATACAAGATCGACCAGGTCTAAAGCCGCTCTGTTCTTCCATTTCTTTTATCTCCTTCTCTATTCTTTCTTTAATAATTCTCCCGTACAGTCTACTCATTGAAGACATTACACTAATACCCCTGTAGTTCGCGCAATACGATCTATTTCCTTTTTTATAAATAGACGTTATATATGATGTCTTCCATTCATTCGGACATTTCGTTTCTCTTAAGCATTTCGTGAATAGTTTTGCTATGCTCTCTAATAAAACTTCTGGTGCATGTTTAATGAGTTCAGCGGGTAAACCTCCAGGGCCAGGAGATCTGTTATTTTTTGTTTTTCTCAAGGCTTGTTTAATTTCAGTAATTGAGACTTCATCTACTTCATTAATTTCCTTCATGGGTGTTGATTGTTCCACCAGAAATTCATTACGGTTTTCTGTTAGTAGCTTCTCGTTGTATTCCTTCCATTTTTCCATTCCAATAGGATCGAATGGTCTTATTTCCGACCTATTTTTCCCAAGCGCCCGAATTGTCTTCCAAGATTTTTTTAATTTTAATTATTTCACCTTTTATCCATCCCGGTTTCTTATTTCTAAAATCTCTAACTATAACCTTATCTCGTACATTAAATTTTATATTTTTAGTCCCTTTTACAATTTTTATTTGATTTTCTTGTTTAACATTTACTCTATTTTTTACCTCCTCGATCATCGTTTCGCTATTATTTGGCTTAATTAAATTTAATCTTGTTTGTAAATTTCGTCCAACCATTAGCATCGCTGGACTTTGGACTTTTACCAGTGGTGCAATGATTTATGTGATGATAAGTTAACAAAAATCTTTGTAAAACGATATTTATATCTTCGTTTACATTCTTTAAAGCATTTAAGGTACGGAATTTAATAGTTTTAAATGCATTTTCAGCTGCACCATTTGTGACAGGATGATATGGAGGGGTGGCAATATGCTTAATACCGTTATTTTTCAAAAATATTCCAAATTCATCTGATACAAATTATCTTCCATTATCACTGACAGCTAATTGAGGCAACCCATATCTTGCAAATAAACTTCTCAAAATACCAGTAGTATTGTCTGATGTAGTTGATTTTGTTAAAAAAGCTTCTACTCATTTTGTATGTGCGTCCACTACTATAAGAACAAATTTGTCACATATAGGACCCAGATAATCGACATGTATACGTTGCCATGGAGAATCTAGGTAGGGGCATGGGTGTAATACCGCCTTAGGTGGTGATGGCTTATTAGACTTACAGCTATTACAATTTTGCGCAATATTGACAATATCATTGTTTAGTGACGGCCACCACAAATATGATCTGACGATACTTTTCATTTTTACGATATTCATATGGGTTTTCTCTATTTCGGTTAATATATCTGGTTGCAATTTCAAAGAAACAATTACCTTATATCCTAATAAAATACAATTATTTTTAACAGATAACATATTTTTTGAATTGCGTTTCCTTTGCAATTAATTTAGAATCAATAGAGACATCTTCGTAATTTTCTACATAATTTAGATAATCAGATTCCTCACCTGTGTTAAGTTCATTGGAAAACATAGGGGAACGAGATAAATAATCAGTGCAATTTTGTTCTGATCTTAAATACTGAATTGAATAATGTAAATGCGACAAGATTACCGCCCATAGTTGTAAACGACTGGCTGCTAGAAGCGGTATTCCCTTTTTAGTGCCAAAAACTGTTACCAAAAGTTTGTGATCAGAGTCTAAAATAAATTTTCGACCAAAAAGATATTGGTAAAATTTGGTAACCCCAAAGATGACTGCCAATGGCTCTTTCTCTATATGAAAATAATTTTCTAACTTTTTTTCTCCCGCCACATCCTGTAAGGGAGGTAAGGAATCAGTGAGTTTTCAGTGGATATGAGCACGTTTTAGGATCCCTAGAATACGATTTTAATAATTTCCCGATGATGTCTGTGTGTGTGGCTGTCTGTCTGTCAGTCTGTGTGGATTTCTGGAGTTACGGTTTCTCACTACTATCCGAAAATTTTGATATTTTGTATATATCAATTATATACGCGTTTCTTGATAGTGGTGATCCGTGTTCCTGCATAGTTCGATAAAGAAATCTATGGCGGGAAGTATTGTGGTGTCCGCAACAGATTATTGTTAATGGTCGACATTCGTAATCAATAGGTCGGTCATTTCTGGTAGAATAAACATGGGACATAACAGCACCTAAACCGTAATTTGATGCATCGACTGTAAGTTTAACTTCTTATTTTGGGGTAAATAGCACCGAGGTAACGTGTCGGACTGTGGATCGTGAGATCCTCAGTTCGAATCCCACTGCCGACAGTTACAAATTTAAATTTACCCCTGTGGTTCCTCCTCCACTAACATCTTTGGGGGCTATGATTTGACGGCTGGTAACCGCACTTCATACGAAAAAATATATCACTTACCGAGATCTGCGTAAGCAGAGTGCCACACCCGTAATGGGTAAAAGGCGTGATGATATATATATATATATATATATATATATATATATATATATATATATATATATATATATATATATATATAATGCACTAAAATATTCGGTTAAACTAAAATTTGTTTGATTTTTAGGAAAGACTTTTCACATATATTCAAAGCCAACTTATCTCCTTTTTTAAGAGATTATACAAAGGGTTCAATATTTGATCTGGGTGTGGTATGAATCGGTGATAGTAATTGACTAATCATAAAAACGATTTTAACTGAGTAGAATATTTAGGCGCAGAACTATTTTTGATTGCTTCTACTTTATCAGCGCAAGTATGTATTCCTTTTTAATGTATTTTATATCCTAAATATTTTACACAATCTTTAAAAAATTCGCATTTATTCTGGCACACTGTTAACCCACAGCGTTGTAAATGTGAAAATACCATCTATAAATTATTTAAATGTCCGCTTCTGTCGACATCCGTGATCAAGATATCATCTAAAACCACATCATAACAACAACAAATCATAACTTTATTTAGTTCATAGTCTCCACATAATCTAACATTGCCATTCTTTTTCAAAATTGAAGTAATAATACATTCTTTTACTAATTTATCGATTTCTGTTTGAACTTTCTGCTTAATAACAAATGGCAACGGGCGAGGCTTGAAACATTTTGGTTGTGCCTCTTCTTTTAAATTTAAATGTAATTTCGCTTCGGTAAAGACACCTAATTTGGATGAGAAAACCCTCTTAATTTTGACAACAATTCGTTAATATCGGTACTAGCCTCTTTGATATTGTTTACATTGAATAAGTTTACAAAGAATGAGTTTAAAAAATCTCGACCTAACAATGTGGGGCCATCACATTGTACGATATATATTTCCAGCTTTTTTACAGCATCTTTAAATTTTACTGGTACTGTCAACTCCCCAATTGGGTTTATTTTTCCCCCAGTATAACTTAACAAACATTTATTTGTTCTTGCAATTTTTAAGTGTTTATATATCGAATTATACAGACCCTCCGATATAACCGTAACGCTCGCACCCGTATCTTATTAAAATTTTACAAGACTGTCGGCAACAAACACATCTACTTTACTGTAATTGGTGGATTGTTGACAGTATTATCATGATTTGGAATATAAAGTGATTCCAAAAAACTGAATCAGTGATGTAATAAATTTTGAGCTTACAGACGGATGGTAAATGACCTGTCAGCCCGCATTCGTGACATTTATAAGTACGGTACCTGCATTTTGAACAAATGATCACTTTTACTACACACTGTACACTGTCATCTCGCTGCGTTGGATGCCCTGGACCGGCTCTATTATGCTTTCTTCTTGTGGGCTCCGCCACGCGGTGAACATCCATGAATTCGTTTTTTTTTTTTTCACCGATTGTAGTTCATAATAATTATGTCGCGCGGCTTCTTTGCTCTGCGCGATTGACACTGCTTTTTCAAAATTTAATTTTGATATATTTTCTTCAAAAAGTCTGTCAGTATAGGGCCTCCTTCAAACCCCATTATAAAACGATCACGTAACATTGTATCAAGTTCGTCACGAATTTACAGTGGCACGCTAAATTTCGCACCCGCGCTGCCCACTCCGGTAACTGTTTCGTTTTAACTTTTATACGCATTGTAGAATTTGTAACGAATCCCGCCGCACCTGGTCCAAAAAGCGAATCAAATAATTTCGCTAGCTAGTCATACGTTTTTGTTTCCGGATTAGCCGGCACACACACATTAACATACAACTTTCTTCACTACACGCATTTAGTAAGATTGCTCTCATACGCACTTTATCTGTTACATTATTTGCTGTAAAATATTGCTCCAATCTAGCTATATATATTGTCCAGTTACAAATACTAATTTTGTGATCGAATTCACGTAAATATCCAGTTTCTCGCAACATTTTTACACTGTTACACTTTTTATCTGCGTCGCCACTTATGCCCGGTTTTTCAGTGCGAGTTTAAACCAAATTTTTGGTTTAAGTTTCAGTTTAAGGTTTAAAGTGTATTTCAGTTCTACTTAAACCATGAACTGAACTCAAATTTCGCTTGAACTTGAACCTTATCGGGTACTTGGTTCAACGTTGAGTTCAAGGTTTAATGACAAATAATGACAGTTTTCGCGATGAATTTGGTTGTCAAAAGTTATATTATTAAATATTAATATTGTGAATAATATTAAATTAGGAGAAATTGTGTGCGTTATTTATTTATTATGGAGTCATCTGAAATGAGCAGGATATATACTTTTTTGAAAATCAGTTTTTACGAATACCCAAAATACATAGAAATAGAATATATATTTCGATATTTGAGACGATTAACAAAATTTAGATTGAGCAAAGAAACCATTAGTGTAATTATAAATGTCAACAACGGCCTTATAAAATATTCTACTACCTGGCAAATTTGTTAAAGATATAGGCTACATATATATGCGAGTAGACTCATGTACTTTAACTGCCGAAATTTAAAGAAATTATACTGTAAGTCCAGATAAAACGATCCCATTAACATTCAGATTTTACGCTACTGGAAGTTTTTTTGAACACAGGAGATTTACATACGAGTAAATCTGCGACCCGTAAAATTATTTAAAAAAATATTGCATGCAATAGCAGTTTCAGTTTGCTATAATATAGCACGTTTCCCAAAAGTAATACGAACAATTTACTGTAGTCATTGTTAAAATACAGTCCCCTGCTAATAAATAAAGGTATAAATAAATTTATATGTTAGAAATATTGGCTCTTCTTCTCTAGTGAAATTTATTCACATTTTCAATTACAATCATCTTAACTGTCATTCGGAAAATTAGAACAAAAAACTCATCAATCTGTCAAATTTGTCAATAATTTTGACGTTATGTCACTTTTCTACTACCAACTTAATCAAATTAAAGCATAGAGTCGTTGAACTTCAGTTCAACTAAACTTGTAACTTAGAAACGCAATGTCCACTGAACTAGTTCAAAAATTAGTTCACGGCTCTACTGAACTTTTACTTAAACCATGCCTGAAAAACCGGGCATTAGTGATGTTCAAGGGTGTGAAATGAAACACACATGAAAACTTGCAACCTTGTCGATCTCTAACTATACACGACTTGTACAATCTTAAAGTATAAAAATCATATAGTTCGTGTAAGTACAAAGCCAGATTTAGCATTTATTGCAAATAAGAAAATACACCACATTGGATTCAAGCTTCCTTTCCATTAAAAAAGTACACTTAAGAAAATATCATTTTCATTTCCCCATGCCATACAAAATTATGTCCCCATCTTTGCTGTATAAGACTGGGTATTTGTTTTTTCTATAAAGTTATTAGTTAACCATTTTTTCGCCCAAATTTCAATAATCGAAAATCAAAAAATGTTTACATTTATTAAATAGTAAAATGCAAAATTGCAGTGTTATGTATATTTCCATTGCAAAAATAAATTAATATTAAACAGTTATAAAGAGAATTGAAGGTTTATTCATATCTAATTTTTTCAATAGTGAGATAAATACAAGTATTACTCTGTTTTGTTAAATAATATTATTATATGATGTTGTTTTGCAGGTGTTGCTTGGAGGAGGGCGGCGACACTGGCTACCGAAAGTTGCGCGTGATCCCGAGATGCCGCACGAGGACGGTCGGCGCCTCGACGGCCGCAGCCTCATCGATGAATGGCTTCGTGATAAGAGGAAGCGCGGCTTGCGCGCCCACTATGTTTGGAACAAGCCGCAGCTGGACCAGATCGACACGAGCAAAATAGATCACCTTCTTGGTACGAAAACTGCATTATTATACGAGTATAGCTCTGAGAAAGCAAATTTTCAAAAGATTATAATATATTCGTTAAAGATTTTTGTTGACTTTTGTTAGTAAGAAAAATAAATAGCCCAGCATTTGGGAGAAAGGTCTATATTATATTCATCTTTTTGTATAGTCATTTAAATAACAAAATGGTTTTCTCCAATTTCGCAAGGATTTCAATGTAGTAATTAAAAAACAAAACTGAATTTTAAAATGTTTCTTCTCATAGCAACTACTTGAAGTATATTACTGAACATATAACTCAGCTTTTTCAAAATTGCAACATAATTAGAATAGTAGATGAAGATATATGGTGAATCTACACTAACTTGAAAATCCACTTTCTTTAGGCTATTTTTTTGTGTAATAAAAAACAATTTAGTTGTTAATTTAAAATTTAACTTAAAATAAGAGATTAAGATATAAGTTATAGAATATTGTTGATTGATTTTGTTGATAGGGTAAATAGCTCCGTGGTAACGTGTCGGACTGTTGATCGTGAGATCCTCAGTTCGAATCCCACAGCTGACAGTTGCCAATTTAAATTTACCCCTGTGGTTCCTCCTCCACTAACATCTTTGGGGACTATGACTTGACGTCTGGTAACCGTACTTCATGCGCAAAAATATATCACTTACCGAGATCTGCTTAAACAGAGTGCCACATCCATAATGGGTAAAAGGCTTGATGATATATTTATTTTTTTTTATTGTTTCCAATATTTCTTGTCATATATAAATGTAGTCGGAATTTAGAAAATGTATCAATTACCAATCACTTTAATGATTAACGTTCCGAGTATATACTCATCAGAATCTACAAGTAAAAATTTTGAGTCATAATTATTGTAAAGTTAAAAATATTTAGTGAATCAGAAAAAATTCAATTTTTTTTAAGTGATAATAAATTAGGCAAATGTACGTATAAGGCTTATCCACCATAAACAAAAATGATAAAAGTTTGTTAAAAATATGAAAGATAAGAGTTAAAGCATGCAGAAAATTCCATATTTTTTTATTATAAATTACTCCCTTTAATAAAAACGGCATGTTTTGTTTTTGAACGTAGGGTATATGTAGCAAATGGGATTCAAGTATTTACTCGCACTTCTCCCTAACTAAGATTAAACGTAGCGGATGTGTCGAATCTGTTCGGGATCTGCTCGGGTGATTTTCTTATCTTAACGTGTTTGCTGTAGTGCTCAATTTGAAATATAAAGTGGTTTAAAAATGTTTTTATTCAAGCGAATTATAATATGCACATATTGCTACTGCATATGCGGCGGAGAAATTAGTCATTATGCATCTCAAATACATTATGAAAATAATTGTACAGTGTGTAGTTGTTTCATATACCAGTGGTCGCTGGTGGCAGCACCTACAAGTCCAGTACTAGCGAGTGACAGCTATGTTGCTTGGTTCAGTGGGTTCAGTCAATCCAACCCATCAGTCGTATCGTGTGTTATTGCTTTAAAATGGCAGAAGAAACTCTTCAAATGTTTGTACTCCGCCAGCTATAGTTGAAATAGCTAACTCTACTATTCAAACATTAATTCCACAAAAATCGTGTAAGTTATAAGTATCTGCTTACGAAAGATTTTTCAATTGGGCTCGAAATCAAAATGTGCATAACCATCACTTTTCCGAAAATGTAATCTTGGCTTACTTTTCACACCTGGCTGATAAACTGATCACTATGGGCACATTTCTCAATGATTAAATCAGAATTAAATATCAAGCATAATATAAACATTGCAAACCACAAAACTAGTAGCATTTTTAAAAGCAAAAACGAAATGCACCAAATGACAAAAATTTAGCTGCAAAGGTAAATAATTACTTCATTACAGAAATAATGTTTTTTGAAATGTTGAATTTTATAGGTTATAATTATATTTGGAGTAACAGGAGCATGTTTTTGCGACGAACTCATGTTGTTGACCACAGTTGGCTGTGGAAGATATTGAAGATTTAGACAAATTAATTATGCTCAATAAATACAAAAACGAAAATATCATGTTCATTTACGATTGAAGCCATGGCCCCGGGACGCCGCCTCCTGGGCCCTAATACAGAGGCTCCGCCTCCGAGGCCCTAGTATAGGGGCTCCTTCCCTGGGGCCCTGATACAGGGGCTCCGCCCCCGGCCCAGGGGCGCTTGAAGAAAAATAGTATATATTATTCGGAGGTGAAAGGTCTTACCGTGTTTCGTTTTATTTGCATAGCCTCGGCCGCAATCTGAGCTCAACACATAAAGACCTACTTCACCTTCTTATAATATAATATGCTATTATTGTGTTTATTCGTATAAATAATAAACACAACTATTCGTAACAACCACCAAACACGAAATGAAATGAAAAATGAGCCCTGATCCTGTAAGTATGAACCAAATCAAATCAAAATCGTCTGTAAAACTAGCTAGCTCGACCAACTTCCTACCTTCTAGAATATCAAAATGTCTGTAAAATGAGAAAAAAGTTAAATAAATTAAGTGCCTTAATTTATTTTATCTACAACTGTCAAATAATATATCCATAATTCAACCGTTGTTCATCAATTAATGTATCAAGGGCGCCGTCGAATTGGGCTTGACAAACTAATCCGCTATGCGTCGCTACAATCGCCAAGAGAGGCGCCAAACTCTCTTCTGAGAGCAATATTTAAAAATTTTAGATAAAGGTTGCGGCAAGCGCTAGTATAGATATGACTTTAAGAGGGGTGGTGGCGAGCGCGGTACAGAGAGAGCAAAGACAGAGCTTCAGATTGCGCTCCGGCAAAACGCTGCACTAAATTTACATCATAAAACAGCAATATTCTAATTCCGTTCGTTTATAACAATTACTTATTGTACAATATAATTAAGCGACTGTATGTATTAGTAATAGGATAGAATAATAAGCAGGATTGCAGTCAATATTTAAAAATTATATTTGTGTCAAAATTATAGACGTTTCGCCACCATTTGTGGCATCTTCCGGGCATCTACAATAAAACATCATCACGTAAACAAAAGCATTGTACATTACAATCATTTAAAAACAGAACAATCTACAATACTTTCATCGAATGAGAAGGATAATTGGTTTCTTAATCACACCAACACAGAAATCCCTAATTATATCTAGGAATTATTAGCACTAGGACCAAAGCATATGATAGAACTGAAAATTAATGAAATTCCTATTTTCCATATCGCAGATGTTGAAAGTGTCATCTCCACTCTTGAACAAAAAGAAGATCAAAATTTACTCAGAGCCAGAGCTACTAACATTATCACTAATTTTGCTAATAATAACACCAAGACTTACAATAACTCAACTATTATGAAAACGTTCGAGAAGACGAAAAAATTCCTTAATAACAACAAAGATATTCTAATCATCAAAGCTGACAAAACAAATAAAACAGTGGCCATTGACAGAGAACAATATAACCTGAAAATGAATGAACTTCTCAATGATGTTAATACCTATGAACCCGTAATTATAGATTTGACAACAAAAATACAAAATAAGAACAATAATATAGTTAAAAGTTTATTCACAAATTAACAAACCAACTACAATACGTCTCATGTCAGAAACTGCGGTTCCGCCTAGCAACTACGGGCTAATTAAATTACATAAGGATGGACAGCCCTTGCGTCCAATCATCGCAGCAAACAGAGGAACTCTCGCACGTATGGTAGGCTTCATTGCTGAAACTTTAAAAGGTTTAGAAAACGAAGAATACCATATTAAGGATTCGTTTGCGTTTACTGAGTTTATATCCAAAATTAGTCTTGATGCCAATGATGTGACTGTGTCCCTAGACGTGGTCTCATTATTCACCAACATCCCCTTGAATCTCACCCTACAAGTTGTGAGCGACAGATGGGACATTATTGAGAAACGCACAGAGATACCGAAAGATGACTTCCTGAAAATGGTCGAGTTCTGCTACACGCAAGGATAATTTCAATTTAATAATCAGTTCTACATAAAAAAACAAGGCTTTGCAATGGGCAGCAGTTTATCACCTATTATAGCATGTCTTGTCCTGGATGATCTCTTGACAGCTATCATTCCAAGATTGAATTTCAGTCCCGCATTCATCAAAAAATAGTCGACGATTTAATCACAGTTTTACCTCGCCAACAACTGGATAACGTCTTACACATTTTCAATACCTATGATCAACACCTGCATTTTACTATGGAGGTAGAAAATAATGGTAAAATACCGGTCCTAGACATCACATTGTGCCGCCGAGAAGATGGGACCATTGCCCATAAATGGTATCGTAAACCCACCGCTTCCACTCGATATATTAATTATAAATCCTGTCACCCTACAACACAAAAGATAAACGTCGCTAAAAATCTAAAAAATAGAGCTTATAAACTCACATCACCAGAGTTATATGACAGAAATTACGAACACCCTAATAAAAATATACAAAGACAATGATTACCCCAAAAGGATAATTAATAGAATTCTCCAGAATTGTGAGAAAAACAATGAAAGTGGAGTTACGGATAACCAAACCAAGAAATATTTCTCACTTGCGAATGCAGGTATAATGGCGCGCAATTTAAAAAATCTTTTGGAAAACACCACTGATGCTACCATTGCTCTCAAACCGATAAAAACAGTTGGAAATTTATTTTCCAACTTAAAAGGAAAATGTGAGGTAAAAAATCAGTCCAATATTATTTATAAATTAAAATGTAATGACTGTAACAAAATATACACAGGACAAACAAAAAGATATTTAAAAACAAGAATAAATGAACATAAAAGGAACTCAAATAAAAAAAAAACAATGACAGGTAAATGTGCTTTAACACATCATTGTGTGGAAACTGATCACACATTCGATTTTGAAAATCCTGAAATCTTGGATCGTGAGGCCTTACTCCATAAACGGCTAATTTTAGAAATGTTGCACATCCAAAATAATAAAAATAATGTTAATTTCAGAACAGATGTAGAAGATCTGAATAACATTTATTGTCATATATGTACGTTATTTAACTAGTTTATACCTGTATATTTCTTTGTCTTTATGTTAACTTATTGATGCCGTGGTTTTGTAATTTTCATGTGCTCCACATTGTTATATATGTTTTTATTATTATGACTACATCTCTGTGATGAATTTTTCTTATAATTGACTACTGTGTCTGTAAGTAATGTTTGTAATGTACAATGCTTTTGTTTACGTGATTATGTTTTATTGTAGATACCCTGAAGATGCCACAAATGGTGGCGAAACGTCGGTAATTTTGACACAAATATAATTTTTAAACATTGACGGCAATCCTGCTTATTATTCTATCCTATTATTACTTATTGTATTCAATATTTCTTTTCATTTTTCATTATATAAAATGTTTCTTCTCAGTTTGCACATACTCTGAACTCATTTTTTTGTTTTTCTGTATTATGTATTGTTATAAACAATGCAATTATAGTAGAAAAAAATTGAATATAAGTGCAAACCATAGAAATGCGTTTGCTAAAATCAATAAACAAAAGTGCATTTGCTTATAACAATTCATTCAATCAAACGAATGGAATATCGATTGGATTGTATTAGACGGCGACCTTAATGACCTTTGTTACCGATGCTAATGAAATAATATTATTCTTTCGTTATGTCAAATTCAAATCTTATCTGTCAAATATGTAAAATAAAAATGACTTTTAAATAATTGTTTCCACATTAAAAGCCAAAGACACTATTTTTATTATTTTTCATACTTTTCTTTTTTTTAAGCTTAAACTGTAGCTGAATAATTATTGGTTTTAAGATTGTCTCCTAAACTTCAAACCACTGCAAAATTTTGTTACAACAGTACGTAGCCTGTTGATAGTTGCTGCAATTTGTCTATGTTGATAAACAATTTTACTTATAATTTCAAACAAAATATTTGACGGAATGTTGTGGATAAAGTATAGTATTATATTCGCATGTAATGGCATACATTATATGCTCATGGAATAATATACCATTATTTTTGTAGTAATGAAATATGTTGAAATTATGTCGAAATTAAACATTATTTGTAATTTGTTAGTACTGTCAATCAAAAACATTTTGTATTTAGAGTTTTGACAAGTTGTAATTTTTTTAAAAGAGGTTGTTGATATTGGAATATTTTAACGAAAACGTCATATTTATATTATTTGTAAATTTTGTTCATAATAAATGGGTTTTGAATACAATTAACTATTTTTAATTACATATAACTACAAAAGGTTATATAGCTTTAAAAAGTGCTACCCATTTGAACAAAAGTTCTATGGAATCTACCCATTTAGGTACATCGAAAAGCGCACGTCTACCATTTAGATCTGGTTGGTATTAAACATGGCTTCCATTAAAAATGAAAAGAAAATGATGGAATTTTGAATAATGTGACCAAAATTTTCTTTTTAATCTCGAAATAATAGACGAAAATACAAATCAAAAGACACTAGTCTGCCACTCGTACGTGGTCGGGTTGCCTCGGCTGGCGAATTTCAAAATTTAAAATTTGTGGCCCGAAATTTGGCTTGAATGCCAAAATATTCTTTTTTATCTCATGATTCTAGACGAAAATACAAATCATAAGACACCGGTCTGCCACACCTACGTGACAGATTAATTTTAAAATTTAAAGTTTGTTTTCCGAAATTTGATGCCACAAATATTAAATTTCGTTCGTTGCATACGAGACCAGGGCTTCCTCAGTTCATGTGGGCAGAAGCAGTAAATACGGCGGCGTACGTGTTAAATTGAACAGGGCCGTCAAAAATACGAGGTAAGACACCATATGAATTGTGGTTTAACAAAAATGTAAGAGTTGACCACTTGAAGGTATTTGGTACAGAGTGCTTTGTACATATACCTATAAAAAAAGAAGAAAGCTAAATAAAAAATCTTATAAGGGTTTAGTAGTCGTATACATTGACGGTGTTGAAGGCTATTGATTATGGGTTCCTACACTTAACAGACAGAAGATGAAGAAACATCAATTCATTCAGATTACATTGAGAAAGAAAAAGTATTATTTCCAGAAAAAGCACAAGAGACAAAAGGAAGAGAGTTACGAGATAGAAGTAAACTGAAACAACCAAATTTCTATGGCAATCCTTTTGCGATGATTTCGGGAGTTGAACCAATGACTTTGAGCGAAGCATTGTCATCAGATGATGTGGAGAATTGGAAACAACATTGCAAGAAGAAATTGATTCTTTGCATGAAAATAAAACATGGTTATTAGTAAATAAGAATTTAAAAATGTAGAAACGAAGACCCAGTTAAGTCGTTTGCCCAACAAACAGATTCTATAGGCAAAAGGATTTCTTCAATAACCTTTTGAAATTTAAATCTATGTTACTACATCCTGATCAAAAGAATTTCCTTATTTTAGAATAAAATTTAATTTTTATCACACAGCAAAGTATATTTTATCATTTCTGATCTGTTTTACTAAAGTCAAATCATCAAAATCATTCATATTTTAGGAAAGAATTTCAATTCCTAACGATTTAAAATATAACCTATTCAATTACAAACGTCAAAATTTATCATTTTCATTTAAAAGATAAAAGTTGGTTATATATATATATATATATATATATATATATATATATATATATATATAGTCAATAACCCTTCTACCGTTAGGGTTTATGTCTTTATTCGTGCAAGAACTTTGCCCATTGTTTCTTGTTTCTTGCGCATACTTGTGCATGTTGTTCTGTTGTTCCTTTTTGCGTTAGTATTTTCTTCACTGTGTTATCCCAGGTCCTCTTGGCCTTCCTCGTCCTCTCTTCGGTTTTATTTTGGCAGTCCATACTTTCTTCACTGGTCTGTTTTCTTCCATCCTCACGAGGTGTCCCCACCAGCTCAGTTGTCTCTGTTCTATGAACTCAGTGACTGGTCTCGTTTCTAGTTCCATTCTTATGTCTTCATTTCTTTTTCTATCTAGCATCGTGATGCCCAATACTCTTCGCAAGTACTTCATTTCTATCGCTTGTATTTTACTCTTTGTTCTTTTGTTCAATATCCATGACTCACATCCAAAGGTTAGAATTGATCTATATACTGTGTTGAAGACTGACATTTTGGTTTTTCGTGATATTTCTTTTTTATTTATGAAGCTATTTTTCATCATGTGTAATTTTTGTGTTGTTTTGTTTATCCTATTGTTTATATCATCTTCTTGCTTTCCATTATTCTTTATCAATACTCCCAGATATTGGAATTCGTGTACCTGTTCTATACTTTCATTCTCAATTTTTATATTAGTTATTTGCTTCTCGTTTGTTATAACCATCACCTTTGTCTTCTACACGTTTATCTTCATTCCGTTATTTTTAAGTTTTTCGTTCCATATATTCAGGTTGTGTTGGAGGTTCTTCTCGCTGCTTGCGAATATGGCTACATCATCGGCAAAAGCACATTCTCCTATTTCAACTCGCTCTAGGTTTCTGTACCTATTGTTAGTTTCTTGATTTCTGGTTTACATTCTTTAATGATTTCGTCCATGAACACTGTGAAGAGTACTGGACTCAATACTTCTCCTTGTCGGAGGCCTCCACTAGATTTGAAAAGTTCTGTTTTTCTGTTTTTGCTAATTATGTAATTTAGGTTATTGCAGTATAGATTCTTTATTAAGTTTACTAGTCCTGTGTTTACTTTCCTTTTTGCTAAGATGTCCCATATTTTGTGTCTTTGTACTCTGTCGAATGCTTTTTCCAAATCTATAAAAGCCATGTATGTTTTATTTTTGCTTAATAGTGCCTTCTGTATTATTTGTTTAATTGAGAATATATGGTCTTGTGTGCTTCTTCCCTTTCGAAATCCACTCTGAGCTTCTTCTAAGGTTGGTGCTATTGTTAATCTCAGTTTCTTTTCTAGTATTCGTTCGTAGACCTTCAGTGCCGTACTCAGTAGAGAGATTCCTCTGTAGTTGTTACAATCTCTTGTATCCCCTTTCATGTGTATAGGTATAATAACAGCTATTTCCCAATCCCGTGGTATTTTACTTTGCTTCCATGTTTCGTTGAATATATCTACAAGTAGTGTCGTTCCTTCTTCTCCCATGTATTTTCACATTTCGGTTGTTACTATATCATGCCCTGCTGCTTTTCCGTTTTTAAGATTTCTATTGCTTCTAGTGTTTCCTCTACTGTAATTTCAATTACATCCTCCTCCCCTTTTTTTGTATTGACTCTGTTCTTGTGTTCTGTTTTTCTTCCGGTGTGCACAGCAATTCTTGGAAGTATTCTCTCCATCGATTCATTACTTTTTTGTCTTCTGTTAGTAAGGTCCCTTCTTTATTCTTAATTGCACAGTTTGGTTTTGCTTCTCTTGTTCTTAGTGTTTTTAATGCTTTGTAGAAAAGCTTTTGGTTTTCGTTGCTGTTTCTTTCTAATTGTTCTCCAAAATTATTCCAGCTTTTCTCTATTTCTTCCTTTACCATTTCTTTTACTGTTTTCCTCTCTTCTTTGTAGATTTTATAGTTTTGTTCTGTTTTGTAGCTCAGATAATAATCCATGCTTTCTTTTTGCGTTTTATTGCTTCCTTGATGTCCTGATTCCACCACGCCGTCTGTTTTTTGCTACTACTTTTTTTAATTGTACCGCATACTGCTTTTGCTGCTTCGATTAATGTAGTTTTAAATACGTACCACTTTTGTTCTATATTTGTTCCTTCGTTACAAGTGAGTTCACTTACTTGTTTTGTAACTTCTTCCTCGTATCTTTTTGCTACTATCGCATCTTTTAGTCTATATGTTTTAATTGCTTCGAATATTATTTCTTTCTCCTTGTCTTTTTCTATTATTGCTTTTATTTTGTTGCGATCTGCCTTGATTTTTGCTTCCACCATGTAGTGGTCGCTAAATATTTTTGGCCTTCTCCTTGCCCTCACATCTTTGACTGTTCTCCTATTCTTCCTTTCTACTAATATGTAATCTATCAGAGATTTGTCCTCACTTTCTGGTCCTTGCCTTGTGTACTTATGTATTTGTTTATGTTCATAGAATGTGTTTGTAATTATTAAATCGTTTAGTGCACAGTAGTCTATTAATCTGGATCCATTATTATTAGTCCTGTCTTCTCCGAACTTACCTATGATATCTGTTGTGCTGTCATTTTTTTCCCTACTCTTGCGTTAAAATCGCCTAGTACGTAAATGTCCCCTCTACTGTTTTCTGTTTCTATGTGTAGTTGGTCCCAGAATTTATCTTTAGTTTCAGCCAGTTCGTCGTCATTTGGTCCATAAACTACTACAATTGTTTTTATTTTATTATTTTCATCTTTCATTACTATCTTCAGTATTCGTTCGGAGCATGCTTCCCATTTTTGTATTTGTTTTATATATCTTTCGTGGATTATACAAGCCACCCCTGCTGCTGCTCTTTTGTCATGTGTTACTCCGCTGTATATCAGTAAGTGTCCGTCTCCAATCAGGGTTTCTCCTTGTCCTTTTTTCTTTGTTTCTGTCACTGCTAGTATATCTATCTTTCCTGTTTTAAATTCGTATAATAATTCCCATTTATACTTCTTATGTTCCATGTTGCTAGCTTCCATATTTCTTTATTTATATTCGTTATTTCTGGTTGTTGCCTAGTCGTCATAGTAGCTTTGTCTATCTCGTCCGTGTTTATCAGTTTTTTGACCTCGTAGCTTGTTGTTTCGTTGTTTCCATATCTTGGGTATTATTTTGCTCTTTTCTTATTATCTCCCCAGTTTCCTGATTCCATATCCAGAGTTCTCCGTTTATGTATAGTTTCTTATATCCTAACTTAACCGTTTTGCCTTTTGCCTTTTCTTTGAGTACTATATCTCCTAGTTTTTTCTGTATTTCCGATTCGAGTTTCGTTAAATTATTTTTTATGTACAAGTAAGTTCCTTTTAGTTTGTTTTTGTTTGACATTATCTGTTCTTTTGCCTGCCCGGTTTCTAATTTAACTACTACCATGGGTTTTCCGCTTTTTGTTTTGATCTGTTGTCCCTCTTGTACTGTAACATTGGTTCCCAATGTTTCTTTGAAGAAAGTTTCGACTTCCACATTACCATTAAGTGCGATTCCTGTGATTACTACATTATTTCTCCTTTTGCGTATTTCTTCTTTTTCTATCAGTGTTAATCTAGTATTATTCTCTTCATTTCTTCTTCCCATATTGTCTATTTTCTCTTCTAAATGCTCCACTTCTTGCAGTTTGGTTTTCAATATGTTCAATTCTGTTTTCGTTTGTTCATTTTCTTCTTTCATTGTTGCCAGCATTTCACTCATGTGGCTGTTTTCTTTTCTTATTTCGGTAATTTCTCCCATCAGCTGATTAAACATTGCTTTAACTTCATCCATTTCTGTATTTAATTTCTTTGGAGGTGTTCTCGTGATCTTCTTACTTCTTTTAAATATTTTCTCACCCTCTTCTGTTTCTCGTTTACGTTTCGGATCGTCTTCACTATCCGTTCCACTGCTGCGCATACCTGGTTGCAGACCGTTAGGCGTCAAGCACACCACACCAGATCGTCTCCTCGGAGCGTGGCGCTTACCTAACCTCTTCACTATGTTTACTCACGTTTTTGGATATTTAGTATTTTCCTCAATCGTTTGTGTTAGACTTGATCTTGTTCTATACTCACTATGCCTTTAACTCTTCGTTGACAATATCCACTTTTATTTAAATTGCTCGTAATTTCCCCTTTTGGAGTTCAATTACGAAGCTCTGAAAATACACGTCTTCTCGCTGTCAAATCAATCTAGAAATAAAATAAATAAAATTAAATGAAAATGAAAATGAGAACATAAATTAAATTATTTCATGAATGCTTACATTTGATAATACGTTTTTATTTTTTAAATGAAACTTAATTTAAATTAAATGAAATAGAAAATGGCTGCATGAATTCGGCTTTAAAGCGATGCAGGAGACAGAGATACAAGAAAGTCAACAACGGGTGTGCTGTTTTGGCGAGTTTCTCTGCTCCGTGGTTATCGTTGAATAGCTGGACATGACTTAAATTCTTCAAATCCAGTTCTGTCAAATACTTGATCAGGTAGATCGATTATTTCACAGCTTCTGAAAGGGCCATACTTGGCCTCAGTAGAAGATAACGCCACAGTCCTTTGTTTGCGGCTCTACCAGGATATGGTGCTGCCCGCCAATACATACATATATCCACAGTAGGATCGGCGATCGATTATACATCCACCCCAGTCGGAGTCAACGAAGCCCTTTAAAGAGTTTCCAGTCTTCGTGAACGTCAATGAGATGTTTGATGTCCCTTTAAGGTATTTGAGTACCCTTTTAGCAGCTGTCCAGTGGGATCTGGTGAACTTGGTTAAACTGACTGTGCTATATTTGGACGGGTCCCAATAGCGAGGTACATTAAGGCGCCGATCAGGTCTCGATAGGGGTACAGGACATCTTCTTCTCTGTCGCCTTGAGGTGAGTAATCAGTGAATTTGTTTCCCAGGGCAAGAGGAGTACTGACGGGTTTATATTCTGTGGCGGATTATTTAATAGAACCTCTATGTGATACAATTAATGCATGCATGCAAAACGGAGTCTTTCCTAATCAATTTAAAATAGCTAAAATAGTTCCAATATATAAAACTGGCGCTCGTGACGCTGCCCCAAATTATAGACCAATTGCAATTCTGCCAGTATTTTCAAAAATCTTAGAGAAAGTTATTGAAGCTCGACTGTTAAAATACTTTGTTATTAAGAACTATCTAGCTGATGAATAATTTGGTTTCCGGGAGGGAAGGTCCACCATTGACGCCCTCTTATCACTAATTCAAACAATCACTGATTCATGGGAACAAAAAGAATTTTGTAGAGCGATATTTGTTGATTTAAGCAAAGCTTTTGATAGCATATCACACGAAATATTACTTGCTAAATTAGAACATTATGGAGTTCGAGGAGTTACTTTTAAATTATTACAATCTTACCTATTTGATATGCAGCAAATTGTAACGGTAAATGATACTAAAAGTTGTATTAAAAATATCTATAAAGGTATACCACAGGGAAGCATCTTAGGGCCCTTATTATTCACAATATACGTTAATGACTTACCGGTAAATATGAATATGAAAACAATTCAATTTGCGGATGATACAACTTTCGTAAATCATAGTTCTTGTACTAATTCACTCGAAGAAACTTCTAATGAAATCTTACGTCAAGCTACAGAATGGTTTGCAGCTAATTTATTACTTTTAAATAGAGATAAAACATATATTGTTGATTTTGTTAATTCCAATTCAAATAATGGATTAAAAGTAAAATATTTAGGAATGCTTCTGCAGGAAAATCTAAACTGGAAAAGCAATATCGATGTAACCAGTAATAAATTAGCAACATGTTTGTTTGCTCTTCGTAAAATATACACTGTAGTAAGTCCCTCTGCGGCTAAAATTGCTTATTATGCATTGTTTCATTCTGTTATGTCGTACGGATTACTGATTTGGGGTCAGTCACCGCATGCGAACAGAATATTTATAATGCAGAAAAAAGTCATTAGAATAATATCTGGAGTAAGTCTAACCCATTCTTGTAAAGAGCTCTTCAAAAATAACGGTATTCTTACACTCTATTCGCAATATATACTACATTGCTTAGTTTATATTAAGAAAAACATTGCTAGCTTTAAAACTCATGCTGAAATTCATAAGTATGAAACGAGAAAAAACAGGGATTTAATTGTTTCCAGACTGTCTACCAGAAATGTAAACATTAACAGTATTAATCTAAAATTATTATTATAAATTGCCGCAAGATATAAAAGATTTAAACCTTAAAAAGTTTAAAACTGTTATATGTGCAAAGTTAACTTCTAAAAGTTATAACAGTGTGGAGGAGTATCTAGCGGACAAGAATTTTTGAGCTCTGAAATCTATGTTTTGTTTTGATGCTGAGAGTCTCAATCCTGTTTAATTATATTATAAACAATTATCTTATTTTGTGTATTATACGTATTATATTCCAATTTAATTAATTATTCTTTTGACGTACTGTGCTGTATTTGCTAATCGGTTAAATAAATATTATTATTATTAGTATTATTATTATTATACCGATATGTTAAACCTCTCGAGGATGTCTCGGATATATCCACTCCGGGATAAGCGAATTTAATTCCCGTCTTTGCCTTTCGATTGGGTTCCTAAGCAGAATTTAGCTTCTCCCAGGTCTCGAACTGAAAATTCCTTACATAACGCCTGCTTGAATGACTTAAGTTTATGTGTATTTCTGTATGCAACTAGCAGGTCGTCTACGTAGACAAGTATGATGATATCTTTCTCTTTGTCGTGATATACGCATGGATCTGCGTTTGCAGGGGAGAATCCCATGTTTCGTAACGTATTGTCAAGTTTTGCATACCACTGTCTGCCTGATTGTTTAAGTCCGTAAAGGGCTTTCTTCAATTTACACAATCAGTGCTGCGAATGACAGATAACATGTCGCGCGCTTTTCGTCCTAGTTCGTTGGAACCTTCCGCGACGATCAATCTGTTAAGCATAACTCCGATCATCTTAGGCTTCTCCATGCAGACCGTTGTATCCATGGTACCGTTTAGGTAAGCAGTGGTAATGTCTAGTTGAGCAATGCTCATCGAAGTTTCAGCTGAAAGTGCGGCTAAGATTCTCAGTTAGATTCTTTCCTTGAAATCGATGCCAGGGCGTTGAGAGAAGCCTTGGGCTACCACTCTTGCCTTACGTCGCTTCAGAGATCCGTCAGCGTTGTATTTATTTCGAAGCACTGTTCGACATTTAATTACCTTGTCATTTGGCCTGGGAACCAGGTCGCATGTGTAGTTCAAAATAAGACTTTTGATCTCCAAATAAATTGCATCATTCCAATCACTGCTATTTGGACCATTTACAGCTCTTTCAAAAGGAATCTCCGAAATCAACAAAGATGTTTCTACTTCTTCCCGTTCCGCATTCTCGTGAGATTCGTCCGAATCCTCGTCGTCTGCTATGAGACTGGGAACGTCTTCGTTGATGTCAGGCCGAATGACGAATTGAGCCTTGTGCTGTTTCGGAGGGCGTCCTACCTTTCCGGTTTTTACTTTTGGTAGGCGTCCCGGACCTCTCTTGAGTTGAATCTCGGGTATATTTTCCGGTGGTTGAACTATACTCTGAACGTTTTTCTTTTGGGAATCCTCTGAAAGCGTTGACTATATCTTCAACTTCTGTCTCATAATCATTATGGACTTTTTCTTTCTTCTCCGGCTCAACAATGTCTGGTATCTCGGCTGGGGAATCATTGTAGGTTTGGAATTGTTTTGATGGACTTATCAAGGGGTGACGATCAGTTTTCGTTGTTCGCTGAAGAAGTCTTCAAAACTAGCACCTTTTTCGAATTTGTCGAAGAATCTTACGACTCTTCATACATAAATTTTCTTGTCCGCTGGTATCCAAATCCTATACACCTTCGCAACGCTGGAATAACCGACCATTGTTCCTTCCTTGGCCTTGGGGTCGAATTTCCCACGATTTGGTCATTTATCAAGCACTTAGGCCTTGCATCCGAACGTCTGGAGGTGGCTGACTATTGGCTTCGACCCTGTCCATAATTCGAATGGTGTTTTTTCGCCTAAACTGCTGGAAATACACATTTTCCGGATATAATTAGCTGTTGCTATGCCCTCTGCCCAGAAGGATGGGGGTAGTCCCGACTGTAGCAGCATACATCTGGTGGCTTCCACCAATGTACGATTTCGGCTCGGCGTTCTGCAACCCCGTTCTGCTGTGGTGCGTGTGCCACGGTCAAACGCCTACGAATGCCAGCGTCTGCTAACACCTTGTCGAAAGAAGAATTACAGTATTCCTTCCCGTTATCCGACTGCAATCCTTTGATCTTGCGGCCGGTTTGCTTTTCGGCCATCGCCTTGAACACTTTGAACTTGTCCAGGACTTCGCTTTTGTGGCGTATGAAATGGACTTCGCACCAACCGCTGAAGTCGTCTATGAATGTGACGAAATAGCCGGCACCGCTTAGGGATTCTGTACGCATGCGACCGCATGCATTTGAGTGAACCACCTCCAAGACGTCCGACGACTTGCTCTCACGTGCTTGAAAAGAAAAAGAAAACAATTTACCAACAGTACAAATTTCACAAGGATTATTTATAGACTTAGCTTTGATTTTAAGACCGCCGGCTGAGCTCTTGTTGCTCATCGTCAGAAGGTCCTTCTTGTTTACGTGCCCCATACGTTCGTGCCTTACATCTAAGTCGGAGCGCTCGTTGATGGAAGTTGTCGACAATGCGTGAGACTGTTGTGTCCTCAAGTAGAACAGGTTCCCATCACGATCTGCGATGATTTTGGTTTTGCCCTGTTGATCTCTGACGACTGCCCTGTCCTTTTTAACCCTTTAACGCCCAAAGGCCTTTTTTGTGAAATATTTCGGTAAAAATTGTGACAAACCAGATTTGTCACTCCGGATTAATACCTTTCTTTTCTTCCTACAAAAATAAACATTTGTATAGGTTATAAACATTTTACATTTAAGCAACTAACTTACCTCAAAGTAATTACTGTATTGTAAATGTTCACTTTTATTATTGATGTTCATATTCAATTCATATTGTCTCAACTCATGTAAATATGTTGTTACTTAGGTTAATTAATTAAGAAAAGAATCTGAAATTTAGATTGTCACATAAACACATTCACTTAACCATACTTTATGTTTACACGTCAAATCTGACAGTTAATTTTTTGCGAAAGAAAGGTCGAACTTCGAAAATGCGGCCGTTTCCCAACAGATGGCTCGCACAGTCTTTAGTTACCTCTCAGTGTACACTTACCAATGCCGAATTAATAACTCGGCACAAAAGGTACAAAAAAATGTCGAATGCTGTAATTGTAGTATAGACCAGACGTAAAGACTCGACTTGTCTGTCAGTTTTTATATCATCTTTATTCTCCAGAACCTGTATTCGCCCAGACTTGCACTGTCGGGCGAATTGTGAAAGTTTTAACCAAAGAAACAAATCAAGTCACCAACACCTATTTGCGATTCATCTAGACTTGCACCATCAGGTGAATCTCCTCCACATCTCCAAGGTATTTCCTTACATCCTCACAATATTTCAGATTCACTGCACCATGTTCAAATAAATTTAAGCTAACCTTAAATTGTAACTTACCTTTTTAGAACAATAATAATTTTTTTTACCATTACTAAAACAAATGTCTTTATTTCACTAAAATCTCATTCACGGAGAGACCGGACCCAGTCAGGATAGTTGATTTTACATTCACTCAGATTAGTTACAAATGGTGCCCGAAGAATCTACATAATCAGCTGTCAGTGAAGTTTTTGTTCTATCACTGAGAAATCATCCGTTGGCAAATTCAAACCTCCCTAGACATAATTGTTGTTGGCGGGAATTTTAAATCTACAAGTCACCGAAAAATTTAAATACTTACCTGCTTCTTTTCTCACAGGGACGCTGGTATTCCACTATTACAAATGGCGCCCGAACAGGGACGCTGGTACGATATTAGGATATTACAAATGGCGCCCGAACAGGGACGTCATAAAATCGTCGATTCAGAAAGTATTATCATTTTTTACAAAATACATTAATACTGTTACAAAAAAATTATATAAATTATCTAAATTATTTTTATAATTTTATGCATGTCCAATTTTGGAAAAGGAGCCGTCCTATAAATAGGACATTGGGCACAAATAATAACAATTTTTTTTTCTTCATGTTTCATTTTATGGAAGTTAAACAATTAAATTTATATATTTAACGGATATTCAACTCGAAATGTACATGTAAATAAAGTATGATAAGGGATGAAACATTTTAGACACAAAGTAACGTCGCAGTTTTGACAAAATGTGAGGGTCTTGCTGTTACAGTCTTCCATTTGGCATCTTCTTTGCTTCGTTCTCTTCTCTATCGCATGATCTTTTCCGTCGTAGCGAATATCGGATATTGTAGCGACTGGAAAACTCGTTCGATTGGCTTTCCCTGTGGTTAAATACGCCACCGCCAAATTCCTTCTAAATTCCAGGAGACTAATAGCAGTTTTTCCATGTATTTGTCGGTATAATATCCAACTGTTATCAATCGACATGTCCAAAATTCTAGTAAATAGAAACCAGTACCATTTTTTAACCCTTATGTTAGTAGCGTACTTTTCTGCGAGCTAGTCATGGTGATCTACGCCGCACATAAACAAATTGTAATTTTTTATTATATTGGGTTGCGGTACTTTAATTTTTTTTATTTTTGGCACGACTGTAGCGGGATGTCTCAAAAATCGGTTCAATTGTGTCATAATTTGTCGCAAGAGTGACGCACCGATTATCATTCCACCTAACAAAGAGCACTTCTCCATTGCGGTCGAAATAGTGATCAAATGATCCACGCTCTTCTTTTTTTAGTGACTTACTATTCTTCAAGGAACATTCACTCACTCTATTTTCTCGTACTGTTCCAGTGGCTCGAAATCCTTTTTCCTGCAGACATAAGAGTAATTTGCGGCTAGTAAAAAAATTATCGAAGTACAGTATGTGGTTGCTTGGACTGTCAATGATACTTGTCATGTTCAAAACTACTCTGGTGCCTAAAGGCATTGACTTAGTTCCTTTTAATTCTGCTCCACAGTACAAGCCAAAATTATGGCAGTATCCTGAGGAACCACAGAGTGCCCAGAATTTATATCCAAACCTGATGGGTTTACTCCGAATAAATTGTTTTAAACTATGCCTCCCATAATATTGTATTATCATTTCATCTATTGAAAACGATTCTTCAAATATACCAAATTGTTGGAAGTGGTTTACAATTATATTGAATATGGGCCGAATTTTGAACTCCGATCATGTTTACTTTGAGTGACATTAGAGTTATCTTGAAAATGAAGATATTACTTTTTTTTTAATTAACGATTTCTTGACATTGCCTTTTCTATTAGTGGCACCGCAAGATCATCAGCATCTGACCAATACATTCGTTCACTTGGCAGACAGTTATACCCTGAACACAGGAGAATACCAAGGAAGATACGCAATTCTTCCTCGCAAAATGTAAAATTGAAATCATTTTTATTTTTGCGTACCTCACAGTTTCATTTACTATGTGCTCGCAGACTTCGTGATCGAATATTGTTTCAAATAATTCCTTAGGTGTTGCGTTTGCATAATTTTCCTTTAATTCTGCATGTGACTTAGCCCTTGCCTGGTTTTGCGATTCACCAAGTTTTATATAATCAGGTGGCTGTTTTCGTCATTTAACATCAAGAGATTTATCTTTTTTCTTCAGGGCGATATAACTACATCCAGCAATAGGAGTTGTTGGTGAATCATTATTTGAAACATTTACTGGTATTGAGTACTCGAGCTCAAAGCTACCTGGCATTTCAGGTAATTCGTTAATTCTTATGTCATTTTCAGCATCGTCTTGTAAATCTTCTTCGTCGGTCAGTGAATCTACTTCTGGTGGCACGACTACAACATTCACTGATTTGGATTCCTCCAAATCTTCAAAAAAACTCTCATCATTTAAAATATCGTCAAGCTCTTTAATACTAAGCGCCTCCGTTGTTTGAGTCATTGCGACAATATCTGAAAATATTTATAATGGTCATATTTATGAATATTGGATTGTGCAAAATTATAATAAAATACAAATATGTATATACTTACTTAGATATCAACTCCAGGCACAACCAATTGCAACAAAAGATGCAAAAGTTATGAGAACAAACACAATATGTAACATGTAGCAGCAGTAACAGGTATCAACTGGCAGCAGTGAATAACGAATATAATGTTATCTCGTCCGCCCAATGCCATATTTATAGTACACCAAAAAATTAATAATAATAAAGTTTAGAATATAAAATTCATTTATAGTCTATAAATTAGTAATTCACTGCAAAAGATAACTTTTGTTAGTTACAAAATTAAAAAAAATCTTAAATTAATGTACTATAAATAGGACATTGGGCATTAATGGGTTAAACACAACTTCATGTCCTGTGTTGACGATTTTTGCGAAGGAAATTAAGTAAGTCTTCAGCTCTGGCATGAAGAGTGTGTTTTTAAGCTTGATAACCTTGTTGTTCTCGTCAACCGATGTGGTGATCTTCACGTCACCCTTGGCCAAGACCTCGGTATCTTTCCCATCAGCGAGCTTTAAGCCACTTGAAATGTTTGTCAAATTCGTGAAAAGCTTCCTGTCGTTGCACATGTAGGAAGTGCAACCACTGTCTAAGCACCACTTGCTTGCATTTGCTTTTGCGAAATTTACCTGGTCGCACAGTTGGAGGTCTACTTCATTCACAAAGAATGTGTCTTCTAAGTTATTTGCTTGTTCCTTGTCCTTTTTCTTTTTAAGGAAACAGTCAGCTGCTTTGTGACCCGGTTTCTTACAGAAATTGTATTTATACTTTGGGCGTAACTTGCTTTTGTCCTGAAAACCGTTTTTGTTACTGTCTTGGAATTTTGAGTATTCCTGTTTGTATTTTCCTTTTTGTTTCACGTACATGGCTCTATGTTTATTTTGATCTGTGTCTTTATTTATTGATTGACTAGCCTCAATGATTTTGTTTTTAAGACATTCGATCTCCGGAAGTTTATCTCTCGATTCAATTGCCCGCCTAAATATTTCGTAGCTACTGAGGAGACTCTGCAAAAGCATAAGAGTGAGTAATTTCGCATTTATATCTACCTCTATAGCAGCGAGTTTGTTTAAGGTTTCAAAAAATTTCGCCATGTGTTCGCGCACGTCCTTTCCTTCCGGCATTTTCTGCTGAAGCAATTGCTTGAGGAGAGTCGCCATCTGTGCAGGTCCTTTTGGCGCGTAAATCTCCTCAATCTTGTCCCAAACTTCTTTAGAGGTTTCACAGCCACGAATATGTCGTAATTCGGATGCACTGATCGCTAATATTATGTCTGACCTTGCTTTGAGATTTTGCTTGATCCAACATATATAATATAAATAGCGGGAGATTGAACTCTAACAAAATATTTTCACGGAAACGTCATATTTATATTATTTGTAAAGTTTGTTCATAATAAATGATTTTTGAATACAATAAACTATTTTTAATTACATACTCGTATAACTACAACAAAATATAATATTGCAATTTAAATATATTTTAATTTGTAATTTTCTCAACAGTTTTTGTTGTTGTTTGTTTATTTCTGGATTACTACATTACCTATGTCATCAATGAAATATAAAATCCATACCTTAATATTTCGCTTATTTGGAAGAATTTTTAAATCGAACTTTCACATGTAGTCTTATATTTTTATTTACTTCAAGAAAAAAAATAATAAAAAATATCCTGGAAAAGCTTATAAACCTAAACTATATATTTAAGAATAAACTATTGTTGAAAGAGAAGAAGAAAGAAGTAATGTCATGTCAAAAAATATCAAATGTCACACTTCGTTATATAAATTAATACAAATTGTTAGAATGTTATTTATGTATAATTTTGAATTTAAAAGCATAAGTTAAGAATAGTAAGATGAAAAAGAAGAAAAAGGCGATTCAGATTGGCTCTGATTACTTGCCTGTTACGTGTCCAGCCGTCAAACCATAGTCCCCAGGATTTTATTGGAGGGGGAACCACAGGGGTAAATTTAAATTAGTAACTGTCGGCTGTGGGATGCGAACTGAGGATCTCACGATTCACAGTCCGATACGGTACCACGGAGCTATTACCCCATATAAATTGCACCAGTATTGGGATCTGACATGTAGCGATATACCATCTAGCGGATTATTTTGGAACACAAAGTAGGGTGAAGATTCCGTTAGAAATACATTACGTCAAATGGGAATAACGATTTTTGAGATAAAAAATGACCGAAATTGTAGTTAAACACCGCGAAAAATCGAAAAATAAAGTGTACTGTGCAGTAAAAGGGTGTAGTAATAAGTCCCGTAAAAATCTGGGCATAACATTCCATTATTTTCCGAAGCTGGACAAACGTTTTATTTATAAAGTAAACCAATTTGTAGTGCGAAAAAACCTTGGAAAAAACTAACAAAAGTAAACACCATGAATGCGTTTACAATAAATAATATGCTCTGAATATTTTGTACCAGACGCTTATGCACATCTAAGTAAGTAAAATTTTAGATTATAATACGAATTTGCTCCGAAATCTTTTCACTTTGTATTTCATTAAGTTCATAAATTAAATTAAATCTGTATTCAAAGTTAATGTTTATTATATTTGTTCATTTTTAAATATTTGTTTATTTAGTTTATTAGAATAAGAAACGTATAACGATCCTATAACAGTACATCAACGTAGCAATGTAGTTTTTACATTTTTCACCCAAAACCAGCCATGCAAGAACAAACAACACTCATCACTTGTTCATCTCCTGCAATTTTCCTATTAAATTGATGTTGATCACCTCGTAAATTCGACGTTGACACAGAAAGCCACTACATTCACACAGCCACTTTTATTTTCATTTAAATTTTTCCCGCATTTAATCAATTGTCAAGTATATAACATGCGTTCAGCTTCTTTAAAATTTAGATTACAGGTTCTGTTGCAGCGCATTCGCAAATATTATTAATCGTGAGACTCATTTTTTATATTTTATACGCGAACAATACTAAGGTCACATTCGAATCTTCACCCTAATTGACGCCATCTTGGATAGGCCACGCCCCCATATCAGATCCCAATAGTACACCAGAATTTTTTAAGTGGACAAGTTAATAAACAAAAACTATGGCAACTAGTGACTCCAAAAGTGTAATTTTATGATAATATAAAAAAAAACTAAATTAATATTTAATTTAACACAACCAGACCTAAAATTCTTAATGGTTGCATACTTCAGTTTAATTCAGGATAAGAATAGGCAATAATCTTTCAATTTTTAAGCGTCAAATGAAATATCTCAAAGAGAACACTGTTTCTACATTCACTGGTTTCCATGACGACGTCTTAGTGAAGAGGGTAATTTTTGATTGGAACTGTCAGTTGGTGCACTATACTGCAATTTAGCACGAATTTTAATAATCTATTAAGTACGAAATGAAGACGTTATTTTCCACCAATCATTTTCCTTTAAATAATAAATTCACAGATAGAATTTAGGCTTAAACTAATTTTGACCATAGGTAAATTTGTCGCTATTTGCAATGCACAAGTAAATCCGATGGAATATAATTATTAATTATATTTTCAATATTTTTCAAAGATACGGCAAGAAATATATGCCTTTCTTTGTGAAGTTAGCATGGTCTGGGTGTATGATGAAAAGTATCAATGTCAGATGAATTGTGGATAAAATGAGATTGTCAAATTCACTGATATTAATGACTCATGCAAATGGATCATTCGATATTTGTAAGTTGTATTTATTTGCTAATAATTCTTTCAAAATATATTTTATTTACTAACTGTTGTCAGTCGAAATGTTCTAATTGGTTGCTTTATTTACTAACCATTCCTGTGACCTGTGCCAGCCGAAATCGCCTATAGGAAAAAGAGAAATGTCATAGGTTTACTTACAATAGTAAGGTTAGGTATTAAAATTTCAAACGTCACATCAGTGTCACCAATTAACACAAAATTCCCTGAATTTTTAAACTTCGATTTTTTTATTAAAAAAAGCATAAAATTTTCTTCGAAGGGCTGGGTCATTCTGCTAAGCGTCTTTCTCACAAAATGAAATGATGACTATGAAACTCATTCTTTAATATACTGTTAAAGTATGTGAAGAAAATGTTTATATTAAGGAACAAGTTTCGCCACTAATTACCAAAAAGATTTCAAAATCAGTAGAGACTTCATTGTTACTAACTATTTAATTTATATGTGTATATTATTAAAAAATAATTTTCTTGCCAACAGGCGATATATTACATTAAGGTCCTTGGAAAGTATTAAATAACAAAAAATATAAATACCGATATTATTAATATTTCAATTCATACTTTTACCAAGTATTCAAATCTGCTATAAGAAATCTCAAAATTTTATTTTCTATTTTATTTATTAAACCTTAATTTAAATTTCCTGAAATACTTGAAAATATGACATATATTACATTTCCCATAGAGCCATATATTTATAATTAAGATTTATATATTCTTAACAAGGTTACGGTAATAAAACTTTCACAACGATAAGACAATTTTCATATAATTTTCATTTTTCTAATCAATCATTTCAGTAAAGTGTTTCCTGATATTTATTTTAAAAACAGTGGCATGTTCCCCTAATGCAATACATTTTATAATTGATCTAATTTTACTTTTGTAATAAATTTTATTAATAAATAATATAATAATAAAGTGCCGTTGTGATGCTCAGTTTGTTAACAGGCTGTTCACTGACGTATGAATCTGTGGTTCTCAGGTTCAAGTCTACCGGCCGGCAAGTGTAATTGTCGTAAAAAGGTAAAAATGACATGGCCTTGAATCACACTCAGATGCTAGAGACCAACCACCTCTACATCCTAAAAGTAATCTCGGTTGCCTACGTTTCTCTCTGATGCCGCTTTGCTTACATTGTAAACAGAGGCTGTCACACAGATTGAGATTCCGATGGCGCAAAGATGAATGGTTAGAAAGATTTGGTATGGAAATACTAACAAAATTATCAAGACTATAAACTTACTGTTCTATGTAACATATCAACCGGTAAAAACAACTTACCATGCCTGTTTCCGAAGCAATCCGCGTCCTACAAATCCATTCCCCCGAAAAACCACTCGCTTGAAATGTTCATACCCTCAAAAACCAATACACCGAATGCTATCTCCACTCCAAAAGACCACTCGCTAGAAATTCGTCCCTACTGTTTTGTGCTCTTTGAGTCCACTCCGCATAATATGACGTATGCGGCGTTGATGTCATCTAATGATGACGTATACAAAGTTAACGTCATATAACAATGACGACATGACTTTAACTTTGTTTAAGTCTTCGGTAGATGATGTCAACGCCGCATACGTCATGTTGTGCGGGGTGGACTTGGCGAGCACAAAACAACAGGGACGAATTTCTAGTAAGTGGTCTTTTGGAGTGGGGATAGCTGTCGGTGTACTGGTTTTCGAGGGAATAGACATTTCGAGAGAGTGGCTTTTCGGGGAATGAATTTCTAGGGCGCGGTGCGTACTCCCTGTTTCCACTTACACACAGTTATGATAAGATAATAAAAAATATAAATATAGAGTAATATAATTATTAAATAGAATATTATACATACATTTTTTAGTTTGTTCTTTCATTTTTACCTGACGTAATTGAAATAAGTATAAAAATAAATAATTATTTGGTTGTGGTCCATTGTTGAACTAAGGCCTCCCCGAGAGTTTTTCAGGTGTCCCTGTTATGGCATTTTTTTCCACCATAGTTTTTCTGTAAAATTCGATATCTCGTCATCCCATCGTTTTAGTTTCCGACCTCTTCTTCTTTTGCAGTGTTGTGGTGTCCATTTAGTGATTTATTTCGCCGATCTTTTATTGTCTAGTCTTAATACGTGAACTGCCCATATCCATTTCTGTTGTTTTATGAAGAGAAGTGCATCTTTTATTTTTGTTTTGCTTCGTAAATCTTCATTTTTAACTTTGTCTTTTATGGTTATGTTACGTATACTACGTTCCATTTTCTTTGATTTACTTACAGTTTTTGTTCTTCGTGTTTTGTTAATGACACACATATCAAAGACTTTCTTTTTCAGTAGTAGAGATAAATTGTTATTTTTAAAGATGTTATTTAATGACCAATATTTTTTCCAGGAGAGTGATATTTTTTCTGTAGTTATTTCTTGTTCTTATTTTTAAAGAATATAATTTGGCCTAGATAATATGTTTTAAGTCCAGTTTGTAGGGCTTGGATCATTTGTCATGATATAAGTTTTTGAGTAATTTATCGTTAATCCAAATAATTTGCCAACAACCAATGTTCCACAATTCGTCTTTGTTCAACTTCTCACTATCAGAATCGCCCATTGCAATTATTTTTTTGAAATATGAAATATCTCTAAAAACAATCCTTTATGAAGGTTCTTCGCAGTTTCTATAACTCTAACTTCTTCATAATTAATACCATGTAAATTATTAAACTATTGTTGTCACGGCACAAGAATTAGGTCTCAGTATAGAGTCACTTTTTGTGAAATTATTATACTTTTTGGTCGGCGGTTAGTTTGGCCTATGTAAACAAGCTTACATGGAATCCTACACACAACATTGGATTTAAGTAAAATCGGCGGCCTATATTTTAGATTTGTAAATAATGACCCTGTAGTAACATAATTCTTATTAACTTTTTTCTTACTTTCGTCCTTCAAAGCACAAGCTTTAACCAGAAATAAACCAACGATGTTGGTGGTCTGTAAATTAGTATTGAACAAAAGGCTGTTAATCAACTTTTTTTGGGTACGCATTGGTTAAAAAAATTTTCTATTTTGCAAAAGTTTTTCTCATGCAGTGCTAGATGAGAAATTGACAATATTCTTAAAATTTTATAAATTTTTATTTTCTTTGGTTACTCTGATATAAAATAAATGTAACGGACAGAAGAAATAGGTTTTGTATACCAATCAAGTATTATGACACCGATATTATCACATTGTACTAACAAGTCAAGAATAAAAAAGCACGTTTTTAGTATCGCTTATTGTTTCACAAGACTCTTGATTTTGTTTTGAAATCAAGACAAAAAGTATTTTATATTTCCCAAGACAAGGCAAGCAAGTATCAAGAATCAAGATTTATTGTCAAGAATTAATGATATTTTGATAAAATATAAAAATTTGATATACTTTTGTCAATAAAGTAACTTCAAGGTTCGTTCCACATTTATACACAGGTTTTCATACCATCTGGCTGCCTTAATGTGAACCTCAAAATTTTGTAAATATGCAACACAAGATTTTAAAAATATGTGAAGTCAAGATTTATAGTATAGAAATATTAATTTTTACTTTCTCCGAGTAGATATATGTGTATGGAAACGTATTTGACTTAACCTGGTTTCGAACCTTTTAAAAGCGTGAGAGTCAAATAGCAACAGTGACGCTGTATATTATATTAGAATTATTTAAATAAAATTCTTGCTAACGTGAACTATTTCGAAGAATTCCGATCTTACACGAACCTAAATGACCTAGTTTTAACGCATGATGTCATAACGCATCCCCACCTTGTAGCAAGTTGATACTTGTCCGTTATTATTATTATTTTTTTTATTTATTTAAATTTGCTTCACCCTTAGGGTATTAGCAATAAGTGGTACATCTATATTACATTACATATGGTTATGGTTATGGTTATATTATATTGTACAGTTTAATGTCTTTAAGATATTGTAAGATCGACTCTTGGTTCTCGAGTGGAGGGCTTCTTGAGTTGTTGGGGGTATGTGGTGTTTTCTTCTTTGTTCGTCGTACAGTTTGCAGTGGCTAATAATATGTTCTACTGTAATTAGGGAATTGCAGTCGGTGCATATTTTAACGTCTGTTCTTTCAAAGATGTGGTTATGGGTAGGTCTGGTGTGTCCAATTCTCATTCTTGTGATTATAACTTGGTCCCTTCTGGTACAATTTTTATATTCTTGGCATGGTTCAATATTTTCTTGAATTGTTTTTAATTTATTATTTTCTAAATTCTTCCATCTCTGGTACCAGCATTTCTTTATTTTGTTTTTTATTATTGCAATTGTGTCTCGTGCTTCGATGGGTATAGTTGTTAAGGGGGTTTTTATGGCTTTCTTTGCAGCTTTGTCAGCTTTTTCATTGCCTGGTATACCGGTGATGGATGGTGTCCAAATAAAATTTACAGAGATATTATTTGCAGCTAGCTGTATTAGAAGATCTTGAATATTTTTAGTTATAGGATGTTTCGGGTACATGGCTATTATAGAATGGAGGCTGCTAAGAGAATATGTACATACTGTGTATTGTCTTCCCTCGTTTTCTTTAATATGTTGTATACTGTAATAGATGGCGAGCATTTCCGCAGTATATACACTAAATTCTTCTGGAAGATGGTATAGTACTGCCGAGTTTTCGATGACAAAAGCTGTTCCAGTTTCTTTATTTATTTTGGAGGCATCGGTGTAGATGAAAATGTGTTCTTTATATTTTTGTTTTAGTTCGATAAAGTGGCTTTTAATTAAGTTATGGTTGGTGTTTATTTTGTCATATTTAAGTAGATCAAAATTTACTTTTGGTATTTCGATAGACCATGGAGGGTATAGGGACGTTTCGTTCTGATGTAATTCTGGGAGGTTAAAATTTATAGTTTTCATTAATTCATGGATATGGTTTTGGTATGGTGAATGTGATGTAATATTGTTGGTGTTAAAAGGGTTAATAATATATTTGTAGGTAGGATGATTGGGTTGGGTTGAAATTTTTGTGACGTATGACAGTGTTAGGTATTTTCTTCTATCCTCTAGAGATGGTTCATTTGCCTCGCAGTAAAGACTCTCTACTGGACTTGTTCTGAGTGCTCCCGTTATTATTCTTATTGCCGAGTGGTGTACAGTGTTCAATATGCGAAGATTTGACTTTTTTGCTGTTGAATATATGGTTGCACCGTAGTCTAGCTTAATTCGTATTATTGATTTATATATGAGATGTAAATAATGTCTGTCGGCTCCCCAATCGTGATGTGATAATATTTTTAATATATTTAGTTTTCTAAAACATTCACTGCTTAGGTCCACTATATGTTTTTTCCATGATAGTTTTTTGTCAATTATTAGTCCTAGTGTTTTGATTTCACTTACGTATTCGATACTATTCCCGTACTCCACTAGCAATACTGTTATTATTTCTGTCTTTCCTAAATATTTCATAGTGGTTTAGGTTGAATTTTTTCCCTCAGACAGTCTAGTTTCTTGGATGCAGATAAAAATAGGTTGATATTGTTGTATTAGTATTTGAAGTTGTTCTAAATGTGCTTGAATGCCGTTGTTATTCCACTGAATAATGCTCATTGAGTGATATTTGTTTTTGATGGTGTTAGGGATAGTTTACTTTCCTCGAGTGTTTGGATTTTTAATTTTCTTGTTATATGTGTCAATCTCATTTGTACACTTCTGTTGTTAAATAGTTTTTTCGTGGTTTCGAGCATATCTAGTTATTTAATAGTGTCAGATGTATATTCTTTCGCAATATCGATATGTTTATTTGAGCCTTGAATGTTCTGTAGAAGATCGGTCAGTTCATCGAAAGAGAGTATATATTTTCCTGGGTTATTGGAGATTTCTTCTTCCACTGGTTGAAGTATTTCTTCAATTTTCTGTTGGCTGATTGGGCTTTGTGATCTGGATCTATTACTGGTTGTTTTCTTTAGCTTTTTTTCGGGTTGTTTAGGTAAAGTACTGTCTTGTGTTGGATTTGCAGAGGTGTTTGTACTTGTGTTTATTGGTTCTGAAATATTTTCGTTAGTGTTTGTGTATTGCGTTAGGGTATTATTATCTGGATTTGGATCTTTTATGTTATTTATTGTTTCTTGGTCTGATTCTGGGGGAGGTCTTTTGTTTGTTCTTTTATTTCTTTTATAGTTATTTCTGGGAATACTTCCATATTTGATATTTGTACTTGTGTGTCACATTTAGAGGAGGAATGACCTGTCTTATTGCATATATCACATATTACATTTTCTCCGTTTAAAGAAATTCTGTATTCTGTTTCTTCGTATTTGAAAAGAATACTATCGGTAATCTGGTTACTATGAGGGCAAATGTAAAGTTGTCCTCTAAAGCTGCAAATGTGTGAATATATATCTTCCTGTATTCCAGCCCTCTGAAAGTAAATTGGAGAGACTGGTTTGATTCCGTATTGGATAAGTATTTTTTATATTTCCTGATGTGGTATTGAGGGACATACATTTGAGAGAACTAATCTAATGAATGGTGTTATTAATCGTCGTATTTCTACAGTGCGAAAGTTTCTTTGCTGAACAGATAGATGCAAATGCGGTTGTTCTAGATTTTCGAGACGAAAAGTATATTTTTGGGATTTACAATATTACCAACAGCGATAACATAATCCTTTATAGGGATATCATCGACTGCATTTAATATGATTGCTTGTTTTTTGATGGGAAGGTAGTTTGTGTAACTGGTTTGATTTTGTTTGCTTTCGCGGCATATGTTTGTTGACTTTCGCTCATTTTTGGTCGAAGTTTTAGATGTATCGCGAGAATTTTAAATAGTTTTTATATTATTTTTTATATTTTGCCTATAAGGCATTAACCAGCAATACACTCCTGTGTTGAAACCTGCAATATCTGAGTTTACTTGTGCTATCGCATAACAGATGTTTAAATATTGCGGTTTTCGCAAAAGTAGGTAAAGGATTAAGTAGGGTTAAGGAGTGAAAAAGGATTTTTCCTCGCTGAGATAAAGGATATTGTGTTTAGGGTAGGTATAATGGGTATTTGAGTTATTAAGAGAAAAGCCTTATCGAATTACCTTACTTGAAAATTGCTTTTTTTTATACGGGTAGGAGAGAATGCTCATGTACACCTGATATGATGTCAAGGCAGCGCATATCCCCCGAAACGTAAAGGTAGTGTGGGACTCTACGCATCCGCTTTCGCTTCATTTGCATAGCCTACCCACTAAACTCTCCCGTCCCCTAGCCCAAAGGAATGTGGACCCGCATATAGCATTACATCTCCATCCTAATGTTGTCTTCATGTTATTTTTACTAGCTTATAATGTTGTCAAGGTACCTTCTCTTTCCCGTGTTCTCTCATCTTCTTCCTTGTTCTTCAATATTGTTGTTATCATGTCGTTTATAACGTCCCATGTTTCTTGTCCTTCCAACATTTTTTGTATCATATTGTCTTCGTTCATTATTGTTCCCAATTTGTTGTTTGTACTGTCTCGTATATGTTGCCATCTGGCGCATTGGAATACTGTGTGTTTTGGGCTGTCTTCCCCTTCCTCGCAATACATGCATCTTGCTGATTCTACCTTACCTATCTTATATAAGTAAGATTGGAAGCAACCGTGCCCGCTAATCACCTGTGTGATGTGATATTCTATATATCTGGCATAAGTCTGTGCGTCCATGTGCTGTCTGTTGATTCTTTCCATTGTTCTTCCCACTTGTTTTCCCTTTCTTCCCTGTTTCGTTTTCTTACTTCTTTACTAGCTTTATAGTTTAGTATTCGCTCTTTAACCATAATTGTTATTGGCGTTAACCTACTTAGAACCTCTGCAACCTCTGTTGATACTGTTCTATACCCTCTGCTTATAACACCAGCCAATATTCTATTAATGCTATTAACTATATTTCTGTAATGTTTGTACTCCAGCGTGTCTCCCCAGATTGGCGCTACATAAAGTATTATAAATCTGGCTACAGAGGCTAATAACCTTCTCTTACTTTCTGACGGGCCATCTATTTGTGGGAAGAGGCATCGCAAAGCTGTTATAGTATTATCGGCTTTAAGACATGTTTTCCTTATGTGTGTTCCATAAGTCATGTTTTGTTCGAAATGTACTCCTAGGTATTTTATAGATTTCTTTGGAGTTATTACAGTAGTCCCAATTTGGAATTCAATTGGTTTGGATCTTTTCCTTCCAATTAGTAGTACCGCTTCAGATTTGTGTGGAACGATTTTCATGCTCTTATCTTCTATCCACTCCCTTATTCTGAACAGGGCTTCGTTGGCCTTGTTGGTTAGCACCTGTTCGTCTTTGTCCGTGACTATTATAGCCAGGTCGTCAGCAAAGCCAACGAGCTGGGTATCTCTCGGGACTGCGAGTCTTAGTATGTCGTCGTAAAATATGTTCCAGAGAGTTGGACCCAAGATAGAGCCTTGAGGGACCCCGCAGTACATCCCATAGTTTTTTCCCTTATATGCCACCCATTTGTTCTTCAGGTAAGAGGCTATAACATTTATAATATAGGGAGGGAACTCCTTCCTCTGGAGGGCTTTGAGTATATGATGCCATGGAACAGAGTTAAATGCATTTTGGACATCTACCGTGATTAGAGCGCATAGTCCTCGGCTCTTCTTCTTCTTCCTCTCCTCTTCCGCCTTTCTTTTTACAACACTCATCGCGTCTAAAGTAGGCCTTCCTTCCCTGAATCCGTATTGGTTGTCGCTAATCCGTTCTTTGTTTCTGACAGGTGTTCATGGATTCTGTTGTTTATTACTTGTTCTAGGAGTTTCCCCAGCATATCAAGAAGGCATAGCGGACGATATGCAGCTGGACTCGTTTTGTCTTCTTTTCCTGGTTTGGGTATTAATATCAGATCAGCTCTTTTCCGGTAAACACCGGTGTTCAAGATTGTTTCCAGTGTTGGAATGAACCACGATGGGTTGTTTTCTGCTACCAGCTTAACTACTTCTGTGGGTATCCCATCTTCTCCAGGGGCTCTCCTAGTTTTCATCTTTTTGCCTGCTTTCCTAATCTCTGCCTCAGTAATTTCAGGGGGCGTTTGATGCTCAAGGTTTTTCCATGGTCTCTCCTCCTGTTTAGGAAATAATGTTTCGACTATATTGTCGACAATGGCTTCCTCCGGGGTTACTTGGGTTGCAAGTTTCGTTCTTTTTACTATAAGTTGATACGGACTCCCCCATACATCCTCCTCTACTGTATTAATTAATTCTTTACACTTATTTTCCTTTTCTTTTTTTATTTCTAAACTAAGGAATTTCTTAGCGTTTTTGTACGCTTGTTTCGCTCTATCTTCTTCGGTGGTTTCTGGATTTCTACCCCTTATCCTTGTGTAAGTTCTTCTAGCCTCCTTCTCATTTCTTTAATTTTTTGTGTCCACCAATATGCTGGTCTTCTTCTATTGTTTACATTGATTGGTTTCATTGATGTTCTGCAGATATCTGTTAATGTGTTTCTCATTTCTTCTGCCGTGTTTACCGTTTGGAGTTTGTTAATTCTCTCTATACATGTTTCTTGTTGTAATGTTTTAACATTCCATCTTTCCTTTTTAGTGCTTGTATACTTTCTGTCGTATTTCATATAGTATATGTCGGTGTGGGCTGAAGGTCTCCTCGTTCTCAATTACTTCCCACCCTTCTAGCCTGCCCACCAGACGTGGAGAGCACGCCGTCACATCTATATATGACGTCCCATTTGCATTTATAAAAGTTGGGATATTTCCTGCATTATTTATACAGCGATCATGACTATTAATGAGATCCCATAGCATCTGTCCCCTTACGTCTGTGTTTGGTGAGCTCCAAGCACCGTGCTTGGCGTTGAAATCTCCCGATAGCAATATGTGTTTCTCGCACATGCGTAATTGTTCGTCCAGGTCGTTTAGAATTGCTTCATACTGCTGTATTCCACTATTTGGGCTGATGTAGCATGTCATGAACCTTATACCCTTCGCGTCTATCCACGTTATGTTGCGGCTTGTCTTAAAATTGTTGAATTTGATCTTATTCTTGCTCATGTTAGTGATTCCTGTGTCGCATTTTTTAGCATCTTTGTGGCATGTCCAATTTGGTTGGGTTGTTGCAATGATGATGTTAGGCTCGGTCGCTAGTATAATGTCTACTTCTTTTTCTTGTGCTACCCAGCATGTGGCATTGTGCGCATCCTTGCTACGGTTGAGATTTGCTTGCAATATTTTAATTGACATCGGATGACAGGGAATTTATCGACGGCCTCCGTCCGTAAGTTTTCTCCTTTCTTCTACTTTTTACTTCCTCGCGGAAGATTGGGCAACTCATAGTGCCTGTCTTGTGCTTCCGATCTTCTGTACATGTAAAGCATACTGGGTCGTTCTTGCATCTACTGCCTTCGTGTTTATTCTCACCACATTCTCCACAGATATTTCTTCTATCCGGGCTTTGACATTTTGCTTCAATGCGCCCTATTTCGTAGCACCGGAAGCATCGCTTTATGTTAATGCGTTCTCTAATGAAACAATAGTTTAGTGCAATTTGTATCCTGCCCTTTTTAAGGAGCTTGTCTGCTGTTGTTCTCGGTGCCTTTATTGTTGTTGTCGTTTTGTTCCCGAATGCAGCTCGGGGTTTATCGATTTCTATATGCTCCATTTCAGAGGTTTCCACCAGTTGTTCTATGGCCTCTTTAATTTCTTCTGTCGTTGTTATCATGTCCATACCCGACATGAACATTGTCGTTTTGGTTGTTGCTGGCTTAGCTGTTACTGCTCCATGCGTTGTATTTTTAACCATGTCTTTGAGCTCTTCTAACTTCTGGCAGCCCCTTTTCATGATTGGAATTGTATCACCTTTTCTAGTTTGTCGTATGGTTTCTATTTGTACATCTTTTTTAGCCCTTTCTGTTTTTAGTCCTCTTATGTGTTTTATTCTGTCCGCATAGCTAATACCCGTTTGTTGGGCAATTATTACTGCGTTTGTATGTGGTCTTCTTATTCTTCTTTTTGACTCGTTCTGTTCCTTTCGTTCGCTGTTACCCCTTTCTTTCACGTTTTCTGTGCCTGTATTATCATTCTTATTCTCACTCTCTGTCTTCTCGAAGGTAACTCTGCTACCTCTCCTTTTCCTCGGTTTTGTTGTAAAGAAGCTGTAGGTCTTTACTATAGTACCGTCGATTAGGCATCGGAATATCTTTTTTACTAGGGTTTCATATTTGAAGTTACTAACCGTAACTGATATTTCTCTATGGCCTTGCTGTTCCAGTCTTTGTATTTGGGTTTTCAGTGCCTCGTAAACTTTTTCCCATTCTTTACTAGTCATTATGTTTGCTGGTATTTTGATGCTCGTAACGTCCATGTTTGTAGTTGTTGCTTCCTCCCCTTCTATATTTACATCGCTTGTATAGCGAAGGTTAGCTTGACTTATATCATTTATCCTCCGGTCTACTAATTTTTTACCCCCTGGTATGTTATCTCTTATATGTTTTATTTGGGGTAAATCCTTGTTGTCTTCTTGCCAATGCAGAAGTATAATATTTTCCTTGTCACTGGTATATGGGTTCCCTAGTTCTTTACGAATTGGGTTATAAGCTTTTTGAGGCCACTCTCCTTCAATGGTTGGCCAGAGTTTCTCTAAGGTTTTATTACTACCTTTCAACATTGTGGCCAGTTCATTCAGCCATGCCTCTTCTTTGCTGCTCTTCACCACTTGGGCGTAACCGCTATATTCGACCACTTTGGCTTCTAGCTCCGCAATCTTACTTCTGAGCTTTATCGTTTCTTCTTCTAGACTAACAATTCTTTCTGCTTCTTTTTCCTCATTTCCTGTATTTCCTTTTCTTTTTCATTGTTTAGTATTTCCTTATACCTATCTGTTTCTTCTTGGTATTGTATTTCAAGCCCTAGCTCATGTTTTCTGCTATCATTAACGTGTTTGGCAAGAATCTCTATACCTCGATTTCTATCTTTTAGATCTTCAGATACTTTGTTTCTATTTTGTTTTACTGTAAAAAAAGTAGTGTGTATTTTTGCTATGTTTTCTTTGATCATTCTTGCCGTGTTTGGGAATTTTTCATTTGCGAGTTTGTCCAAGTCTTGTAGTAGGTTCGATAGCTCTTGTAGATTCCCTTCAGATTTCGTTTTTTCCTTAGCTGTTCCTCTAGAGAGTTAAGGCTATCATCTTCCCTGTCTCTCTTAGCCGGCGTTTCTATTTGTACAGCTGTATGTGTCGTCTCATTTGGTATAGTGGAGTTAATTGTAATGGTTGATATATCCCCTTCCGCTCTATTTTTGTCTTTGTTCTTTGTCTTTGTTGAGGATTCCTTTTTAATTATTTCTTCAATGCTTGAATCGAAACATTTCTTTTGCTTCTTTTAGTTGCATTTTTTGGAGTTGCCTCCCGTGGACTAGATTCGAAGGTAGTTTTCCTTCATCTGAATCAGTCGTTTTGTTATTTGTCTCATCTGTTTCCAACAGTTTTTCTAAAATAGTGTTGTTGTCCATCGGGTTTCCTGTATCATCACAAATTTCCATCAAGATACGGATAGATTTGTTTAGTTCTTCGCTTGCATTTTCACAGATTGAGCTCTTCTTGCTTGTTGTTACAAATGGTGATAATGTTGTGATCGTTGTCAACTTCCCTCTGTTATTATCTTTGTCCCTGACCTTGTGTTGTCTGTAGCTGTCTCCTTTGCTCTCGTGATATTATCCTTAATTTCCTGCTTTAGAGGGTCTCTGTTTTCTTCCTCAGCAGCCAGCTTTTCTTTCTGTGTAGTTGCTACAGAAAGAGACCTAATCCTGGGAGGCGTTCTCTGCAGCCCTCCCTTTCTTTGGAATGCCATCTCCATTTCTTTTCTGTCGGCGGCGACTTTATCCGTTATCGCCTTTTCCTTCTTTCTTGTCTTGTCGTCAAGAGTTAGGTCCTGATGTTTCTTGTTCTTATTCTCTTTACCTTTTTCCATTGCCGTGTCCGTCGTCGCTGTATCTGTCCTGTTCTGCCGCTCGCGTCCGTGTCCATTGCCATAGTTCGTCACCGAGTCGTCCATCCTTCCCACCAAGCATCGATTTATAGTGTCTCCACTCCCAAGACCCGTTGAAACTCCTACTGGAGAGTCCATGGTAGGTTTACCAGCGCATCGTATGGGGAGGGGCGGGCTGGCTAGCTCAGGAACGGGTATACCCTCGGGCAACTGCCCTACCCCAGTTCCCCGGGGCCCGAGTTGCGCCATTTAAACAATCCCGGACACGGACGGATTGTACTCGCCCGGAGCAGTAGGGGCTCCGACTCCCCTACCCAAGCCACACTTCCTGCCACGGTCCCGAAGGGGCTGGCTCCTGGCAAGACATGCCACCCACGTTCGGCAGTGCTAAGCACACATCTGCCCTTTCCCAGCGCTCGCACGGGTAAACACGAGTCTGAGTCCGGGCATTCCCCCGCAGAAGACATGTCAGCCGGCTTCATAGTCCGTTTCCATAGCAGAGGTCGTCGTCGTGGTTTGATTTCGGAGTGACCTTCTCCTAGGCAGGTTGCCGTCACCACGGCTAACGGGGCCTGCCTCCCCGGGTTTGAAATCAGAGTGTCCGTCTCCTAGGCACAAGCCGCCCACTCTGGGTCAGACGCCGTGGCTGCTATGCTGCCTCAGCCGTGTTCGCCCCTTACTGGTGAGTTCCAGCCTAGGGGTTTCCACGACCGGCAGCCGTTGAAGGTGCTTTTAGTGATCTCTTTGCCACTAACAGATTTTTATTTCGCGCGTAAAAATATATCACTAAAATTGCGTGATGGTGTATTTATTTATTTAATAATAATATAGACACAGTTATTATCAACTTATAAATTATTAGTATTGTGATATTGTAATGTTGTAAGATGGTATATTGAAATATTAATTATATTTCTAATTATTAAATTTTTGTGTTCTGGGCAATATGGTTTTAAACCAAAAAGATTCACAATCAATACTGCAGTTATTCTGTTAAAATTTTTTAATAAAATTAAAAATTATGACTAGTTTTAGCGTTAGCTGCAGCTAAGGCATAACTTAAAAGAATTTTCAACACATGTAGCTAAAAAAAATTATTTCATAAAATATAAAAGCATGGCGAAACCTTTATATCTATAATTGTATGTGCAGGTCTGTTCGCCTATTCTCACATGGATTTTGAGGCGGACCGTGATACCAATGTTGACCCTTCGCTCGCCGATATGACTCGTAGCGCTTTACGCGTTCTGCAAAAAAACTCTAAGGGCTTTTTCCTGTTTGTAGAAGGTAAGTCTTATTATGTTTCAATCTAAAGCGTACAGCATGAAGTACTTACCTTACAATGTAGTGATTAGTAATGTTTCATTAAAGGGTTGGCTTTTTAAAAATAAATAAAGGCAGTTTGATTGGGAGGGTGTGAGCGGGCCTTAAATTTGCAAAATGTGCAACGATCTTAAATGTCTGCATTAGCAGAGATACGAATCAAAATTCTTTTTGCGTTAGCTCGCTTCGCTCGCGCTTTTAAAAGCGGCTCTAAAATAGCCCTGGAACGGGAACGAAAACGAGAATGGTAAAAAAGATGAGGGTATGTGTTTGTAATGTACGCATGCATAATAATTAAAATTCCGAGAACGGAAAGCCTTACGTCACCCGAGAACGAGAACGTCAAAGTTCGCCATCTTTTTTCACGTTACCGTTGCATAATAAATAAATAAAAACATCAATGATGTGCAAATAATGTCTTCGTTATTCATTTTGTACACATGCACAACTGAGATTCAACTGTCACTGTCAAAAAATGTTCAGTCTTCCGAATTCGTATGTAAACATCTTCTTCCGGTTTTTCAATTTCATTCAAATTAACTCAGCTGAGCGTATTTCCATGAAACGCTTCGTTACCATAACTTATCTCGATCATGAGATATTGCGACACACATCCATCCACACACACACACAGACATCTTTGGAGATTGGTCAAAACGGATTCAGTAGACCTCAAAACATGTATTTCCGCAAAAAAAATTTTTTTTCATTTTCTTTTCAGTGGCGTAGCTAGTATGGATAGCACCCGGAGCGAATATCGTGGTGTCACCCCAAAAAAATGTAAACTGTTTTTTGGTGTTTCGTACATGTACTTTACTTAGTAGGCATCATGGACGTCAAAAGTTGTAAATAAGTATATTTATTTGTAGGATACAATCATAATCTATGATTTTATTCAAAATTAGGACTTAAGTAACAAATTTAGTTTGAAGATTTTTAAAAATAAATGCACAGTTTAATATAATTTTATAACCTAAATTAATACCGTGTATTCGTGTAGTTGTTAATTTATGTGTTCCCGCCAAAAACGACACCTTATAATTTTAACAAACTAACATAAACTACACGAATTTTTTCAAGTTATGCAAGTAGGTAGGTGTTATTGAAAAATACTGTATCTTTATTTTTAGTAATCCTCAAGTCAGATTTTGAATTTATATTATAATTAGGCATTATAGCACATGTTTCTCATACTACTTTTCCTATTTCACGTTCACAAAGTCAATTAAAATAAATATAAATAAGTACCTTTCCCTGTAATATTAATGAAAGAAAGTGCTTTACTGTTTGATTATTTGTGTTATTACTTCAATCCATATACTATCCATATACTATTTTGGCTAATTCGGTGCCTATAGATATATAGATTCATCACGAATTTCGTTCGAGCCTAGGGCCTAGACGGTTTGACGGATTTGAATGAAACTTTCACAGAAATGTAGAGTTTGATTAGGACTGCGTGCTTTTTATGAATTCATATTTTTCCTATACATGATGTGCGAGAAAACTTGAAAAAACAGGCATTTTTGGGCCAAAATTAACTTAGAGTGTGGTGGCCGTGATATTTTTAAGATGAACATCTATGACAACTTGTCAGTTTTGACAGTTCAGTTTTAAATTTGAAATATAAATAACATTAATTGTAGACAAGTTACAGAAGTTTTGTAAATTTATCTGTATTTAGAATAAATTAACAAACGTGTTTGATATTTTGCAAAATTTTGAAACGATAATTTAAAAAATGTCGAAAAAAATTTTTGACTTTGATTGTATATTGACGTCCTGAGAAAAGTGGGTGTTACACGATTAAATTTAGTAAAATAAAGTAAAACCGCGAAAAATAAAGCTAATGTAGGATGCAAATTATTGTTGACTGTAGATACTTTTAAAATGACTAGATGACAATAGAAGTGTCAGATTGACAGAAGTCTTTATTACATGATCAAATATTAATGTAAATTGTGTTTGATTATTTTTTTTAATCATTTATAGGTTATCAATAGAAATGTCTCGAAGAGACCAGATAAATGATTATATAAAAAATGGAAGTTGACCGATTGTCGATTGTTTATCTAAAAGTCATCAAAAATATATCGTGTTTGGTATCAAATGAAAAGTCTTGAATAGACATGTTCTAATGAATTGTCAAAAATATGGACCGACAGATATTAATTTTTTTTTCTTAAAATGAAATGAAATGGAATACGATGGGCAATTGTTTTTTCTAAAAATTCATGGAAACCTGACTTGTGGGGTAGCAAATGAAATTTTATAAAAGTGAGAAGTTAAAGAACGTAGTGATGACCCAACCTTAAAACAAATCTTTACGATTATCAATTGTTTTCATAGAAATGGCAGGAAATGAAGGACAGCAGTGACGAATTTTTTTATTCCAAATCGTTACGATCGGCAATTGTATTTTTTTTTGTTTCATAGAAACTTGTGGGATATTAAATGATTTTGGAGCAGTAAGTTGAGGAATGTTAGTGAAGAACATTCATTATCACAAATGATTGCCATCGGCAATTGTTTTTGTAGAAATTACTAGAAAGCTAACTTATAGGGTATTCAATAAAAAACACGCAACTTCCCTCTTTGGAAATCAGTCAACTTTCCATAAAGGTAAAATACGCAATTTTCTTCAGTGGTAAACACAAAACTTCCATCAATGGGAAACACATAACTTCCCTCAATGAAAAACATGGGAGACACACAACTTCCCGCATTGAAAAATATGGGAGACACGCAAATTCTCATAGTGACATGGTAGCAAAGAACAAAGTGACGATATTCGTCAATGTTAATGTCATGAAAGCGAGGAACGAAGTGACGAGCTTTCTTCGCCAATTTAGTTACATGAAAGGGAGCAACGAAGTGATGACCTTTCTTCATCAATTGCATGATGAGATATTAACAAAGCACTATTATTCCATACTTTAAGTTGGACCCTTAATTAAGTTGAAATTTTCTTCAAGGTCGAGGAGCGTAGGGATTCGACCTGCGAATTAGGTCGAACCGCTATACAGTACTAATCACCTTTCGCATATTATATTATTATATACATAAATTTTGTGAGATTTTCAGAGATTGCGGAACCCTAGCTGAGACCCCCGCCGTAGGCGGGGTCGACGCTAGTAAAAAACTAATTGCAATAATTTTACGTGAGCAATGGCAACTCCAAGTTTGACAGACTGACAATGCATAAATTTCCCGAAAACAGTTGTACAAAATTCAATTTTGTAGCAATCATTTTGAAAAAAATAGATTTGTCTTTTATAAAATACTATTAAAATTATTATTCACTTCACGTTAATTACAAATCACGAAAGAAATAAGAAATGACACAGGCGACAAGCAAATACTATTTCAATGGAATCCACACCAGAGCAAGAGTTGGAGCTAGGTACGAAAATAAAAACATGGAAACAGGTTCATATTTGGAAGAGTGTATGAACAGAAATCTCATTGAGGAGGAGGATGAGGCAAGGCAATTTCTTGAAGGTGCAACGAAACGAGGTATATCCCTCAATCGTTTGCGTGAAATGGCTTCTCATCTTATTAACGGTAATTGGCTACAAGATCAAGATATTGATCAATTGCTGGAAACTGTTGCCCCCTATCAAATAAAAGCAGAACGTGTACGAACCGAAAATGTTAACGATGACGATGATAATATTGTCGTTGATGATCGTGACGGTTTAGATTTAAATATCCGTACATATCTACCGGTTGCAGAGTACGTCTCTGGATTCACAAATAGTCAACGTGTGACTTTTGAATTTATTACCGGCAAATGGTTACAGGGTGAACAATGTTTGGCCATTATCACCGGTGGCGGTGGTGTTGGTAAATCATATTTACTCGATAGCTTAGTGGCATTCTGCAATGAAAACCACAAGACTGTACAAAAGTTGGCAACAACCGGTTGTGCAGCCCACCTTATTGGCGGTATAACAATCCATTCATTCTTACGAATATCACCGGATTTACAAAGTCACATTGAACGTGGCACCATTGACTCTTATTTCATTGATAAACTAGACGTTTTATTAATTGATGAATTGTCAATGACGTGTCATGTATACACTTGAACTATGTATGAATACACATTCATACAGTAATGCAAATGTTTCTTTTGCACAGAAACGTTTTGCGGGTAAAAGTGTTATAATGTTTGGCGATCCTGCTCAATTACCACCCGTTGGTAAACACATCAGTTAATCAATGGTTTTCACATGGCGGTATTGAAGGAAACAGTTCGACAAAAAAATGACAAACAATTTGTTGATTTGTTGAATCGTGTAAGAATGGGGGAACCCAGCGATGATGATATTAATTTGTTACAATCGCGTGTTGTTACCAGCACACAATTGGAACAAATTGAAATTGGTGATCGTGGACTTATGCTGTTTCCAACACGTCGTCAAAAAAACGAGATGAATGCGTACGAACTGACCAAGTTGTCAGGTGATACACGCGAATATCTCGCCGAAGATATTGACGATAATGGAAAACCATTACCAAAAAGTGTTCGTGAGTACATTGCCTATTTAGAGGAACAAAATCAGTTGTTACCAGCTGTTCTGGCGCTCGCGTTATGCTCGTAAGAAATCGAGATATTGAACACGGTTGGGTGAACGGTACATTAGCGACGGTTATTAACATGGTTATGACTACATTGTCATTTCGGCCGTAAATAATCCGCAATGTCGCCTAATTACATTCCGTATTGGCCAAGAGATACGTGACAAAAATGCAAATCAATTGTATTTCCGTCGTCAGTTTCCCTTAGATTTAGCGTATGGTGTCACTATACATAAATCACAAGGACAAACACTGGACGTTGTTGTATCTGCAAAATGTTTAAGTTTTTCCGGGCAGTTTTACACGGCTATTAGTCGTGTACGCGAACTGGATGGACTATACTTGATGCATTTCAATGCAGATGCAATTTTTCTATCACCAGAAATTCGTAAACTAATCGAATGGATATACGAAGTGGACGTCACTCTACCACATGCATCACAAACGATTCCTAAACGAATTCCTGATATTGCACAAATTACGTCACGGCCTGGCTGGACAATTGCAATAATACCACATGACATTATTCCTAATAATGTGGTGACGACAACAACAGCGAGTAATGCAACCATTACTACAACTGTTGTAGAATCTAAATCAAATAAACAGATGTTACCAATTAAACAGAAAACATCACCACCACCAACACCTGATCATCACGGTAAACGTGTACGATTTGAAGTCTCATCAAATGATGAGATATTGGAAAGTATCTATAGTTTAGATACTAACATGCCATTAGAAAGATATCTGGAATCTTTTGATGCTGTTTTTGTACAACATCGAATTCAAAGATTTGGCACAACATGGAAATACTTCATAAATTACTCAAGAGGCAGTGAATTTTGTAACAGAGCACCGGAACACTCTGTAGACCAAAATCTAAGTGATAAAACATACACTGCAATTTCCAAAGAGTACGGTCGTGTTATACGTACTTCAGGCGATAATTCATGTTTATTTCATGCATTATCACTATGTCTCTTTTCACATGAAAACAATCATCGACAAATTCGAATGTTGCCTGGCGTTCAGAGAAAATAGTGCATACTTTGCAACAGATCATGTCAAAATTCATTGTGACTATGAATCTGTACAGCTGTTAATAAAACACACAGCAAACATGCGTAATTGTCAAGAAGCTTGGGGTGGATCGGCACACTTAAAAGCTATGGCAATGGCTTCGTGTCGCGAAATCTATGTATACACATGTTTCGCAAGTCAAAATGGTAGTACACATCCAAAGTGTTTGGCTGATCAGAATCTTTCTATCGCTGAATTACAACGTAAATGTAACGCCAGTGAATTACATGGTACATATTTTACCCGGTATGCACCAAATGTAATTCCTACCCAACCAAATCGTCCCCTAACTGTTTTACTTTCGGGCGCCGGTGGATCGGCACATTATTCAGCTATTTTACCAATAACTGATAATGTACCGTTAGTTCGACCTTTTGTTGAAATACCACCACCACTACAGGACATTAATAATGTTCAAGTTTTATTAGACAACATCGATATTAGTGACGACAATGATAATAACATTATGATTATTAGTGATGATGACGATGGCAAAATTACCAATGATCCTAATGTTATTGTAATTGATGATGACGATGATTAAATATATACATAATTTAATATATGTATTTTCAGTTAGTTTTACTAAACTATATACAATTCAATTTACCATTTAATAAATATTACTAGCGGTTCGACATGCTTCGCATGTCTAACCCCTAGGCTCCGCAACACATAACTTGAGTTAGTCTCTTCGTTCCTCGCTTCCATGTCAGTACATTGGCGAAGAATGCTCGTCACTTCGTTCCTCGCATCCATGTCAGTACATTGGCGAAACAAGCTCGTCACTTCGTTCCTCGCTTCCATGTTAGTACTTTTTGACCTTAGAGTGTAAATCTCCTCCATGAGACCTTTAATTTGATACCAAACAAGGTAGGATTTAAATAACATTTATAAAAAACAATTGACAATCGTTAAAAAAAAAACTTTTTGACACTTGAGATTAAATCTCCTCTGTGAAACATTTTATTTGATACCAAACAGGGTAGGAGTTAAATAGTATTTATGAAAAACAATTGACGATTGTCCAAAATAACTTTCTGACACTTGAGTTGAAATATACTCCGTGAATCTTTTAATTTGATACCGAACACGATAGTATTTAAATAACATTTATTAAAAAAAATTGACCATCGTCCAAGATAACTTTTTGACACTTAAGTTTAAATCTCCTCCGTGAAACCTTTAATTTGATACCAAACACGATAGGGTTTCAATAACATTTATAAAAAACCAATTGACGATCGTTCAAAATTACTTTTTTTTAATTTTAGATTTAAAAGAAAATTCTGAAATTGATTATAAATATTTAAAACTATCTTGCAAATAATTTTTAACCATTTTATATTAGATTAGTAATTAAATTATTTAAATTTTACCGCCTAAAATGCTTAAAAGCAACGAAGTTGTCGAACAAGGGTATCTGTTATTATTTTTTTTTTTTTGAGATGGAAAATATAATCATGTATGATGTGAAATATAATAAATACGTATATAAAAAAAATCACATTTAAAAAATTTACAAAATACTAAACATGTTCGCTCATTTATTCTAAACACAAATAAATTTACCAAACTTATCTACCTTGTCTACAATTAAAGTAATGTATAATAAAAATTTCAAACTGAACTGTCAAAAATGACAAGTTGTTCAAGTGAACTGTCAATTTAATTGAAATCAACAAAAATTTCACAGTGGTAACTACGGGTTTGATTCAACAAAAGCTACACACCCATACTAGATTTAAAAATGCCCGCTTTATTTATTTAATATCTCGCACATCATGTGCAATAAAAATGTAAATTCATAAAAAGCACGTGTTCCCAAAGGATCTTTAAGTGCTTTTGAAGGTTTCACTCGAAACCGTCAAACCGTGTAGGCTCTAGGTCTGTGTACAAATGGTTCATAAGCAGATGAATCTATAGATCCGGAATTAAGCCTTTTAGTATAAAGGATAATTTTATTAATTGATCTTTATTTAATAATATTAAGATTTCAATTGTCGAAGCAAATTTTAAAGACATTATATATAATATATATAAATAAAATTAGTAAATTTGATAACTTACCCGCTGCGCTGCCTCAATTATTTATAATTCAGGATTAGAGCGTAGGTAACACAGTTGTACAATCACTGACTACGGCGCCGCCTCATTTATTCATAATTGAAGATTTGAGCGTAGACAGTATCGTTAAATTGCGATCATTTAAACGGAAAATTGTAAAACTCTTAATTATACACTATCCACTGCGCTGTTCCAATCCTTTACAATTGGAAATTTGAGAGTGGATAATAATAATTTTTATACACAATATTAACTTACAGCTGTTATGCTTTATCGGCAGAAGCAAAAAATTATACAGCTATTCAGAACTGATTTCTACAGTTATTGTTCAATATTTGACAATTTATGCGCTACACAATCTCAACTATTTACAAGTTAGAGTTTATATATGAGTAGCAAAATTATATAACCAAAGTCCGCTGCGCTGCTTCTATTTATTCATAATAGGAGATTTGAGCGCGAACAATATTAGTAAACAATATTTTTATAATTACTAATAAAGATAAATAATTATACAGTTATCTTTTTTAGTCAGTTTTACTAATCTATATACAATTTATCTCAATATTCTATTTTATACATTTATTTTACATGATATTGACGGTTACCTTTTTACAATAATTATTATTTCTTCATTGTTATTGTTATCATAAATAAATGTAATAATTTTACTGATTAACCTTAATTAAATAATGTCAAGGTTTTGATCGTAAAATAAAAATCTTCTACATATCTTTAACTATAAAAATGAAGATTAAAATGTAGACAAATTTTATCATTCACAACGTGATAAAATAAACATTCTCATAGTAATAACGGAATTATAACAAAATAATTATTCCTAAAATTGAGAATTTATTTTACATCTATATTTATATAAAGTATACAATTTTATATTGCATTAACTTGTTTTAAAATGAAACAAAAAATATATTCATCAACTTAAAAAAAAATTAAAAAAATTTACATATCAATTTAAAACATAATACCGTTATAAATCTGTATATTTTATATAATATTTATTGTTACATATATACAATAAATGTCATAAACTTATTGTTATTGTTAACATTAATAGATGTATTATTTATTGATTGTCTCCAATATAGGATGTCATAAAAAACCTAAATATTAATTATAAATAAAAATAAAATTTTACGTAAAATAACAATTGCAATGTAGTAAATGCAACATTCTCTGAAAAAATTATAATAAATCAACATTCAATTAAAATAAACATTACAATATAGTAAATGTAATGTTCTCAAAATATTATTATTATTCAAATAATTTTTAACACAATTATCTTCTTACAATACAAATAATTATTACATTTAAAATAATTAACTTTCATTATTATTGTTATAGTATCTCATTCAATTATGAAATAAATAATAGGTTTTATTCATTTTCTTACATTGGAGATTTGATCATAAAATACTTTATCTACTGCACATTTTTAATTATTCAATTAAAAATTTGAGCGTAGATTAATTCTGTTGATTGTCTTTAATATTCTACATTCACAATTCAATCGTGATATAAATTATAAATCAAGAACTGACTAAATATATAAAGAATATAAAAGACAAACAGAATATTTTTTAATGTAAAGGTTTATTTAATTTACAAATAACTAAAATAACATCATTATAGATTTTCATAAATTTCTAAACAAATTACCATATCTTTTTATCGAATCACTATAACAAAAATATTAATATAATAATTATTCACAATTTTAAAATATATCAAACAAAACTAATTTAAAAATTGTTTCATTAACAATTATATTTAAAACAACTTATAAGTGTCTTCGCTTATTACTAAAAGTTTAAAAACCTTATTAATAGAAAATATTTCTCACAAATAAATAAAATAAAATTTTATATATAAATAATTAACTAATAAACCGCTACATTATATAATTATTTTAACAGCAATGTTAATTACAACATGAATGATAACTTTCCAGTTATTAATATTAATATAATAATTATTATTGTGCCGACATTAATAATTGACGTGTTATCGCTGTTATTTTAAATTTTTTTTTAATACTTTTTCAAAATTGGACGTCCCTAGAAAACTTTTCACTAAATTTTTATACAATACAACTACATTTTATTCATAAATGATGAAAACCGTCACATCATTTTTTATGATAAATATGTTTTTGTTAAAAAATAATACTCTAAACCAAATTTTAACTTCCAAAAAAAATTGATTTTAAACAAAACAAATAATTTAACCATTTACTGCTTTAAAAATTTCTATTACTTTTATGAATAAATAAAGGGACGTCCTAAAATTTTCAATTCAAACATTATTCATACTTAATAAAACAAAAATAATACTTACTTTCAATACAACAAAATATAACTCACAACTATTTTAAACCGCACATAAATAATTAGATAATTTGTTTAGAAATGGTTCAGTATGAAACATATTAAAAATAATTAATTATCATGTATATCCAATAATATGTATTTTGAATAGATAATTATTTTTTTATACAAATACTCAATAACTCTAATATTTCACAATTCATTATTATAAAAGTTTAAATTAAATAATTATCTGATAATAAACAACACGATAAATCCATACAAATCATCGAAGAATACTGATACATCTATAAGAAATATTTACAAACTAAATAACAAGATTAAAATTGATTTCATCAAGAACATAAAGAAAATATAAATATAAACCTACAGATTATAAAATTATTTTAAAAATCTATACAATTATTATTTCCAAATTTTAGAAGATATTTAGAAAATAATATTCTTCCCACGAAACCATAAAACGAAAATATTAAGGTATGTAATCTAAAATTTATAAATTTTCTGTTTTATTTATACAAATTTTCTTTTCCAGAAACAAAAACTTAATCATCAAAATATTTGAACAAATAATACATTACCATAAATGTATGATGAAATAAAATTTCTTCACTTCAAATCAATAGAAAGTTTGATCAGTCAACAATCTTCACAATGAATTTCTCCACTTCTTCTCCAAAATTGGACCAATTGGATTTACGACTCACCAACATACAATCAGATATTTAGTTTGAAATTTTACAATAATAATTCTCTTTTTTAAAAAAATTCAAATTTACAAAACTTATACGAAATCAAAAAAAAAAAATAATATGTAACAATATTGTTTTACACTAATCATTAGTAAACTTTTCTAATACATAAATATAAATATTCTGTTGTATTGAAATTAGATATATAAGAAATTTAATATTACAATCGAAATAATTATTTATCTTATTCCATTAATCTATATATATATATATATATATATATATATATATATATATATATATATATATATATATATATATATATATATACAGGGTGTTTCAGGACTAGTGTAACAAACTTTAACAGCATATTCCTGAGGTCATTTTGAGCCAAAAATGTCATATAAATATAGGTCCTATTCCTTCCAGTTACCAAAATACAAGAGGTTGAGGTTCTATAAATAATACGAAATTTTCTAATTTTTGTAATCAAGGTACTTTCGGAAAACAGGAGTTTTATTGAAAAGTTATACCTTATTTGTCTTAATTAAAAATTGATGTACTTTTGATTGTATTTTTGTTTCATAATGGATGGTTATAGTAACTGCCGAATATGTAGATATGATTTTTATTTATGGATTATGAAATGGTAATACCCGTTACGCGTCTAGAGAATACTAAGACAGATACCCAAACAAACGCCAACCTTCCCATGCTGTTGTTATGTTCTGTGTTTAGAATTTATTTCTTTGTCTATATAATTGTGTCATTGTGTGTTTTGTTCTCTAAATTGAATTCGTTATTAATAATTAAGACAAATAAGGTGTGACTTTTCAATAAAACTCTTGTTTTCCGAAAGTACCTTGATTACAAAAATTAGAAAATTTCATTATATTTGTAGAACTTCAACCTCTTGTATTTTGTTAACTAGAAGGAATAGGACATATGATCATATGATATTTTTGGCTGAAAATGACCTCAGGAATAAGCTGTTAAAGTTTGATACACTAGTCCTGAAACACCCTGTATATATATATATATATATATATATATATATATATATATATATATATATATATATATATATATATATATATATAAATTTTAATTGTAATAAAATTACAATTAACATAAACTTTTCATTTAAAATAATTATTTTGGTTAAAGTATTTTTATGTTAAAACAAAAATGTTATACAAGTATAAAAATTAATTTGTTATGCAATTATTTGCAATCAACATATCTATGTTATTATGTTTGAATTGTTTCCTTTATATAAATAGATTTTTATTATAATAAATTTAATATATACCTGATGATCTTTATCAATTGTTAAATAACTGTTATTATTATTTATTATTAAAGATTATTTATAATATTATAAAAGAGTTTTATTGTTTTTTATAAATTAAAGAATTCAAAAATGAAGTATATAAAAAATTACAACTTCAAGGTAAGTAACAATTTATATTATATTTTTACTTCCATATTTTATAATACAAATTAACTCAATTCAAAACATTTACATTAAATTTTTCATACGTATTATTAATTTCATTTATATAATTCCACTTAAAGTAAAGTATATTATTTCTATAGAAAAACACTTATACATATATTATTACCATAGAAACATATGTTATTACAATGTACCTATAAATATAAATTATTTTGGTTACAATAGAAATTAAAAAGTTTAAAAATTTATCAATACGAAATAGAAATATGCGAGGCAAGGAGCGTAGCGACGAGCTTCGTACATAAATAATATATGGACGAGGTGAGGAGCGTAGCGACGAACCTCGTATCTAAATAATATATTTACAAAATTTTTTATTTAAAAATCTACGTTTGTGTCAAATAATAAAATTTCCATAAAAATTACACTTTTCCTATGGAACCACACTTATACCTATTACATTTTGACAAAAACATGTTTTTCCAATGTATTTAAAGATATGAATTATTTTAGTTACTATGAAAATTAATAAGATAAAGACTTTATCAATACGAAATAAAAGTATGCGAGGCAAGGAGCGTAGCGACGAGCCTCGTATCCAACTTTTACATTTACAAAGCTTATAATAAAAAAAAAAATAAAAAACATTTGTTTAAAAAAAAATTCTCATTAAATTTGCTGCTTTTTCTAAGACAACGAACTTATACCTTTATCATTACCATGAAAACATATGTTCTTACAATGTATTCATAGGTAAGAATTAGTTTGGTTACTATGGAAATTAAAAGATAAAGACTTTATCAATACGAAATAAAAGTATGTGAGGCGAGGAGCGTAGCGACGAGCCTCGTATCCAACTTATACATTTACAAAACTTATAATAAAAATATAAATACTTTATTTTAGAATTTTTTACAGTTATTACCGAATTTATTTGTGATAAATTTGAATATTGACAATGTTCAAATTCTTTATAACAGATAATATTTTCCAAGCATTTATTATACTCATTATTTTCAGAAGTACAATAATATTCCTTATCATCTAATTTTATGCATTTATTAACAGGTTTTATTTTACAATTATTTTTCGAATACAATCCTTTTACAATATTCATAGTCTCATATGAGTTGTGTAGTTTTGTCGGGATAGGTGTGACGTGTATTAAGTTCTCTACTCGTGTGTTTGCAGGCATTTCAATAAGAATGGTCAATTTTAAATCGTTATAGGAGCAATATGTTTTCAAAATATCGTTATTCTGAATATTATTAAATATTAATGAGCGTAAAAGTTTATTTTCTATTTTATTTATTTCTTTAAGAAATTGTTCATAATTTATTATACCAAAGTATAAAATATTTAATTTACAGAATGTTAATGTCTCTTCAAGTTGAACCAAGAAAAAATAAATATCTTGCGCTACTTGCGTGAATTGATTTAACATTCTCAATTTTTATGGTTACCAGTTCGTCCAGAATTTTTGCATTGTATTTATTCAATGCTTGAATTTTTTCATTTAATGCATTATTATTTTCATTAATTAATTTTATTTTTTCATTAAATTGGACTGTTATATTATTATTTATTTGAATAAGTGTATTAATTTTGTTAGACATAATTTTTTGATTATTTTCAACATTATCTAATATTTGATCATAACGTTCCTTATCGGAAGCGTCGAGGTTTCCGGTTATACTTTTGATTATTGTTCCGAGGCCGTTTATCAAACCACGTTTTCTGCGGTGTAGGTTTAGTAACTGAACTTTTTCTTGAATGTGATTTAATAAAGTATTCAATATATTACGGTTATTAATTATACTATTATCGAGCTTATGGAGATCAAGTTTCGAATACAGTGCTTTAGTGTTTTGTGTTAATATTTCAAATTGTTTGAATAAATCTTCCAAAGGAATTTTGAAAATTATAGTTTGCGTGTTTACCTGGATGTGGGCAACACCGAGTTCAAGGATATTGATGCCAGGGTTGTGGTCTTTTATTATTAACGTGATTCCATATGGAATCAATCTGAAACAGTAATACGTCTTTATTTGACCGCGTTCGTGTACTACTGCTTTTACTTTAATTTTCTTAAATTTGGGTTTTTCAATTTTGCCACTATTTCGTTTATGAATTTTTACATGTGCGTCTTCAGGGATATCAATTTGTTTATCTTGTGGTTTAGCGTATTTCAACTTGGCTTTTTCAATATTCTGTTTTACTTGTTGGTTAATTTCTTTTAATATTTCCGAATGTTTATGTACGTAATCTTCTACGATAATTTCTTCAGGTTTAATATTTGAATTTACGTCTATCCCGTATACAATTTCGATTGGCGTTCATTTTGTTATAGAGTGGATACTGTTATGATACGCGATTAGAGCGTAATTTAAACGTTCTTTTAATTTAAGGGATTTTGTTATCGGGTTTTGATTTATAATACGCATGTGTTCAATGAGAGATGAATGAAATCGTTCAACTATTCCATTGCTTTTTGGGTTATCTACAGAGATATAATGAATTTTTATTTTTCGTATTTCTAAATAATTTTGAATCAATTTATTATTAAACTCCAAACCGTTATCAGATATAATTTTTATGGGAATAGTAAAATGTGTAAAATATTTTATTTATTTATTTAAAATAGTGACTGCGTTTTTATCTTTTAAAATATAAGCTATAGCAAATTTAGAAAATGAGTCAACAATAGTAAGTATTTTAGTTTGTTCTAAGGATAACAAATCTACATGTAATATTAAAAAGGCTTATCAGCTGTTGGGGTTATATTATTTGGAATTAGAATGTGGTTCCGCTCATATTTATTCGCGAGACAGACGTCACATTTGTTTATATAATTTCGTATGTCTTTAGACATGTTTGGCCAGTAGTATTGAAGTTTTAATTTGTTATAAGTTTCGGTAATTCAACGATGGTTGGTTTTACCCTCATGGTAGTTCTGTATAGTTAGTTGTTGTTCGTCTACGTTCTCTATGTCTTTAACCATGCATTTACAGCGTACTAATTTATAACTTCCTTTCACAAAGTATGTTTGTAATATGGAATTGAAATTTAGTTTAAAATTTTCAGGTATCAAACAGTAATACGTAATACCGGGTTGAAGATAATTTTTTATAAACTGTGTAATACTAGAATTTGAATTTTGTTTATTTAAATAAAAATAAATACGTTGAATTTTATTCTCAAAAATTTTCTCTATTTTAACGCTATTTTTATCTTTTGTTTCTTTTACAATAATTTGATTACGGCAAGTGTTAAGGCACGAATCTATATATGTCAGTCCATTTTGAATACAGTATTTTATTTAAACATTTCTCAACATCTAAAATGGTTGGTTTTCTTTGATCATAGAATTGTTTTGTTATTAAATGTAATATTATTCTAGGTGATTTCTGAATATAAATGTTATTATCTAAATTAAATAATTTTGTTAAAGTGTATTTTTGTTTCACTTGTTTAGCAAATCCCTGTGACATATGTAGGTCTTTAGAAACACAGTGCACCAATGAATTTTTTTATTCAAAAATATCGGAATTTTTATATCGAATTTCAAATTTTGGTTTTATGCGCGAGAGAGCGTCAGCGACATAATTTTGACAGCCTTTCCTATACTCGATTTCATAATTAAATTCTTCTAATTTGAGGCGCCATCTGATAAGTTTTTGATTAGGTTCTTTTAAGGAATTTAGCCAGACAAGAAGGCGGTGATCAGTGATAATTTTGTATTTTCGGCCTAGCACGTATGGGCGAAATTGTTTAGTTGCCCAAACAATAGCAAGTAATTCTTTTTCAATGACAGAATAGTTAATTTCATGTGAGTTTAATGTTCGTGAAATATAAGAGATTGGTAAGTCTTTGTTGTTTCCATCGCGTTGGGATAGTACGGCGCCGATTGCGTAATTGCTAGCGTCCGTCGTCAAGAAAAAGTCTTTTGTAAAGTCGGGATATTGCAGAATACGGCTGTTGGATAGGAGAGTTTTGCATTTCTCAAAACATTCTATGTAATTTTTATTAGTTATATCAATTTTGTTTCCTTTTTTCAAACAAGTAGTAAGTGGTTTCGTTATTTTAGAAAAATTGTCAATAAAACGTCGGTAGTAACCGGGTAGTCGAAGGAAGGATTTAATTTCTTTAGAGTTTTATGGAATTGTAAAATTTTTAATTGCCTGGATCTTATCGGGATTTGGTTTGATTCCGTCAGTAGTAATGATATGGCCGAGATACGCTACTTCTTTACGGAGAAATTCACATTTATCTAACTGAATTTTGAGATTAGCTTCGCGTAATTTTTGAAACAACTTTTCTATAATAATAATAATAATAGTTGGCGTTATAACCCTAGGTGAGTTTTTGTCTCCTCAAGTTTTCTCCTCCAGCCGTTTCGGTCCATCGTCTCTTCCCTCCAATTTTCAATTTTCGCCTTCCGCAGGTCAGCGTTAATATTATCCTCCCATCTTATTCTCGGTCTCCCTCTTGGTCTCTTAGTGTGAAGCTTTTGTTTATAAATTTTCTTTGGTGTTCTTTTCTCGTCCATCCTCCACACGTGGCCTAGCCAGCGAAGTCTATTAATTTTAACGCTGCATACGATGTCGATATCTTGATAAAGTTCTACAAGTTCAAAATTCATTCTAGCTCTAAAGTTATTATCACTTTCTTGCACCGCGCCAAAAATTTTTCGTAGTATTCTTCGCTCAAATACTCTAAGTTTGTTTTCTTCATTTGCATTAAGGGTCCAAGCTTCTGACGAATATGTTAGCACAGGTCTGATGATAGTTTTATATATTTTTATTTTAGTGCTTTCACTAATTTGTCGACTCCTTATTATATTTGAGTACGCGTAGTAGCATTTGTTAGCAAGAGATATTCTTCTGTTTATTTCAGCTGACACATTGTTGTCTGAGGTAATCAAGCTGCCAAGATACACAAAATCCAGAACAGCTTGGAAGGTGTAATTATCCACCTGTAGGTCATGTTAAGACCTTTGATTTATCTTGGTTAATCATTAAGCCAGCCTTTTTTGAAGTTATTCAGTGCTACAGTAGCTTCTTGCAACTTTTCCCAGTATCTACTAATAATCACTACGTCATCAGCGTACGCCATTAACTGGTATTCGTGCATAAATACATTTGCGTCCATTCTTAGGTTATAGTCCCTTACAACCTTCTCAAGTACAAGGTTGAAAATGAAGCACGCTAATCCATCACCTTGTTTCAAACCTTTATTGGTTTTAAAGCTCTCTGAAGTGCAGTTATTGACTTTGACTACGCTGCATGTATTATCTAATGTCATTTTACAAAGTCTTATCAGTTTGTTTGGGAAACCAAGTTCTGACATTGCCGACCAAATGTAGCTTCTTTCGATACTGTCATATGCAGTTTTAAAGTCCAGGAAGAGTAGATGTGTATCTTAATTATGTTCCCAGCTCTTTTCCAGAATTTGCCTTATCGTGTAAATGTGATCAAGAGTTGATCTACTATGCCTAAATCCTGCCTGATACTCTCCAACTACGTTTTTGTTATCCGAGTATTGTGACAGCTTGTTGTACAGTAACATCGAGAAAATTTTATATCCATTGCTTAGGAGGCTGATGCCCCTGTAGTTGCAACATTCAAGTGCATCACCTTTTTTGTGTATTGGGACTAATACAGACGTGTTCCATTCTTCAGGCATCCTTTCTTCATTCCATACCTTCATCATTAGTTGGTGCACTAAACCAGATAATGCTTCACTTCCTGCATTAAATAATTCAGAGGGTACACAGTCTACTCCCGGTGCCTTATGATTCTTTAATTTCGAGATCGCTATCAGGGTTTCATCGTAGCTGGGGGCATCCACGGTGTCTTCATTACTAATTGAGTCTATTGTGTCATTGTAATCAGCATTGCTGGGATCTTCTCTAAGCGTTAACACATTCTGAAAATGTTCATTCCACCTATTTAAGACATCCACTTTTCCCGTTAATAGATTTCCATTTTGGTGTTTAATAGCAGTAGCTTTTTGTTTATATTGTTGTTTACTATTTCTTTTGATAGATTGGTAGAAGCTTCCCGCTTTATCCGTCCTCCTAAACTTTCGGCCTCCGGAAGTCTTTCGTTTAGTAGATCTCTTTTGTTCTTTCTGCATATTCGGTATGCTTCAATTCTTCTTTCTTTGTAGGCCGCCTCAGTTTGTCTTGTTTTCCTCTGCAGTAATTTAGCATACGCATCATTTTTTGCTTGAATAGCGTTTTTACACTCATCATTGTACCAATGATTAACGGCATCTTTCCTTTTGCGGCCCAATGCTTTGTCAGCAGCTTGCGTGACGCTATCTTTTGTTGCCTTCCACATTTCTTCTAAATTCATATTGTGTTTTTGTCACTTTTTCTACATTTATTAAATGTTCTTCTAGAGATGTACCGAGGATAATAATATCATCGAGATATACGAAGCATATTTTATTTACCAAATCTTTCAATACAAAATTCATCAAGCGCTGAAAGGTAGCGGGGGCAATTTAAAGTCCAAAGGGCATTCGCTTAAATTCATAGTGCCCGGTGTTAGTTGAGAATGCAGTTTTGGGGATGTCTTCGGGATTAACTTCTATCTGATGGAAGCCAGAGGTTAAGTATATGGTTGTGAAATAATTTGATTTTCCGAGTTTATCAAGTATGTCTGTAATGTCCGGAATAGGAAATTTGTCGTCAATAGTTTTGTCGTTTAGTTTACGGTAGTCAATTACAATGCGAAATTTCTGTTTACCGAATGCGTCCATCTTTCTAGGGACTACCCAGATGGGAAAAGACCAGGAGGAGTACGAATGTTGAATTATATCATCGTTCAGCATTTTTTCAATTTGAGTTTGCACTTTCGTTTGTATATTTCTGGGTATTTGTATTGTTTTGCGTGTATAGGAATGTTATCGGTTGTTTTTATGTTATGTTTTATTTTTTTAGTAAACGAAAGTTTTTGATTATCGTATAAGATTAAATCTTTATATTTATTTAAGGTTGTAAATATTTCTTTTTGTTCCGATTCGTTTAAGTGGTCATTTTTAATAGTTTGTTTATTTATTTCCATATTAAGAGTTTTATTTTGTTTTTGATTTAAGTACTGAAATTTATATTTATATTTGTTTAAAAATATTACTTCACCTTTTTCAAAATTGAATTTAGTTTTTAATAGTTCAATTCCAGGTATGCCCAATAAAATGTCAAAATCTTTATGAAAATTAAAAATATAACTTTTAAAATTTAAATTTTTAAATTGAAAAAATGTAAACTCACTTCCGGACGATTTGCCATTGCATGTATGAATTATAAAATGTTCACAGAATTTAGTTGTGTCAGGTTTAATTAATTTCGGGTGAATATAATTTTGAGTTGGAACCTGTGTCTAGAATTATTTTAGAGTTATTAATTTGTATGTAAGGGAGTTTACTTAAATTATTTGCTAACGATTCGGTTCTGGTGAATCGAGTTGGTGAAAATTTTGAGTATCAATTTGCTCAATGTATTTATTTTCGTTTTCACTAATTTCATTAACATCTTGTATATCAGAATAATTTTCGGTCTCTAAATTTTCGGATTCATTATTTTCAAAATTTTGATTAAATAATTCCTCACATATGTAATTTTGCTGTGGTTGGTTTCGTTGAAAATAATTTCGTGGACGGGTTGTTTCAGTTTGCATTCTCATAGGGGTTGGATTCATAAACTGTGCGTTTCGAATATTTTTTTGCGGGGCGAATGGTTTGGGTTGATATACTTGTATTTGTTGTGTTCTTTGCGGGCTAGGAAATTTTTGCATTGGTGATACATGCTTTTGTTGCATAGGGGATGGTGTTTGTTGAATAGGATGGTTTTCAATACTTTCCAGGGAAGATGGATTACGAGTAGCTAAGTTATTCCTGTAAGGGTCTTTGCAGTTGGAAATAAATGAATGCACGGCTATGGATTGGATGAATGCGATGATGCCATCCTTTAAATATTCGAATGTAGTTAATTTACCTTGTTGGAGTTTAACCATATTACAGGCAATAGTTGGGGCCTGTTGTTTATCATCATATTTTGCAATTAGAAATGCGCGAAGATCTTTCCATGTATTGAATTTATGATCATTTATTAATTCTTCTGCGCGGTCAACTAATTTTGATTTAATTTGAAATAAAATTATTTTGCTTTGAATTTCATTTGGTTCAAAGGCATTGATTAATTCAATAATTTCGTCAGTTTGTGTTATGAAACGCGTGAGAGCTTTGGGGTTGCCATTATATTTTGGTATGGCGTTAACTAAAACATTAATAGTTTGTTGATTTCTATTATAGTTTGCGATGGGTGCTACCATCGGCTGGTTTTCTAAATCTGGCATTGTGTTCTCGTTAATATTTAAACTATTTAATATTTCGAGTAGAGAATCCAGTTCAGAATTTAATTGTAATTTGTGTCAGTGAATTTGTGTAAACAGTGATTATGACAATATAATAATACAAATATAGACTTGCAATAGTAGGATTATTTCTTTGATCATTGGTATGGTTCGTCTTCTTCCTTTCGATGTTCTCTCGGCAGGCTGGGCTGGAAGACGGGGACGGATCGGCACTTCCGGTGAGGTTGGTGCTGATTCCTCGGCAGTTGAGAATTCTGGTTCACGTTGGAGAATGGGATGATGCTCTGACTGTGGCGACGGCTTCAACACTCTCAGGATGCTTGTGTTGGAAAATCTCGTACAGTAACTTGTGGCACTAGCTTTGCTGGCACTTATGAAGTTCGTTTCGAGACGTTGAATTGACAATGTTCGAATTGTGATTACACAGTAGAAACTGACTATCACTGTTTTTTGACGAATTGAATTCTTGTCGAATTTTCGAAACAATTAATATATCACAATCCTACCGACTGCGCCAAATATAATACTAGATCAATTCTATCTTAAAAAAAATTATTTTTATATTTGTTTTGTGATTCTGTCATCTTCCATTCTGTTTATGTGTCCTAACCATTTGGGCTTAAGCCGGTTCTGTTCAGCACTTGCTTACGCGTTGCGCGCTCACCGCACTCTCAGCTGTTCAGTCGCGCACCTTCTGACAGTTCGTTCGACCTTGGCACTTTAAACTTTTTATTTGTTTGTTGTATGATTAGGCACTCACTGCACTTTTGTCACTTGTCTTACATCACCTAATTCTCTACACTTTAATATAGTTCTCCACCAATTTTTTCGCTATTTACCGGGGTAAAATCGATATCGAATTTCGCGTGTAACGGAGCCGCCTGTACGGTAGTCACGTTGACACTCTTTATCAAACACATGAAATAATAAGTTCCTGGATGTAAATTGAAAATAAGGTCAAAACCATCGGTTTCATTGTGCTCCAAAAATTTTATATCTGAACAAAAAGAAAAACTCTTTACAAATATAAACAAAACTCTTATGTGTCTAATTGAGTGAGTCGCGAGTACCGGCTGTCTGCCGTGAAATCAATAAACTACGGCGTTGTAAAATCTCTTGGAAGCTGCAACCTACGTAGTTCGAAAAGCGATATACACCGCTGCGATATACGCGCCGAACAGCGCCAACGCCAGGAGCGGAGGAATCGTGAACTAAATTATACGTTTTTTTACAAACTCCCGAGTTAGAGCATCCGGCTGAAATCTTCAGCATAGATAGAATACGATGCAAGGGAGCGTTTAACGCACTGAACAGCGCCAACGCCAGGAGCGGAGGAAAACAACCAATGTAAATGGTCAATAGGTGGATGCCACATACTATGAAAGATGTATATATATATATATATATATATATATATATATATATATATATATATATATATATATATATATATACGACATACATCGAATGAGTAGTGCGGTTCTGCGGACAAGCACCAATAATAAACTCAAAATTGGGTATTATTGTGCATAAAAAAACCACAGTACAGTGTCTTATAACTTAATAACCTGTATAATCTTAGTGAACAATTGGAAAAAACATTTAATCAAGGGTGCAGTGTTTAAAACCTTTTTAAAATTAGTGACAGTTCAGAGGTTATAGAAAATATTTAGACAACTTAAGCAAAGTCACGTCGGAGTTGAGCGTGCTGCGCACGCGCAGTTCAGTAGTGACGCGACCTCGAGTGCGTCGCACGACAGCAGAATCAGACAGTTGCGTAACATACAGCAAATGAGTGGGTCATTCAGACAAAGGGCGTACTCAGATTCAAAACGACAAAGGGCGGAAAGCGAAGCAGAAAATTTCGAAAATATATTTAAGAGAAGTAAATTCACAGCTAGAACTCCACCCAAAAGCGGAATAAATGAAGAGCAAGAACAAAACCTAAAAATGGATATAGAAAGGATGGAAGCCATGATGGCTAAATTCTGTCGCGATATTAAAGAGGAAATAAAATCAAACAAAGACGAATTAAAGGAGCATATAAATGCTAATAAGTCACTAATTGTTAAAATACAGGAGGAATTCAAAATGAAAGAGAAGGAATGGGAAAAGGAAAAACAGGTAATGAACCAAAAAATAGAAAAATTGGAAGAAACAATAAATGCAATTTGCAGAAAAGACAGAAAAAATAATATAGTACTTAAAGGAATAGAACTAAAGGAAAATGGCTCAGACGCAAAAAGTAAAGTGCTGGAGCTATTTAAAGAGGAACTACATCAGGAGCCAATTATAAACAAAATCAGTACGTTCAAACTTAAAAATAATAACAATTTGATTGTGGCAGAATTAAATTCATGGCAGGATAAAATAAATATAATGAAAAATAAATATAAACTGAATTACTTGAATTAGTACTTGTTGGAGATCAGAAGGTCTTTGTACTTTTCTTAAAGATTCTGCTAGAGTAAAAATGGAAAATTTTCAGAAAATTCAAACAGACTATTGTAACAATCATAATTCATATCTGATGTAACATAAATAGTAAAAATATAGAATTTCATACTTTCCAGATTTAAAGAACACGCGCGTTGTTTGAAATATAATAATATTTATTCAAGCTTCACTGAACACATATTGGAAACCAAATATAGCTTTGACTTCGATAAATATTATGAAATATTACATTTTTGGTCTTATGGAAGAGTTCTAGACTTTCTTGAACATCTGGAAATAAAAAAGTCACTCAAGTATAATGCGGAACTTTGTCTCAATGACCAAGCAAACTTTAAAAGTAATCCTTTCGTCGACATTTTACTTTGATTGTTGCGGGTTTTCACCAGATTTTTTTCGCGACTTTCCTTTTGTTCCGGTTTGGGGTCATTGTTTTTTCTCGTTTGTCTGGTGGTGGTTGAGTATTTTTTGTTCCACCTAAAATTATTGTAAAATATTATCAAAATCTGTTTGATTTTATTATGTTTACTTTGTTACCTGTTGGCAGTTTCTTTGTAGTTTTTTAGTGTAAATATTATATTTTGTTGTATTTGTGCTTGTTACTTGTACTTATTCCTGTTTTTTGTATTTTTCTGTACAGTCTCGTCGGTTTGCTTGATAATGGCCATTACATGGCCGAAACCGGTCGCATTTGATTAAATAAATGTTTAGAACAATGTGAATCAAGACTGGAAGATTGTTTTTGCATTTTTTCCTTATACTTTTCCTCAATTTCCAGAAAAAGTTTAGTACATATAATATCAATATTGTTTGGCTAAAGAAATAAATATTCATTAAGATTAACAGACTCCTTTATCAAAGTTAACACACCATCATCATGTGAGAGATTAAGACTTTTAAAATAACGGTCTGTACGAAACACCAAATATGAAGCATCCGTAATTTCAGAATTTGAAACACTCATTAAGCCACGTTTCACTTAAATAAATATACCACGTTATTGTAGATGAGAGTGTTGAACACAGTTTATCTAATTTAGAATTGAGGCCTTGAACGTTTTGATAGAATATGTTGAGTTGTGAATCCATGTTGGGTAACAAAGAACTTATTTTTTTCTACTATTTGAGGATAACCTTTTTTGTATGAAATGTATTATTTTCACCTTGAAACTTACATTGCTTTTCTCAGCTTCATTTAAATTAGAAAATTTAATTTTAATTAGGCGTGGACGAACGACATTATCAGATGGTCTAATATCAACGCGATAAATTTAAAGTTAGAAATATTGGAATTGGGGCTATTTTGTTAATATTAATAAAAATTACTTTTAAAAACACAATTGCACAGAAACTATACCACCAGGTTATTTAAAAAAATCTGATCTGGCAACACATAAACTCCCGCTTAAACAATTTTTAAACGGTGCAAAATAGAAAAAAGTTTCAATTATAAATTGTATATGCTCAAAATATTTTATGGGCCTTCAAGTAAACTATCACTTCCGGTTGATGGTCAGTAACCAAAATCTAACAGTTCTTAATTTGAACATTTAAGGTCTAATATTAAGTTTTAAATTGATATTGTCATTTGAATCTGATGTGTCCACCATATAACTTCCCAAATATTTTAATTTCAAAACGGTGCAAAATATAGAAAAAAGTGAAAATTGTAGCCAATACATCTTTTCTTTATGACAAAATTTACTATACCTCAATCATTTACTGAGATATACCTGAAATACCTTACAAATCTTCAAGTAAACTACAACTTCCGGTTTATAGATTGTTACCAAAATCTAATTAGCTCGTAACCTCAATATTCAAATTTGAATTGTGAAATTTCAAAATGATATCTTTATTAGATTTTGAGTTATCGTGGACGAAATATCGCTACACACACTAACGTACGTCCACACGCACACACACATACAAACACACACGCGTACGCACTCACTCACGCGCAAACGCACACGTATCCTTAATATGTTTAATAAGAGTAAGGTAACTTCCAAGTCCTTAGTTGGGGAACATCAGTTTAAGATTATACAAAAAATCTGTTATTCGAATTTAGTTTGTATTTTCTTACGACTGTAAGATATGGTTTTACATCTATATAAATACAAATTATGTTTTTGATCTCCATGATTGTTAAAAAAAATATTAATTTAAACAATTATTTATTCAGACAATGCACTAACGTGTTTACAACTTGCCAATCTGACTCATCTACTTTCTGTCTCTAGTTCTTACTTATAACATTTCATTACTTCTCATATTTCTTACATCCTGAATTTCCTACCGTAAAGATAAGGTTTAAAATTTTGGATGGCCTATAGTATTGCTTCTAGTTCTTTCTGTATGGTGGAGTAATTTTGTTCATGAGAATTGATAGACTTCGATGCATAAACGAGTGGGTTTTCTTCTGAATTGAAATTTGAGAGAGTACCGCACCCATTGCGTAATCAGACGCGTCGGTAGTAAGAATAAATTTTTTATTGAAGTCATGAAATGCGAGTATTAGAGGGTTTGTATTTAATTATTTTGCTTTCATAAAACATTCTTTATATTCGTTATTGTGAATATTTGTTGTGGATCCTTTTCGTAAGCAGTTAGTGAATAGTTTAGTTAATTTTGAGAAATTTGAGATGAATCGGCGATACCAAGAAAGTTTACCTAACAATGATTTTATTTCTTTTATTGTTTTCAGATTTTAAACATTTTGTATTGCTTCTATTTTTTTATATTTTGTTTCAGACCTTCATTTGAAATTTCAAAACCTAAATATTCGACTTCTGTCTTTAAAAAATCTGATTTATATAATTGTATTTTTAAGTTTGCTTTTTTTAAATATTCAAAAACTGTTTTAATATTCTCTAAATGTTCTTGTTCCGTATTGCCAAAAAATAATATTATATCGTCTAAATATAAGAGGCATATTTTGCCGATTAAGTCGTGTAATAATTCGTTCATATAACTTAGAAATATCGCGGGAGTGTTGATCAGTCCAAAAGGCATACGCAAAAATTCATAGGGTCTTGATGTGGTGCTGAAGGCTGTTTTTTCTGTCATTTTTATCAACGAATATTTGGTGGAATCCAGAATGTAAATCAAGTGTAGTAATTTGGCATGTTTATTTTATCAAAAAGTGTGTTGATATTTAGGATGGGGAACTTATCTTCTTTTGTTTTTTATTTAGTTTTTGGAAGTCAATTACTAATCTGGTTTTTTGTTTGCCTGGGAACGATTCATATCGGTGAGTTGTATGGACTTTTTGATTTTTGTATGACACCTGCTTTTAACATGGTTTGAATGTGTTCTATATTTTTCTCATAAATTTGCGGGAGTCTGTAGTTTTTTGTATATATCAAGGTATCGTCTGAAGTGTAAATTTTGTGTTGTATTTTATTCGTAAATGTCAATGTTTCGTTTTCTTGTGAGAAGAGCGAGTCGAATTCTTCAAGTAATTTGTGTAGTTTATTTTTTATGTTCATCACGAATTTGTACGTGAATTTTTTTACTTTGTTTAAAATTTGAATATTAAATTTCATCTGTTTCATTCGAATAGTGTCATCTGTGAAATTTATAATTAGAGATGGGATTTTAGCTTGTGAAATTTGCAAAAATTGGTTTCTGAATAGATTTAAAAAATTCTTGTTTTAAGTACCAAATATTTGAAATTAGCTGCTAAAAATTATTTTTAGATTATAAATTTTTAATATATTTATTGTTTTTTTTTTAATTAATAATTCAAATAAACATTTTTCATAAATTATATAAATTGTTAGCAAAATAAAAATGTACATGTTTTTAAATTTTATATAAATAAACATTATTCCATAAATTATTAGTAAAATTCTGTGCAAATATATTATATTAGGTGGTGAATTTATTTATGCAATATAGAAAAATAGTGTTTTTTTTTCATATAGCGATATGCCGTTCCCTGTTGATTTTAGATCAAAATACTTCTCACAAATCTTGCAGATAATTAAAATCTGCATCCAAATCACTAATCATATTTTATTTTACACCATTTGTAAAATGTAAAATCAAGTTTAATATTTTATAAAAATGCTCATTTGTAGTGATAGCCATGGAATTTTAACAAAAATACAAACATATTCATGTGCACTACTAGTCAAACAATTGAAAATTGTTTTGGATATGTCTGTAATTGTTGCATTTTTACTTTGTGTTATTTTAGGCATGATTTTTTAACTATTCATATAAACATAAACACGTGCACAACCTGCAGCTATTGCTAGACACTACGCAACAAGAACATTGCTTACCATTTGCTAACTATGCGCGATGAAAATAATTGCACATCAAGATTGGCAAATTCAAATTACAAATATCTGTAAATGTATGGGAATAAAAAAATAAAAGTAAATAAATTAGAAAATTTTGATTTTGGTAAGTACATGAAAATATTATTTAGGCAATAAATATAGCAAATAAAAAAAAAACACTATTTTAGGTAAAATCATATTGGGCTCAAACCAAAAAATTTTTCTTCAAAACGAATTTCGTTCTATAACACACTAAAATAATACTTATTTAGAAAAAAGGTAAGAACACTAAAATCCCATCGTTATTTATAATAGTACTCGTATCGCGAAGTATTTCTGTTCCGAATAATAAATTACCTTCTGAATGGTAGCGGTTCTAAATAATAAGAATTATTTTTGAATTTTCATATTATTTTGTTTCACTGTTTGTTTTGTTGTTAAAGTAATATCTGATCTTGAATTAATAAGGATTTAAAAATTTGGAAATATAATGGTTGGGATTGTTTTTGTATTATAAAATATGGCGTACTTTCTAAAAAAGACTGAGTTTCATAGGGTTCGTCTTGATCTTGTGGTTTTACATGGTTTGGTATTTCGTATTTAGTACTAATTTCATTCGTTTTAATGTTCCAATATTATTTAATATATTTGGTTTGGGCACAATTGATATTTTACAAAGTTTATCACTTAAATTTTCTATTTCTTCATCAGAGGACATAAATTATCATATACAGCGTGTTCATTTTTAAGTGGCTACCATTGCGATCTCGAGAACTAGAAGAGATATGAAGTTGGTTAAATTAGCAAAGAATCTCTATTTCACATAGGTATTTCAATGATAAACTGAAAAAAGAAATTCAACCAGTGGTTCTCAAAATATGGATACGAACTTTTCTATTTTAAATAGAAACATATATTTTTTATTTACTCATTCAATAGAGCTCTTTATTCTGAATCCAACGATATCAAATTTTCATACCCTTACATAACAAAATTTTCGAAAAAAAATTAATAAAATATTGATTTAATTTTTCCTAAATATGATATTAATTAGAGTGCCATGAATGAAAAAAGTTAATTAATCCATTTTTAGGTATAAAAAATGATATGAACAAATTTGGTTATGTAAAGGTATGAAAATTTTATATCGTTGGATTCAGAATAAAGAGCTCTATTGAATGCACAAATAAAAAATATATGTTTCTATTTAAAATAGAAAAGTTGGTATCCATATTTTGAGAACCACTGGTTGAATTTCTTTTTTCAGTTTATCATTGAAATACCTATGTGAAATAGAGATTCTTTGCTAATTTAACCAACTTCGTATCTCTTCTAGTTCTCGAGATCGCAATGGTAGCCACTTAAAAATGAACACCCTGTATAATTATTACAATGTGTAATTGCGTGTTTGCTTTTTGTCGGGGCTCATTTATTTCCTAACAGTGTTAGCCCTTCCACAAAACCAATGAGTAAATATGTGTAATAGTATTTAGTCACGGACCGATTGTTACGACCGGCAAGAAAAAAAAAGATTTGTTCGTGTATTTTGAAAATGCACTTACGACAGGAGTAGGTATCGTGAAGTAGACTGCTATTTTTATACTGGTGAATGTCTCGATGCGCTTCGAGTGGGCGGGAGTTCTATTTTGTCACGCAGATCGTAGAATCTACTGGATTGTTGCGTTGCTGTCACGTAGTGGCGGATGGATGTTCTTGGTTAAAGATGGGTAGTGGTTAGACCCTGGTACGACCACTGTTTAGGTCGTTTGGAGATCGTAGATGATGTTCGGATAGCTCTTGTGATTATTTGAAAATTTTCGGCAAGCGTTTCACAGACTTACGAGGATTTAACTATTATGTACTAATATGGAAGCGAAGAACGATGTGACGAGATTGCTTCACCAATGTACTGATATGGAAGCGAAGAACGAAGTGACTAGCTTGATTCGCCAATGTTCTGACATGAACGCGAGGAACGAAGTGACGAGTTTTCTTCGCTAACTACCCACTGTTAAACTGAACTTATGGGGAGGGTGGTAAGACAATCAAATCAGCACCGTTTGTAAGTGGGATGTACTCAACTATGAACTCTGTGAACTGCCCGTGAGAGACATCTATTGAACACATTACAAACGAAAATTTAACCAACTTTAAACCGTAATACCATTATAATTGCTACATAAATTAACAATATCTAATAATAAATTTGTGATTAAAAGCGTATGTTAATGATTTGTTAAGTAAAATTTCAAAATTTCGTTTTCTGAAACATAAAAAATTACACTTTGAACTTTGACATTAATTTATTATCAAACTAACAATCATACAAATATAGATTTGTTATATATTTCCTAATATATCATGCAAAATTTGAACGGATCGATACGATAATACAGTCACATGATTTTTTTTAAATGTGTAAATATCGACAAATTAACAGAATTTGATAACATATTACTCATTTATTTAAAAACAATTTAAAAAATGGCTTTGTTCTAAGTGAAAGTAATTTTTTTTTATTCAATATTCGAAAGTAGAACAATTTGTTATGTAAAATTGAATCACAGCAGCCTCTTAACACCGAACTCGGCAAGACTCGTTTACATATTGTAAAAAGCAATTGACAATCATCCAGAAATAGTTTCCTTCTCTATATTGAAACCTTTAATTTAATACACATATCGACATGGTTTCATCAATGTTTATTAAATATCATTTTACGAAATATATTATCAAACATATAATTCAATTTTGTTAAAAACCTTATGCAGATACAAGAAAATTCGGAAATATTTTGTGTGTCAAATAAACTTTCACTTCAGGTTTTGCAATTAATACTAAAATAACTCAGTTCTTCACATTGGTATAAAATTTATAATTATGAAGTTTAGTTACTCTATCTGATCTTGTTCGTGAGTTATTGAACATGTATTCATCCAAATAAAAGTCAGTGATCAAAACTAAATCGGGGGAATTCGAAAAATGTATTTCCATGATAATTTCGCTAATAATTTTTTTATTACTCCTGTCTATTGTTATACTACGTATAAGAAAGGAAAAATATTATAATCGTAAAATGATGAATAAGTAATAATAATAAAAGGCGACAGTTTTTACATGTAAACTGCATAAATGGAAATTTACACAAAAAGGCTGTAACTTTGTGACGAAGCTTCTATTCGTCACTATTTTTGTAACACCCAGTATAGTGATTTTTTACATTACCGTGATCCGACTGTAATTTTAACTGTGATAATTCTTTCTACCTTTTATGAGATACTTGTAACCATGAAAACATGTTTTGTACACTGACTGGTATAGATAATAATTTCGATTGTTTAGTCTAAATAACTTCGCTACTGGTTATCCGATCGACGTTAATTTATATTTGCCATGATCCGTGTTATATAAATATTAATTTAATCTATACACAGCTCATTTTTCGTAAATATTAACACACATCGGAATCTAATCTTTTTTTTTTGCCTGGTGGGGGAAATGCAGTTACGCACAGAGTGTGGGACTCGCCTGCTATTCAGCCATACCCACTAAAACCTAACCACCAGTATGACAGGGGTTTTACCAACCTGAAGTACTACTTTTCGGCATTGCTTTCCAGGTTGCCCCTCTTTCTTCGCTCTTATGTTTGAGCTGCCATTTGTCTTCTTTCTTCTTCAAGTCTCTTCTCTCTCTCCTCCTTCTTGCGCATTATTGTATTGGCGAAAGATTTGATCGAGGTCCACTCGTCTTCGCCCTCCAGCATTGTTTGCACAATGTTTTCTGGGCTGATGTTCTTGTTTAGCTCTTCCTCAACCACTGTCCTTTCAGGTGTCCATTCGGGGTAGTGGAAGAAGGTGTGCTCAGCTGTGTCCTCCCCTAGGTGGCAGAAGGGGCAGGAAGCTGAGTCCCTTCTTCCTATCCTTTTGAGATAGGCTTCGAAAGAGCCGTGTCCAGTTAGGAGCTGGGTGAGATGGAAGTCCAACTCTCCATGCTTCCTGTCTACCCATATCTGTACCTGTGGGATGAGTCTCCTCGTCCACTCACCCGCAGTTTCGTTTTCCCATTTTCCTTGCCATTTGAGCCTTGTCTCTTGCTTTATTGCTCGAGCCTCCTCTTTGTTCTTCTGGTACGTTTGCTCCCTTTCTTTGACAAGTAGCTCTATAGGAGTTTGTCCCGCCAGCACCTGGGCTGCTGCTGTCGAGACCGTCCTATATGCGCTACATATCCTTATTGCCATCTGTCGTTGGATCTGCTCATATAGTTTCCTATATTTCGCAAGATCCATGGCCTTATGCCAGATTGGGGCTGCGTACAGTAGTATTGAGTTTACTACTGCCCCCAGAACCCTTATCTTTGTTGCGGCTGGGCCGCCTATGTTTGGCAATAGTCTGGAGAGATTCCGTGTGACTTCACCTGCCTTCTTGGCTGTACATATGACATGTTCCTGCATTCGCAGGTCCTTGGCAAAGTGCATCCCTAAGTACTTGATACTCCGGGAGGTTTTCACCACTTGGTCTTGGGACTGTTATATCCATTTCCAGTAGTGTCCTCCTCCCCGCGAGTATTACGGCTTCGGTCTCTTCTGGAGCCACCGTTAATCTTCTCCTCCTGAGGCAGCTAATGGTGCTATCGATAGCTGTCTTTACTTTAAGCTCGAGCTCAAGCTCTGTCCACGCCGTCACTACAATCCCTATATCGTCCGCAAAGCCTATTGTTGTTGCCCCTTGTGGTAGGTCGATGGATAAGACCCCATCATACATGATGTTCCACAGTAGGGGTCCAAGTTTAGAGCCCTGCGGCACTCCACAAGTCATAGGTAGTTTCGTCCTATCCCCGATTGAGATATATCTGTTTTTCAGATAACTCATTGTGACTCTGATGAGGTAGGCACTGATGTTCTTGCCTATCATCGCTCTAACAATCTCTTCCCAGTCTGCACTGTTAAAGGCGTTCCTAATATCAAGAGTCACAAGGACGCAGAAACCTCTAGTGTTTCTCAATAGTGTACCCTTCTGAAGACAGTTCACCACTTCCTTCATCGCATCGATAGTGCTCCTCCCCTTTCGAAAACCGAATTGATGTTGCGACAGGCCCCCATTGGCCTCTATCTCTTTGTTGATCCTGTTACAGATCAGCTGTTCTGCGATTTTTCCTAAGGTGTTAAGTAGGCAGATAGGCCTGTATGAGGGTAAACCTGTCGCATCCTTCTTTGGTTTTTCGATCAGCACTAGCTTTGACTGGATTACTTGGTTAGCGATCTGTAGGTAGACTTCCTGTTGTCCAGTAACGGCAGCTTTGGCGATCTCCGGTGGTATCTGGTCCGGGCCCGCAGCTTTTCCGTTTTTCAGCTTAGAGACCGCTTCCAGGAGCTCATCTTCCTCAAAAGGTGTCGGTGGTGGTTGGCATGTGAGGTGTTCCTCCAATGCCTCCCAGTTTACCGGTTCCCTCTGGGGGAAGAGCCCTTTGGCAATCTCTAATTGTCTCCCTTCCTCCAGCTTATTGTGCGACCTGATCTTGTTGGCCACAATCTTATACCCTTGTCCAAAGATGTCCTGGTCTAGGTCTTGGATGACGCTATTCCAGGCCTCTTTTTTGGTATGTTTGATCTTCTTCCTCAAGGCCCTTCGTGTGTCTCTGTACTCTTCCCACATCCTCTCTTTTTCGTCAAGAGTGGCGGAAGCTCTTTGATGTAATCTGGTGAACCTCCTGCGTGTTTTAAGGCAGTTCTTACGCAGTTCCCCTATCTCTGCTGTCCACCAGTAAGCCTGTATCTTTCTGCCGCTCAGAGCTTTCCTTCGTGGGAAGGTAGAGTCGCATGCCGCTCTAACGCATTTTGTTAGTGTGGCTGCATTTACACCTCCTGTTTCTCTCTCTAGCCTTCTGTCCAGTTTCTCTAGGAAAAAAGGCATCAGTTCTGTCGAGAGTTTCCAGCCTGTAGGCCGGTCGCTCAAGCTGGGTTCTGGGAACCCTGCTTCCCTCACTTCAAACATTATCATCTTATGCCAGCTAAGGGTCTCATCCTCTAGTACCTCCCATAGCTGGACATCAGATGGATGTCTCGTCATAGTCAGGTCTATGACTGACTCCGTCTCTCGTCTTACGAAGGTAGGTGTTGTACCTGTATTAGAGACCACTATCTGGTGCTGAGCCATCCAGTCGATCAAGGTCTCACCCCTACGATCTTGCTTATGACCCCAGAGAAATGACTTGGCGTTAAAGTCACCTCCGAGGATTATTTTTGCCGTCGCTCCCCTCATGCTGTTACCGAGGTCTTCTAGGAAGGTCTCGAAATCGTCGAGGGTTACATTGGGTGAGATGTAACAGCTGTATATACGGTATACGCTTATTTCAACCCATGTAAAACCCTTGCCTGTCCCCTGGTTTGTGATTGGGACTTGCTTACCCAATATCAAGATTGCACTATCTGCGTCCTTGTCGGCTAGCCAAAGTTTTTGTTTGACTAAGGACTTATTTGGTTCGCTGAGTAGAATTACATCGATGTTATTTTGCAACGCTGTTGCCTGGACGATATCGTGAGAGTTCCTCATGTTGCCTACATTTAATGCAGGCATCTGAGGTTTGTTCTCTTCACGGTAGCCATCTCTTACAGAATTACACATTCCGGGTCGCAGCTCGACGATCCACCAGGGTAGATACGTTCCGCCGCTTCCCGTCTGTGCCTTTCCATTGCTTGGAATTCCAGCATCTTTTTCTCCCTAACATAACCTTCCAGGATTTGGAGATCTCTCTCCATTTCCTCTCTGGTTATGCCTTGGGAGCAGCAGTACTGCACGTACAGGTTCTTGATATCTTCCTCGTTCTCTGGGAAGCCCATCGCTCTGAGTTTAACCTTGACCGACATGTATGTCTGCCCCAGGTAGTGATTCTCTTTATACTTACATAGGTAAGCTAGAAAAAGCCTTGCCATGTCAAAATTGGCAGCATTTGTCAGATGGCCCTCGAGCTGCATCTGATTTATGCGAGTATAATCAAGAGGTATCTCGCAACCTCTTGTTATTGCCTTGAGCTCAGTTTCCCGCATGTCGGAGCTCCGGGGGGGTCTGGGTTTCCCCTTGTTCCCTCAGAATTCCTCCATGCACGAACCTGATGGTTCTTTCAGACTCGGCCTTTTTAAGTGCCCTGTCCAACACCTGCCTTCCTGTCTGTCTATTTCTGCCTTTGTTAGACATTGTTTTTGCTGGAGCCAGCCAATGGGGATTTTGGTCTTGTCCCCTTTGTCACTGCAGCTTTCCTCTTATTTAGGGTTGCTGCCACCTTCTCTTTTTCCTTTGCGGGTCCTGTTTTAGGGCCCGCGGTCTTCCTCTCTGGTTTTGCCAGAGCGTCCCTGTATACCGGGCACCTGGTGGTGTTCGCCGGGTGTCCTGTCTTCCCGCATATCAAGCAGACGCTGTCTGCCGTGCAGTCCTTGCGGATATGTCCTTCCTTTCCGCAATTCCTACAAGCCTTGCTGCGATCAGGGCCTTGGCAGGTTCGCTGCGTATGTCCTGGCAGCCAGCACTTGAAACAGGAGGTGACTTTCCTGTTTTCGACTACACGACAAGACGGTAGCCCAATTTTAACGAACCTTATTTTGAGAAGTCTCGCTTCCTGCTCTTTGCTGACGTGCACAGTGCCGTTCTGTGTGCCAGCAAATCCCTGTCTTAGGGAGGCTATTTCTATGTTACTGGGCCCCTTTTGGCCCAGTGCGCTGTTAATAGCGGCCTTAACTTCCTCGGCGGTTGCTACCGCCTCGATGTCTTTGACATAGACGATCCCCTCAGGCTTGCGCTTGGAGGATCGCACCTTGTTTCTTCCCAGCTTCTGCTTGATAGCCTCTTTTATCAAGCCAGTCTCCCTTCCCTCTGGTTTCCTGATAACTGTTAGTACCAGGTCCCCAGTCTTCGACTCCCTCACCCCTCGGATAGTTTCGCTGAGGCCCTTGTTTAGGACCTCCTCTCTCACTGTTCGAAGGGTGCTGGCGTATGTCGCACCTTCTGCCTTCTTAACGAAGATGGCTTCCGTCTCCACCTTCCTCGTCGCAAGCTTGCCTTTCTTTGGCTTCGGTTTAACATGGATTGCCACCTCAACCTTATGTTTGGTTGCGGCTTCCTCCATCATTATCTGAAGCTCATTGGTCTTGAGAGACGGATGTTCGTCCCAAGGCAATGCGAGCTTCGTCCTACTATTTTTTACGACGTCTTTTAACACCTCCTCGAACCGACGTCGCAAGTCTTTCTTATCACCATCTACAATCTTGTAGATGGATCGTGGTTCCGGCTCTTTCCCGGCAACCCATGTGGCTGTCTTCAGCGAAGCCACTTCTCCTTACAATTCCGCGATTCCCTCGAATCTGTCTCTAAAGAGACGCGGAATTTCATTCTCCATACCTGGATCGTTCTGGGTCCTTAACACTGCCAGGTCCCATTCTGATCCCAGTGTTAGTGGGTTCGTCTCCACTATCTTGGTGTGGGTAAACTTGGGCGTAATCGGTTTGCCCCACACCATAGGTTCGCACTGCGTGCTAGCTTCACAGGTTGCCCTCTTTCTTTCTGTCCTGACGTTCTTAGACGTCCTTAGGGCTTAAATTTCCTCTATTATGGCCTCGAGCTTTCCACCGGAAAGCTTTTTGGCCATGGTGTCCAACCTGGTCACACTAGCGACCACGTCCTTTCTTATGTTGGTCACAGTGCCAACTTTGCGGGTCACCTCTGTGATCCCCTCCAAGATCTCTTGGATCGTCCTTGACAGCTCTGACCAGGAGTTGTCTTCATGGTCTTCTGTCCTCTTCCTTTTTTCGGTGGGGATCGGAATCGGGTTCGGGTTTGGTGTTAGATCACCCGCCGATAACGATCTCAGTTTTGATTCCCACGGTTCAAGACTGACCATCCCCTCCCTTTTTTGTGGCGGCGTCCTCTTCATAGAATTGCTTCTTGTGAAGGGGGACGCCTCCCCTACAGTCTGGCTTCCACTTTCAGCCACACCACTTTCAACTTCCTCAATTTTTTTTTTATTTTTATCATTTTCTTTATGATTTTTAATTGTCCCGGTTGATGCCATCTTTACTCTCCTTTGCCTCACACCCCAGAATGCTCCGACGCATGCTCTAGGTCCCCCTACCCATGGTCGCGCGTAGTTACAGTCTCTCCGCACCCCGCAAAATACATGCCTTTGAACAGAGTACGGGAACTGACGTTCTCCTAGGCGGTACCATCTTAGTAGGGTTCTCGTTACGAGCTCACTGGGGTCGCCAAGGCTAGGCGCCCATGGTAACTTCATCTTGAAGCTTAGTCACGTACTTCATGGTGGATAGCTACTCGTTGGAGTGCGCCAAGTTTCATCGGATGGAACCATGACCCCAACGTGATCATTTGCATATTCTGCCTCCCATGGGGCCTCAACCAAAGCCCCGGTAAGGTCTGCGAGGTTTGTCAACGCAGCCCAGACTTTAGCCTAGACAGGTAATATGCATCACACGCTGTTCGCAGAGGGCCGCTTGGCTACCGCCATTTTCCTTATCCCCCACTTCCGATCTTCGTATAGTCTCGCTATTGACAATCGACTATATATAAACAAGATCTTCCTCTACTTTCTTCCTTCGGGTGTTCTTAGCTTCTGGCTACCAGTAACCGTACTAAGCCCCCTCACCACGACAAGGTGACACCCATGAGGGGGATCGGAATCTAATCTAGGACGCTACTATAAATTGATGTTATTGAAAATACCATAGACACAATTCGTTCTGAAAAACAAGACCAATCCACTTCACGCAGACCTCTATTCTCCTATTTAAACAAATTAACATACCCATGCCTATACATATATTTTTGTATTGGTTATGTTAAAAACAATATTAACGTACAAATATGTAATTCTGATGTTCACTCATATGAAACGAGAAACAAGAAAACACTGAGGCTACTTGAGACAAAATATAAAATCTCCCAAAACAACCATTATACATAGGAATTAAATTATTTAATAAACTTCCAGATCATTTAAAAACTAGAAATAATTTAACAATAAATTTAAAAAATACCTAGTTAAGAACGCTTTTTACAGTATTAAAGAAGTAGATCTATGAGATTTCTAAATATGTAACCCATTATATTTTTACAAATTTTATTAATATACGTTCTATTTATAATAATGAATTATTTTTATTGTATTGTATTAACTTCGTATGAACTCATGATTTACATCATTTATTTTATATTTGCTTATGATGCATGTGATGATGTTATTTTATCTATGTCTCATATATACTTTAAATTAATTAAATTTTTGACTTGGGTTATAATGCCCTCCAAAGATATTTAACTGTTTTGTTCTAGGAGGCCGAATAGACCACGCTCACCACTACAACAATGCGTACCGCGCACTGGACGAAACCCTGGCCATGGAAACGGCACTGCTTGCTGCAATGGAGCTGGTAAACCCTGCGGAAACGCTGCTGGTTCTCACGTCTGACCACTCCCACGTCGTGACCATGGGCGGTCAAGCCACACCCAGAGGAGACCCTATACTAGGTAAACAAAATCAGTACCTATTTTATTATATGAATAGAGTTGAAATAATTCGAACATATCTTTCAAAGTTGAAGCACTTGTATAGAGAACAGTACATAAAATTACCCCGTACTGGTTGAAATATCTACTAAGATATTGTAAAGGGCCAATACGGCCCTGCAGAGACAGCACGCAACGATGACTCATCGTTCTCGAATGGTTCCATGGTCGAAGGTGCTAGAGAATTCCAGACCGCCAGCTTTACAGATATATAAATGCGCTACCCAGCGACTCAATTCGACTCGGATACGCTGTTCAGTACATATCGAATCAAGTGGAAATATATAAAACGTGTGCCTAGTGAATCTAATTAGTGTAAATAAATATTTCTTGTGTAATATATTTAGTTTAGTATTGATTAATCGTTATTTTGTGATTTTTAATAAATGTGTAAAAATAAATAAGTAGTTTAAATAAATATATGTGTTAGTGAATAAACTCAATTGTTTTAATTATTGATTATTAAACATCACCGAACCCGTCAGTTACAAACGTAACAATTGGTGTCAGGTGTACGGGTTGTGCAAATTAATAAAAAGTGCAGTTTAAACTTAAAATAAATCGCAAAGGCGTCAAGAAAAGTTTCTTTAAATGAATTACAAGTTGCGGATCTCAAAAAAGAACTGGAAGAACGAGATTTAGATACTACAGGGAAGAAAAGTGTGTTGCAATATCTTCTCCGTGAGTCGTTGAGAGATGTTTGTGAGAATCTCGATGAATTTCAATTTGAAATTTCTGGTGATTTCGGAGCTATCCTGCAAGAATTAAAATAAACTATGGAAAGCAAGTTAAAAGAAAGTTCAAGAACTATTGTCGAATTGAAAAACGAATTAAAAGAAAGTCCCAGAACTATAGAATACAAATTTGAAGAAAGTTCCAAAGCATTGAAGGATGAGTTACAAGATGTACGAGCCAAATTAGAAGAAAATTCTAGAAGCCTGGCAGAAAAATTTGAATCAAAATTAGAGGAAAACTCTAAATGTGTAGAAGATAAATTAGACGATGTTAATACGAAGTTGGAGAATGTACAAGAAATTTCTAGAACATTAGCAGAAGAATTTCAAGGCAAATTAGAAGAAAGTTCTAGAAAATTTTAAGAGAAATAAAGAAAGTTAAGTGTAAGAGTTGCAACATTGGGCTCGCCTGCATCAAGGCGACAGAGTCAAAGATAAGAATTAATTCGACGGCAAGATCTTATGGCCTAATTACTACGCGCAATTCGAAGCTGCTGCAAGAGCTAATGGTTGGGCAGCAACAGAGAAAGTTATGGCAATAATGGTTTCACTGCGCGGGGATGCGGTGGATATACTACAAACGATCACTGCTGAAAAACAGAATGACAACCAATTATTGGTGCAGCGCATCTGCAGCATGTGTACCACTCATAGCTGAAAAACAGATACCAGAAACCTCGTGAGAGCTTGCAAGAATTTGAAAACGATATTGCTCGTTTAGTTCGCTTCGCATATCCTGCAACCCCAGACAACGTATTAGAGCGTCTGGCTGTCCAAGAATTCATCGATGGGCTACGAGACAAAGACACTAAGCGTGCAATGATACTAGCTCGCCCCAGCACGTTGACTGACGCCTTGCCGAGCGCATTGGAGGTTGCAGCAGCGGATCTTACTTCGAAACGACATGCTAACATTCGCGTCAACACAGAAGAGCGTAGCGAGTCTCTAGAGGCAGATGTACAACGCTTGGTGGAAAAGAAGACAAATTCATTGCTGGAAATGCCATGTGTTTGGACATGTAAGATACCGCTGCCCTGAAGAGAAAAGAAAACACCAGCGGAAAACTAAAGGGAGTTGATGCGATGGGGCGAACGTCGACCCGCCAACAAGATGCCCCAAGGACGTTGGATTTGTCGCATCTTTAAAACATCGAGCGAACAGTATTTTTGTGGATGGATTGGTCGACGAGAAGCCACACGCAATGTTGATAGACACGAGTGCGATGAAGATTATCAACAGGCCCGACATTATGAATAAGACACAATCAATAACAGCAACCAAGTGGGGACTGCGTATAGCAACAGGAGACGCAGCTACCATCCATGGCGAGGCAGACATTACCATTCACATTGGAAACACGCCAATAAAACATCGGGCACTAGTAGCTAAAATTGAAGATGAATTTATTCTCGGAATGGTCATCATGGTTGAAAATGGATTCGAGCTGAACCTGAAACACTGTTTTATGAAGATCAATGGAGGAGATATTGTGTTACATCGCCAAAGTACTGTACGTGTACTCTTAGCGGAAGATACTCTCGTGTTAGGTCGAAGTAAGAAGATCCTGGAGGCTGACATGAAGCATAAACTCCCTGAAGAAAGCATCATGATAATGGAACCCAGAAATCACGGAAATGAAGTCAGTCGAGACGTTCTAGTGGGAAAGTGTCTCGTGAAAACTGGAAAGGTAGTACCGGTGAGAGTAATGAAGACACTGGTGGTGCATGACCTATCCGTCAATCCCCAAGAAGATTAACATTGGCCAAGCGAGACGAGGCGGATAAAATAATACGAAGCATGGAAGAAAAGAGAGTCATCGAAACTTCCAGTAGTCCGTGGGCTTCACCAGTGGTACTAGTGAAGAAGAAGGATGGATCAACACAGTACAGCGTGGTATATCGTCAACTCAACAACGTGACGAAGAAAGACAGCTACCCCTTACACCGAATAGACAATACGTTGTACACACTGGCCGGAGCGAAAATTTTCTCGGCACTTGAAGAGCTGGTACTGGCAAGCTGACGTAACACGAAAAGATAGGGAGAAAACTGCGTTTTCCGTTGGTGCTGGGCTATGACAATTCACAGTGATGCCGTTTGGACTCTGTAATGTCCCTGCTACGTTTGAACGACTTATGGATACTGTACTGCAAGGGCTTTCCTGGAAGACTTGTTTGGTGTATCTCGATGACATCATCGTGGTTGGAAAGACTTTCGAGGATCACATGAAAAATCTGGAAGAAATTCTACTCAGATTACGAAGTTCTGGACTGAAACTCAGTCCGAAGAAATGTCACCTTTTCCGGCAAGAAGTACAGTATCTGGGGCACGTCGTTTCCAGGAATGGAATTGCCGTAGATAACCAAAAAATAAAGTCTGTAGCAGAATGACCAGTACCCAATAATAAACACGAGTTACGAAGTTTTCTGGGTCTCTCCACATATAATCGACGATATGTCGCTGGATTTGCCAACAACGCTAAGCCACTGACGCGACTTACAGAAGAAGATCGGAAATTCACCTGAGAAGAGGACTGCCAAGACGCTTTCGACAACCTGAAGCGAGCATTAACCACAGCGCCAGTCCTAATTTATCCGCTACTTGATGGGAATTTTATACTGGATACAGATTTTTTTTTAATAGTAACTTTATTCAAGCATGCTCCATACAATAATATTACATGCTTATAATATACTACATTTTATAATAACATTGTTATAACTAATATTAATATCTAATAATTTATACATTATAAAATAAGTTTAGAAGTATTACATAATAAAAATTAACGAATTTAACAAATTATTCGGTATTACAAAATCAATGGTCTCAATAAATTCTAGAAATGGTATCATAAATTTTTCTATCAAATCTTCATTTCTAACCGGCCAAGTTTCACCACTTCTTAAAATTTCATTTTTCAGTTTCACTCTTTCATGAGTTAATAAGTGACAATCATATATTAAATGATTAACTGAATCGTTAATCTCACCACATTTACAAATAGCGTTGTCTATTAATTTAAATTTGTAAAGTTAGCTTTTTAATTTTCCATGTCCGCTGAGAGTTGCTGTTAATTTTGAATTGTATGGTAGCTTAATGAGAAGTCTTTTAGTTACATTTGGGAAAAACATTTTGGTATTGAAACCTTTATCAGAATTAGACCACTAATGTTGCCATTTTTCGATACTGATTTTATTTTCTGTATAGTACATTGCCCGTTTAATAGCCCTTGCTTCGAGATAATCTTTGATTTCCCTGGATTTCAGTTCCCCATAAATTCGTATTATTTCTTCTAATTTTAATATAATTTCATTTTATGAAAACTTTGTGTAATAATAACATCCAAAACTTAGTAAACTGTATGAATTTGCTTAACATGAATCAATTTAACAGTGTTACTAATAATCATAACAGAATTCTTGATTTAGTTGTTTCAAATATACACTGTACCGTTGATCGGTGTATTGATCCCATTCTACCCGAAGATTTGCATCATCCAGCTTTACAAATTTGTTAAAAAGTTTGTAGTAATGATTATAAAGAACTAAAATATATGCCAGTATATGTATATTAATATCATAAAGTTAATTATAATTTATTGTATAATTTAATTCAAAATGCCAATTGGGAACCTGTGACCGAATGCACTGATATTAATTTGGCTGTAGAGAATTTTTATGCTATACTATATGATATATTTGAAAAATGTATTCCGAAGGTTCAGAAAAAGAGTATTAAACATAAATACCCTTGTTGGTTCACTGCGGAGCTGATTAACTTAATCAAAATGAAAGATCATTATTATAAACTTTATAAAAAGCATACATCAATGTACTATTACAACAAATTTAAAGATACAAGGAAAAAGGTTAAAATAACTTCAAAATATTTACATATTAATTATTTAAGAAATACTGAATCTGACCTCTCAGAAAATCCGAATAATTTCTGGTCTTATGTTAAAAGTAAAAGTAACAGTAACTTTAAATGATGATGATAAAATTTACACTGGCGGAGAAGAAATTGCTGAAGCTTTTGCTAACTATTTTAAAAGTGTATTTTTAAATGAACCAGTAAATTTCTGCGCTTCTGATTGTAATCAGCATATAAACAGTTACATTGCCAATGATAACATACCTCAGGATGTCAATCGTTTTGTACATATTGACAACATAGGAATAGAAGAAATACTATTGTCCATTAAAAAACAACGTAATAGTAAATCTTGCGGTCCTGACGGTATTCCAATTTTATTATTAAAGGCTGTTCAGAAAGTTTATCTGCACCACTCTTCTATATTTTTAATTTGTGTTTGGATACTATGACTTTTCCTAATTTGTGGAAGGAAGCAAAAATCTGCCCCATTTTTAAGTCTGGCAACCGAAATAATATAAAAAATTACAGACCAATATCTTGCTTAAACTGGTTTGCAAAGATTTTTGAACTCACTTTGTTTAATGAAATACAATATCAAACACAAAATTATATCACTCCACTACAACATGGTTTTGTACGTAATCGTTCAACAATAACCAATCTACTTAGTTTCGTTGATTTCACCTCCAATGCTTTGGAAAATAATTTGCAAGTAGATGTCATTTACACAGACTTCTCCAAGGCATTTGATAAGGTTTCCCATTTAATACTTGTTCAAAAACTACAATTAATAGAATTCTCAGAGAAACTATTGCACTTAATTACTTCTTATTTATGCAATAGAATTCAGTATGTTAAAGTTAACGGTTTTCAGTCAAATTATTTTATTGCATCATCTGGTGTGCCTCAGGGCTCAGTTTTAGGGCCGTTACTTTTCTTATTATTTGTCAACGACATAGTATTTCATATTAAATATTCCAGATGTTTGCTTTTTGCCGATGATTTTAAAATATTTCTCACAGTTTCTTCAATTGCTGATTGTTTAAAATTGCAATCTGATATTACCAATATATATCAATGGTCGTTGAATAACAAATTATATTTTAATATCGACAAATGCCATGTCATGAGTATCTCCAGGAAAATGTCACTACTTACCTATAACTGTACTATGGATAACATCTCATTAAATCGCGTAACAACCATTAAACATTTAGGTATATATTTTAATAATAAATTTTCACCTAGACTACATATTGTTAAATGGTGTCAGAAGCATGTAAAAATATGGGTTTCATACTACGTAATACATATTACTTTAGTAACATTAATACTTTGCGTACACTTTTTATTTCATTTATCCGTAGTAAGCTTGAATATGGATGTGTATTATGGAATCCATATTACAAAAATTTAATAATCACAATTGAAAATGTGCAAAAGAAATTTTGTAAGCTATGTTATTTCAGAACATTTAAAACTTGGCCGAACTCAGAATACAGCGAGTTATTACATTTATTTAATTTGGAGCCGTTAGAAGAACGGCGTATGCAACTGCTTATTGTATATCTATATAAGATTGTCAATAATCTCATTGATGATATGTCATTAGTTAGCAGTTTGAACTTTAATATTCGTCCTTGTAATAATCGTAACTTTGCAATGTTTCATTGCAATTTTGCTCGGACAAATGCTTATTTTCATTCTTCAATTAACTCAATGTGCCGTAATTTTAACAAGATTTGCGCTGAAATTGATTTTTCTGATAGTCTCACTGTATTCCGAGACAAGTTGATAGCTAATGTTTCTGAACTGTGTTTAACAAAAACTTAATTTGGTGTAAAATTATGTAATTCATTTTTTTTTCTCCTTTACATGGGTTAAATATTGTTATTTAATTGTATTAATAATTAGGTTATCAACCACATCTTTTCTTTGTTATGTAATTTGTAAAATTTATTCTATTATTAGGATGTAAAATCCTGTTGAATAAATAAATAAATATAATAATGGGTGTATTTCCTGTTAAAACACAGGAAGCTACATAAGAAATTGTTCTATATCCTTTAAGTATCTTGATATTTAAAAGTCTTTGTACTCTTTTAATTTTTTTTTTTTGATTAAATTTCTTCTGCAGGGCACATTCCCACGCTGGTAGACCATAAGAAAGAATTGGAATTATTGCACCTTTATAAATAATATTCAGCGCCTCTTGTCGTAGTCCCCATGTTACTTTTGCCGATCTTGAGAGAATATGAATTAATTTACAACATTTATTAGTTATGTATTCTACGTGTAAATTAAATTGAAATTTATTATCTATTTGGATTCCCAGATATTTGATTACTTTAACTTGTTGCAGAACTTTATAATTTAGAAATATATTTATTTGTTGATTTATTAAAGATCTTCTTTTAGTTATTAACATAGCTTGTGATTTGCTGTCGTTGAATTGCATTTTATTATCTGTAGCCCATTTCATAATTTTACTTGTTTCCAAATTCATTATATTTTCTGCCTCAAGAACACTTCTTCCCCTCGTTAATATTAATAAATCGTCTGCGAATGCTATGGCTTTCGTATTTCTTGAATATGGTAAATTTAATAAAGAATTATATTGTATATTCCAAAAACCCGGTCCACAGCATGAACCTTAGGGACAACCTCTATTAACAGCTTTTGTTACTTTAATTCCGTTAACTTCTAGCACAGCAAATCTTTCATGAAAATAATTTTTTGCTAGATTAAATAAATTTCTTATACACTTAAAATCCTTCATTGCTTTAATAATTGCAGGCCACCAGGCCGCATTGAATGCGCCTTTAACATCTAAACTGACAAGTACCACAACTTTATTTTCCAGAAAACTTTTTGTAACAAATTTTTTGACTTCCATTATGGCTTCCGTTGTCCCTGAATTTGGAATAAAACCAAACTGGTTTTTGTTCATCAAGTTATTTACGTACATAATTTCATTATTCTATTTATCATTAATTTTTCTAAAACTTTCCCACCCACATTTATTAAGCTTATTGGACGAAATTTACCTACATCTTGTGAATTTTCCTTCCCTGGTTTTACTATTGGTATTATTGTAGATGATTTCCACTCTTTTGGAAAGTAAGCCCGTAACAAAAATTGATTATAAATTTCTGTGAAACATAGTGGGAATATTTTTAAAATCCTCAAAAGTATCTCACTTGATATTCCATCCATTCCAGGAGCTTTCTTTGGGTTCATATTTTGAAGTACTTGTTCAATTTCTTCTACATTAAATTTTTCATCGTCTTCCGAATCAATTGGATTTTGAGTATCTTCTCGAACCTGTTTGTGGTACTCAATATCATCAGAATCATTGTCTTCTAAAATAAATTCTTCCATCATACGATAAAGTGTACTTTCAGTATCTGTCGTAAATTCTCCATTTTCTTTTTTAATAGTAGTCAGTAATGTTGTACGATTAGTTTTGCCGGCAGCTAATTTATACACCGAATTCCATGGGTTGTTTTTACTACAAATATTGCAATATTCTTTCCACGATTTGTACTTTGCTTCCTTAATTTGTAACGTGTAGTTAAATTTATGTTCCATATACTGTCTCTTCCTTTCCTCCCTAACTAACTAAATCATTTTTGGTTCTTTGATATCGTCTTCTTAAAGCATTAACATTTTTTCGCATGACAGTAAGTTCATTCGTCCACCAAGGAACTGTTTTCCCTTTATTTTCGAATTTTTTAGCTCTTGAAGTCTTGAATGATTTTGAGCAAGCTGTCTTTAGGGCTTCAAAATACTTTTTAAAAAGACTTTTAAAATCCACTTCCCCTTTGGTCCATTTACCAACCAGGATTTCATCTAATTTTTCCGTTGTAACATCATGGCTCTCAATATTTATTATTTTCTGGAATTCCTCTTTTATATATTTATCAAATGTGTCCCAATTTTCCGGATTAACAATATACTTGAACCTATTGTGCAATAAAAATTTTCTATTTTGTTTCCCTAATTTAATATCGTATGTCAAAAATCGATGGTCTGAACAGCTTTCTTCCAATTCAATTTTCCAGTTAAGAACTTTATTTGTCAGATGGTGACTGGTTATAGTTAAGTCAATATTGCTTTTACCTCGTCCATTGTCAAAGGTGAACTGCTCGCTTTCTTCATTAATTATGTATAGTTCTTGTGTCATTGTAAACTCTTCCAAAATTCGCCCCCTTTTGTTAGTCACCATATCGTGCCATATTGTTGATCTAGAATTACTGTCTAATGCCGCTAGGAAAGCTTTATTTTTAACAAATTTTATAACTTCCTCCAAATTAATTAAGGTAATTTGTATATCTTGTCTTATATCAAAATAAGCAGAGACAGCGTAAAATTGAAAATCATTATAAGTAATATCTAGAACAACCATGTCTTCATTTGAGAGTTGATTCAATAATATAATGTTAAGTAACTTATTTTGAACTAAGATAGCAGCTCTTTTATGACCATTGCCCTGAGCAAATATATTTATATTATTTGGAATTCCTCTTAAAACATTTTCAGTCTCATAAGGTTCTTGTACAAAGGCTAAATCTATATTATTTTGCTCCATAACTTGCAATAAATTTTGTGTAGCTACTCTGGAATGTTGTAAATTAATTTGAATGATTTTTAGAGTTAAATTGTTCCTGTCCTCTTCTTCTTCAAATATGTTTTGAATTATATTGTTTACATGTACCGTTTCTTGATTATATTGCTCAATAACTACTATAAGTTACTATTTTTAATATACTTTTTTTCCTTTTAGTTTCTGTCGAATATCAGCTTTAACTTCTATGACTAAGTTTGTAATTTTCTTTTTATTTTTGAAGATAAATTTTGGTATAATGTCAGCTTGCTTCAAAGTTAATTCTATATTTTGTGTTATAATGGTATTTTCTGCATTTTCAATATTAGTTTCTTCGGGAACATTGTAAATAATTAGTTTTGGATTTCTATATTGTACCGCTGAAGCTTCCAAATCAGTGCAAAATTCATTAATTTTATTTGTTAATATTTCTATTTCTTTCGCACTAGACGATTCAACCAAAACCTTGCCGTTTTTAAATGTTTTAACTCATTTAATTCCGATTTGTAAATCAATAGGATTAATTTTTTGCTTTAAAACATTTTTGACAGCATCAGCTGATTCATTTTTCTTTGAATTGTCAATTAACTTTAATTTTTTACTACTTTCTTCTTTACTTAAATTACTTTTAACTACTTCACTATATCGAGGGGTTGGGATGGTGCTAGTTTTTTCATTATTGGATGGAATGACAGATCTATCAATCAAATCATTTTGTAACCTGTCAGTGTCATTATTTTTTTCCTTTAATTCATTTTGCAACTGATTAAATACTTTTCTCAGATTAGCTACTGATTTAATAATATCCTGTTTATAATCGTTTCTTAAATTTCCGCTTTTTTCCGTAATATTTACTAATTTTTTAAGAACACTTTCGATGATCACATGAACATCGTCCGCCATCTTGATGTGTGTATACTGGATACAGATGCAAGCAATTCCGGAATAGGAGCTGTCCTATCACAAATTCAATATGGACAAGAAAAGTAGAAGAAGTACTAAAGGAGATTCATGATAGTACTGCTAGAGGACACTTGGGAGTAACAAGAACCGTTCAGAAACTGCGAAAACGAATTTACTGGATAAATTGCAGAGAAGATATGAAAGAGTGGTGCAAGAAATGTGTGGTTTGCGCATTCAGTAATGGACCACAGAAGCGTCGGCGGGCTCCAATGCGGCAGTACAATTTCGGGAGTCCATTCGATCGATGTGGCCAGTCCGTTTCCACAGTCCGAAGATGGAAATAAGTACATCGTTGTCATCATAGACTACTTCAGCAAGTGGGTTGAAGCCTATGCCTTGCCAAACCAGGAAGCCGCCACCGTAGCAGAAGCTCTTGTCAAGGATTGGATCTGCAGATTCGGCGTACCGTTGGAATTGCATTCAGACCAAGGCAGAAATTTTGAGTCTGCACTGTTCCAAAAGATTTACGACATACTAAATATACGCAAAACGAAAACGACTGCTCTACATCCGCAGTCAGGCGGAAGGGTCGAACGCATGAACAGGACAATCAACAGATATCTCTCCAAAGTGGTCTCCAGACACCAAAGAGATTGAGATCAATATCTAAACCTATTCTTGTTGGCGTACCGTTCATCCGTTCATGAAACAACAGGACAGACTACGGCAAGCATCATATTTGGTCGCAAATTACGATTATCCTGCGATCTGAAGTTCGGCAGTAAACCAGGCGAAGATTTGGCTGGAGAGGATTACGTGGATAATCTGTGACCAAGTACGCTCCAACATTCAGAGCGCCAGTGACCGAATAAAGGAAACATATGAGATCAGGGCGGAAGACGGTGGATTCCAAGCTGGTGATCTTGTTTGGCTATATAACCCGCAGCGACGTCGCGGCCTATTACCAAAACTGCAGTAATCCTGGGAAGGCCCCTATTAAATAATAAAGCTAATTAACGACGTCATCTACCGAATCCGAAAAAGGACTGGTGGAAAACAAGAGTGGTGCATTTTAATAGCTTGGTAACTTTCGCCGGCAACAACAATGATAGTACCACCAATGAAGTACAAGTCCGCCGGATAGAACTGAAGGTCTTGCCGTAGTTTTTAAGAAATAGTTCGGCCAACTCGAAAAATTTCGGCTACAACATCCACGTGTCGGAAAAGTGCTACAAGTACTTGATGAACATTCGAGCCGAAGACGGCACATATTTTATTTGGTAACCAAACATCTGTCCCATCAGCAGCCGACTTATCGCGCCGTCTGGGATGCCTTGTATGACCTACGAGGTATACTACTTGACAAGGACATTATTAGGATAGCTCGAGCTACAAAAGAGTTTGAAAAGACTGTGGAATGTTACTTCCATAAAACATCACAGTGCTTGCAGGGATCACAATGTCGATATCGCCATGGCTCAGAACAGTTTCGAAGCGAAACACTCGTAAGGAGGGGGCAGTGTAACGAGCCTGTACGGCCCTGTACAGACACTAAGCAACGATGTCTCATCGTTCTCGAATGGTCCCATTGTCAAAGGTGCTAGAGATTTCCAGACCGCCAGCTTTACAGATATATACAGATATGCTGTTCATTACATATCGAATCAAGTGGAAATAAAATAAAAAAACGTGTGCGTAGTAAATCTAAATAGTGTAAATAAATATTTCTTGTGTAATATTCTTAGTTTAGTATTGATTAATCGTTATTTTGTGTTTGTTAATAAGTGTGTAAAAATAAATAAGTAGTTTAAATAAATTAATGGGTTAGTGAATAAACTCAATTGTTGTTTTAATTATTGATTATTAAACTTCACTGAACTCTTCACTTACAAACGTAACAATAAATTATCATTATAAATTATGAGCGCTCATAACTGGGATCTTGAAATCCGTAAGAGATACAACCCAATGATTTATGCATTTATTGTGTTATGTTATTTTCTTTGAAATATTTTGAATTATTTTTTATCTGCAACCGTTGTTAAAAGTGGCCCTTTTAACGGTTGCTTAGCAAGTAAAAAGTGTCACTTTCTGACAGTAATGTTAAAAGTAACATGAAAACGTGTAAAAGGTGATTTTATTGTTACTTTTAACAACTGCTAACGATTTGTATCAATAAATCAACAAATATAACATTTATATATTTTTTACTATTTACTAATACACTAGGAAGACCGTCGATAAAATTTCACATGATATACATTTTGTTTCACTCGGTTTCACCTCGTTTCATAAACTTCCCCATTACCTCATAAAATATCACTTTTAAAATATCATTAATAACTATCAACCCTTCCATAAACAAAATAATTTACAATCGTCTGTGACTAATTGGGCATATATCATATCTCAGTTTTTTAAAGCTGTATTTGTCGTTTTTAATATTTTTAGCCAATTCTTAAGTTAATTTCTTATACAAAAACCGTAATTTGTAACGTTGACAAATAAAATCAATAAGAAAAAAAAATTTGTTTATGTAAACGCTAAGTCACCATACAGAGATTCCAGAATTAAATAACGTAATAAGTAATGTCAGCATATAGAGAGAGTTCAATACTCAATAGTGTAATAATTAAAAACGCATGTGGAAGTAATTGTCTAAATTTAAACTGGTAATATATGTCATGTTTATTGACTTAGCGTTGACAGAATAATTAATTATTAAGTAATTAGGTTACATTGTTTGAGTAATATTATTTAGTTAGCACTTATTTTGTTGATGTAGAATTTGTAGTAACACATATAAATATTAGGATGTAAGACAGTAGGGTATTCAGTATTCAGTATTCAGTAGACAGTACACAGTAAAGTCAGTTGTAGAGTACGTTCGTCGTTTAATAAAGAATATGTAAGTTAGTCGACGAAATCCAGTCGTTTTATTTGTTGCTGACTCCCAGTCTCGACAGGACCCCTTCTTAAAAGGTACCCTCTTTTAGAGGTGTTACATAATGGTGGCAGCGGTTTTGGGTTCATTTGTCAGACCAGAGTGGCCTTTACACACTGTATTGGTTGCTCGCGGGAGTCAGTATGGTACGAAGATTGTTAAAGTCGAGAGTTGTGGCCAATAAATTGTAAAATACGCAAGAAGGAAGATGTACGGTCAGAGAAGATTCCATCATAATGAAAGAAGACGCGTACAATGTTACAATTGTGGCGGAAACCATTACGCCAGGCAGTGTTGGCAACGAGTTAACAATCAAAGAAGAGGCTACGAAGAATACGAGCGCTACAGAAGATATGAAGAGAATAACCGTGCTACGAGGTATGAATATCAACAAAATAACCCGGACGAACAAGAAGGAAGAATTGAAGAACCATTAGATATAGAAAAAGAGACAATAAAATGCTGGTTTAGAAAATTATTAAGAGCCCATTTATTAGGTCAGGAGGAAGAAACATATAGAATTTGTGAACATCTTGGCGGCTTCCCCACCCCTGAAGGCGTTTTAAGATGTTTCGGATGTCGGATGCCCAAGAAAAACTACTGCGTTTGCAAAAGAACTAAAGAACAAACAGATAAAATTGAAGTTGCTGTACCAGAAAATACGGAAGATGAACACGAAACAGAACCTGAAAGCGCTACTGAGGTAATTCACGAGTGTGTTAGTTGTCTGTTCCCAAAACGGGATTGCTGCATTTGTGCAGAACAGAAAGAAAAACAACAGAAACCACAAGAGATTGCCAAAGAAGAATTCTGCGAGAAAGGAGCGGTGGACTCCGATGCAGAAGAGGTTGAATTGGAGGAAGAAATATTAGAAGATTTTAAAGCTGAGGGTGCGTTAGAGAGGGCACCAATCGTGAGTATCCTTATCAGTGAAGAATTCTGCGAGAAAGGAGCGGTGGACTCCGAAGCAGAAGAGGTTGAATTGGAGGAAGAAATATTAGAAGATTTTAAAGCTGAGGGTGCGTTAGAGAGGGCACCAATCGTTAGTATCCTTATCAGAGACGAATTCTGCGGAAAAGGAGCGGAGGACTCCGAGGCAGAAGAGGCTGAAGTGAAGGAAGTAATAATTGAAGATTTAAAAATAACTGGGATCTTGAAATCCGTAAGAGATACAACCCAATGATTTATGCATTTATTGTGTTATGTTATTTTCTTTGAAATATTTTAAATTATTTTTTATCTGCAACCGTTGTTAAAAGTGGCCCTTTTAACGGTTGCTTAGCAAGTAAAAAGTGTCACTTTCTGACAGTAATGTTAAAAGTAACATAAAAACGTGTAAAAGGTGATTTTATTGTTACTTTTAACAACTGCTAACGATTTGTATCAATAAATCAACAAATATAACATTTATATATTTTTTACTATTAACTAATACACTAGGAAGACCGTCGATAAAATTTCACATGATATACATTTTGTTTCACTCGGTTTCACCTCGTTTCATAAACTTCCCCATTACCTCATAAAATATCACTTTTAAAATATCATTAATAACTATCAACCCTTCCATAAACAAAATAATTTACAATCGTCTGTGACTAATTGGGCATATATCATATCTCAGTTTTTTAAAGCTGTATTTGTCGTTTTTAATATTTTTAGCCAATTCTTAAGTTAATTTCTTATACAAAAACCGTAATTTGTAACGTTGAAAATAAAATCAATAAGAAAAAAAAAATTGTTTATGTAAACGCTAAGTCACCATACAGAGATTCCAGAATTAAATAACGTAATAAGTAATGTCAGCATGTAGAGAGAGTTCAATACTCAATAGTGTAATAATTAAAAATGCATGTGGAAGTAATTGTCTAAATTTAAACTGGTAATATATGTCATGTTTACTGACTTAGCGTTGACAGAATAATTAATTATTAACTAATTAGGTTACATTGTTTGAGTAATATTATTTAGTTAGCACTTATTTTGTTGATGTAGAATTTGTAGTAACACATATAAATATTAGGATGTAAGACAGTAGGGTATTCAGTATTCAGTATTCAGTATTCAGTAGAGAGTACACAGTAAAGTCAGTTGTAGAGTACGTTCGTCGTTTAATAAAGAATATGTAAGTTAGTCGACGAAATCCAGTCGTTTTATTTGTTGCTGACTCCCAGTCTCGACAGGACCTCTTCTTAAAATGTACCCTCTTTTAGGGGTGTTACATTTATAATGTTTTTATTTTAATTATGAACATTAATCCATTTATTGCTAATATTGTGAACATTCATTGATTCTTTATGTTAATTTATTGATGGCGTGGTTTTGTAAATTTCATGTGCTCCACATTGTTATATATGTTTTTATTTTTATGACTACATCTCTTTGATGAATATTTTTTATATTTGACTGCCCTGATGATGCCACAAATGGTGGCGAAACGTCGGTATTCATTGATTCTGTTCGAGACATAATTACGAAAAATTCAATTTTAACCATATATCTCATGGCATAAATTTCTAACAATTTTGAAGAGTTAAAATATGAATTGAGGTGATAGCGACACATTATATAGAGCTATTTGCTATATATGTACTAAATTATTACTATACTCAAAATAACAAGTTTTTACAGTACGGCAGAAATTTTAAATATTGCTAGTTGCATTTAGGGTAACTTAAGATACAGTTACATTACAAAAAATCTAATAAGAGTGGAATGTTTCTTAAAATTAGATATTAAATTACAAAAGACTATGTCTACTAAGAGACAGTTATTAAAACATTTCTTGTAAAGTAAAAGTAAGTAGTTAATATTTTCAAACTTTTCAGAACTGCGAACTTTTCTTCTTGGCGCTACTATTAAGATTTACAACCCTTAGCCTTCTGTACTAACATTTTATTAGAAATACTCATACTGTAAACTTACAGTGTTACAAGACAAGCATGTTTAACGAATGGTACATCATACATCATGAAACAATGTAAGAGTAAAACTGGCAAATAGGCTGGGTTTCATTCCATAAGAATAACATTGCCTATATCTGCCGTACTGTAATCTAAGGCCATCTGGTGAAAGGATCGAGCCGAACAGGTAAAGTTGAATCAAAGTTCATTTATTTGACTTCTATAATACCTGCAATTTTGACTACAATAGCGAAAACCGATTCAGGTGAACTAATAGCATTAGAAAATAAGTTTTATTTACAAGCTGTTTCGGTTCATATTCGCTTGCACGATGATAATATAGAAAATTGACCTGGAAAATTTACAATTCGTATCGATTTTTCTAGTTACATTTACAAGAGCCGTATTTGTTAATATTGCAATATGATAAGACAATACATAAGAAGACCCTTGTTCATAGAAATTGTTTATTGCTTTTACCAGATTACTTATTCCTAATGATATAGATTACGGTATTTTGTATATCTAAGCTCATTATAAGATTAAAGATTAATCCCTACTCTAAACAATATGAGTAAAAAAAAATACAAAAACCAAAATATTTAAAAGTATTTTTGCTTTATCTGTCAGTGTAAGCATTTTATTATTATTTTCTGAAAAATGTTTCAGCTAATCCATGTAAGCCAATCAGACAATAATTCTTCGAACGATGATATTATATCGGAATGATTTTACATTTATTTTTATTTAATAATTTCGACAAGTGGTTAATAGGCCCCTTGGGGAAATCCTCTACTATAAAAAGGGTTAACGAGCAGAAAGCAATTCTTCTTGAATAATAATAATATATTTTTTCACCCTTAAAATACATAAAAAATACAGGTAAGTCAAAAAATAAAAGCTATCATACGCATACAAAACATTTTAAAATCTACACAGATAAAATTAGGATATAACACAAAATTCTCATAATATATAAAAATAAATATGCAGATTTACATTAGTAAACATAATTATAATATTTTGTCTTCTGATAGTTTATTTATTTTCTCGAAAGGAACGCACTGATAGGTATTTTTTTAAAGAAAATGCATACACCACCGTGTTTAAATTCAGACCTACGAATGAAGATGCTACATGATAATTTTTTATTTTTAATGTTGATAATTCTAGGATGTTAAGCAAATGTTCATTTAAACAAATCACGTTTAAATACGGATATTTTTCAATCAACAATTCCAAGTGATTTAGAGAGCACTGGATATTTAGATGCAAAATTTGAAACGGTTTTAATTCAGTTTCTTTGTAAGATTGAAATGTTAAGTTGTTATATTTTCTGGGTTAATTGGCTGGGTTTTGGAAAAAAACGAAATCTTTTAACAATTATCCCATTTAGGCAGAAGGAGATATCATACACCGTTTTAATTAAACTGAAACTAAAGCCCACTTTAAAAGATGCAGTTCTGGAAATTTCTTTGGAGAATTTAGTGATTTGTAAATTATTTGATTGAAGTTTGTTTTCTAAATATTGCTTTAATCTTTCTTCTGAAACATCCGGGTCGACACGGCCGACGTAAAACCAAGCAAATTAAGGATCTCTTTTAATTGAATTGTCGTTTGGATCCGCAGAGCCATAAATAATATGAGATTTTGATTTTTCTTTTTTCTCAGAAATAGTAATAGGAGTTAAAGGACTATTCGTTTGTGTAACCGAAGGAAGATTTCGTATCTCTCTTGATGATGTTAACGGAGCCTTGCTGTTAGCTGGCTTATTTCTTGATGAATTATCAGACGTAGACTGACCTCTAGTTTTTAAATTTTTATGGTTCTTATTGGAATTATTAATTTTTTCAATGTCTGTTGTTTTATGGACAGTTTGTTTATCGGATTGAGCCTGATCAACAGATTTTGGTTGAATTGGCTGAGCTGGAGTTTGACCTTGCTTGTCAGTAATAGCGAAATCAAGGTTATCTACTTGAATTTGAGAATTTGTTTTGTTGACAGTTTTTAGGTTTTTAACCTCCTCAACAAGTGTATTTACTATGTTGGTGAGTTCGTTAATTTTTGACAGCATTATCTGGAAGATCGGAGCTTTAATTTTGCAAACTGTATTCGATACTGCATTGTAGGCAAGTGATCCTCGATTGTCATACAAAACACATTCATAACTATCGCAAACGTATTTTATATTTTGTGGTTTATTAATCACAGCATTGTACTCAGGTTTTCCAATATTCACGCAATCAATATGGTAGCTGAGACTGCAAATACCACTGCAGATGATATAAAAATCCTCTTTATTAATAATATTTTGTAACAAGCGCGTTCTTCCAAATTGTTTATTCAGCATTTTATAGTTCAATAACCGCGCTTGTACGAATATTGCAAATATCAATTGGAATTAACGCACAAGTAGGTTTCTATTGCGTGTGCAAAGACATTCCTTTGATATTTGCAGACACAGATAATGATGACACGATCAAATTAATTGTATACTTTTAACTGTTTAAGGGCCAGTTGTTCCAAGTTCTGATAAAATTTCAGTTAACTATCTGAGAGATAAATTTATTCTACCTACTTGTCAGGAGGTTAAAGTTTTTCGGTTGTTCCATGAAATTTTATCTTCCAGATAGGTAACTGGCAATTAACGAATAAAAGGTTAAAATTTGTGTTTATTTTATAAAATTGGTAACTTGGCTGTCACTTTTCATATGATGTTGAAGGTTATAGTTTGATGTTTCTTTTGATTTTATGAATATAAAGATATAATAGAGCCAAAGAAAACAGATTCTATATCTTGGAAAGAGAATAAAAAAAATTTAAATCAGCTCGGGTCACAATTTTATTCAATAATTTCAATAGTCACATATTCTCAGAACGTACCGTTTTGATAAAAATAACAACTTGTCTTCAATGTTTTCAAATAAATGCAATACTGTATTCTTTTATATATGGAATCTCATGAAAAATTCTTCACCGTTCCACTTTTCCAAGTGACTACTCCTTGGCCGTACCGTATACTGTTTACGCACATTTATATTATTAAAGATAAAATTCAATATTTCTTCATCATTACCGACACACAAATCTATTCTTATAAATCGTAGTAGTAAAGTAGTATATGTTTTATTTGATAGGTACCTTGCGGTATTCAAATTTCTACATTATCATTGTGGTATTTCATTTATTTATAATAAAAACTAATACTATGTATATACAAATATTTGGTCTGTTTCAATGAATTCTCTTCATCCAATCTTTTTTTTTTCTTGATATTTGTACCCAACAATCTTAAGCTAGGCTTTTTTATGGTGTCCTAATTTAACTTTATTCTTCAATGCTGTCTTACTTGCTTCTGTCTTCAGTTTTTACCGTTTTGTTTCTTCCTCTAATATGTACATCGGTATTTATTTGTCTCACCCAAGTATCCATCTATTATGATTGGATACTTTCTATTTTATCTTGTTCTCTCCAACCACAAATTTCGACTCGCTCCATACATCATAATGCTCGTAATCAATTTATCGAATAGCAATATTCTTATTATTATTATTTTTTTTTATTTAAGCGGTTTCAACTGCTGTTGCCCATGAACTACGACCGCGGATAGTGCTGCTTAATTCGCGTTATCGACTGAACCGGCTTCAACGTTACCTGCCATAGCCTTAATTTGAAGTTGTTTTTACATATTCTTTGCCCTATACCCCAGATTTGTGGGAGTGCTATGCTAGCTTTCTTCGTTATTTGCTTTATATGTTCATACTCATTTATAAATAGTAATAAATTCCTGGAAATTGTTTATGAAAATAATTAAGTTGACAAGTTTTAAAATTTATGTGAACCTACAATTAACTTCACGTATTAAATCGTTCGCAATCGGTACACTATTCTCCTGGTAAACCTTTGAATACATCACCGCCATACAAATCCATTTTTATAAATAATAATAATAAATTCCTAGAAATAGGTTATGAAAATAATTAATTTGACAAGTGTCAAAATGTATATGTTCGGTTCACTTCGTGTGTTAAATCGTTTGTATTCGGTACAATATCCCTCTGGTAAACCAGCTAACTGGTACTTTGACTGCCAGTTATCTATCTTACTGTTAACAGATGTTTATCCTATTGGTAATTTTTAACTGAACATGGAAAAACCAAAACAGGGTTTACCAGTCGAATAAATTTATACCGAATTCCTAACTGAAGGTGGAACAACCGGGCCTAAAAGGACAGTTTTTGACAGTCCGAGCAGGGTAATGTTTTGAGAGTCGAGCAGTTCTGTTTCCAAATTCGGAGAAGCTCAGACGGGCCCTCACGTTCTACACTGCTACAATATGTAGCCATAAAGTAATATCGTTCAATATTCTGGTAACTGTAACTAGGTAACATAATTATACGTTTGCGTCAATTTTAATATTTATATTTGTTTGTAAATTTTGCTCAGTTTAAATATAGTAATATTTTATTAAAGTAACCTCTTCCTCGCCATAAAAAATGTGTTTTAGTATTTTACACATTTATAGCTCGGCCACGCACTGTTACAATTTTTGCAAAAATTGCCGGATAAATTCACTGAATCTACTACTTTAGTCGCCATTTTTTATTATATCAATAGTTCCGGAAATCTGCTTTTAACAAAAAAAATCTCATTACACTTAATACTCGTATTAAATATATGAAAAATTATTTTATCACATGCAGCAAATAGTGGAATATGGTCGACGAGTAACAGCATCCAGTGCAACAATTTGTTAGTAATCGTTCTTGCAAGGCATTTTTACTAAGAAAATCTTCACATTGAGTACTTCTCAAGTCATTTCTCTATAAAGTCGTTGTGTAAGCGATTGTGACCCGAAAGAGCTTTTAAATAAAACCTATTTTCTATTGCTATAAGTTCACCATAAGCGGTTTTCGCTATTGTAGTCAAAATTTCAGGGATTATAGAAGTCAAATAAGTGATCTTGGAGTATACTAAACCAGGACTTGACGGAAGGCCAAGCGACTCAGCGGGGGTGAAAACCAAAACCACAAATAATATAATAATAATAATTTAAGGCGTGATAATATATTTATTTATTATTTAATAATAGCATGTAGAAAGTAATGCTCTGGGTAAAAATAGGAATTAATTATTAATGCCAAATAGTGTGCTTAAAATAAAATTAATCTGAATTATTTTAATATAATACATTTAATTTTGAAATATTTGATTGTCAATTATCTGAAAAGCTTTAAAGCAAAGTAAAGAAATTATTTTGGACTGTAGAGTAAAAAAAAAATTATAATTCTAGTATGTTAAATTCAAATGTAAATAAGGAATTAATTTTACCAATAAGGAGTAATTGAAAAATGTTTCTAAATAAAAAAAAAATCAAAACATTAATATTATATTAAATAACTAGTTATTATGACACTTATTGAGCTTATGGTACGAATATTAAAATTGGTCAATATATTTAACATAAATTTAATTTTTCATATTATTATATATATATCTGTTTATAATATTATAGTAAGATAAACTATTAAACATGTATTACTTAAGCGGCATTCCCACCTCCTGTTTTAACGCGTAGTGGATAACGCATTGTAGATAATACATAATGCATAAAAGTTTGTACAGTGGAATCACGTAGAAGCATCCCCACCTCTGTTTAAAATTAGTGTGTAGTGCATAAGCAAAAATGTTTGCAAGGTCCAAGCTTTTATCACAATGCACAAGCGTAATTGTGAGATTGAGATATATAGTGGTCTTTGTTTTTCAACCGCAAACTGGCAGAATTGAAGAATTCTAACCTATAATATAAAAGTATTTGACTGTGTTTTTTGTGTGTCTATTCAAGAATGGAAATGAGTATTCAGAATACGGTATATGAAGCCGCAATAAGACGTAGAAGACGAGCAATTGCAATAGCAGCTTCAGTATTTATTATGCAGCCTTCAATTTTAATAGATAAAAGTAAAAAACGTCGCACACATCAACGGTTCATCCAATAAATCGAAAACGTTCAATGCAAGACGATTGGGATAATTTGATGAAAGAAATGAGACTGAGTGACGAAGTCTTATTTTTTAATTATACAAGACTGAATGTCAATCATTTTGATAAACTACTATCTTTTGTGTAACCCGGAATAAAAAAAAAGATTTGTTTCGTTCAACTATACAAGCTGCTAAATGAAATGACAGTTTAAGTCGATATTACAGAAAATTATCAATAATATCGTTTGTGTCTAATAGATGACGCTACTATCAACTTATGAATTAAAGTATTCGCTGTGAATGGTTTTAAAACTCTGTACTAAACACTGCTAATTACGTTTGTGTTTATGTATTATACACTATGCATTACGCGTTATACTATTTTCATTTTAAACTGGAGGGATCGGCATAAAACGGTTAAATGCACCGCAATTATGTTTACAAAGAAACTCAAAATATGACCCGCTATAACTGATTTCACAAGGTTCGCACAGGGTTGTACGACGATTTGAATAATTATATTTCCTTATTCATACGATAAATGTCAAATTCACATTAAAAAGGTTTTATTCACGTTTTCGTTATATACATAAAATGTTTACAACAATATATAATAATTATTTTTGTGCCGTTTTAGGGCTTGGCACTCTTCAAATTCACACAATTCGGCTGTTTTTTTATGGCTTGAAATTCACCGTACTCACTGACGCACTTTCTGTACACGTTGATCACTATTTGTTGTGCATGTTCATGTAAATTAATTTTAGATAAATTTATTTCACTTTCTTCTTGATTTTGACCCGTAGTATCTTCTTCGGAATTGCACTCAGATAACACAATTTCATCCAAATATTGTTGTTACTCGTACCAGCAACTTCATTCTCACATATCCACGGCTGCTACATGATTTTTTTTTTAAATATATTTGTCCTTACTATCACGGAAGTAGAAGTACAAATAGCTATATAAAATTATTGGCCCCTTATATATGAAAAAATATGTTATTATAACGATTTTTAATATTCTTATTGAACAATAAGTAACATAACTGCTAATTGGTTAATTTAATCCGGATTAGTCATTTTTAAATTTGCAATCATAGGAAAAAAGTTGGTACGGCCATGTACAAAGGCAGGCGGAAGGAAGAATAGCAAAGAAAGTCAGTGATGCTAGAGTAACGGGAAAGCGACCCAAAGGAAGACCGCGAAAGACATGGCTAGAAGGTATCCAGGAAGCAGCAACCAAAAAAGGGATAGAATGGAAGAATATAAGAACTCAGGATCGAAAAAAATGGAAAGAACTTTGGAAAGCTGAAGTATAAATATGATGACTAAAATTAAAATGTAACATGCTCGACACCGTAAGGTAAAAGAGTTTAGATTAAGAAGAAGAAGAAGAAGGAAAAAAGTACGAGTAATTTTAAGCTGAATACGACCCTTGAAATTTTACCTGTTGTGACCATCGTGAAGCGATTTGCGGTAACCGCACTAATGGCTTTCATTGTAGTTATGTGGGCCAGTTTAAAATGAAAATAGTATAAAACATTAGGTGGGAATGCCGCTTTATCGACAGCAAGAATACGGCTGAACGCCAGATTAACTCAGATATTACTGAATATTTCCCTCAAAAATTTCAACCAATCACGTTGCAGTATTTTCGGTATTTCGACCAATGACAATCGAATATCAGTAAATATTTTGCATATCGAGTATTTGCACAAGTGCGATACCCGAATATTTATAATAATTGTAAACGTTTAATTTTTTCGTTTTAAAAGGACAAAAGGGATAATATCTTCAATTTTTCAACTAAATTCTTCAAAAGAATTACTTTCAAAACGCTGATGACTCATTTTTAACGTAATTTGACAAATGACAAGTATCTGTCTGACGTTTTGTGACAGATTAAATTAAATATATTGTAACGGACGCGGTACCGACAAGTTGAATCTTGTCGGCTTACGCAGCCGGTTAAAAATAGACGTAGCGATGACTTGTTTAAACTCGTCCGCTAGCACCACAATAGAGATTGTTTCAAGCCCATCTAGAAACAAAGAACGTGGTATATAAAAGAGCGAATCGCCGGCAGCCGTCAGTCAGTCAGTTAGATGACTCGGACTCAGTTAGTCGAGTTGAGTCAGTCAGTCGTTTAATTGACTCGGACTCAGTTAGTCGAGTTGAAGCAGTCAGTCGTTTAATTGACTCAGACTCAGTTAGTCGAGTTGAAGCAGTCAGTCAGTTAGTAAACTCAGACTTAGTCAGACAGTCGACTCCGAAGCTACTGTGAAGAATTGGTGAACATAAATATATCGCTCGGTCTGAATATATATATATATATATATATATATATATATATATATATATATATATATATATATATATATATATATATATATATATATATATCGTCTTAAATAAATATCGCTCGGCTAGTTTACATAAATATTAGTGTTTGTTTATAGTAGTGATGAGTGCTAGTGAATAAGTTTTTGTATTCGTTATTTTAGTGTATATACCTAGTGTTAATTAAATTTTACTTTTTATTATAATAATTATTCATTACTAGTTAATCATAATATTTCTTTTCGTTTAAATAAAAACGTTTAAAACCCACGAACGTTACAATATGTTCAATAATTTAAAATAATGACGGAAATTTTTCACGAGATATGGCAAATACAATAAGAATATTCAGTTATTTGCAATTGCATTTGGGATATAACTACTGAATATATATTTTTTTATTAATGTTAATGTAATTGTATTGTAGCGACGCCTGTGATCTTCTCAGCGATTTTCTATTTTTTTATGTTTATGTTTTTTATGTTGTTATGTATATTTATTTAAATTTTCTGAATTGACATTTTCTAACTTGTCAAGTAAATAAATATTATTATTGTAAAGGATTTGTGGTTTTTATAAATGCATTGAAGTCTACCAAATTGGTGACCCCGACTGACTTCATTCGAAATAATTCGCAATTAGTACGTTATGGCGAACAACGATAGTACATTCGTGAACGGTAATGTTTTACGAATCAGCATGAAAATACCACGTTTCTGGGCTGCCAAACCGACGCTTTGGTTTATTCAAATGGAAGCATAATTCGCTCAGGCTGGCATTACTGCAGATGCCACGAAATATAATTATATTGTAGGAGCTTTGGATTCCTCTTACCTAGAGGAAATTGAGGACATTCTATTGAATCCTCCAGAAACAGATAAGTACTTAAATAATAAAGCATCCCTGTCTGTTTCTCAAGAGCAATGCTTACAACAACTTTTGTAGCAGACAGAAATTGGAGTAGAACACCATCTCAATTTCTTAGGCATATGCGTCGCCTAGCTGGATCTACTGTCTGAGAGGAATTTTTAAAATCCTTGTGGCTTCGCCGTCTTCCGAGTGACATACGTGTCATTTTAACTACTTAAATAGAGCATACACTTGACAAGATTGCCGAGTCAGTCAGAAAATACCTGAAACTATGTCAGCTACCAACCAATGCTGCGGAGTTTCAACAAAGGATTACGAACTTTGCAATACAATGCAAGACATAATTTGACGGCTTGACCAACTAGAAGTACGTACGCGACGATCTCGATCACCAGAGCGACCTGAACGCCGCAGTTGCTACCGCAATCCTCCACTTCGTCATACCGATGAGTGCTGGTATCATCAATGTTTCGGTGATGCAGCTACGCATAATTCGTTTTTGGTAGATACTGGTGCCGATTTGTGAGTGTACCCGCGTGTTAAAATATATGGTTACAGAGTTCCAACAGCGAACAAGTTATACGCGGCGAACAATAGTCATATCACGACTTACGGTACGATAACGTAGAAATTAAATTTAGGACTTAGACGTGATTTCGTATAGAAATTTATTATTTCAGATGTAGATAAACCCACAATCGGTGTAGACTTTTTATAATTTTTTGAACTTTTAGTGGATGTCCGTGACAAACGATTAATAGACAATAAAACGAATCTTGCAACTTGTGGTATGCCTGTAAAAAACTTTAATGGCTCAATTAAATCAGTACGCAGGGAATCAATTTACGAAAACATTCTCCGTGAGTTCCCTGAATTGACTCGGCCTTCTGGTTTCAATATCGCTGTGAAACACAATGTAGTTCATCACATTAATACGACGCCAGAGCCACCAATCTTCTGCAAACCTAGAAGACTTGCTCCAGATCGTTTAAAACTCGCTAAACGGGAATTTGAGTTGATGTTACACGAGGGTATTGTTCGTCCATCGCAGAGTGCCTGGGCCGCGGCACTACACTTAGTACCGAAAAAGAGGTGCGGCCGTGTGGTGACTATCGCCTACTCAACTATCGGACGATTCCTGACCGTTATCCGTTTCCCCATATTGAGGATTTCTCGCAGATGCTTGCCGGTAATCAAGTTTTCAGCACCATCGATTTGGTACGTGCATATAACCAAATTCCAGTAGCTCCTGCAGATATAGAAAAAACCGCCATTACAACACCGTTTGGACTTTTCGAGTTTTTCCGAATGCCGTTTGGGTTACGAAACGCAGCTCAAACGTTTCAACGCTTCATCGATCCACTAGATGGCCTGAAGCAATTGCTCTACCTGACATAGAGGCAAAGACGGTGGCTCGAGCCTTTATAGAAAATAGGGTGGCCAGGTTTGGCGTTCCTCAAAAAATAATCACTGACCAAGGACGCCAATTTGATTCCCACTTCTTTAATGAACTACAACAATTAATAGGTACGACTCATCTAAGAACAACTGTCTCTCAATAAGCTGCAAATGGTATGGTTGAAAGACTTACCGGCAACTCAGCTGCTATTAAATGTCATGAGACTGAAGCATGGGTCGATGTGCTCCCGATCGATTTAAGAGCATCTACAGCTGAGTTGGTATACAGCTAAAAAATCCGGCTTCCAGGCGAATTCTTTGATACACAACACATGCAGCTTAACTCCGATTACGTACAACAATTTAGCGAAAGAATTAGTACATTGAGACCAGTAAAAACTTCACGGCACGGTATTAAAATATCTTTTATATTTAAAGATCTGCATACCGTTCCTTACGTTTTCATTCGCCATGACGCTGTACGACGTCTACTTCAACCTACATATGACGGACCGTATGCAGTTATTTAACGAAGCTCGAAATATTTGTATGTACGCACCAACAATAAAGTGGTTCGTGTGTCAATCGATCGTCTCAAACCGGCATATATAATTACTGAAGATAAATTGCCAGCGAGTTCTCTGAGTGAAACCACAACGACCAGCGGCCAGACAAATAACACTATTCAAAGACAAGAATTCGCAGAGTCCAATTTTCTAATCAATGTCATTTATAATTTCGCTTAACGTTTTCACTGGAAGGGGGTAATGTAGCGACGCCTGTGATCGTCTCAACGATTTTATATTTAAAATGTTGTTATGTATTTTTATATAAATTTTATGAATTGACATTTTCTAACTTGTCAGGTAAATAAATATTATTATTGTAAAGAATTTATGGTTTTTATAAATGCATTGAAGTTTCCCAAAGTATATATTCGTAGCTATGTAAACATACAACAATAATAAGTAAAACAAAAAACGCATAGTTTTCCCATAATTTACTAATTACTAATGTTCTTTTAAAAAGACGCTAGTAATATAAACTATTATGAGTAATTTAAAAAGTTTATATATATTCTTTCTTGTGATAATAGCTGCATGTTGCATTTTGATATATGATCAATTCTATCATATCTTGAAAACGTATGATTATTGACGGATAACCTTTCAGGTCGTCCTCTTTTGGTATGTTTCAATTAGGTTTGCGCGTATACGCAGCTCTTTTACATCACAGATTATCCATTTTTCCACCAAAACTTTTGTGGAATTGCCATGCATTTTGCTGAGCCATATCAAACAACGCCTCCCATGTTTATATTATGTCTTCCAAAAACATTTTTGCTATTGATAATAATTTTTCACTCGATTAATTGGATTTACTGATAAATTACATGATGTAGTATTCACCAAACTAATATCATTCCAGTTACAAAGAAAATGTTTTTCTTTTTTTCTAACGTAACCCTTTCTTTTTCATATCTGCTGCAGATAGCAAGGGATATTTTCCTGTACGATTTTCCCTAATATTCAGTTCATAATAAATTTTTTCTTTAAGTGGATTCAGTAGTGAAAAAGCTGTCAAGATGTTGTATTTTAATAATACTTTTAAATTGACGCCTAATTTTGTATGCTAATTATAAACTTATGACGGAATATAAAGTAAAATACGTTCTATATTTAAATAAATACATGCTTTTATAACTAAATTTAAAACAAAAAACATAAAATTAAATAAATTACACTAATTTCCATTTGTACATGTTTAATGAACTGAAATCCACGACTCTAATTATAATGTTTAGAAAAAAAAACAATACATCGGTTCATTTTTTCTCAGCAAAAAACTAGGAAATCTTAGATAGCATATATTATTTCTTGGATACTGATTTTGTTTCTTTATAAATAAGAACGCTTTTTTTATTTAATAAATTATTTTAAGACACTCCGATTGCAGCGGTCATTAGTGCCCTGGATCAGTATGGTTTTTATTACAATGTATAATTAATATGATAAGTATGGGTACATGGTATATTATATTTGGTTGTACAAGTTTGTGGCTTTCAGGAATTTTATGATGTTATGAATTGTTTTGTTGTCTTCTTTGAGGGCTTCTTTAGTTGTGGTGGGATATTATTCAGTTGCCTTTCCTGGGCGTACAGTGGGCATAAAAACAGGATTTTGTGTTTTACTGTGAGCCGTGTACTGCAGTGTTCACAACTAATTGGTTCTGTTCTTGTGATTTTATAACTTTGCGTCAGACGAGTATGTCCAATTCTAAATCTTGTTAGAATTATATGTTCTTTTCTTGAGCCATATTGATTTTAGGTTTTTATGTCGTCTTTGATTTCTGTTAGTTTGTTGTTTATTGTCAAACTCCAAGTTAGCGCCCAGTTTTCTTTAATTTTCTTATTTCTTATAGATTTCAGATCGTGAGAGAATGCTTTAGTACTTAAAAGAGGGTATTCTAAAGATTTTCTTGCGGCGGTGTCTGCATCTTCGTTCCCTTCTATTCCTGTATGTGACGGTTTCCATATGAATATAAAGTTGTTTTTGGTTATAAGGTGTTGTAATAGATTTTAGATTTTAGTGTTTCTTGGGTATATTCTCTCTATACTCTTGATAACCACATGTGAATCTGAGCAAATGGCGAATTTATTGTTTTGTTGCTTTGATTCTTTGATTATGTCTAGGCATTTTATTATTGCTTCTGCTTTAGCTGTTTAGATACTGTGAGTTGATGGGAGGTGATAGTGGTGGGTGTCTTGACTTGTCACTACAGCTGCTCCAGTTTGGTTTTGTGTTTTCGATATTTTGTTTTTATTCCTATGAATTCTGTTCTGAAACATTCTGGAGGTATTTCTTCTTTACGGAATGTATTTGAGAGTTCATAATTTGACTCAGGTTTATGGATGGTCCAAGGGGGAGTTTTGTTTAGGAAGTTATTTTCAATATTAGGAATTGAAATGTTCAGTTCATTTCTTACTTTATTGATAGGTTCTAGAAATGGGTTATTTTTTTGGGTTTATTTTAAAGTTGTTTGTTGATGGTTGTAAATTCTATGGAAGTTTGCATGGGAGGGGTAACTTTCGACTTTTATAAAATAGGAAAATGTCAGGTATTTCCAATCTAAGGTATAGAGGGTATAGGCTTGATTCAATTTAGATGGAATTTATGGAACTTGTTCGTAAAGCACCTGTGATTATTATTAACGCTGTATTTTGAACAGGTTCAATTATTTTTGTATACATATGTTTCGTATGTGAGTATATAATGCTTCCATGTTTTTTTAGTTATTGTAAGTGTAATTTCCATGTAAGTTTTTGACTAGGGTTAATCCTAGAAATTTGTTACTGCTCGAGTATGCAATGTTTATGTTGTTATATTTTAGTATAGGTGGTTTGTGTGGCTCGCATTTGATTGTGAAATGCATTGCTTTTGTTTTTGGTGGTGATATTTTGAAACCAGTTTGTTGTTCCCAGGATTTTATATTTTTCATTGTTGTTTGTAGATATTTTCCAATTGTTTTTGAGTTTACTCCTTTGCAATATATACATAGGTCGTCAGCATATAGGAGGGCTTTTGTTGGAGTTGGAATGTTCGATGTTACGTTGTTAATTGCGATTAGGAATATTGTTACGCTAATTGTGGATCCTTATGGGATTCCGTTCTGTAGGTTTTTGTATTTTTGAATCTTACCTTGAATCGTCGTTCTTGTAGGAAATTGGGTATAAAATGTAACATATGTCCTTCGATTTTGTGTTCTTTTATAGTGTGTATAATATTGTATCTCCATGTGGTGTCATAAGCTTTTTCCATGTCGAAGATATCTTGTTTCTTTTAAAAGGCTTTCTTTACATCCATTGTAAGAGCAAGTATTTGGTCCGTGATTGACCGTCCTTTCCGAAAACCACCTTGTTCTGTGCATAAAATATTTTTGCTTTCCAGATACCATATGAGTCTATTATTGATGATTTTTTCCATAATTTTGCATAAATTGTTGGGGAGGGTAATCGCGCGACAGTTTTGTGGATCTGTTTTGTTTTTATCTGGTTTCCTGATGGGTATTAATATGCTGTCTCTCCATTGTGTGGGTAATGTGTTCGTGAGCCATATTTGGTTATAGAGGTTTTGGATTTGTTCTAGTGTTTCTTTCGGTAATTGTTTTATTAGGTCATATGGTATGTTGTCTGGTCCAGGGGAGGTATTATTTCTGGAATCGTTAATTGCTAATTCTAGTTCCCACATACAGATGGAGATGTTGAGTGTGTCATCTTCATGGGTTTCTATATGTATTGGGTTGTTTTCTTGTTCGTTTTTATGCGCAAGAAATTCTTGGGTATAATTTTTATTGCTGAATTTTTATTCAAATTTGAAATTCCGTATTTTATTCCAGACTTCTGAGATAGAAGTGTTTGTTGTGAGGGTGGACATGTACTTTCTCCAGGATATTTTTTTTTTGCTGATTTTATAATACAGCGGCTTTTGGCTCTTTTTTCTTTGTATGATATAAAGTTTTCAATATTTTTAGTATCTTTTTTTTTTGTATTTATAATATGCTTTTTTGCTCTCACTTATAGCTGTTTCACAGTCTTTGTTCTACCACGGTAATGTTATTTTATTGTTAAGATTTTTGTAGCCTATAGATTCTTCTGCTGCTTTGTTGATATTTTGTGTGAGTTCCTTTAGGATTTCATTTATGTTTCCAGAATTTGTAAAGTTTACGGAGCTCATTTTTTCTTGGAAACGGACCCAGTTGCCTTGTCTATGGTTCCATTTAGGGGCGACGGGTGGCCATGGTTTGAAGGCTAGTTGGGGTGCATATAATTATGGGGTGATGATCACTGCTATATGCATTACTTGTGACTTGGAGCGTGAAATTTGTTGCTATTGTTGGTTGACTAAAGGCAAAGTCTAAAATGCAAAGCAGACCTGATCAACTGCAGAGGTGTGTTGGTGTGTCATCGTTTAGTAAGACATAATTCACAAAGCATCTCTCTATTAATTTTTCATTTTGGTTAGTGTAGGTTGATCCCCATATTACAATGTATGCATTAAGGTCTCCGATAATGATGTGTGGGCTAGGGATTTGTTGCAGTAGTTTTTCTATTTCTGTTTACCTCGGATTTATATTTGGAGGGATGTAGACGTTACATATGATCATTTCTGTGGGGAATTTGATATGAACTGCTATTGTTGCCAGTCTTTTTTGTAATTTGGATCTCTTCTGATTGGGTGGAATTTTAAACACCACCGCTGGCGTGGTTTACATTGGGTCTGTCTCTACTGTATTGTTTTTGATATAGTCGGCTAATATTTGTACGTTTATGCAGTTTTATTACCGTAAATTGAAGTTGTGGTAGTTTGAGTTATAATTTCTATGGAATGTACATCATGTTTTTTATTGGAGTAAAAAGGCTATTTGTTCTTGGAAGGGATACTCGTGGAATTTACTTCGTGAGTATTCATTTTATTTTCCTATATTTTTCTTACTTATCTGTTATAGTGGTTTATATTGTCTTTGCTTGAGATACACCTACCGGGCGGTAGATGTCTCTGTACGACGGTTATAACTATATATATATATATATATATATATATATATATATATATATATATATATATATATATATATATATATATATATATATATATATATATATATATATATATTGATGCACGGTATCTTGTCGCCTCCGGTGTATGGAAAAGGCGACCTGGCCTCCGGGTCTTCCCATTGAGCTACATCGACAAAAAATGTATATATGGGGTGTTGAAATGATAATCAATCCGAATTCCTTGAGAGGGGTAAAGATTTTAAAGTTTTTATGGGGTCATATATGGGGAGCACAGAAAGTACGCTGTAACCTCCGAAAACTGTATATATGCGTACACCTTGTAGTCGTTGTTGCCTCCGACAATGTTGCCACATTATCGGAGGTCACATAGACACCTCTTTATATGCGTTCTGGATTTTAAATATAAAAACACATACATAATTTACTTCTTTTGATGCCACGATGAATGAAATCTGTTATAAATAGTGAAACCTGTTAGACCAGATATTAAATTCGTAATATTGTATATTTTTGAGTAATTTAAATTTCTTTCATACATTGTTATTTTGGTTAAATATTTTTTAACTTATCTCTTTAACAGTTCGCCCTAGGTAAAAAGTGTAAGAATCTTTTTTTGTGTAAAAAATATTGAGCTTTAATTTTGTATACTTGTTATCGAGTAAATGGTCAAAAACCCGCCATTTTTAGCAATTTGCGGGAGGTTCCCATGGTCCGATTTCCGGAAACTTTTGCTAAGTTGTTCAGCGCATTTTTCTGAACAGGATTCCGTAAAAAAACTTTTATTGCAATTTCTTTGTGTAAAATCGTAGATTTCTTGGACTATTCTTCTGCCATTACTTGTAGACCGTTGACCTGAGATAAAATTGTTTTATTCAGAAGTTATAGGGAATTTTATTCTCTACAACTTTGTATATAACAATTTTTACAGTAAAATGCAGCGGAAACGAAATATTTTTGAAAAAACCAATTTTGGCCGACATTATCCAAGATGGCGGCGCCAGCAGCAACATTTTGGGTTTACAAATTTCAGGATTTCATTAGGGCCCCAAAATAAACAAAATTGCCAAGTATAAACTTTCACCGACCTTTTGCAAGGAAATGTCTTTTTCGTCTCTATTGACTGGATTAACTATGATATGTCCGTAAGTAATCACGAAATAAAACTATTGTTCGTAAAAAAAGTCCATACTGCTTTTTGCAATTGGAAGTTGATTAGACTGAAAAGGCTGTATATTAGTAATGGACGGGCCTGAATTTTCTGCATTTTAATTCACACTTAATTCTGTTATGCATACTGCTGGCCATAAAAAAGTAGCCACTAAAATTTTTAATGCGTAACTAAACAAATTTAAATTCATAGAATATCAAATTATTTATGCGATCCCTCCCCATGTGAGTGTCGCTGACAGTATCAGTGTTTTTGTAGCAAAAGTAGAAAGTAAGTATTTAAAAATAAACCTAGCTAAGTAAATTACTTAAATTATAAGACATAGCTCCTTTATATAGCTGGCAGTGTACCAAATTTTTGAACAAATTACATGATTAACGTACATTAATTTCTTTTGACCGCTTAGAAGGATTTGATCCAATTTTAGCATTACGGACTTCTATGCAGAATGAATTAGATGCTTCACTTATATTACATATCTTAGGTGTTTGAATAACATGATCTTACAAAAGCAAAAGCTCCTCATATTCTTTTTCATCTGAGTTTGACTCGTCATTATCATTGGGATCTTTGGAATTTGAAAAAGTGTGAAGTCACTAAATTCGACCCATTTCTGAAAATTGCGTAATTTTTTTGAATAGATGTAAATTATATATCAGTTACCTTAACTAAGTTATTTGGATCATCATCGCTTTTTTTTTTTTTCTTCATACTTTTGTTTTATGTCAATATTATTGTTTTCAATTACCTTACCGAAATAATTTGTGTCATGTTTTCGTACTTCTAAATTTTTTACTTTCATTTCCTTTAATATATCATTTGAATGGAAATCCATAATTAAATTAGAATCTGCCCATATAAGTTTGTGGCAATAGTCTAAGGAAGGGGTTTTCAAGAAATTGCAGCTTTTTGAAAAATGCTGAAAGAACACTTTCTAATGAAGATATTGCTATTGAAATTATTATACGGCCCTGGTTTCACATTGAATAAACATGCTGCGAAGCTGGTCACAATCGGTTTATAATTATAATTAACTGGGAGGTATTGTTTTTGGGTCAAAAAATTGGATAGTGAGTTTTCAATGAATAAGCACGTTTTAGGGTTTTACTGTGTATGTGTGTGTTATTCTTATATTTAAATGAAGAGCTGATTAGAAGTGGATAAAATTGTTAAACCGGAAGTAGTAGTTTACTTGAAGCCCTTAACAGTTTTTCGTGAAAAACACGGTTAAATTAACCTTTTTCGACAAGTTATGTTATTTTGAATGTTGAAGAATATTTAATTTTACATGTTTTTTGATTACACTAATTTTATTAATTTTCATTAGATTTAGAAATAATAAAATATAAAGCAATTACATTTCACAAATCTTGCATTTCTTGTACTCGTACACCATGGAAACATTTCAAAATTTTAAATTTTTTTAGGAAATGTGACATATGTCATTTTGATTGTAAAGCTGTTTTCTTAGTCAAAAAATAAAATTAAATTAAATTTCTCAAATATAAATAGAAAATAAATAAATAAGAAGGTATATTTCAGTATCATCAAGTAGTATTTTGTATATCGTTTAAGAGTAGTATTGGGCGGGAAGTTATGTGCTGGCCCATCAAATTTTTTAATTTTAAAAACAACCAAAAAACTTTTTGTAATTAAAATCTAGTTGTCAAATTTGGTATTAGAGCATGTTTTTACATGAAATAAGTCACAATAAGTACTTTTTAAAAAAGGTTTCGATCGGTTAATAAATGACTAAGTAATGACAAAGGGCCTTATCTATATCTCGGGCCAATTTGGCCCATTCACAAACCTAGATCTACGAATTTTTTTCAGAAGCTGCGTACAAAATTTTATCATGATTGCGAGCGACCAGTTTTAAATTAAAGCCTTACAAATTATCAATTAATAAATATTTAAATGCCTTTTAATTTAAAAACGAATGGGAATTATGAAAACATTCAGACACCGTATGACGTTATTATGAAATATTTTAAATAGTGTAGTATTTATATACACATGTCCAATTTGTTGGCGTAATACTGAAAGGCTTTTTGGTAATACTTAGCAACTTAGTCCTTGATGATATCATAACCAGATTACACTATCACTGCACGAATTTTTTTTCGCGAGCTGCAAATATGAAATGAATTCATATGAAAACACCCTTATCACCTCTTCTACGGCGTTGCCATTTAGCGGAGGCGGCAAAGTAGCATATGTAATACAAAAATGAGATTTATATAATCGGAGGCGACAACGTGCCCTCCTTATATATTTTGTGCAACACTAGCGCCAGCGGTATATACCGGAACTAAAAAATTTTTTTGTGAGTATGGAAGCTACGTTGTCGCCTCCGACCTATTTTTTATTTTAGGGCTTTAGATGGCGTACTAAGGCCAAAACCGACGAGAATATGGAAAAACGTTGTCGCCTGACTTACACTATTAATAAACTATTGAACTATATTCATAAACAATTTCAATCAATAAATTTCACTAATACCTAAAATTTTATGCGAAAAACAAGACTTAACACGAACCAAACAATGCAATACATGCTATTATTGGCAGACTAATGGAGGACGCAAGCAGAAAAGCGTACCACACCATGTCTTTACCCTTCCATATTGAGGTACCCAAGTTATAACGATAATCACAGGTAATATTACCGGTAAAATGACAATAATTTGGGATGAATGTTAGTTTAATAGCTTTCATTAAAAGAGTCTTCTAACAAAATTAGAAATAGAAAAATTCTTGAAAGAAGCAGATGACAAAACTTACTTGATGATGAAGTTAATATAATTTAAAATTTAACACATATTTCAATAACAATTGATTATTTCCTTCATTATTTTAGGTGGTGTTGATTGTTGGAATCAATGGAGCCTGTCGACGAGAAAAAATGAGTTTTCTTCAGCTTGCAAACATTAAAGACATGGGATCATTTATACTGATTGAGATTCCTAACACAAAAACAAACGTATGAAAAGAATTTACTATTTCAAATTGAAATATGAAAAATTTGGATCTCGTTGAAAATACATGGTTTTTTCTTGGGTTTCGAAACGGAAACTGTACTAAATAATCTGTGGGCATAAATATCATTTCAGGCGTACCAAAAAGAATCCTGACTTTTAAAATTGTCGAATCCTTTGAGCTATACTAGACATTGCTTTAGGAGATCATCTGCTACAATATTAGTTAGTGCAGGAGCAGATATTATCACTCTCGAAAGACATGGTGGATGGAAATCTCCCAACGTCGCTGAGGGATATATTGAGAGCTTAGTAGTAAACAAACTTCAAGTGGCTTGGTCAAAAAAATTAGTCTCGGAAGTAATTAATTTAAATAGTAAAACTCTCTCAAACAAATCTCCTGAAGTTATATTTTAAAAATGTAAGAGTTTTAGTGTTGATATTTACAATAAATAAAGTTTTTGTTACAATAATAATTGATTTACATTTCCGCACTAGTGCGTAAAAATACAACTTTTCCTAACTCTAATGAATATTGAAATCAAGAATATTTTCCAACGGTAGTATAAAAACAATATTGTAATCGACTAATTGTCCAGAGACGAGCTCTCAGCTCTTTTCCATTATTGTTAGTAAAATAAATAGAAATCGTTACATAGCAATATAAAATACATAATAATAATTACGTTCATTAACAAAAATAATATACAGGGATGGCAACCAAACTGGAATCAAAACCGTTAACAGAAAATGAAAAATAGCGAAAATAAATCAGGACCGAAACCGAAAGTTGAAACTGATACAAAACTGGAACTAAAACCAAACTTTTTTTATTTTTAACCGTTAAAGAAACAAATAATAATTGTTGGAGATTTCAACATCAATTTTATTGATCACGGTGCCTTCAAAACAAAATTACTAAATTTAATAAGATCATTTGGAATATAACAAACTTTTTTTGATTTTACCGGACTAGTAGGCACTTCCAAAACCAGTATTGATAACGTTTTAAAGAATGTAGATCCAAATAAATATAAAACTAATATAATAAACCCTCATATGCAAGATCACTTAGTAATCATATTTACTACTCAAATATGTAAAAATGTTTCGAATATTAATACAAATTTATTCTATCGAGCTATAATTAATGAAGGATTACAACATTATGTTAAAATGCTAGAAGAGTTCAAGTGGAACATAATCTATTCATATGAAGACAAATCTATGTTACAATATATTCCACAATGCATTATATAATTTTTTTCAAACTACTTTTCCTTATAAAAGGGGGAAACAAAATAAATGGTTTACAGTAGAACTAAAATATATAAGAGAAACGCTTCATTTTATATAGGATTGTTTACAATTGTATCCCCAATTAGAAAATATTTACAGTAATTATAAAAAAAATTATAAACAGAAAATTAAGGAAGTCAAATATAACCAAAACAAAAAATTATTTTTAATTCTAATAATTCTAAAAAGTAAAGCTTTATGGGCAATAATTAATAAGGAATTAAATCGTTCAGGCAATACTAAAAACACAAAAAATGCTAACGTAGCAATTGAAAAAAAAAAAAGTATTCCTGGATCACTTTAAGTGAATTCATTACAGATAACATAAAATCATTTTACTTAGAACCTATTCCCACAAGGGGTTATTAATAACCTAAAAATAATAACAGTAAAGACATTTATAACTTCAACGTCAGAGTAATAACAGATATTAAGCATATTATATGCGAGCCCTTTTGATACATAATAAATCTTGTTTTTTGTACATGTACCTTCCCCGCTATTTTAAAAATCGCCAAAATTGTTCCGATTTACAAGAAAGGTAGGATATTACAACCCTATCTCACTTCGTCCTATTGTCTCAAAAAATTTTGACAGAATTTTACATAATAGATTTTCGAATTATTTTTAAAAGAATAACATTATATCAAACAACCAATATGGTTTCCATTGTAAAAAAAATTTTCAGCTAACCAACTCAAACTTAATGTAGATAAAACCCAAAAAATGTTGATTACAAATAAAAATGTAAACATACCAGAAACTCAATTTCATATAATATTTTTAAGTCTGCTAATATGAATTGGGTATGCCAGACTGATAAACCTATGTAAAAAGATGTCTAATAGTATTTTTGCTTCGCGAAAATTAGCTATGGTAGCACCTGCAGATGCTCTTTTAACAGCATATTTTGCAACTTGTCATACACATCTTACGTATTGAATTCTTGTACACAATCTTTAAAGGTTTTCAGAATGCAAAAGGAAGCTGTACAAAAGAAATCCTAGGTCTCATTGTAAACCATTGTTTAAAAATTTCAATATTATGTCTCTACCGTATTTTCATATATAAATGCCTACTTTATGTAAAAAAAATCAATATTAATATATACATTAAGCATACAGATATACATAACTATGAAACTAGGTTAAAAACAATATTATTTCTATGTAAAAATAATGTTTATTACTGGGGACCAAGATTATTTAACATTCTCAATAATGAGTAAAGACCGCGCCACTGAATGTATTTAAATGTAACATCAAACACATTTTATTGTCACACTACTTTTATAGCATTAATGAATTTCTAAATTGCAATGAATTTAACACATGTGCAGATGTGTCTTCACATGTGAATATTCTGTATTAATGTATTGTTTTCTTGTAAATGACTTTGGCATATATATTCTAATGTTTTAGCCATAATAGTGGTCCATTCGATCATACCGAATACTCGCATTTTCTCTTATTGAAGGACGCCCCTTTGCAAATGAGATACTATTTTTTATTTAGTTCCAGTAAAGATATTGCAATGTGACGTCGAAACGTTAAATGGTCCAATGTGACTTTATTCATTTTGTGTAACTGCCAGGCGTTATGTACGACCATGTCAATACAGTGCGCTACTAATGGAAAATACCATTTCTTCCCTCTAATTGAAGTTCTGTATATGGCTATATTTTCATCCGAACGATCTACGACGCCCATATTCTTATTGTACAAATTTATTAAATTTGGTTGACTTCAGTGATCCGTTTTTCTCCGATCTAGAATATCGTGTCACACTATGGGTTGGTTCAACACCTACAGAATTTGAACATGCTGCAACAATGCTATTGTCGTTCCACTGTAATACTAAAATGTTGTCTTCTGAAGAATATTTATGTTCATATGTACCCCTGGTTGATTTCTTCATTTCGGCTACACTTCTGAATGGTATGCTTGGAATTATATTCTGCCGTATTGTTCCTGTTCCTTTTATATTTTCCTTATTCAAAGCACGCAATAAATCGTATGACGAGAAAAAATTATCAAAATATAGGTGAAAATTTTCAACTGGCCACTTTGATTTAAGTCTTTCTACATAAATGAGTATTACGTTTGCATCGACTCCTAGATGTTTATAGTTCTCACCAATTATTAGAACCCTGATAAGCTTGAAACCAGTTTATGTAACCCAACCTAGTACAACCAACCCATAGTTTATAACCATATCTTATTGGTTTTCCATGCATATACTGCTTACATCTATGACGTCCGTAGTACGGAACCATTGCTTCATCAACACTGTGCGATTCCTCAATGGGTGCGGCTTCCATAAACTTTTTATTTAGATCTTGCAACAATGGTCTCACTTTTGCAAATTTGTCGTCTTTGTCAATATTATCATTGTCCACTAAATGAAAATTACTCATCACATATTCAAACCTGTCGCGAGATATAGCTTTTGCGACTAAATTGTTATGACTGTCACATTCTCTTTCCCAATACATACGACGCCTAGGCACCTGTATGTAACCGCTCAAAATCAGTACTACAAAACATTTTATTTCTGGCAGAGTAATATTATTGGGTTTGTTCTATTTCAAACAATAATTGTTTGTTTCTCTGACAATAATCTCAAAAATGTCATCTGTCATTAGAGAATTGAGTAGATGTACTGGTGATATGTCCGCAAGCAAATTGACCTTGCAAAACGTATGTCATAATCTGCCATTTTGATAGAAGTACAAACTAAAATATTCCAGCTCACAAATATACAACTAGTAAAATTCAGCAGGTAAATCGCAATCTGTATATTTAGTGGCTTATTTAAACAGGTGGCAGCACTAAACAATATTTCTTATAGGAATATAGACATTTCTGGGTTAAATTATTTACATGTATACTAAATTTACATAGTACGCGATGAAAGATTATTTTTGTTTAAGGTCCTGACGTAAGAGTCTCCGATGTTGACGGAGCGCCTTACAGTAAACTGCTGTACGGAAATGGACCGGGGTACAGCAGTCCCAGAGCTGTACCGCTAAATCATAGCATGGTAGCTGAAGATAAGAACGGCGTACATGGAGCTGCAGCGCCGCGACACTGGGCTACACACGGGGGAGAAGACGTACCCGTGTACGCACTAGGGCCACTCGCTACCACGCTCTTTGCAGGCACGTTCGATCAGAGCTACATTCCACACGCCATCGCGTACTCCGCGTGCCTCGGCGAGTTCACCGAGCGTTGCCACAGCCCAGACAATTATACTGCGCTGCAGACCAACTGCGTTGCTCCAGAGATCAGTAGTGACGTAGCGGCCGGCGCACCTGTTGTCGGTGCTTCCAGCGTCATGGCAGATGGAAGCTCTCGTGCCAGGTCATCAGCTAGCCCCGTTACTTGTCCTCGACAGTATGATATTGCAAAAGTGACGTTGGTTTATTTTGTGCTAACAACGAGTTATACATTTTTGATAAATAATGCAGTTTCAGTTGTCGGAATAAATCAAGAATATTTCATAATACACTAATGTAAATTTGCCCACAGACTTAGTTGTATGTACAGAATGAGAAAGATAAACGACACGAAATGAAGGACAGATATATAATCAATTGTTTATCTGAACCAGGTAAACACCTTGTAGAGATTATACAATTTCTCACTTCTGATCTTACAATATTTTGCAAAATACAAGTGAAATATTGGATGCTGTATACAAGTTCGATGACGCATCAAATTTCTTGAACTTTGCGACCTCTGTTTAAATTAATTACATTTTCATCAAAAAAAAACAAAAAACATTCTACTACATATTAAATTCAAATTATCTGATAACTATAAAATGGATGAAATTTGAAACAACTACAAAAATATTGTTTGTACCTGTGTCGCCAGTATACCGGATGTAGTATTGAAATGTAGCATATAGGGATTTCAGTGTTATATTTTTGATATTGCTATAAATAAAATCATCTTTACATTGCTATCGTGTTGGTTATTGAATTTTCTAACTTCTTTTAATTTTCTTCTGTTTTCACGCCAGTTATTATAAACTTATTCTTATTTGTAGCTTTTTCTCTATGTTCGTCTATATTCTAGTCTTTTTAGTTTTTCTCCTATTTCTCTCTCTTCTTTTACCCGTATCTCTTCTCTTATTTTTATCTGTTTTATTTCTTCATTTATACCTTATATGGTATTAAATATCAAATTAAAATTAATCTTTATTAGGAAAATTGTAACACGGCCATGGAAAATTGAACAGAAATGAAATATTTATTTATTTACTAAAAAAGATGGAAAGAAATGAACACTGAAATTCGCCATTATCATTATGAAATTTCTAAAGATAATAATACAACATTGTAATAAATAAATCTAAATTTGTTCTCTGAAATGTCAATTTTTTTTGTTTTTATTTAGTTTTCTATAGCCGTATTATATATATTTTTTAATAAATATAATTTTAATTTAATTTATATATAGTGAAATACTGACATTTACGTAACTAGTGCATGCAATTTGAAATTATGAACACCTTTGCTGTAAAGTAAGTATGTAAAAATGTATAGCAAAATCAAAAAAATATCATTGAGATCCCTCTATTCTACATTTAAATTATACATGCGGTATACAACAAATATATCACAGGAGATCAAAAATATATATCATTAAAGTGTAATCAATTTATACAACAAATATATCATACGAGTTCATAAATAAATATCACAAAAAGTGTCATCAATATATACAACAAATATATCATACAAGTTCAAAAAGAAATATCACAAAAAGTATCGTCAATATATACAACAAATATATCATACAAGTTCAGAAATAAATATCAAAATTTCGTCAATACATACAATTAAATTATAAACCTAATTGAAATAAAAACAATTACTGGATTTCAGTCACAAATTAAAAATTTTATTCCAACCTCTACCGGTTTCTACCCCACTTGGGTCTTCTTCAGGAGGTACAAATAGTATTTTTCAATTAATTACAGAACAACAGAAAAAAAAGTATAACAATTACTTACGTGAAAGTCAAAACATTAAAAATAAATTTGTCAAAGATAAAAATATTTTAAAACAATAAATAATTAATAAATAATTAAAATCGGACATCGTACTTAACAAAAATGGAGAAATCTTACTTAAAACTAATTAGCTACAAGGTTACACTTAATTTACATATTACACAAGTTTGACTAGAAATTACATTAGTTTCATTTATTTGACTTTTAGATTTGACTTTAAAATATTATTGTAAATGGTGCTTAGATTTGAAGTATCTGTTTTTAAATTTACATTATTTTTGTCTGACATGATATATAGCATTTCTAAAGTTAATCTTTTATTTAAAGTTTTTCCGAATATAAAATTTTGGTATTTTCAAAGTCAAAATTGTGCTTCATTGTTCTACTGTGCTCAACCACTGCGCTATTTCCCACCGGTTTTTTTTATTTGTGCAATTTCTTTTATGTTCATCCATTCTAGTTTTCAGATATCTTTTAGTTTGTCCTGTATACTGTGCTTTGTAGTCCTTACATGGTATTTTATAGATAACATTCGTCTTAAAATTTTTTGATATTTTAATTTTTAAAGGTGTAAACAGATCTCGAACAGTTTTTATTTGTTTACATGCAATTTCACAGTTTAAATGTTGTTTAAAAAGTTTTCTTAATTTTGACGTAATGCCATCTATGTATGGTAGAGAGTAATAACGTGTTGGTAAGTTAGCGTTCATTCCTTTATCAGCTGTTGTGTTGTCAATGTTATTGTTTTTGACATGTGTTTGTTTTGTTTTAGTTTTATATTCATTAATGACTCCTTTTATGATTCCGTTCGGATAGTTGTTTGTTCTCAATAATTTCGTGACAGTGTTAAGTACTTCGTGCTGGTATTCTACTGAGGTTAAATTTAAAACTCTAAAGATTAAATTTCTTGCTATATTTAGTAGTTGTGTTTTTGGATGACTTGAGTTATAATTTAGATATCGACTGCTAGCCGTTGGTTTTTTGTACCATTTAGTTTTAATGGCACCATCTGTACTACGTACCAATGTCATATCTAAATAAGGGAGAATATTTTGATTCTCAACTTCCACGGTAAATTGTAAATTTGGATTGTAACTGTTAAATATAGCAAGGGTGTTATCAACTTCATCTTTAGGTACTGCCATAACCAGATCGTCCACGTACTTTTTAATAAACGGAATCCTGAATGGTAGCATTGGTATGACCGCATTTAACTAATCACATAGCATTTGTCTACATTTAGCATTAAATCATTCTCATTACAAAAATTCTGCAATCGCAACAAATCTTCCTGAATCAAAGTACAGTCTGAAGTATTCGAGATCGTTTTATAAATTTTTAAGTCATCAGCAAATAACATAAATTCAGTATTAATGAAGCACTCTGAAATTGTATTTATATAAATATTAAATAAAAATGGTCCTAAATGCGAGCCTTGAGGTACGCCAGAAGTAACGTTAATCAGTCTTGATTTGAAACTATTGCAAAAAACCAATTGAGAACGATTTTTAATGTACGACTCGAACCACCTCAATAATGAACCATGAATACCATATTCGGATAGTTTAGATATTAATTTGACATGATTGACACGATCAAAAGCTTTTCTGAAATCATTGTATATAGTATCGACTTGAACTCCATCAATTGCATTAGCTACATATTCAGTGAAAGGGATCAAATTGTTAAGAACTGACTTTTTACTACAGAAACCAGTTTGTTGCTGAATAATAACTTGACTGAAGTTTGACTTTATTTTATTCAAGATTAAACTATCAAAAATTTTACTAAACACCGGCAAAATGGAAATCGGTCTGTAATTACTCACATTTCTCTTATCTCCCGATTTATATATTGGGGTGATATAGGATAATTTCCATATATCAGGAAAAATACCATCAGTTATTGATTTATTGTAAATTATGCATAATGGGCGAGTTAGATAATAAGCACAATTTTTTATAAATAAGGGATGTACATTGTCAGGACCACAGCCTTTATTTGTATCAATAGTACTTAATTTATAAAAAATTTCTTCCTCAGAAAGACATAGATGTCCTAAATTAATTGAGTTTGCCATACTGTCAAGGGAAGCGTTAGAATCATCATAATTATTGCCAAAATCCATGTATACTGATTCAAAATAACTAGCGAAAAGATTACTAATATCATTACCAGAAAAGACGTCATCATTGTAGTACATTGAATTAGGTAAACAGTTGTTCGACCTTAATTTTTTTGTGTGATTCCAGAATTGTTTTACATTATTTCTAAGATTATCTTCTAAATACTTGACATAAGCTGAATAATTATTTGACATTAATATTTTGGTTCTTTTACGGAGTAATATAAAAGAATTATCAGCATCAATATCACCGTAACATTTCCATTTTTTATGAAATTTATTTTTCTCTTTTATCATTTTTATTAAAGAATTAGAGTACCATTTAGGATATTTTGTATTTCTTTGAGAGTATAAAGGGCAATACGTTTTGAGTAAACTATGAATTAAATCATAAAACAGTTCAACAATTTCATTTATACTCTTATTACAAAATTTATCATCCCAATTGATAGCTGAGAGTTTATAAATTATAGTTTCATAATCACATTTTTTATAGTTGTACGCAAGAGAACTGTGACAATTTAAGGGTTTAAAATTATCAACAGAAAAATAAATTTCAATAGCTGGATGGTAAGCATCTAATACACTTAATGGATACGTAGAATTAACAACAACATTAAAAGAGGAAAATATTAGATCTAAAAGAGAACCGTGATTATTGGGAACATTATTATATTGTTGTAGATTACACACTGAAATGGTATTAAGTAATTCGAAATGAATGTCTGATCTTCTAATAAAGACAGGGGTTAATGCGGTATCTTGGGTTGGAGTCCATGTTATTCCAGGGAAGTTGTAATCTCCAAGGACAATTGTGTTAGTTCCACAGAAACGTAGAGACACATCGCAAATTTTATTAAAATGGCTGGAATATACTCTAATGTCACTTTGTGGTGGAATATATACACAACATATATGTATTTTTTTATGATTCGAGCTAATTAATGACACCCAAATGTCCTCTGCTGAAGAACACCACTCTAAATGAACTTTTGAATAAAACTTGTTGGAGACTAGAATCAGGACACCACTACCTTGTTTTTTATTAGGATTTGCGCGATCACGTCTGTAAACAGTGTATTGATTTAGATCACATATTTCACTGTCATTTATGGAATTATTTAACCACGTTTCAGTTAAACAGATCACATCAAAGTCACAATTAGCGATCTCATTGTACAAATTAATTAATTTTGTTTTTAAGCCACGAACATTCTGGTAATAAATACTAATCATAATTTATAGTGGACAATTATAAATTTTTATATGAAGAAATTATTATTTAAGTTTAGCCAGGTCGTTCTCAGTATTTATCATTAAAATTGGAGAAGATTCGCTTTTCCGAGCATAAATTTTACTGTTTCTTACCCAAATGAATTTAAAACCGCACTCTCTAGCATTTTCTTTAGCTTTTTTAAGTAATAATTTGTTTGTCGGGCTCAGGTGATCATTCACAAAGATTTTATTATTTTCAGTAAAATTTATTTTATCTGCAGATAAGTTGGTATATTTTCGAGCACAGGCTAAAAATCGGAAAAAAATTTAAATAAAAGATTAACTTTAGAAATGCTATATATCATGTCAAACAAAAATAATGTAAATTTAAAAACAGATACTTCAAATCTAAGCACCATTTACAATAATATTTTAAAGTCAAATCTAAAAGTCAAATAAATGAAACTAATGTAATTTCTAGTCAAACTTGTGTAATATGTAAATTAAGTGTAACCTTGTAGCTAATTAGTTTTAAGTAAGATTTCTCCATTTTTGTTAAGTACGATGTCCGATTTTAATTATTTATTAATTATTTATTGTTTTAAAATGTTTTTATCTTTGACAAATTTATTTTTAATGTTTTGACTTTCACGTAAGTAATTGTTATATGTTAAACAAACTTTTTTTTCTGTTGTTCTGTAATTAATTGAAAAATACTATTTGTAGCTCCTGAAGAAGACCCAAGTGGGGTAGAAACCGGTAGAGGTTGGAATAAAATTTTTAATTTGTGACTGAAATCCAGTAATTGTTTTTATTTCAATACCAATCACAGTCAAGAAGCGTACATATTATAAACCTAATATTTACACCAATAGCCATTGTTTTCAATAACAGCTTCTACTCGCCGCGGCATCGAATTAATTAAATTCTAGCAGTACTCGCTTCCATGCAGATCCTCCCACACGCGGAGAACATTTTGTTGAAGTGCAGCCTTCGTTCGGACATTTCCTATCCCTCTCTGGACCGTTGTCGCCCACACGTTTTCGATGGGGTTTAAATCTGGTGCTTAGCAGCCCACTGGAGTAAAGTAATTTCCGGGTGATGATTTTACAATTCTTACGGTATGATCCGCAGAATTATCCTGTACAAAAAAATAAGATGCGATCAGGAATTATCATCCTTACTGATGGCAACATGACTTCCTCCAAGATTTCTAAGTAGTAGGCCGCATTCATTTTTCCGGATATCTCCACTAACTTACCAGGGCCCCAAGACGCCATCCATCCCCAAAACCCGACGCTTATTCTACCACTCTTTCTGAATGGAACGACGTGTTGTGAGTGAAGACGCCAGTTGTTTGGTCGCCACAGCAGCTTCTTGACGTCTTCGTCTGACGAAAATACTTTTTCGTCAGAAAAAATAACTGTATCCCAATTGAGATCTGTATTTATTTCACAAAAATGCAGCCTCGCTCGCAAATGATTTGGCATGAGCTCGACTTTAGTCGCAGCCTTCCTACAATGGATCCCTACTTCATGAAGCCGTCTCCTGATGGTTAAAGCAGAAGCATTAACTCCCAGTTTCTGCTTTAGCTCTGCAGAAGGACAAAAGGGAGTCTCGCTGCGCCCCGTTTCGTCGACGATTTTGTAGGTGAAACGGGCCACCATTTCTATATCGTTGAAACTAACGCCAAACTGATTTTCACTGAAATATAAAATATTTATATTAGATTAACTGTAAAGAATATTTACCTCCCACAAATACCGGGTGTCAATTTTTTTTTTGAGCTATAGGAAATACAATTTAAATACTTTAATTACACTCTAAGTTTTTATCTATTAATTTTAGAGCAATAGTGTAAATAGGTAAAATGTTCAAAATTAAGAACCTTCGCGAACCGAGCCTAAATTTATGGATGTGATATATTTCTGTCAAGAGATAGACGTAAAATAAAATACATAATTTTTAACTATTTCTAGAGTGCCATGGGAAACAAAATATACAAACAGTCTTATTATTTGAGTTTGACAAATGATAATTGGAATAATTTGAATAATTATTTACTGGTTAAATTTTTAAATAAGGACAAATTTTATAAATGAAAAAAATACTTACATCAATCTGAAGATTTTCTGCAATGTCGCCCTGCTTGCCATAGAGCAATTATTCTTCCGCTCTTCTCCAATGAAATTTTCGCCATCACAACACAAAATATTCTAATTGCTCAACAACTGAACCACGAATGAAAATTACATTTAATGTAATCTATTTATACCTAGTTCGCGTACTTAAACATAAATTGGGGTAAGTAAATATCATTCATTTCAGTTTGTAAATTCCACCCTTTCCAAACAACAGCGGTTGCTTCGACCACTTTCAAGTTAATGCCTACAAATGATTATTGAATATTGGTTACACTAATCTTCTTAAAATGGTGTTAATATTTTGGTATTTTAGAATATATTAACTTTATTTGTTCGCTGCACTCAAAAGAATTCATTTATGATTTTAAATTGTATTTTATAGCGATGAGTTCACTAATTCTTTTAGATCTTTCAACATTGAGTATTAAACAGATCCTTAAATGTTTGTTTCCATGTAACATTGTAGTATTAACAATATATTTAGAAAACAAAATGACAGCTAGAACAAAAAGTATCATTTGAGCTATGATTTCGATGCGACATTTTTCATTTATTCGGCGAATAATTTATTCGGTACTTTATTCGAAAATGGAAATATCGGCCCTTATTTGTATTTATATAGATAAATGTTTTATTTTAAGTCATAAATATTTGATGTTAGATACATTATATTATTATTATTAGATTTCAAGAAGTTTGGATCCTCATTGAACTTGTGTATAGCATTCAATATTCACTTGTATTTTGCCAAATATTGTAATATCTGAAGCGTGAAATTTTATAATCTCTACAAGGTGTTTACCTGCTCAGGTAAACAATGGATTATATATCTGTGCTTCATTTCGTATCGTTTATCTTTCTCTTTCGACTAGCAAGAACGTTTGTCGGTTTTTAGACCAGTTTTGGTACCTTTGGAGGGGTTATTGGGCATAATTTCTGAATAATACTGTACATATAATATACTGAATCATATTTGAAATAATTTGTAAATAATTTTAATCTGGTAAACAATTAATATAAAATTTTCAAAACTACGGTAGACTGTTGGCATATTTTATATCATGTAAATACTTTAGGAAATAAATTGTTATATCCAGTTAACAACGTTGTTCTTTTACTTAATTCTTCTTAATGAAATCTTTTCCCTTAGTGAAGCACACGCTATTAAATTAACAATATTTTAATTACAACTATAATTTCAATGAAAGGAACTATAAAGTGGCATTATTTTTGTATACATCTCATTCCTTTTTTATATATTTATTACCCGATAAATTGACGAGGCGTTCAGGTTTTTTCATAATTTGATCCATCAGCAATAGCAATAAAAAAATCGATATTGAGAAACGTAATATAGTAATTATCGAACGCACACTTGTATGCTTTTATGAAAGAGAAAAACAAGCCTAAAACAGATATACATCGTGGGTTATCTGTCTTCGTCTAACACTTATTTATAGAGAGGTTGTCATGGGTTGTCATGTTGGGCGGTTGCTATGCGTTTTTTGAGCGGTTTACTATGTGACATGTTGCGAAGTCTTTTCCAAAAGTGATAAATAATATTTAACAAAGTATTATTCAATTATTTGAAAATTCCTTTAAATTCACATACATAATATTTAAACTCGTTTTTAATAATGTATAATTTAATTTTTATATTAAACAAATTATTTAAAAATTCTTGAACGTTAATTTCTTTATATTTTCTTATCAACTTTCTAACCGAACTATACGACAAAGATATATTGCCCTCTTTCGGCTCGCATTTCAATGTTAGTGAGCGTTTTGAAAGTACTATATTTCACTGATTGTAAGAGGTATGTTAATATAAATAACAATAACTGGGTTTAAGTTCTGTAAAAATTTTATTAATAATACGAAATATTTTATATTTCACCTGAAGAAGGCAGCACTTTGCTGTCGAAACGTTGTATTATTAATAAAATTTTTACAGAACTTAAACCCAGTTATTGTTATTTATATACCATGAGTTCTGAAAGCTTTTTTCAATAGGTATGTTAATATTAGCAAAATGGTAAGTAAACAAATGGTTTTTAGAGATAAAAATGGAAGTTATCTCGACAAAAGTATAAGTAAAGCTCGTTAATTATGCGAAAATAGTCATGTAAATGATGTTAAAGAAGTTATTAGAAAAGATTACAATTTTAGATTAATTTGTGTTACAGTTTTGCGAGATAGTCTTGGAAACGAAAAAAATGAGAATCTTTATAAACCACGCATCACGTTTAAATTTCGTCCTACAATTTTATGTTCACTTTGTTATTAGAGTTCATTTTATATCTTTAGCTGCTTGCATGTATTTATTTCTATTTCCTATATCAATTATTCGCAACTGTAATGGCCAATGGCGGAAATACTGTACTTGTAGTAGTTTGTAATTTAACCACCAGATGAGGTGGTTTTATTTATTTTGCACAAATAGAAAAAGAAACGTTTTTGGCGTGATCTTTTGAAAAGTAACTTACTTGCTAATTTTTATGATATTCTGGTAATCCAGATGAGATTTTATTGATTCATATGAATATTTTTCGTACCGGACATCATTGTCGCTAGTTACTTCAACGTCAGTAGAGATTTCGTGGTAATCTCCTGCAAATATCCCACATGTTGGGGATCTAAAAGAAATTATCTTTGCCGCAAGGTCGTCACCACCCATATTCGCCACCTTCAAGACGTTGTCAACGGTGTGATTCTTCTGCTACGACTTACGATTCTCGACTTCGCCGTGATAGAGTCCGCTTGCCCAGTACCAGCCAACTATCCTGTTCTTCGAGTGAGAGATTCTCGCTGCTATCCACGCTGCTTGCTGCTTTCCAGCTAAGTTGAAGCATTTGATTTTTTTGAATATTTAATTTATTAAACATTTTGTTATTTAGGATTTCTGTTTCGATACATTTAGTTCACAAATTTGATGTTTCTTAGGTCCACATTAGTAATTACTATTCTTTTTTTATTGTAGTACGTTTACTGCGTTACCATTTACATTATTTTGTGATTTACGAGAGGATAGAGTGTTCTAACTGTTTATTTAATCCATTTTTGATTTTAATACGTTGTTGTTGCGTTACTGGCTATTTTTTTAGTTGGCCGTTCCACGACCTGCTGTAGGTCAACTAACGATTCACGTGACCGAAACGCAAGTGTGCGTACGGCAACTGTGTGTAGCTAGGTGCGACGTGTATTTCAACTGGTATCTGTGTTCATCGTTACGATGACGTACGGTACCAACGTTAAATTTATTTAATTATTTAAATTTTGCTGAAATTGTATATAATCAAAAGTTCAATAACCATAAAATAGTGTTACTTTTTATATTTTATTTATACTTGACTAACACTATCCTCCTTTCACTCGAAGAGCTTTTCACCTTAGATATCTCTAAGTTATCCGAGCAACTTTTGCAATTAAGTTGAGTGAGTGCACTGCACAATTATTGCACAGCACCCTCTTTAAGTTTAAATCCACTGAAGGGCCGACAACCTTATCTGTGCTGAATATTTCGTTTATTCAGCCTCCACGTGCATTAAAAGGTAAGTTTTTATTAGTATTATTATTATCACACAGAAAAACAAAAACACAACTGGAAAACAAATTGTCGTAGAAATTTATTTAAATGACAATTTTTTAAACGTTATAGTATAATTATATTAAGTGTAAATTTGTTAATACTTTCAGTAAAGAGGAATATATAGACATGATATAAGTTTAATTAATTAAAAATATTACTTTAATTTTTGCCATTATCTTTTCATTGGGCGTGTTATGCATTTCTGTAGTACAAGACTGTTTGACGGTTCCTGAACTTCCCACTGCACACACTGAGTTTTCCAGATGTAAATAGTTCGAATAGATAAATGCACTTTAATGTGGTTTTATAGTTTATTGTACACACACACACAGAAATTCGCGCACACACACACACACACACATGCACTCACACACATATTCTCTCAACAACACGCACGCACGCGCATACGCCCACATGCACGCTCGCACGCACAACCACAAACTGGCTCTTGAACAAAAAACTCAAGGTACAGATGACACTCGTGCTCTTACTGATAAAACTGATAATTCACTTCATATGTAAAAACCCCATATAGAAAAGTCAAATTGTCAGTTTGACATCGGATATACAAGGAAGAGAACTGTTTGCAAGTGAATAAACTTTTATTTAACTTCATCACTATGACAACAGCAATTTTTTTTTCTAAAAACATTAACTGTCATTAGGGTAACGATAACAAATTTTGTAAACAAACGTCAAGTTTTTGCAATTTTGAATGTCAATGATCAAATATGAATACAAAACTTCGTTTTGGAAGTGCATCAGCACAAATAATAAACTCTGCAATGATCATAGTACTTCAAAAAACACCGTAAAGCCAAAAAATTTGTTTGGCGACAGTTCGAGCAGTTTTGTCTGCGAAAATAGTAGTTTTAATAATTGTACATTTAATTATTACTTATTTACAATTTTGCAATATGTGTCTAATTGTTTTAATAAATGAACTTCATTCAGTAAATTATATTACCAAATACCACTCGAGGTATAGGTTTTATCTGGCCAAACTTTAATTTCTAACTCAAACGTGGTTGGTTAAAGCTGCATTCACATACAACTTATTGCTGTTGCCTTGCAATGGTATTGCTGTTACGTTGCTAGCGTATGATGTTTGAATAGCGACTACTACAGCATTTACGCCACGGAGGTAAAACTCATGTTCATTTTCAGTTGATTAGCAACAGCGCCGCCACATCTGCCTGGAAAACTACATTGTTTTGTACAGGTATAGTTTAGTAATAGGTAGTAAACAAAATGCATTTTGTTTATACTGTCACATTCAAACTTCAATCTGTCATTTAAAAAATGGAATCTTTGTGTTACTGATATTAATTATAAAATTAAAAAAGCTGTTATTCATGAGGAACTTAAAGCCACAAACCGTGGAGAACCTAAAGTAAATTTTTGAGACATTCTAAATATTATTTTATAATATAATAGATTTAATAGACTATTAAGACGATTTAAAATCATACAAAACCGTTTTTTTTTAAACTACACATCAAGTTCGATTTCAAATCTGGGAAGTTATTACGTTCTCCACATATGCATATCGGCATATTATTTAAAAAAAAAAATCATCTCCAGGAACCACCCAAACGTGAGCAGCTTATAGCATTCATTCATATTATCCAATTTATTTTTTGTTTCTGTACATAATACATACACACACACACACACACACACACACACACACACACACACACACACACACACACACACACACACACACATATATATATATATATATATATATATATATATATATATATATATATATATATATATATATTAGGGTGGGTCGAAAAAAATAGATTTCGTTCCCTAGGGTCTAAAATGAAAGAGTTCCATCCAAAAAGTTGTGGAGTTGTGTTGAAACATTTTTCTGATGAATACCCAGGCAGCACCGAGCACCTCAAAACGCCGTTTTTTGCACTTTTTTTAGATTCTGGCCAATAACTTTTTTCAATTTGCTTCAAATTGGCTGAATTTTTTTTCTGGTATTCCCAGATCAATACCGAATAAGTCAAAACGGATATGAGTTTAGGGGGGGTGCCAGCTTGACGTATAGGTGGCAGCCGACCTACGCCAAATTGTGACAATTTAAAATAACTACTAGGCTATAATTTTGTGCTAATTATGTGCTCTTAAAATTCAATAAAACGAACCGGAAGTGAGCGTTATTTCTAAAAGATTTTAACCATATTCTCTTTTCGACAAGTCTATCATACAGACGAAATCCAGTGATTTGTGAAAAATAATAATATTTAATCAATAATTACTGCTTTATAATTCTTTTCTAATAGTGTGCTCTTAATACATACTTAAAAAAAACGTAAGTTGTTAATATTTCTGGCAATTTTTCAACATTTATCACTTTTAACGACTCATGAATGAAACGATTTATTAAAATTTCATGAATTTCTTTAGGTTCTATAATTTTGTGATAATTATGTGATAATTATTTCCCAACTTGAATAATTTTATGCTACACTAGGGACTTAGTAAACGATGATTCCTTTATCGGGGGTGCCAGCTAGATATATTCTTGCCACCTAAACTATGCTATACTGCTGCAAAAATAATTATTGACCACAGTACAATATTGTGCTAATTATGTGCTAATCATTGTCAACTTAATTAATTTTGTGCTCTACTAGAGACTTAGTAAACGAAGATGCATTTATTGGGGGTAGCAGCTAGACATATACTTGGCACTTAAACTATATTAAACTGCTGCAAAATTAAATATTGACCATAGTATAATTTTGTACTGATTACGAGCTTTCTATGTGCATGAAAAAAACTGTACTTTTATTATATTTCTGTGAACTTAGAAGCGTACATTTCGTTTAAAAGAATGGCATATATCTTGAATGCACAAAATTGTAAAATATATTCTATTAAATAGGTACCTTTAAGCCGATATTTTTAAAATTTTAATAATTATAATCAAAAGTCCCTGTCGGGAGAAAAATTGCATATTGTTTGTTGAGTAAATTATTTGGAAGATTCGGAAAACACGAAAAGAACCCGATGATGTTCAACACAATGCGAAAAACGATTTCGAAAAAAATGTAAATAGCATTACATGACAATAAAACATATTGAAGCGTGTAAAAAATTTCTAAATCTCTAAAATCATTAAAGGTAACTAATTTTTTCCCTTTTTGTAAAATATTCCAAATTTTAACAAAATTTTCTAAATTTTTATAAAGTTTCTGAATTTTTATAAATATACTAAATTTTCCTAAATCTTTTCAATTATTATACATTTTTCTAATTTGACAAAATTTAAATATTTTGGATTAATTGGTATTAACTCTATAAATGAACCTGTTTTTTTTTAATTAATATAATTTAAATTTTACAAAAATAGAAAAAGTGTGAACTTATTTAGGAATAAGTCTCATGAATAGCTCATTTTAATTACTGGAAAAAATTATGAATTTTTATAAAATTAAAAATATATTATTATTTATCTACACAGTTAATTCCAATTAATCCAAAATTTTTAAATTTTGTCAAATTAGAAAAATATATAGAAACTTTATGAAAATTTTGAAAATTTTAGTAAAATTTGGAATATTTTGAAAAAAGGAATAAAAAATGAGTGAACTTTGATGATTATAGAGATTTAGAAATTTTTGACACGCTTCAACATGTATCATTGTTATGTAATGCTTTTTCCATTTTTCGCATAATGTTCTAAATCATCGGATTCTTTTCGTGTTTTCCGAATCTTCCAGATAATTAACTCATCAATCAATATGCAATTTTTCTCCCGACATAGACTCTTGATTAGAATTATTAAGATATAAAAAATAAAAAACATTAAGTAATAGAAGTAAACAATCTAATCATTGTTCCTGATTTTATATGGATTCTAGAATCAGCAAATAAATTCAGTTTTCTAATATTTTATTATACCTAACTGATAATATTATTTTATTTGTATAATTCTATTCAAATTCGGAAAAATCTATTGCGAACTTCTTAAAATCATAATTTTTTATGTCACCAATCAATATGCAATTTTTCTCCCTACACAGACTCTCGATTAAAATTATTAAAATTTAAAATATATCAGCTTAAAGGAAATTAATAGAAAATATTTTTCTATTTGGTGCATTCAAGATATATACCAGTCTTTTAAACGAAATGAACGCTTCTAAGTTCACAGAAAAATAATTAAATTCCAGTTTCTTTCATGCACATCGATAGCTCATAACTAGCACAAAATTATATGGTGATTAACAGTTAATTTGACAAGTGTTTATTTCAGTTTATGTGCTAAGTGTAAGTCTAGTAAACCTTTCTGATCAAACCATCATCATCATTTACATGATCGATAGTGGAGCACAAAATTAATTAAGTTTCCAAATGATTAGCACATAATTAGCACAAAATTATACTGTGGTCAATATTTAATTTTGCAGCATTTTAATATAGTTTAAGTGCCAAGTATATGTCTAGCTGCTACCCCCAATGAATGCATCATCGTTTACTAAGTCTCTAGTGGAGCACAAAATTATTCAAGTTGCCAAATGATTAGCACATAATTAGCACAAAATTATACTGTGGTCAATATTTAATTTTTCGACAGTTTAATATAGTTTGTGTCAAGTATACGTCTAGCTGCTACCCCCGATAAATGCATCATCGTTTACTAAGTCCCTAGTGAAGCAAAAAATGAATTAAGTAGGCAAATGATTAGTACATAATTAGCACAATATTGTACTGTGGTCAATAATTATTTTTGCAGCAGTATAGCATAGTTTAGGTGGCAAGAATATATCTAGCTGGCACCCCCGATAAAGGAATCATCGTTTACTAAGTCCCTAGTGGAGCACAAAATTATTCAAGTTGGGAAATAATTATCACATAATTATCACAAAATTATAGAACCTAATGAAATTCATGAAATTTTAATAAATCGTTTCATTCATGAGTCGTTAAAACAAAAGTGATAAATGTTGAAAAATTGCCAGAAATATTAACAACTTACGTTTTTTTTAAGTATGTATTAAGAGCACACTATTAGAAAAGAATTATAAAGCAGTAATTATTGATTAAATATTATTATTGTTCACAAATCACTGGATTTCGTCTGTATGGTAGACTTGTCGAAAAGAGAATATGGTTAAAATCTTTTAGAAATAACGTTCACTTCCGGTTCGTTTTATTGATTTTTAAGAGTACATTATTAGCACAAAATTATAGCTTAGTAGTTATTTTAAATTGCCATAATTTGGCGTGGGTCGGCTGCCAGCTATACGTCAAGCTGGCACCCCCCCTAAACTCATAACCGTTTTCGCGGTTTTCGTTGTAGCACAAAATTCGTAATATTGGTACAAAATTAGCACATAATTAGCACAAAATTTTGCCATTTTTTTTTAGATTTTGATGAAGTGGGGGTGCCAGCTATACTGACCTGTTAGCGACTTCAATTGTGAAAGATTACAACTACTCACCGGAGCTCCATGGCCCAGCGGTTAAGGCGCTGCTTCGGCAAAGCAGACACCCGGTGGAGGTCGTAGTTTTTCACAATTTATTTCATATTTACACATATTAAACGTCTCTATCATTACATTTAATATCTACAATTATATAGGTTATGTAACCTTGAGAATAAAGACATAAGAAGAAATTGTATATATTACGTCACTAAATAAGTCCGTAGGATGACATATGTATGGTACCACTATTGACAAATCAATATGATTTTGAGGAAGTACCAACCTTAGAACGATACGTGTCAAAATTCTATGACAATCTGACGTTTATGTCATTTGTTACAGTTGTTTTAGTAACGCTACTTTTGTAATTTTCACAACAATTGAAAAATCTGAATTTAGTGTGTTAATAAAGCATTGCTTTTTAATGGAAAAAAATACCGTTCAAGCAAAGCAATGGCTTGACAAATGTTATTTGGACTCTGCTCCATTAAGACAAATGGTAGAGAATTTTTTTGCTGATTTTAAACGCGGCCGTACAAACACCGATAATGTTGAACGTTCTGGTCGACCAAATTTGGCAGTTGTTCCAGAAAACATAAAAAGGTCCACAAAATTTTTTTGCGCGATCGTAAATTGAAGTTTAGTTAGATAGCTGACACCTTAAAGATATCAGAAGGCAGTTTATTCACCAGTTTGCATGAACATTTGAGCATGAGAGAGCTCTGTTCGAAATGGGTACCGCGTTTGCTCACAGTCGATCAGAAACAACAACGCGTCGACGATTCAAAGCGTTGTTTGGAGCTGTTTTAACACAATAAAAATAATTTTTCATGCGGTATATGACAATGGATGAAACATGGATCCATCACTACACTCCAGAGTTAAATAGGCAGTCAGCGAAGTGAACAGCAAAGGATGAAGACCGTCCAAAGCAACCAGAAACGCAAATGTCAGCTGGTAAGTTTTTGGCCTGCGTATTTTGAAATGTGAACGGTATTATATTCATCGCTTAACTGGAGAAAGGAAGAATCATCAATAGTGCATATTATATTGCATTATTGGTGCGTTTGAGTGAAGAAATTATAAAATAAAACGACCCCAAATGAAGAAGAAAAAAGTGCTCTTTTATCAAGACAATGAACTGTGCCACAAGTCGATCACAACAATAGCAAAATTGCACGAAGTACACTTTGAATTGCTTTCTCATTCACCATATTCACCAGATCTGGCACCCAGCGACTACTAACTGTTTGCAGGCCTAAAAAGAATGCTCCAGGGAATGCGATTTGGCTCTAATGAAGAAGTAATTTCCGGAACTGAAGGATATTTTGCGGCCAAAGATATTTCGTTCTACAAAAAAGGCATCGAAATATTGTAGAAGCGTAAGAATGAATGTGTTATCCTTCAAGGGAACAATGTTGATGAATAAAGTCAAATTTTGCCAAAAAGTTGTTGTTTCATTAGCCATCCTACGAACTTATTGAGTGACGTTAAATATAAGTTTAAGCTAAACTAATAAACAAATACTAACCGTCAAAATTATAAAAACCGTTGAAACATGGATCTATGTAATTTAAATTAAATGTTGAATGTTTGAGAGTATGAATATGATGGTGTAGAGTCAGAAGGAAACGGTACAATGACTATTCATTTTTGTTTTGCGTTGTTGGTTATAAGTGGTGGGAAGAAGAGATCATTATGTGTTAGGTGGTAAATTTTTAAAAATATTATGTTCTGAAATTCAGTGATGTCGTTTTTATGTTTGAGGATATTATATTGCTCTAATAGAATCAATTTAAAGTAATTAGTTTCTGAATGTAAAAGTTTTGTGCTGGTTAAATATGTTTTATGATTATTTTCTAATAAATGTGTACCTAGAGCTGAATGGGGTTTATTTTATATAAGTTCTTCAAATATTTTGTTTAAATTTCTAGTGCTTAGACTTATGTATATTTTGTCGCAGTTTTTGCATGATATTTCATAGATTTCACTTTTTTCTGTATAATCTATTTTTGGTTAGCTATTACGAAGAGGCAGACTAACTGGTTTGCTATTATTAAGTATTTTATTGAGATCAGGATGAGTTTTGTAGTAAGTGTTAAATTGTAGTTATTTACAATTTGTCTAATACTTGAATAAATGTTTTTGTAATATGGAATTGAAATGAAATTATTTGCGTTTGTTGTGAGTGGGATAATTTTAGTGTTTATTAGTTATTTATTTTTTAAATTAATATAAAGTTTTTATACATACAAATTGAAGTTTTTAAAAAATTATTTTTTTGATATTTCAGGGATATTTTGAAAAATTTATATTTTTGGAAATTTTGATTTTTTTTAGATAATTCTTTGATTAATAGACAGCTTAAAAAATAATTTTTCAATAATTATTACGCGAGAAGATGATAGAGGCTGCTTTGACTTGTAGGTGGATCTGTATGAGGGGTGTAAAGGGTGTTTGTAATGGTTTTTTTTGTCGATGTTAATAGGGTGTTTGTGATTTGGATTAGAGATTATATTGCGACAGTGTTTTTATGGGTTTTTTTAAGTTTAGTACGTGATAAGAATATTTGGGTGTTTAAACTATGCTAGTGTTATGATGTTGATGTGATTTGTACCATTCAGGTGTCTTTTGTAGATGCTAATGGGTTGTTCGAGATTTGGAATAGTGATTGTGGCTGGTTGAGGTGTCTAGTACGTGATTAGAATATTGTTGTTTTTTGTTTGAATATTTTCATGCTAGTACATGACTGGAGTATGTTTCATGTGTTTGCTTATAATAGGTGTTTTTCGGTTGTCTTAGGTGGTGCGTTAGCACGTGCCAAGTGTTATGATGTTGATGTGATTTGTGCCATTAAGATGTCTTTTGTAGATGCTAATGGTTTGTTCGAGATTTGGAATAGTGATTGTGGCTGGTTGAGGCGTCTAGTACGTGATTAGAGTATTGTTGTTTTTTGTTTGAATATTTTCATGCTAGTACGTGATTGCAGTACTGTACAGGGGTAGTTTTGATGTCGTGCTTCAGCTGCTATCATATGTTTATTTATTTCATTTATTTCTATGTGTATTTGCGTATCGGTTTTGTATGATTCTTTTAGCATTATCTGCATGAATTGTATATTGAGGGTGTAAAATTTTAAACATTGTTCAATGAGTGCTTGTTATTTTTATTAACTTGTACGGATTAATATTTGTATCCAGTTTGAATAAAAGGAGACAGAAAGATTAATTTTTTAATTCTATTTTGATTTATAAAGAAGGAATCATTTGCTTATTTTGTGGATCATATTTAAACTTAAATAGTTTTAAGACTGAGATCATCTGCAGGTTTATATGTATTACAGAAATGGATTTTTCGAAACTGAACAAACTAGGACTGCTATCAGACGTAAAGCCTATCAAAAGAATTTCCGACTTACAGATCAACATAGAATATAAGCTTATAGATGTAAGGCTGTTTCTACAGGCTTCGGAAGAAAGATTCTAGTGGAATGTGAAGAGTTTGTCTCGTACCTGCCGGGTCGATTTGATAATTTAACCGACGAAGAAGTGCGTAGCTTAAGAAGTTCCGTGCAGGAGAAAATAGCTTTAAAATTAACAGGTTTTCAGGATTATGGAAAGGAAAAAAAAACGTTTCTTGTAGATTTCGTAAAAATGTAACGTATATTATATAGTTATGTAAAATTTCGATAAATATGTTTAATAAAGCATACGCACTTAAACCTATATATTTACTTTATTATTGAATTCCTTAGAGCTTCTATACATAAACACCGATTTGTAATTCCTGTAACAGATTATTTGGAGATAATGATTCAGGTTCATTTCTGAGTTTAGCTTGCGGGCTAGACGATGGGTAATAACTTGGTGAAATTTGAAAGAAGCAGGTAGTTAGATTTCAATGCCGAGCTATTGTTATTTTGAAGGACCGCTTGTCGTCGAAATTACAGATCCAATATGGGATATTAGCTTGTTGAAGTTGGAAAAGAGTACGTATGGAATTAGAAGCAAGTAAGCAATACAAATTTGTCTTTATTAGTGCCATTACTACGAGATTTGGGAAGAAAACATTTGCAGTGTCGCGAGCCGACTAGACGATAGAAATAAGAGTTAATTATGGGATACTAGTTTGTTGAAATTTGAAAAAATAACATGTCTCTAGAAATGGTTTAGGAGTAATGATTGTAATACAAAGTTATATTTAAGTGGCTAATAACTTTTATAGGTTTCAAGACTTTATGCGCGTCGAATTGATGTTAGAACAAATTAAAGATTAATTACGCCATAGTAGTTCAAAATAATGTTTCATTATGTTAAAATTTTCTAGACTTTTACCCCTGGAATTTCAATATTATTATTATTTTTAAATGAACCAAGCTATGTTCGGCCAAGACTTAAAAATATTAGTTTATGATAATATACTTTGCAAAGTTAATATTGTCTGTTTCATTTCAAGATATGCCATTATGATATTTTCAATATATTTTGTGTTCTATTACTTTTAATCTTTCAGAAATTATTACCGTATTCAAGTTCCATTACTTTTAATCTTTTATTGATCCTCTTAGAAATTATTGGCTTGTGCCATTAATTTCAAATATTAAGTAACAACCTTTACTAATTTATAATTACTAGTATACAGAATTAAAATTATTTATATTTTAAAATATGTGTTTTACATAACATGCTATCTATTATTAGTTACTTTATTTAATTTAGTTTGAAAAATTAATATAACATATTTTCTAAATCGAAAATGTAAATTTGTATTGAGAAGCTAATTTGGGTAAATATTCTTAGTCTGTATTTTAAAATATTCACCAGATCGATAATGTCAACCATTCAAGACCATGAATATATTATAATTTGTGAATATTGACAAAAAATATTTAGCTTCAAACATTCTTTACTACGTTAGTAAGTAACTTTAATAGTAATTTTTCAATTACCGTAAAAATGCATATTTGAATTATATTTATAAGGTATAGAAACAATACTATTATTTCATAAATTCAAAGATATATCCAGTATAACAACATAAATTATGGTAAGTAATTTCAAAAGAAATTGTTGGATTGTTGTAAAATAAGTACATGTCTGAAATATTTTTATAAATACAATTTATCTAACTTATTTAAATGCTTAACGTTTCCAGAAATACTGATTCGGAATTTATGAGTTAATTTTAATTTTGTGTTATATATGATAGAGATTTTTATTTATTTTGAAAATAATAAAATTATTTTATTTATTACAATATAAATACAGAGTAAAGAATAATTAATAAAATACATATAAAGATATATAAATATATAAAAGTAGAGATTCTATATACAAAAATATGTTGAATATTCTCTCAGAAAACTTGCAATTTGGAAATGATAACATTTTTTAACACTGCAGCATTTACAAAAATAATTTTTCATTGGCTCTGTGAAAATGAAATTTTTCATACATATTCACATTAAATATGTATTTCTTTGTAACTTTCAAATTAATAAAATGTCATTCAGGTATAGTTGTGTTTTTTTAATAGAAAAAAATATTTTAAATTATTATGATTAATAGGTATTGAATGTAAAGTAATGGAACAATATAATTAATAATACTTCTGTATCTATATTTTGAAAGATATTTCAAACATGTGTATATATTTACAAGAATCCATCAATTTATTTTGTAATAGTACACACGTCTTTGCATTTGTGAAATAATACTTCTACTTTTATGCTTACAAATGTATTTCATACATATTTATTTTTACTGTAATTTAATAATTTTTTATTGTGAATAATTAATTGTATTGAATTGCATATTTCCGAATCATCGTTGAATTTAACTAATGACTGTATAAAAGGGTATTTCATTAAATTTCAAAATGAACCCTTTATGTTTGATGTGTTCATAACGACATGTCTTTAATTAAATTTAAAATATTGTTAATTTAACACAAGAAAATCGTCTTATAAAAGGAACCATGCTAGGTTTTTCAATATTATACAGTAAAACTGTGTCCTATGAACACTCTAAAACTTTGCTACTATGGCAGCTATTATGCTTGATGACGATATTATTTTATTATCGTCAGAAATAATGGAAAATGTAAGTTCTCCGGCTAATGGAAGCGCCACCGATGGACATAGAATTATCACAGATGTCTATACATCCGCTGGTGAGTCTTATTTTATTATATTGATTATGTAGAGATAATTTAAATTTAATTTTCAGAGAAGGTATTAGACAATAGTAAAAAGAGGAAGGTGAGACTTTTTTTATTTATTTATTTATTAAGGATCACTCTTTGCCAAATGGCTTAGAGTCTATTTATATTTATTTACATATATTGTAATTCATTATGTCAAGTTTAGGTAGCTGTTTTTCATGTCTTCCGCTTCTTTCCTCTTTTTTTGTATCTTTTGAAACCAGTTTTTCCCCGTTCCCCCTTCATCTAGTAATGTTTTCTCTGTTCTTTCTTCTCTTCCTAGCTCTCTGCAGAATAGTCTCATATGTTCCAGCGTTTCCTCCTCTCTTCCACACAGCCTGCACATACGATCTTCTATATTAAGCCAGTATTTATTAGCATTTTCCTCGTTTCCACAACGGAATCTTGCTATTATTTGTATGTTGTTTTTCTGTAAAATATATCGTGGTATTCCTATTGCTTTTATTTCCTTAAACCTTGTGTTATATGACGATTATTTAATTTTACTTTCTTGAAGTTGCATTTGGTTTTCCCAGTCTCTTTGTTGTACCGATTCCCATACACTCTCTTCATTTTGTCGTCTTCTTTCTATTTCATTTGTAGAGCAACCGTTCCTTTCATAGTATTTTTTTCTTGATTTTCCCCAGTTTGTTAGTTTGTTTTTGTCTTCTTCCCCTCTTTTGATATTTTTCCAGCACTCTTGTAGAATTGGGATTTCTATTTTTCGTACCCTTTCTTCGAATTTGACCGCCCTTTTTCCAGTCTCTATCCTCAGTTTTGCTATTTTCATTTCATCCATTACTATGTAGCTCGGCGTACACCTGTCTAGACCTAGAATCCATTTTGCATACCTCAGTTGTACATCTTCTAAGATTTGCTTTTCCTCCCATCCATACACCTCGGCTCCATACATCAATATGCTTTTCACGATATACTCGAACATCATCCATCGCACCCTCATATTGTTTTTGAATTTTCTTTCTCCTAACCCCCAAATTTGTTTCATTGCAACAATTGCTTTCCGTGTTTGATGTTCCAGATGTTTAGTCGGTTGATTATTTCTCTGAAACGTATAACCCAAGTATGTGAATTATTTTACTTCATCAATAATTTCTTCATTCCATTTCCAAACTTCTTTCGTTTCCCTGCCTCCTCCTTTTTTAAACTACATAATTTTAGATTTTTGTACATTAAGTGTTAGTTCCTTTTTCTTTAAATATAGTTGAAATCTTTTCATCATCGTCTTCATACTAGGTGGATCTTTTGCTACTATCACAATGTCATCTGCGTAGGCTAAAGACCAAATTTTCTTTCTTCCCATTACTATCCCGCCAGTCTGTTCTTTACTGAGGAAGTCTTCCAAATCTGCCAAGTAAAGTGAAAACAGTGTAGGGCTTAAAGGGCATCCTTGTCTTACTCCTTTTTCTGTCCAAATTTCATCTGTGTGTTTGTTGTTCACCTTTATCACCGAAATTGTTTCCTTATATATATTTTCTAAATTTGCGATCAAATGCCCATCTATTTCCATTTTCTTTAGACTAGTGAAGAGAATATCTCTGTTGACATTGTCAAATGCAGCTTTCAAATCAACAAAAAATGCATAAAGTTTTCCTCTACCATTGCAGATTTCATTTTCTACAATTTGATTCAATATGTAGATATTATCTGTTGTTCGTCTTCCTTTTCTGAATCCTCCTTGGTTTTCTGGAATCAGACTTTTGGATATTATTACCTCTTCAAGTTTCTCTTGTAGAATCATGGCGTAGATTTTGAACGACGTATCTAGTAACGTTATTCCCCTGTAATTTTCTACTTTGTGAGTGTCACCTTTTTTGTGAATTGGGTTTATTATACCTTTTCTCCATCTATCGGGTATTTCTGCTAAGTGCCATACCTTATTTATGATAGTTGTTAACTTCTCAATTATTTTGTCGTTCGCGTACATCCATGCTTCATTTGTCTTTTCATCTTCTCCTGCCGCTTTTCCTTTTTTTAGTTTCTTAATTTGTGCTTTGACAACTTGTACTGATATTGTGTCTGTGGTTTCTTTTGGTTGTTGATACTTTTCTACTGGACTTTGCCTTTTGGTCAGTTTGCCATCCAGAAGTTGGCAGAAATAATTTTTCCAGTCTTTTTCTGGTATTAGTTTTGATATTTCATTCCTATTTTTCCTTCCTTTACTTATAAATTTCCATGCTTCATCTTCTGATTTTTAATTATACAGTTGTTCTTCAATTTCTTTCTTTTTCTTTTCCTTTTGATTTTCACATAACTCTTTATATTCTTTTAATTTTTTTTAAATATTTTTCTTCCGTGGTTTTTCCATCTTTCCACTGTCTACGTGTCTTCCGCATTTGCCGTTTTTTCTCTAAACAGTTTCTATTCCAATAGTTGTTTCTAGTTATATTACCCGATTTTATCCTTATTTCTACCTTATGTGTAGCGTTGTTAACGTTATCTATTAATTCTTTTAATTCTTCCTCGGTGTTGCTCTGCTTTAAATTGATTTTACTTGTATTATGTTTATATGCTTCGATGTATTTTTCTTCCCACAATGATTTTTTTATTACTATTGGTTCTTCCTTCTTTTTTAGTATGTGGCTTTTTAGTTCTACGTGTAAAAGTTGATGGTCAGATTCAACGGTGTTTATTATTTGCATGTTTAATATATTTTTCCAGCTTTAGTTGTTTACAATTACATAATCAATTACTGTCCTCTCTCCTCTTTTACCTATGTATGTGAAGTCACCCTCTTCGTCTCCTTTTATGTTACCGTTTAGGATAGTCCAATCTCTGTCACCACATTCTTCTGATAAAGTTTTTCCTTCTCTATTTATTGTTTTGTCTTTTGTATACCGTTTTTTCTCGTTTTCTTGTATCAAAATTCCATAATCCACCTTCTTCACCCACTCTGGCGTTAAAATCTCCTCCAAATATTAGATGATCCTCCCTTGTTTCATTAATTTTTCTCTTAACTCTGTGAAAATTTTATTTATCTTTGTGTCGTTGTACACAGTCAATATTCTCCATATTTCTTTATTTATTTTGACTTTTCTTTCCATGATGTTCTCTTCGAAAGTTTGCTCTTATATTTCTTCTATGTGTTTTTTAATTCCTGTAATTATTCCTCCCTTAGCTCTCCCTTTTTTATTTACTCTTTTTGCAAATTTAATTTACCAATTAAAATCATTTGACATTTTCTTTTTCCATTTATTCCAGTCTTTTTCCTCCAACCAGGTCTCTGTTAACCCTATTATATCATAACTATTTAGTAAGTCCCAAAAATCATTGTCTTTTCCCTTTATTCCCGCAATATTCCAAAATCCTATTTTTACAGGTATCTTATTAGTATTCATGTGCATTAGTTTTTTGAACTTTTGACAAGATTTTCATTCTCATCATTCCATTCATACCAATCAGCGCCAATTTTAATTTTCCTGTATCCAATTTTTACTGTTTTGTTCAACAATTTTTCTTCTTTGGCCCGTTTTAAAATTTCAATTTGAATCCTCCTTTCGTTATACGTCATATCGTGATCTATATATATTTGCGTGCCTCTTAATCTGTTTTTATTACCTATAATTTTCATTTTTTTTTCCCAAGTATCGATTGTTGCAGACGTGTGTTGTCTTTCTTCATTTTTGCCTATTTTATGAGTATTAATGACTTTAACTTCTACTCCCACTTTGTTCTTTAGGAATTCTTCTATATCTTTATTATTGTTCTCTAATTTTACTCCTTTAATGACAATATTATTCTTTTTCATACCTTTTTCTCTTCTTTCTTCCTTTTTTTCCAAATCATTGACTCTAAGTTTTAACTCCTGTGTTTCTTTTTCCCTCTTTATATCATTTTCTTTTAGTTTCGTATTTTCTTCCTTTAGTTTTTCCAATTCTGTTCTAATTATAGTATTTTCTTTCCTTATTTTCTTTATGTCTTTCATCATTTCGGTCATCATGCTCTTTAGTTCATCCATGTTACTACTTTGATTCTTAATTGGCGTCCTTTTCGTTACGTTACTTCTCTTGGCTGCAGCTTCCTGTAGATCGCTGTCTCTTCTACGTTTCCCTTCGTCTGTTGAGTATCCTTCGTAATTTCTCTATATTCTTTGTTCCTCTTCTGTTTTATCTTCTATCTTCTGCCTTTTCCGTCCTAGCCTGTTGAATGCTGTCGCGCTCTGCACTTTGGTTTGTATCTTCGCTGCTTAGCTGAACCACTATTACAAGATAGATGGCTCTGATGTCTTGCTCAGCACAATACTGCCTTAATATTTTTGCAGTACCACTACTGACGGATAGATGGCGCCTCTATTCTTTTGTCTGGATTTCTGAGTTAAGGTTCCGTAAATTCTTTGACTTAACCTGCAAATCTTAATCTTTATTAAAAGGATATTTTTTCTTCTCTACCTCTTCGCCTCTCTTTCACTCTACTTCCTACTACTCCTCTCCACCCCGCTTACCGATTTTTCAGTTCGTTTACTCTTGATCTGGTATTAATAACTCCACAATCTCTCACACCACCCACACCAGCGACCTTCACTTGACAGTTGTGGGATTTGTTGAAGACGTGCGCTCATCGCGCGACCACTGGAGTTTTGCTCCTTCATTGCGAGTTATTTTCTAATTGTTTGTATTATTCATGAGTCATGGACAATTATTTGTGAACTTGGAAATCTTATGAAGCTGGAAAGAAATAGAGGTAAGTCATAAAGTACAGTGAAATTGCGAAAATTTACAATTGATTTCAATCAGATATACAGCAAAATGAGCCACCACTTAATCAAATTAGTATTTCATTAATCCTTATTTCTCTGTAGTATTTTCTGTTTATTTATTTAAACTAAAATAATAAATGTTTTTTCTGAAATATTGTTGTTTGAAATATAATTGAAAAAATGCAACAAGTTTTTGAAAGTTGACAGTATCGAAATTAAAGAAATGAAACGAAATAAAAAGCAATAATTTTACTCTGTTATTTATAAATATATTTTTACACATATTTTTATTACAATTTAGAAAATTTATTTTGAAACACAAAATATTTATTTGAATTTGAGAAATATCAGTGTAATTAATTGTGTCGCAAGTAAATATTTAGTTGTAAAATGAATAATTGAAAATAATTATATTTAGAAATATTCGAAGACGGCTATGGTACACAATAGACATGCTTTATAAAGTTTTACACTCTCTGTCTGCGGTTATAATTGTTTGATATATTTGTTATTTAGTATTAACACATAATAATTTGTAAAATTGTTTAATAAATATAATCAGTCTGATGATATAGATACACGGAAATTTTTCGATGTGTCTAAATGATTGTATAAATGGGGTATTTCTTTAAAATTTATTCAGATACAAGCTAATAATAGAGATTATTTGAATACTTTTGTATTGTTAATAAAGTTACGCAAACTGAAACAATATTAATACGAACGAATTAGGTATAGTAAAAACATTTTCGGTTTGGAAATATATTTCAAAATATTAATTTAGAAGTTTTACACCAAATTTACTTCTTAATGCAACTACGAATTTATTTAAATATTTAATTATTGTACTGGATATGTTTTTAACATGTTGAATTCATGTTTGAGCTATGTGTTTCTTCTCATAACAACTTCGATTTGGGAATATAATATAGTTTCTCTCGAAGTTATCATGGTTTAGCATGGTAGTAAACACGTAATAATAATTGTAAATCTGGTTAATTATATGTATATTTTGTATTTTAAAATTATTTTATACATATAAGCCTACATCTAATTAAAATTATTTTATATAAATACAAACTTCCATCTGATTTAAAATTATATTTCGTAACTACATACAAACAAACAATCATTGTCCGACTCATAAGCGTCAGCTGTCAAGTTTGAATAATTTTCTTCGTCATCGGTGTCCACAATCACAATATTGGGGAATACAACTGGCACTAATTCTATGTCCGGTGGTACCGAAGATCCATCTTTATCTTTTAGTGTTGTAAGCTCAATTTTGATTTTTTTCTTTTCCTCTAGGGATGTTGAATTATCCACCTTCCTCTTTTTACTATTGTCTAATACCTTCTCTGAAAATTAAATTTAAATTATCTCTACATAATCAATATAATAAAATAAGACTCACCAGCGGATGTATAGACATCTGTGATAATTCTATGTCCATCGGTGGCGCTTCCATTAGCCGGAGAACTTACATTTTCCATTATTTCTGACGATAATAAAATAATATCGTCATCAAGCATAATAGCTGCCATAGTAGCAAAGTTTTAGAGTGTTCATAGGACACAGTTTTACTGTATAATATTGAAAAACCTAGCATGGTTCCTTTTATAAGACGATTTTCTTGTGTTAAATTAACAATATTTTAAATTTAATTAAAGACATGTCGTTATGAACACATCAAACATAAAGGGTTCATTTTGAAATTTAATGAAATACCCTTTTATACAGTCATTAGTTAAATTCAACGATGATTCGGAAATATGCAATTCAATACAATTAATTATTCACAATAAAAAATTATTAAATTACAGTAAAAATAAATATGTATGAAATACATTTGTAAGCATAAAAGTAGAAGTATTATTTCACAAATGCAAAGACGTGTGTACTATTACAAAATAAATTGATGGATTCTTGTAAATATATACACATGTTTGAAATATCTTTCAAAATATAGATACAGAAGTATTATTAATTATATTGTTCCATTACTTTACATTCAATACCTATTAATCATAATAATTTAAAATATTTTTTTCTATTAAAAAAACACAACTATACCTGAATGACATTTTATTAATTTGAAAGTTACAAAGAAATACATATTTAATGTGAATATGTATGAAAAATTTCATTTTCACAGAGCCAATGAAAAATTATTTTTGTAAATGCTGCAGTGTTAAAAAATGTTATCATTTCCAAATTGCAAGTTTTCTGAGAGAATATTCAACATATTTTTGTATATAGAATCTCTACTTTTATATATTTATATATCTTTATATGTATTTTATTAATTATTCTTTACTCTGTATTTATATTGTAATAAATAAAATAATTTTATTATTTTCAAAATAAATAAAAATCTCTATCATATATAACACAAAATTAAAATTAACTCATAAATTCCGAATCAGTATTTCTGGAAACGTTAAGCATTTAAATAAGTTAGATAAATTGTATTTATAAAAATATTTCAGACATGTACTTATTTTACAACAATCCAACAATTTCTTTTGAAATTACTTACCATAATTTATGTTGTTATACTGGATATATCTTTGAATTTATGAAATAATAGTATTGTTTCTATACCTTATAAATATAATTCAAATATGCATTTTTACGGTAATTGAAAAATTACTATTAAAGTTACTTACTAACGTAGTAAAGAATGTTTGAAGCTAAATATTTTTTGTCAATATTCACAAATTATAATATATTCATGGTCTTGAATGGTTGACATTATCGATCTGGTGAATATTTTAAAATACAGACTAAGAATATTTACCCAAATTAGCTTCTCAATACAAATTTACATTTTCGATTTAGAAAATATGTTATATTAATTTTTCAAACTAAATTAAATAAAGTAACTAATAATAGATAGCATGTTATGTAAAACACATATTTTAAAATATAAATAATTTTAATTCTGTATACTAGTAATTATAAATTAGTAAAGGTTGTTACTTAATATTTGAAATTAATGGCACAAGCCAATAATTTCTAAGAGGATCAATAAAAGATTAAAAGTAATGGAACTTGAATACGGTAATAATTTCTGAAAGATTAAAAGTAATAGAACACAAAATATATTGAAAATATCATAATGGCATATCTTGAAATGAAACAGACAATATTAACTTTGCAAAGTATATTATCATAAACTAATATTTTTAAGTCTTGGCCGAACATAGCTTGGTTCATTTAAAAATAATAATAATATTGAAATTCCAGGGGTAAAAGTCTAGAAAATTTTAACATAATGAAACATTATTTTGAACTACTATGGCGTAATTAATCTTTAATTTGTTCTAACATCAATTCGACGCGCATAAAGTCTTGAAACCTATAAAAGTTATTAGCCACTTAAATATAACTTTGTATTACAATCATTACTCCTAAACCATTTCTAGAGACATGTTATTTTTTCAAATTTCAACAAACTAGTATCCCATAATTAACTCTTATTTCTATCGTCTAGTCGGCTCGCGACACTGCAAATGTTTTCTTCCCAAATCTCGTAGTAATGGCACTAATAAAGACAAATTTGTATTGCTTACTTGCTTCTAATTCCATACGTACTCTTTTCCAACTTCAACAAGCTAATATCCCATATTGGATCTGTAATTTCGACGACAAGCGGTCCTTCAAAATAACAATAGCTCGGCATTGAAATCTAACTACCTGCATCTTTCAAATTTCACCAAGTTATTACCCATCGTCTAGCCCGCAAGCTAAACTCAGAAATGAACCTGAATCATTATCTCCAAATAATCTGTTACAGGAATTACAAATCGGTGTTTATGTATAGAAGCTCTAAGGAATTCAATCATCATCATCAATGGCTCGACAGCCCTAAGCGGGCCAAGGCCACAAGTACCACGGTACTTGTCTCGTAACCACTCATCTTAGCGCCATCTGAATCTCAACCTGTGCGACAGCCTCTGTTTACAAATGTAAGCAGAGCGGCATCAGAGAGAAACGTAGGCCACCAAGATTACTTTTAAGATGTAGAGGTGGTTGGTCTCTAGCATCCGAGTGTGATCCAAGGCCATGATGTTTTTACCTTTTTACGACAATCACACTTGCCGGCCGGTAGACTTGAACCTGAGAACCTCAGATTCAAACGTCACAGCTTGCAGTGAACAGCGCGCTAACACACCGAGCCACCACACCGGCCAAGGAATTCAATAATAAAGTAAATATATAGGTTTAAGTGCGTATGCTTTATTAAACATATTTATCGAAATTTTACATAACTATATAATATACGTTACATTTTTACGAAATCTACAAGAAACGTTTATTCCCCTTTCCATAATCCTGAAAACCTGTTAATTTTAAAGCTATTTTCTCCTGCACGGAACTTCTTAAGCTACGCACTTCTTCGTCGGTTAAATTATCAAATCGACCCGGCAGGTACGAGACAAACTCTTCACATTCCACTAGAATCTTTCTTCCGAAGCCTGTAGAAACAGCCTTTACATCTATAAGCTTATATTCTATGTTGATCTGTAAGTCGGAAATTCTTTTGATAGGCTTTACGTCTGATAGCAGTCCTAGTTTGTTCAGTTTCGAAAAATCCATTTCTGTAATACATATAAACCTGCAGATGATCTCAGTCTTAATACTATTTAAGTTTAAATATGATCCACAAAATAAGCAAATGATTCCTTCTTTATAAATAAAATAGAATTATAAAATTAATCTTTCTGTCTCCTTTTATTCAAACTGGATACAAATATTAATCCGTACAAGTTAATAAAAATAACAAGCACTCGTTGAACAATCTTTAAAATTTTACACCCTCAATATACAATTCATGCAGATAATGCTAAAAGAATCATACAAAACCGATACGCAAATACACATAGAAATAAATGAAATAAATAAACATATGATAGCAGCTGAAGCACGATATCAAAACTACCCCTGTACAGTACTGCAATCACGTACTAGCATGAAAATATTCAAACAAAAAACAACAATACTCTAATCACGTACTAGACGCCTCAACCAGCCACAATCACTATTCCAAATCTCGAACAAACCATTAGCATCTACAAAAGACATCTTAATGGCACAAATCACATCAACATCATAACACTAGTCACGTGCTAACGCACCACCTAAGACAACCGAAAAACACCTATTATAAGCAAACACATGAAACATACTCCAGTCATGTACTAGCATGAAAATATTCAAACAAAAAACAACAATATTCTAATCACGTACTAGACACCTCAACCAGCCACAATCACTATTCCAAATCACAAACACCCCATTAACACCGACAAAAAAAAAACCATTACAAACACCTTCTACCCCCCCTCATACAGATCCACCAACAAGTCAAAGCAGCCTCTATCATCTTTTTACGCGTTTGTATCATTCTAATTAATAGATAAGAAATAATGCCATCTAAAAGTGACGTTAATTGTCGAAAAATGTCTTTTTTTGACCTACTCTTGACCAGTACGTTTATATTTTGGCCACTTGTGTTGTAAAGTATTCAAAATAAAATCTATGAAACGTCTGTTCAAGCTTAATTTCGACTTAAATTTATGTTAACAAAAGGTTTACATTTTTCGAACATTAACAAATTTTCCTTTGTTTGTTCTTGAGAACATCTATTAAATGCGACTTTACCAACATAATTACCATTTTAAATCTTTTTTCGTATTTATAATATCATGTTTATTTACTATTTCAAAATCATACATTTTTTCACTTGATATCATGATATTCTTCATTACTTTTAGTCAATGTAAATGTAACTTGACAATAAAAGAGTGTGGTTCCGTCTCATTTTGATATAATATGGCATTATTTCTTATGTATTGTTATGTATGTATGTATCTTCTTAAATTGCTAAAAAGTAGATTTTTTTAAAATTAATTATAAAAAATCCTTATGTGATTCGAGGAAGCGGTTTAAAGGATTCGAATAGCACAAAAATCTAGTTTTTCGGGCCTATTTTCTTGCACATGTGTGATGACATAAATTTAAATTTGTTACACGGTGTAATTGATTGGTGTGAGATGGGTGTGCAGTAGTCGGTGAAAATAAAAATAGAAGGCAGTTTGTTTTATTTTTGGGTTATCGTTTTAGTGAAAAGGTATTATGATGTCTGAAGAGGTTGGTTTTCTATAAATGGTGAACTCTGTTGTATGATTAAATTTATGTAAATATAGATCTAAAAAATAATTGTATTATTGGTTTCTAGTTCTATTGTGAATTTAAGTTTTGATAATTTATTGATGTTATTGTGAAAATCTTGTAAATCTGAAGTTGATGATGTCTTCTATGTAACGTTTTAAGAATATAATATAAAGTATAGTTAAATAAAATTATACAATTTATTACAATCAGCCTGCTTATTCCACCCATCATTATAATTTAAAGTAAATGATATAAAATTTAGCATACCTTGAGCAAATTTACTTTCAATATACATTTTTTGAATAAAACAAAAGAATATGACTTTTGCGAAAATCATTTGAAAACTTTAAAATATAATGGAAACCTCTTTTAAATTATATTATTCGAAATCGCCACTAAAGAACGCCAAACTCGTCATTATCAGTTCTGAAATCAGCATTAAAGTAAGATATTATACTATACGATTTTGAATAATGCATTGTTGGCAATCATATATTGTACATGTAGGATAATTTTGGCAAGTGTTAAAATAATAAATTTGTAAACAAAATGTGCAAAAAGAACAAACACATAATTTTCAATATTGACAGCTAGATATTTAAGTGCGTGTTTTAAATAATTTTTTACTTATAGCTTATGTTGGCCCCTAAATAGGGTATGTTGGACATTAAACGTAACATTTACTTTGATTAGTTAGTAGTATGTTTAAATCACTTTAGTCTAAAATAGTATTTAATGCTCAAAAAGAAAAACAATTTTATACTTCAAGCGCAAAGATATAATTTTCCTCAATATCTTGCACCGACATTTATACTTAATTCCGTTGGCCTTATTTATTTAGCAGATATCTGATCATTGCATTATTTAAATTATAGTTATAAATATCTCAGTACCATTAGCCCAATTTTTGTAATTTTCGCGCAACGTAAATTGTCTGTCGACGCTCATGGCGGGCGGATATTTATGGTTGCGGAGGGGTATTTGCGCGTGTGTGTAATGGTGCTCTGATTAATGATGATTCCTTTCTACTTTCCGCCTCTCCTGAAAGACCCATTACAGGCGACGGGAAACGCGACCAAGTATACTAGCAAGCAGCCAGCTTCAGCAGGAAAATAATTATGTGCGACGAGGATTTAGTCCCGAGCTTTAGTTCATTGTCTCGAACAGGTTCTTAGCGAATGGATTTTGAACTGCTGATAAATATGTTCAATGCTAATACTGTCACCTACATTTTAAGTATATATACACGCATGTGCTTAAGAAATGAGTTCTCGTTATATAAAACGAACTTAATTTTGTAATTCATATTGGGAATTACTGGCGGTCAAATTTGATGTACGTGTACATGTACCCGTAGTCACCTAGAGAGTTATTTTTGAACTGACCTATTTGATAATATTTTGTAAATCTACTTCTCTTGACATTAGTTTTGCATTTTTGCACATTTTTAGAATTAATTGATGAACTGTACCTTTCATATTTTATTATACTATATTTCTATACGTGTTTTTTACTTTTAATTCGTGCTGATTAGAGTTTGTAATATAAATAGAAACCAACGTTTTTATACTTATAAATCTAAATTTGATTTTTTGATAATAATTCAGTATGTGGCAACTGTCATCGGAAAGTGCGTCGATGCCGGTTTACTCGATAACGCAAGTTAAGCAACACTGCCCATGGTCAGAAGTTGGATGGGTGACCGTTTTTCGAAAACGCATATTCGCGAACACTGCGTGCCGCTGTCATATTACCGAAAACGATAAACCAAGGCGGCATATAAAAAAAATCTTAATATGAAACTTTTTTGTCACCAAAATATTTAACAATCAGTAGTCAAATATTGTTAATTATAATTATTTCACAAATTAAATACTCATAACATCTCTGGCGCCTATAAAAACAAATAATAGACCCCACGAAAAATTGAGATCCGGAATTTATCAATATAGTTAGAGAGCTGAGCGCCAAAAAATGCAACAGTTTTAGAAAGGCTGATATTTTGATATAAGGTCTTATATCGGTTGTATATCAATAGCCTTTCGTCAGTCAGCCAGCTTTTGGAGGAGCTGGCGCGGGGGTGGCTCTGAAAATTAGTCTGTGGATAGTACGATAACTAACAAATTGTGTAGAAATGCGAAATATTGGGACAGATTAAAATATTTAAAACAAATTGCAAGCATTATGCGCCAGTTACAATAAAACGAGTAGGCGGAAAAGTTCATTAAATTGCGGTATCAAAAATAATTAATCTGTATTAAATAAGATGTAGGGATATTGGCAGTATTGTGATATAAAATTTGGATGCATAATTTTTTGCAGGACACTTTTTATTTACAAGAAACTGATTTTACATGTTAACTGCCTATGCCAACATTTACGTGGGACATACGGTATATGCACTACGAAGGACTTGTTTAATGAGTTCAGTTCTGCTTGGCGGAAGATTTGACGCATCGTATATCTCGGCATGAATTTTGAAAGTTTCTTCGTCATCTTTGAATATATAGCTTTTTGAAAATATTGCGAAATGAGCTACATTAGCATTCTTAATTTAATTTTTTTACCGTACAATCGACAAACGAATTCTTCCATTTTTTATTACCTCTGTGGTATTATCTTCATTTAATGCACTTAAATTCTTAAACTCTTTCTGGAAATCATCTGACTGCACCAACAAATTATATGGACACTTTTTTTTCCTTTTTCCTTAAAAAAAAAGTTCCTGCCTATAATTTTTACTCAAAACCGTAAATCGGTGGTAAACAGAAGAATGGTATCCTTGCTCACCATTTTTGATGGATGGAAAATTTGTATTGTTCTAGTTCAAGTTATGATTTTGACGAATTTTTAAAAATACTTTTACACGGGGCAAGAGTCTGCTCCTCATACAATTTAACATCGCCTTCTTTATTTTGCGCAAATCGCGCAAATAGGATGCGCACTTCCTTCCGTTTCACTTTTATTTTAAACACTTTCGAACAACGCAACAAATACACTGCTCTCGACCGACGGTGTAACTACTTACATACAGAATTTTGCTAAAAATCTGTGAGTCAATTTATACCTACAGTTACCGAAAACCATATTTATTTGCTCTAAACAAAACTTCACCCTGTCAAAATAGCTACTTCAGAATCCATCAAAGAAATGTCACACAGATTTTTTTTACCTTGGAAAGCAGCCTCTACGGTTTTTTTTTTTTATTATAGCAGCGATTCAGAAAAAATAGTGTCTTAATTTTTTAAATTTTAATTAAAAAACCATACTGAAAGTAAATATTTAAAAAAAGAGTTAATGCGCTTTTTGTATTCAAATTGATACTGAATTATTTTTTATTTATTTTAAATCTCATAAATTACTCGTTCTACAATATAGTTTTACAAACCACATTTCTTTCCCGTGCTTTATTGAAATTAGTATCAATTTTATTAATAAATATAATCGACCCGCGCCAAAAAGCGCGCTTAATAAATTGAACGCACAGCGCGCCCTTCTCATGACTGCTGACGGCGTTGGTCCCACCAAAACTGAGTGACTATGTTTTTCTTGTTTAAAATACTATGCACTACTTGCAGGTAAAATTTCAAAAAACACTTTCACCAACCAAAATTTTGATGAGTTTAGCGCGCTGCAGACGCGTACTGTCCCAATATTTCGCAGACTAACCATGTCCACACAGTTTATTAGTTGTCTTACTATCCACAGACTAATTTTCAGATTTTATAAAACAGTTACGACATACATGTTTTTTTTTAAGTTCGGAGCCACCCCGCGCCATCTCCAACTAAAGCTAATTATAATATCAAAATATCAGCCTTCCTAAAACGACGGCCTAAAAAGACGGATTTTACATCATCACAAATGTCCAAATTTATATTCTCTCCTACAGATTTTCCTTGAAACAAGTATGTTCCAATATGTTTTCGTATTCAAAATTAATTATCGAACCACAATATACGATTAAAACCGAATTAAATGCTGCTTTTTGTTGCCGCAAACACAAATTAAATTTTATTTCTGTACGCATATGTCAACTGTCAACTCATTAATGTCCGTGAAAAGTTAAAATCAACCAACATTCATACGTTGTGGGTCCGTTGTATCAATTCTTTGATTTCATTGGTTACGCGTCATCACGTATATGTGATCATGGATGCGTGTGGATGCAGGCTTAGAGTGAATTGCGCAAAATATTTAACAGTGAAATTGAAATAAAAATGTGTAGGTGTAGTTATTATATAGTATGTAACATATGTAAATACATACATAAATAAATTTAACCACTGATAGAACTCTTACGCATGGTTGCGCAAGCGACAATATACTACTTCCTGCTCTAAATACACTAATAATTATTTTCTTTGTCCATGACATGCCGAACACCACTAACCCAATTTGTGTCACTCTAAATTAATTCCTCAACATAGTGTTTTCTAACACTTCCTTTTAATTGTACCCAAATTAATTCGATTGCATTTAGTACACAGTAATACGGTGGTAATTTTAATATACTGTATGCCCCAAGTTTTCACCCATAGCATCACATAAGTACGTTTTTTTTTGTGCTACTTCCAGTAATTCACTTTTAGTATAGGTTTCTTCGAAAAATATATGATGGTGGTATAAATATTCCTGAAATTCTGCTTTAGTACTAGATTTAGTTGATATTTTTATTAATTGCCTGAAATGATAGCTGGCGTTGTCCATAATTATTACACTTTTATCTGAAATATTCTCACTTCTGATTGGTTCAAAAATGCAAAATACGATTTTCATGATAATATGTCATCTGCAATTTTTGAAAAGTGGTTTTGCGATAAATTAATACCAAATATTTCAGATAAAAGTGTAATAATTATGGACAACGCCAGCTATCATTTCAGGCAATTAATAAAAATATCAACTAAATCTAGTACTAAAGCAGAATTTCAGGAATATTTATACCACCATCATATATTTTTCGAAGAAACCTATACTAAAAGTGAATTACTGGAAGTAGCACAAAAAAAAACGTACTTATGTGATGCTATGGGTGAAAACTTGGGGCATACAGTATATTAAAATTACCACCGTATTACTGTGTACTAAATGCAATCGAATTAATTTGGGTACAATTAAAAGGAAGTGTTAGAAAACACTATGTTGAGGAATTAATTTAGAGTGACACAAATTGGGTTAGTGGTGTTCGGCATGTCATGGACAAAGAAAATAATTATTAGTGTATTTAGAGCAGGAAGTAGTATATTGTCGCTTGCGCAACCATGCGTAAGAGTTCTATCAGTGGTTAAATTTATTTATGTATGTATTTACATATGTTACATACTATATAATAACTACACCTACACATTTTTATTTCAATTTCACTGTTAAATATTTTGCGCAATTCACTCTAAGCCTGCATCCACACGCATCCATGATCACATATACGTGATGACGCGTAACCAATGAAATCAAAGAATTGATACAACGGACCCACAACGTATGAATGTTGGTTGATTTTAACTTTTCACGGACATTAATGAGTTGACAGTTGACATATGCGTACAGAAATAAAATTTAATTTGTGTTTGCGGCAACAAAAAGCAGCATTTAATTCGGTTTTAATCGTATATTGTGGTTCGATAATTAATTTTGAATACGAAAACATATTGGAACATACTTGTTTCAAGGAAAATCTGTAGGAGAGAATATAAATTTGGACATTTGTGATGATGTAAAATCCGTCTTTTTAGGCCGTCGTTTTAGGAAGGCTGATATTTTGATATTATAATTAGCTTTAGTTGGAGATGGCGCGGGGTGGCTCCGAACTTAAAAAAAAACATGTATGTCGTAACTGTTTTATAAAATCTGAAAATTAGTCTGTGGATAGTAAGACAACTAATAAACTGTGTGGACATGGTTAGTCTGCGAAATATTGGGACAGTACGCGTCTGCAGCGCGCTAAACTCATCAAAATTTTGGTTGGTGAAAGTGTTTTTTGAAATTTTACCTGCAAGTAGTGCATAGTATTTTAAACAAGAAAAACATAGTCACTCAGTTTTGGTGGGACCAACGCCGTCAGCAGTCATGAGAAGGGCGCGCTGTGCGTTCAATTTATAAAGCGCGCTTTTTGGCGCGGGTCGATTATATTTATTAATAAAATTGATACTAATTTCAATAAAGCACGGGAAAGAAATGTGGTTTGTAAAACTATATTGTAGAACGAGTAATTTATGAGATTTAAAATAAATAAAAAATAATTCAGTATCAATTTGAATACAAAAAGCGCATTAACTCTTTTTTAAAATATTTACTTTCAGTATGGTTTTTTAATTAAAATTTAAAAAATTAAGACACTTTTTTTTCTGAATCGCTGCTATAATTATCGGACTCTTGGTAATTTTCTTCGATGTTCTCGAACTCAGCACCTGTAAATAAAATTTTAAATTTTGCGGACTAGTTCATAGTATTTAAAAAAGGAAAACATAGTCTGTCAGAGTTAGACTCGGATTCCGGCAGCAAATTCGTCTCCTTATATACGACAAACCTTGTGTTGGCAGAGAACCGTTATCATGGTAACGGTACATTCAGTGGCGTCTTCTCCATGCAAGCAAGGCAAGCAGTGCTTGCCTTTATATTTTATAATTTTTAATATATTTTAACAATATATTTATTTATAATTATTTTTTTAGAATTTTAGTATTTCGAAACAGAAATACTATGTTTAAGATTGCCTACCGCATCGCTAATGTAATATGAGTACATTAAATGACATACGAACTATTAGAATTTTACCCTGTTGTTCAAAACCTGCAAGCACAACTTCGAGTGCTTTCGCCGCCCATGTGTACAGTATACCGAACATTGTCGAACACGTAGCTTTCTATACTGGAAATAATGCGCCGTAAACGTTCAGTTAAAAGCAGTTTTTAAAGTGCTTCTATGAAGATTATTTACTAGTAAAAATTAAGAAAGGATAGGATAGAAGTAAATTTTATTTATATAGTATATTGATGCATTAAATTGTTATAAATAAATTTTGAAAGTAAAAATAAACCATTATTTTTATAGAATGAACGACATTTGTGCAATAAAAAAACTTGCTAGCAAAACATTTCGGTAGTTGAAGAAAAAGCTTTCATTCCAAGTGGTAGATCTGTTCCTCGTATGAAGTTATTAACAATTATTGTTCAAAATGCAATAAGATATTTACATTATTTTTCACAATTTTTTTTTCTTCTATTTGTCATTGCTTGCCTTATTATAAAATCCACGAGACGCCACTGGGTACATTTTTTTTTAACGCGAGGCAGATTTCGAAAACGTTCTAGAAATAATTGTGTGGCATTTATTTGGTAAAAAAAACCGTAGTGAAAAGAAAAAAAACAGACAAAGAGCTTAATCCTGGAAGGGCAGAAGAAGATTAAAATTGGCGTAAAATACTTGTACGTATAGCGTGTTCGAATTTGCCTGGCGATTGACTTGACTTGCTAATGGGATAAGCCAGCCCTAGCCAGCGGGGTGCAAGTTTGTCTGATGTTCAGGAGTGGATTATTATAATTTTTGGCTTAGATGCTTCAAATCTCAGAAATTTTTAATACGATTATCTTTTCAATTGTTTCCCCGAAAACTGTTAAGTACGATAATTTTATACATATATACCTTCAGAAAACGACATTTAAAATTCATTGTATTAAAATTTTTCATATTTTGATATTACTTGTGTCTGTTTGTGTAAAACTTATTTGAAAATATTATTCAGTACAACCCTGTAAAGTAGTCCCTCATACATTTTTTTAATCCTCTTATGGAATACCTGCTGAGAAACACTAATGGAATCAATCGCCAGGCAAATTTGTACAAGCTATACCTGTATAATGTAATATGTTTAATATATTTAAATCAAATATAAATATCAAATATGCAAATTTAGTTCAAATTAAAAGTAACCCTCATAAACAGTGAGTTTTAATTATTAACTTAAACAAAAACTACGTAGTTTCATAGCTCCCATGGTATAATAAAATATATTATTGGCCTTTTCAATACTAGTAATATTCAAAAATTCTTTTAAATCTATTGCGTTGTTAATATTTTTTGTGTAGCTCTTTATAAAATTATTTCTAAGCGGGGCGTAGATTGGGCACTTAATGAAAAAGTCGAAAATGTCTTCTACATCATTTAAATTACAGATTGAACAAACATTAGTTGCGTCTAGCTCTAGATCATATCTGATAGTCTTATAAAAAATTTTTAATCCTCTCTTATTGCTGTCTTATCTGACATAACACCCTCATTGTTGCTATAGGAATTTTAAAGTTTAAATAGCTTTCTCTTAACGCGTTCGTCTTTAATTGTTCATATATTGCACTACATTTAGAAATTTCTAAATTATTTTGATCAGTGCGTTGCAGTGCTATAGAAAACTTATCAATAATTTCTATAATTACTAGTTTACTTAAACGTTGCTTTTTCCATATATTTTCAAATTATAAATTTATGAGGAATAATTTTAATTGACTGCACCAATTATATTCAACCTTGTTTGTATCTATCTTGTCCAATAATAAGAGTCTGTTATATAAGATTTTAGGGTACCTATTGTCCTCCATGTTTAATAACTTTTCCCACCATTTTAAGACTCTTTTCCAAACCGCCGCGGCAGTATGATTGGTACCGGTTTCCAGCATTATCATATGTATTGGGTGTATTAAGTGGACAGTGCAACAAAATTTAATCTGGCATTTTTCTATATTTTCTATTTGGTTAATACCTCATATTTCTGCTGCGTATAAAGAAATTGCTTTAGTGACAGTATTTATAGAAGGTCTACGTCCCTTATGGAAAATTAATATTTAAGTCTTTACCGTATTGACTGTTAGTAAATTTTTTGTACAGTAAGAGTGTAAACCTGATAACTTTTTCTGAACGTCAATAGGTGAGTCACAAAAAATTACCATATCATCAGCGTATGCTAACATCAGAAGATCATGTATACCATCTATGTTAAGTCCTTTTAAGTTTAGTGCCCTAAGATGATCTTCCATGTCATTTATGAATATTGAAAACAATAGGGGGCTTAATATCTCACCCTGTAATACCCCCTCAGTTATGTTTATACTATTAGAGAGACTTTCATTTATTTTAATACGAAAACTCGCATGTTCGTAAAGTTTTTGCAGTATTCTAATCGTTTTTGTACTAATACCAATAGAGTATAATTTAATCCAGAGTAACTCGTGATTAATTGAGTCAAACTTCGTTTGAAATCTATAAAAATACAATATGTGTTACATTTTTTGAGGCATAAGCGAAGATTAGCTATCATAGACAGACAAAAAATATTGTCAGTCGTGCTTCGATTTCTCCTAAATCCTGATTGGTTTTCACATAATAACCCATGTTCCTCAACCCAAATTTGAAGTCTTTCCTGTAACATTTGAGTGAATAGTTTACATATGCTGTTCATTAATGCAATTCCTCTGTAGTTTAATGGGCCAGTTTAGTCTCCTTTTTTATGCAATAGAAATAACTGAATTTGTGACCACGAGATTGGAATATTTTCGGTATTCCAAATGGTATTAAAAAAAATTTAAAATGTAGTGCTCCCATTTGGGTGATAAATTTTTATAGAATTTGTTCCTTATTTGATCCTCGCCTGGCGCTTTATTTTGTTTACATTTAGCTATGCTCAAACGGAGCTCATCTAAACTGAATTCAATATCTAGAACGGGGTGATAATGCCCGTGATAGGTTATTACAGAGGTTGTAAGAGGTGAGAATATTTGGTTAAAAGTTTTCCCACCGATAAAGTTCAATTGCGTTTGTATTCTTTGGTTTACTTCGTAAAGATTTTATTGTTTTCCAAAAGGAAATACTATCGTTAACATTAGAAAGAGCCAGTTTAATATTGTTGTCATATTCTTTTTTATATTTGTTTAAAGTTTGCCGATATTGTTTTTTGGCTGCCAAATATTCATCCAGGTTTAGGTTATTAGCACATTTTTTAAAAATTTTTAAGCATTGGGTAGCAGATTTTTTAGCCGGTAACATTCACTGTTAAACTACGGTTTGTGTTCTTTGAAATTGTTAGAATTTGAGGTTTTTACTATAGAAAGCATTCCTGATAGGGCGGCTGATTCTTTTATAGCCGAAATCAAATTTTCATTTAATGCATTAACGTCGTTGCTATTAAAATATATATTATTTAATTTTTCAAGGTTACTTTGAAATAATTGGTGGTTTGTGGCATCAAATTTGAATTTTATATTATAGGTATTATTTTTTGCGACTGTGTTATTTGTATTATTTGTTTTACTATCAGTACCAGTAAATACTAAGCAAATACTATGCGGAGATCCTGCTAGCGTATTTTCAATATTTAAAGTATTAACAGTCTCGATAATATTTAAATTTGCCCCAATTAAATCTATAGTACTTTTGCCCATCGTACTTAAAAACGTATACGAACCTGGTATGTCCCCTCTAGTGCGACCATTAAGTACGAACAGCCCTGCACATTCCATTATTTCTACAAGTTTTAAACCTCGACTATTAGTTTCGCTACTACGGGATACTCTATTCCCATATACATTTGTGTTCAAAAATATATCGTCTTCCACTTGATTAAGTTGCCCAATCTTACTATTAAAATCACCTGCAATTATAATTTTGTAATTTATATATAAATTAATAATAGAATTCAGCATTTCAGAAAATAAATTCAATGCTGTAGTACAATCTAGGTTAGGTTTCATGTAAATGTTACCAATAATATATTTACCATGACTGCATATTAATTCTAGGAATATCCACATATTTGATTTGTCAATCAAGTCAATTTTTAATGTTTTTTTATTACTTTTTACTAATATTAGCAAACCCCCGCTGCCCCTTCCACGATCCTTCTCTTTTATCGCTAAACTGTCAATAACATGTGAATTAAATTCATTAAGATAATATGGTAATATAGCAACAGGTGCAGTGCAAAATGTCTCAGATAGACAAATAACATCTGCCTTGAGGAGAAGATGCTTAGTTTCAATACTTAAATTAAATAAATTATTGTAACCATTAATATTCCAGTGTATAAAATTTAAATTATTTTTGTTTACTACGTCCCTATAATTCCCCGGAGTTGGAAGCTGCCCTTTATTCACTGGTGCGGGGCGGAAGGCAAACGTATCACTATTGTCACTTCGCCAATCGTTCGTTAGTTGACTCTCGAAAAAACTGCATATTTGGTAGAGTATTTTGATTTTTCAAATTATTTGAGCTTTGACGCTTCCCTACAGGGGTGGATTCATCGGATGAAAGGCTTCCTCTTCCTCTTTTTTCTGATGTGGTACCATGTTGTGCTGATGCATTTTCAATTTTTTTTTTATTTACCCATAGCGTATTGCCGCGTAATTTGACAGTTTTCCCTTCTTCCTTGCTTTTTTTCATCACGCTTATAAGAATTTGTCTTTCTGCTCTATTTTTAGTTGGTAGGTCTTCGTTAACGTATATATTCGTATCTTTTAAATGTTTACGATTTGTAAGTATTTCGTTTCTTAGTTTCACAGATGTAAGTGATACAAGAACAGGTCTGATTCTTTTTGTTTTACTATTCTGTGTACCAAGTCTGAAAACTTTTTCAATATCGGTAGTTTGAATGTTGACTTTTAATGTTTCCGTTATTATTTGGAAAATGATACTTTCCAGATCATTTTGTAACGTTTCTTTCTCTTTAATACCAACGAAAATAATGCTTTTTTGTTTCATTTGTTTTTCCAGTTTGTATATGATTGCTTCTTGTTGACTGACTTTGTTGGATAATATTTGCACTTCGTTTTCTATACGGTTATTTTGACCCATTAACTTTTCTACGTTTGATTTAGTGTTGCTTATATCATTTTTAATATCATCGAGTTGACTTACTTTGTTAAATATTACTTTTAACATAGATTTTTCATCGATTTCTAAATCCATCACGAACACGTTGGAATATGGTAGGTTAGAATCACCAATTTAAAATTTTCGTAGATGAGTTTTTGTTTAAATTACTTTTATAAACTTTTTCACGATTAATTGTTTAATTGGAAGCAATGTACTTTTATATACTTTAATAATAACTTCAATATATTTATTTAATTTCTTGCGATTAAACTAACGTCCACTCGGTACAAAATCAATGTTCTCAATTTTTCCATCAATTTCTTCAAAAGAATTACTTTCAAAATGCTGTTGACTCATTTTTAACGTAATTTGACAAATGACATTTTCCAAAGTTATAGGTCTGACGTTAATGTGACAGATTAAAATAAATATTAAATGTTCAATAATTATAAATAGTGACTGAAATTTACCTCGCGAAATATTCTCGTACATGGCAAATATAATCAGAATATTTGCCATGCACTTGGAATATAACTACTGATTATTCATCGCCATAATATATTTACTTATAAGTCAATAACGCGTCATCTATTCTGAACATCTATTCTAAATAATGGAAGTGGGTATACGGGTCCCGCCAGTATATTCCGTTAATATGACAACTTTCAAATGAAAAATTCTTGTTACTTTTTTTTTTGAAACAAAAATATGTGCATTTTTGTGCTGACGCCAAACGACGAATATTAACATTACACTTAAAGTCCGTCTCTATCTACAGAAGTACACTCAGGAAAAAAATTATATAGGCAATATTACGCGTTAATAGTTTTGATGAAGACGGTATTCCGTATTGTTGAGCAGTTTCGTTTCAACACCAGAAACATGAGTAAGCGAATTAGAGAGAAAGGTGACTTGTTTTTGAGCAGAAAAAGAAAAATTACAGGTATTTAACTAACAATGAATTTAGAACAAAAACATAATTAACAAACCATTTTATAAAATTCAGATATATAGTGGCCAATTTAATGCTTAATGTAAATAAATCACGAACATCACAAAGTAGAAATTTGTATGTATTTTATATTATTATTATAAAAAGCAAATTAATTATCAAACTTGGTTTTCAGAAACAATTCGTTTAGTGAGATAAATTTTTCAAGTAATACGAGTTTACGAGTCGTACATAATTTCTCCCCGATACAAATATTACTGAAGAAGAAAATGAATTCAATAATTGTTGCAACATATACTGTGTGTGTGTATATAGGAGATTAACATGGGAAATCAGTTTTTTACGTTCTTTTACTCGGTGTTCTAGCAGACAACAATGATTGTAGTTGTTGGATGTGTTTTGGTTTTCTCATAGAGTGCTTAATAAACCTTGTACGTTTGATAAACTTGAATAAAATAATGTTAAACACACAACAAAAAAATATAACAATGATAACACACAACACAAAATATTAGCTTAAGAAAATGATTTAGTTGACAGATTGAAGTACAAAACTGAACTCCACTTTCTCTTCAAAAAATTCTATTTATGGCAGTCAGGACTCACCCCCAACATGCAGATATCACGTTACAGCCCAGCAATGAAAATGGGGATGCTGCTCAAGGAACGTCTGGCGTACACGAGAAAAGACGCCGAAAACAAATGATATTTTAGGCGACCGTACTTAAGTAATATACTAATAAAATACTTTATTATATTGGGGTGATAACTGAACAGAGAAAGATGAAAATAAAAGTTTGGAATCTAGGTATGATCGGCAGATGTTGAACAAATTTCAAAGCATTAACATGCCGCCCGCCTTGGAACGCTTTCTTTCAATAAAATGATAAATAACAGTATATAACCAATGTACAAAGGAATAAATCTAAATCTAACTGATTTGCAAATCACTCATTTGCGCACTCAAGCGGAAGCACGCACTGTGGCTCGTTTCATTTCACCCTTCACTGTCTTGATCGTGGCAGCGCGAATGACGCCATCAGCTCCTGAATGCGTGGCGATGATGCGGCCCATCGGCCACATGAGAGGTGGAATATTGTCCTCTTTTATGAGAACAAGACAAACTCGTTGAAGGCTGCTGGGCTCCTGGGATCTCCATTTCGTCTTGCCTTGAAGCTGTGACATGTACTCCTTGGACCAGCGAGCTCAGAAGTGTTGTCGGAGGCGCTGCATGTACTGCCAGCGAGAAAGGCGGTTGGCAGGCACTTGTTGTAAGTCGGGCTCCTGCATGGAGTTAAGTGTGTCTCCGATCAGGAAGTGACCAGGAGTTAGACAGGAAATATCATTAGGATCATTAGATAGAGGAGTGAGAGGGTCTGGAGTTGAGGATTGCTTGTACTTAAACTAGGAAACTATACATTTCTTTGTAAGTTAATGCCGAGTTACCAACAACTCGTCGCAAATGATATTTGACCGATTTTACGCCGGTTTCCCAAAGTCTACCAAAATGTGGAGCTCTAGGAGGGATGAAATGCCACTCAATATTTTGATTAGTAATTGACGAGATAATTTGATTACAAGCTGTTTCATTTTTAAACATGTCATTCAATTCTTGCATTGCGCACCAATAAAATTATTGCCATTATCAGAATTGATTCGTGCAGATTTGCTTCGCCGAGCAATAAAACGTTTCATAGCAGCTATAAAGGTTTCTGTAGTTAAGTCCGTTGCCAACTCAATATATATATATATATATATATATATATATATATATATATATATATATATATATATATATATATATATATATATATATATATATATATATATACTTTGTTGCGAAGCATACAAATATTGAACCGTAGGCCTTTACTGTTTTGCTGTTTCGACGTTTACCCTCTCGTATAAATAGTGGCCCGAAATAATCCACACCACACGTTGAAAATGGACGTGATGGAGTAACTCTACTTTCAGGAAGGCTTCCCATTAAGTGACGTTCTGATTTAAGGTTGTCCTTGAAACAAGTCACATTTGTGAATTACTTCGCGAATCATGCTTCAGGCTCCCAAAACCCAATATGAGTATACAACGGCGGCTAACGTAGATTGAACGCCAGCGTTCATATGGCGCTCGAGTTCATGCAAGATTAAGAGCTTGACAAATTGATGCCTCTTGGGCAGTATGATCTGATGTTTTTGATGATATAGAAGATTGGAATTTCCTAATCTACCTCCAAGGTTGTTTGGCGCAACCAAGACGGGCTCTCCCACCAAAGTTCATCGGGGAGCAGATACCATCAAGAGAAGCGCCTCTCGAGATGGTATCTGCAGAATTCTCATGTGTTCTAACATGAAACCAATTGGTTGAATCAGATAGATTCTGTATTTCTCCAACTCGATTCGCGACGAACGTTTTCCATGTTTTGGCTGTCATGTCGCCTTAATCCAAGCAAAAGTGATCGTGGATTCGGTCCTGTAAAATATTTTATTAAATTTCGTATTGCTGGATCTGATTACTTTATCTACCAGACGTGCGGGGAGAAGAGCGCCACATAACTCCAGTTTAGGAAGAGATATGCTTTTGATTAGTGCTATTCTGGATTTTGAATAAAGTAAATTTGATATAGCAACGTTGGCACGCCGAGTGCAAACATGTAGCATAAAAATTTTGGCACCCAACGTGTGGGGCCACGTAGCAAATTTTTTTCGAACGTGAGGCCTTATATCACATATTTCGCATTGCACTACCGTACGTATAGAATTTGGCATTGTAGCTTTAACGTCTGCAAGTTGTTTTATTTCGCGAGTAACTTTTGTTTCATAGTATTGCATTTGTGAATATTCTTTTCTCTGTCACTCTTGTTATTCTATCATACTTTCTCTCTCTCTCATTCACTCTTGCTACCTTTATTTGTTTTATGAATTATTTGGTGGATATTTATTTAGAGAAATTAGTATTGTATTTAGTTGTGTTAGGATATATTTAGGGAAGTTAGTTTTTTTTTATCATATATTATATACAATGGAAGTTAGAATGGATGCCCATCGTCTACTTTCTGATGAACTATCATATGAGTTATTGCTTCGCAACATTCCCCATGCAGGTAACGTGTCTGATAAACCAATGATATGCCAATAGTATCGAGACAGAATCCTATGAACTGCCATTGGAATCGGCAAAAGAAGTTAGTATCTGTGAAAAGAAAGTAAACGAATTAGGGATAGCGATAGATAACTTCAATACGGAAAATTACCAGAACGAGTATGCTAAACTAAGTACGCGTTTGACCCATGTTTTACTGCGATTAAAACGTATACGTGATCCAGATCATAAGAAAATTGTAGATTCACTAATTAAGCGAGTTGAGAAATATTTGTTTGACGCAAAATGTAAATTTTCGGCACAAGCATCGGCAATCTTGATGGCTGAGCATGAGAAATCGATGCATGAACCAGAAGAAGAACCACAAGCCCCGCATCACTCAAGTTTACTGGAGGAATCTCCTGAAACTCAAGCTACGGTACCTACTGTCCCAGAATATAATCAGTTAGCACAAGTGTTGGATCGTTTGACATCTGTTTTGACTCCACAAACCTCCCGAAATGACGCTAACCATTCTTATTATCCGGTCCAAAAGTGGAATGTGACTTATGATGGAGAGTCTAACGTGTTGAAGAGCTGCGTATAGCTCGTGCTGTAAAGAAAGAGCAATTATTTCAGTCAGCTGTAGAATTATTTACAGGGAAAGCACTCACCTGGTTTAGAGCGAAACGTGACAACCTCTATGATTGGGATGCATTAGTACAATCGTTAAGGGATACTTTTCTGCCCTGCGACTACGAATACAACCTTTGGGATGAAATTAGAAACAGAACTCAAGGCAATGAGGAAAAGGTATCAGTGTTTATTGCAAATATGGAAGGTCTGTTTAAGCGGCTACGAAAACGTCCTAAGGATACAGAGCGCATTGTATATATTCGTCGAAATTTATTACCCTATTTACAGGTAGGATTAGGTCTGCATACAGTAGAATCAGTTGAGGAATTGGACACCATGTGCAGTCAACTGGAATCCATAAATACAAGAACTCAACAGTTTAAAGCGCCACCGACGGTCACTCAATCATTAGAGACGGATCTCGCGTATCAACGACCACGTTCTCGTATTTCAGCAACCGAAGTATCGAATGCACGCGCAAATAACCGAAATGACTTACTTTGTTGGAACTGTCGCTCTCGTGGACATAAAGCGGTCGATTGTCGAGAATCGCGTAGAGTATATTGTTATAAATGTGGAGAAGTAGGAGTAATCTTGCGTAATTGTCCTAAGTGTCAGGGAAACGGAAACAGGAGGCATTAAACGGTCGCGTAAAGTCTCTTTCCGTGAAAGCGACCAACTCAACACTCAACCAATCAGAAACACCAATCTTTCAACACACGTCAGTAATTCTGGACTATATTTTTTCGCATTTAGGTCGTGACGAAAGACCATACCTGAAAGTATCTATTTCCGGCACAGACTTCATAGGTTTATTAGATTCAGGGGCATCTCGTTCTATTATTGGTGGTAAAGGATGGGAAATTATGAAGGAATTTAATTTAGATTTAGATATAAGAGATACACCGGATTGTCTTGTGGCTAACGGAGAGTCATGTTCAAGAATCGGTTCGTTGACAGCACCAGTACGTTTGCTGGACAAAATTAATTTAGTAGATTTTCTTGTCGTTCCTTCCGTAAATCATACTTTAATTTTAGGATTAGATTTCTGGCGAATTATGGGAATCGCCCGGATTTGAAACGAGATGTATGGTACTTTTCGGCCAGTGAACCTGTCTGCTCGATTTCGGAAACTCCACCTTCATGTTGTTTGACATTAGAACAACAAGTAATATTGGACAATTTTCTGGAAGAAAAATGGAAAGTTATGGGTTCTTCGTTAGGATGTACGCAACTGGTTTCACATGAAATCTTGGTAGACTCCCCGCCGATCAAACAACGGTATTACCCCGTTTCTCCAGTAATACAGCAGCACATCAATAACGAATTAGACAACATGTTAAAGGACGGTATCATAGAGCCATCTACGAGCCCATGGTCATCACCTATATTGATGGTACCAAAGAAAGACGGAACTTATCGTTTTTGCGTAGACTTTAGACGCGTTAATAAAGTCACAAAAAAGAATGCTTACCCTATACCATATGTGTCAGCTATTTTAGATAGATTACGTGGAGCTAAATATATCAGCTCACTCGATATTAAATCCGCCTACTGGCAGATTCCAGTCAAGCCAGAAAGTCGGGAAATTACTGCTTTCACCATCCCCGGTCGTGGATTATATCAATTCACCAGAATGCCTTTTGGTCTGACCAATGCACCAGCAACTTGGCAGAGATTGATTGACACAGTTCTCGGATGTGACCTGGAACCGTACGTATTCGTTTATTTGGACGATATTGTCGTCGTGTCTGAATCATTTTTTACTCACTTGAAAATTCTAGGAAAAATCTTTGATCGATTGATAAATGCAGGCTTAACTGTTAGTCGTTAGAAAAGTCATTTTTGTCGTCCCCAGATAAAGTATTAAGGTTATATTGTTGATCATTTAGGATTAAGAGTAGATCCGGAAAAAGTGGAGGCAATCTTGAATATACCAAGTCCTAAAACAGTTAAAGATGTTAGAAGTTTTCTAGGAATGGCATCTTGGTACAGGCGTTTCGTACCGAATTTTTCCACAGTAGTTTCACCCATATGTCGATTAATGAGAAAAGGTCAAAAATTTTCATGGACAGAAGAATGTCAGCTTTCCTTTAATAAGCTTAAAGAATGTTTGGTCTCAGCTCCAATTTTAACTTGCCCAGATTTTAATCAACCCTTTGTTGTGCAAACTGACGCCAGTGCGTATGGTTTAGGCGCAGTGTTGACACAAACTTTAGGTGGAGAAGAACGTGTCATATGTTATTTGAGTCGCTCGCTTTCAAAACAGGAGCAAAATTATCATACTACAGAACGTGAATGTCTCGCAGTGGTTTGGGCCCTAGAAAAATTACGTCCATATTTAGAAGGCATGAGATTTACTGTAATTACCGATCACCATTCTTTGCAATGGTTGATGAACTTTAACCAGTCGACAGGCAAGTTGTGTCGCTGGGCTATTCGTCTGCAACAATTTGATTTTACGCTAGTACATCGGAAAGGAAAAGATCACCTAGTACCTGACTGTTTATCTCGTTCAGTTCCTGTAGCTTATATTACGTTAGTTAGCCCTATTTGCTCAGATTCCACGGATAAATGGTATAACTCTATGAAGGAGAAAGTCCTAAAACAACGCAAAAATATCAGTCATGGTGTGTAAATGAAAATGATAAAATGTTGTACAAATATATAAAATCGTCTATACCTGAACTTTGCGACGAGGAGGATCGCTGGAAATTAGTAGTGCCAAAAGAAAAACGTCAAGCAATTTTAGCTGAAGCTCATGATGCACCTACTTCTGGACATCCTGGAGTATCAAAAACATACAAGAAGTTGTGTCACAAATATTATTGGCCGAAAATGCGCGCTGATATTTCAGCTTACATACGGAAGTGCGTCACATGTATTGAATGTAAAGCAGTGCAAAAAGCACCACCAGGTCTTATGGGGTCTGCTAAGCCACGGGTTTACCGACCTTTTCAGTTGGTTAGTATAGATATAATGGGACCATTACCTCCATCATCTAACGGTCATCGTTTTATATTAGTCATATGTGATTACTATAGTAAGTACATACTTATCTTTCCTTTGAGAAAATCCACCGCACAGGCAATAGTCAAACATGTTGAGAATGATCTATTTTTGATGTATGGTGTACCACAGTCTATTATCTGTGATAATGGTGTACAATTTCGCAGCAAGGAGTTTCGTAACCAGAATAATCCCACCGAACGAGTTAATTAAGTGTAATTAAGTGTATGTTAACTTCGTACGTGAAGGATAACCATCGAACTTGGGGAAAATATTTAGCTCGTATCACTTATGCTGTATGTACTCTGAGTCATGACGTCACAGGCTTCACGCCCTTTTTTGGACGTGAACACATTCTTTCTGGCGAGGAATATTCGCGTGTCGCAATTCAAGACGACGGAAAAGTCGAATATTCGCGCGAAAATGTTAAAGAAATACGGCCTGATGGTTTTAAGAAAATTTATGTCGAGATCAGGAAACGCTTGGACCAGGCATATGTGCGTAATAGTGCGCAATATAATCTTCGACGCCGTCCAGCCAGTTTCATGAAGGAGATAAAGTTTGGCGAAAAAACTTTCAGCTATCAAACGCAGCCGATTATTTTGCTCATAAACTCGCTCCAAAATATGTTGGACCATTTACAGTGCAACAAAAGGTCTGGGATCTGATTTATAAGCTTGTTGATGCAGAAGGAAGAGACCGGGGTACTTGGCATATAAAAGATTTAAAGAACGGACCACCTGCCGACGATACGGATAACGATTAGCTATTTATTTTGTTGTAGTTGTAGTTGTTGAGGTTAAATTGGGAATTTCACCTCACGGGAGCGAAGGGGGGATTTGTAACGTTCCAATTTCGTCCTTTGATCCTATTTTCCAAATCCTAGAATATTATCCTTTCCTTCAATCTTTTCATTTTAACCTAAAAATATAGTTTAACTTAGTAAAATAAAATCAGTAGTATTTCACAATTAAGATAACACCTACCTTAGTTTTGTTTCCTCTTTCACCGTAACGTCATTTCATTTTGTAATTTTTATAATTTAGCTTCACTTAATTCTTTGTTGGTAATTAATTTTGTTGTTGACATTTGTTAATTTAATTTGGTTCCTTGTTTTACCGTTGCTGTTTGAGCGCGCCACGTACTGTAGCGATATTTATTTAAAATAACATTTGGTCAAGATATTAGTTTTACATTTTAAGTAGTTGCATTTATCCATTACCCAATCCTATTTCCCTGAAGTTGTGAAAATTACAATCTTCGATTGTTGTGTTTGTATCTATTTTCTGAATTCGTTTTCTTCGTTTATTCCGCCCAAATTGAAGCAACCTTTCTTACCGGGATGCATTTCATTCTTCGTGATTGGGTTATAATGTAAAAAAGCCCTTGGTTCGACGCAGCAATTTGATGCCAACCTATTAAATTTAATTAGTAAAATGCATGACAAAACTAGATTTTCTTTCAAGTAATTATTTTTAACGGATTTTATCAGCCATTGTTTTGAGTACTTTCAACCTCGAAAGTAGTGCTATTTTTTTTGAGAATTCAATTTTGTGATTTGCAATCAGTTTGCGTACATTTTGAAAACCATTGTTGGGATTCGAAGTAGCACCACTATTTGGAATTTGTTTGAGTATTTTGAATAATTCTACGGATTTATCCGGATTAAATTTCGAGCAAGATAAGTCTCTACGCTTTAAAACCGCACAAGATCTCAGGTAAATTAATTTAAAAACCCGTTTTGCTGCGAAGACCCGCCTTTCTACATTGACCTAATTACAAATTTATTTTCAGGTTTTTTTTTCTACGCTTTTTTTTTCTACGTTTTTTTTCTACGCTTACGTTTTTTACGTTTACGTTTACTTTTACGTATATTTTTATTTTTTGATATACGTTGAGTTTCCTTCGAAACTCATATGGTTCACCTATTCGACATCGTTAATTCGTATTCAAATCAACCTTGACGAGTACGAATAATTCTATTGTCCATCTTGCGAATGACGTCACCTCGATTCGAGCAACGTTCCATCGCTACGAGCCTGGTGCCATCTTGGAAATCATTCGTCAGCGGATTGCCACTTCGGGAAGCTTCGAGCTCAACCGCCAACCGGCCTTCAGCCTCGTCGACCGTAGCGCTGCTCACTGTCAACGTCTGGATCTCAGCTCAGCTAAGCGAACCATTTTATTTTCTCATTTATTTTGAACTGTTTATTATTATTTATGTTCGACGCTCAGCGTCCATTGACAGTTTATTACGTTAATTATTTTATGTCAATTTACTCACTGACTGTTAGGTCTAGTCAAGTGTTTCATATTGATTCACTAGATCAAATTTGTTTGTGCGTTGATGCACGGTTAGTGTGTTGTTCGTGCGTCGTGTTAGTGATTAGGGCTACGCTTGCTCTAATTCCGCGCTCGCGTCGCGTTCGCTGGTACCACCGAGCCGCCGTGATTTTGTTATTAGCGCCTTTTGTTCATCTAGGCAACTACGCCAACTTAGCCGTCCTAGACACTACTGAAACACAACGACCCACTGCCTTAGTTTACTTTCTTTTGTTTTTGCTACATTCATTTTCCCCTTGACTAGATTTGTTACGGAGAAGTTTAATAGTTGTTTAATGTTCTGTACATTTACCTTGCTTTTCTTTAAATTAATATAGCTGTCAAGTTTACTCGTGAATGCGTAATATTATTTTGATTGCCATTTTCTCACCCCTTCCTAATCCGAGCTCGATTTATTCGTCGGTCAACGAAATTAGGTTGGACCGCTTGAGGCTCTGGCCGACTGGCGCCCTCAACAATAACATTCCCCGACTCACCCCATCTTCACTGAGTTTAGCCGAGGTTCAACCCTTAAGATCCCGGGTTCGATATAGCAACGTTGGCACGCCGAGTGCAAACACGTAGCAGATTATTTAATTGCAAAAAATTAAGAATTATACTTTCATTAGAACCGGAAAATAAAGAAACTCAACTGTTTGAATTTATTTTAAATTATATAGTACCTAAAGTACGATATTATTGTATTTGTACAGATGAAATTGCTAACACTTTAAATAAATTAATACAGAGTAAATTCGAATTCGGATCAGTAAACTTAATAAGAGTTAATCAACAAGTTGAAGACGTAGAAAACGAGAATGAACAGAATGAGACAATATTTAATTACCGTCACTGAAAGACAAACCACCGCGGCATATTAGAAACCTATAATAAATTAAAAATAAAATATTATTGGCCAAAAATGTTAGAAACCATAACTGCATTCATAAATAAATGTGAAACTTGTAAGAAATGTAAATATGACAGACAACCCCCAAAATTAGAAGATCAACTTACACCAACCCCTCAACGACCTTTTGAAATAATAAATTTAGATATATTAACCTTGGATTCAAAATGTTATCTAACAATATTTGATCAATTTTCAAAATATGCTCAAATATATTTTATAAAAAATAAAACCTGTAATAATATTATAAACATAGTTTCAAATTTTATTAAAGAAAGATTACAACCACAAACAATAATTTGTGACTCAGGAAAAGATTTTGATAATTTAGCTTTTAAAACTTTCTGTCATAATAATCAAATAAATCTACACATTACATCCGTTGGTAATCCAAAATCAAACGCAATAGAAAGACTACATTCCACCTTAATAGAACACTTGCGAATTTTATTCCAAAAGTATCCAAATAAAAACTTAGATGAAATACTGACGATAACTATACTAGCTTACAATGACACCATACATTCCATCACGAAATTATCACCGAATGAAATACTATACGGTAGAGATTACTCACACATCCGACCAAGAATGACCTTAACAGACGAACAGCAAATAGAAATATTTCAAAAAAATAAACAAAATGAACATGATAAATTACGAAATAAAATTAAAACGCCTTAAACCAAATAAAATTTATACAAAATTTCAAAAAGCCTCTCAGGCTTTTCTTAAACAAAATCCCAGACTGATAACAAAATTTTAAAAACCATTGTTTTTTTTTTCTATTTATTTAGCTTCCCCCATTGGGTATTAGCTATGTACATAAATGGTTACAATAACATATTATAAGTGCTATAATGTATGTCAATATTGTTTATAAATATTTATACAAGTTGATACTTTTAATGTACTGCAGTGTAGACTTGTTGTTATTTGGACTTAGTGCTTCTTTTATGGTTCCTGGTATTTTATATTTTTGTCTTTCTTCGCTATATTTGTTACAATGTATAATTACATGTTCTATTGTAATTTGGACATTACAACTGTCGCAGGTTGGCGGATTGGTTTTATTAAAAAGATACATGTGGGTCAGTTTAGTATGCCCTATTCTCATCCTCGTGAGTATTATTTGATCTTTTCGGGTACAACTATTATTATGTCTTTTTGTATCGATGTTGTCTTGGACTTTTAGTAATTTATTTGATGCTTGGTTCCTCCAGTGGTTGTTCCATTCCTCTAATATTTTTTTCTTAATGGTGGCCTTTACATCGTTCGGTGGTATTGGTATATCTTCATTATTTGTACCGTCCTCGATGGCTTCTCTTGCCGCTGTGTCTGCCCGCTCATTTCCTATTATGCCTATATGCGACGGGATCCATATAAATGTTATGTGGATGTTTTTGGTGGATAGCTGTGAAAGGAGTTCATGAACATTTTTTATTAGGGGATGTTTCGGGTAGATGGTTTTGATGGAGTGGATTGTGCTGAGGGAATCTGAGCATATGGCGTAAGATGTGTTGTGATTTGAGGAATTTATTAAGTTGGAGAGGCTGTAGAGTATTCCGTATATTTCTGCTGTATATATACTAGTTTCCTTAGGTAAGCGGAACTTTTGTACTTGGTCTTGGGTAATGAATGCTGTACCTGCTTTGTTGTTCAATATTGATGCGTCCGTATATATGAACTGGTGATCATTATAGTCTTCTTGGATTTTTCGAAAATGGTTTTTAATTATTTGGTGGTTGGTATCTTCTTTTCTGTGTATACTCAGATCTAAGTTTACGGTGGGCATTTCGATAGACCAAGGAGGAATTATAGTGGGATTATTTTTGTGGATGTTGGGTAGAGTGTAGTTAATTGAATTAAGCATTTGTAGGGTAAGGTTTTGATAGACTGAATGGTTTTGTATAGATGTAGTTTGGGCCATTGGGTCAAAAATATATTTATAACATGGGTGGTTTTGTTGACTTGCAACGTTCGTAATATATGTTAGGTGTAGATATTTTCTTCGGTGGTACAGTGATGGTTCGGACATTTCGCAGTAAAGGCTTTGAATCGGGCTTGACCTAAAGGCTCCTGTAATAATTCTTAGGGCAGAATGATGTATCGTATCTAAGATACGCAATACTGATTTCTTGGCCGTTGAAAATATTATTCCACCATAGTCCAGTTTGCTTCGTATTATCGATTTGTAAATGGAATGTAGTGTTTCTATGTCTGATCCCCAGTCGTGATGCGACAATACCTTTATGATATTAAGTCGTCTGCTGCATTCTGCACTTACTTCTATTATGTGTTTCTTCCATGTAAGTTTTTTGTCTATTGTTAGCCCTAGTATTCTTATTTCCTTATCATATTGTATATTTTTGTTGTGTAAAGTGATTGTTGGGTCGACATTATTTTTCCTGTTTTTAGAGAAATGTATTGCTTTTGTTTTAGTTTCGGAAAACCTGAACCCAACTTTTTCGGACCAGTTTTCTATTTTATTGATGGTTTTTTGAAGTTGGTTTTGGATTGCATCTATATTTTTATTTCTGTGATATATGATTAGGTCATCTGCATACAGAAGGAATTTGACGGGGCTTGATATTGCTTTCGCGATGTTGTTAATTGCAATCAGGAAGAGAATAACACTCAGTGTTGAACCTTGTGGAATTCCGTTTGTTTGCTCCATTCTTTCTGAGCAGCAATTATTTGCTCGTACCCTAAATGTTCTATTTTGAAGAAAGTTTTTTATAAAATGTAATGTGTTGCCTTCGATTTTATGTTATTGTAGTGTTTTAATAATGTTATATTTCCACGTGGTATCATAGGCTTTTTCGATATCAAACGATACTGCTATCATATGTTGTTTATTTTTGAATGTTTGTAATAATTTCTGAATTTAGTATCGTTAGGTTGTCCATAGTTGATCGTCCGGTTCTGAATCCTGTCTGATTTTGTGTGAATACATTATTTCTTTCCAGGTACCAGTTAAGCCTCTTTGAGACCATTTTTTCGAGGATTTTACACATGCAGTTAGTAAGTGATATTGGTCTGTAACTTGATGGGTCGCATTTGTTTTTATTAGGTTTTAAGATTGGTATTATAATTGAGTCTCGCCAGATATCTGGGAAGGTTTGAGAGTTCCATATGTAATTGTAGACTGATAGTAGATATTCTTTGGTTTTTTCCGGGAGTTGTTTGATTAATTTCGAAGATATGTTATCTGGGCCAGGGCTGGAATCTTTTTTCATGTCATCTATTGCCATATTTAGTTCCCAGATGGAAAATTTTTTATTAAGTGGATCATCTACGTTTGTTTCTATAATAATTTCAGTTTTTTCAGTTTCAGTCTTATACTGCAAAAAATTGTTATTGTAGGAGTCATCGCTAGATATTTTCCTAAAAGTATTTGCTAATTCGTTGGCTATTTCCTTTGGGTTTGTTGCATGACCGGTGTTTGTTATAATGCTGGTTATTTCTTTGGGTGTATCACTGCCTTTGATTTTGTTTATATTTTTCCATACATGTTTTGCTGGTGTATCCTTGTTAATGGTAGTTACAAAATTTTTCCACGAGCGTCTTTTATTCTGGCGTAATATTTTTCTGCTGTATGCTTTTGATCTTCGTAGTTCTAAAATATTTTCAGGAGTCTTATCTTTTTTGACCTTATATAAGGCTTTTTTGTGTTGTTTTATTGCCTTGTAGCATTCTGAATTCCACCATGGTACCTTTTTATGTAGCTGTTTATTTTCTTTGTACCCTATTGCTATTTCTGCTGCTTCTATAATTTTTGTATTGAGATTTTTTATCGTTTCATTAATATCAGTAAATGTGGTTTCAGTATATAAGTTTATTATAATATCCCGGTATTTATCCCAGTCTGCGTTTACATAATTCCATTTTTTGTATTCTATGTCTTCGTCATGGTTGTTATCTTTTGTGGTATATGTGATTTTAATTGGGAAGTGCCCGTCGCTGAGTGAGACAGGTAGAGTTTCCCATGTCATGCTTGGTGCGAGTTTGGGGTCTACAAATGTTAAGTCTATTACACTTGTGTTTCCCGAGCGTCCAGATATATGGGTTGGAGATCCGTCGTTTAATAAATTGTAATTATCTAATAAGGTATCTTCTAGAGTCTTTCCGATTGCATTATTATGGGTTGAACCCCACAGAACATTATATGCATTAAAATCTCCTAATAGAATTATTGGTTGGGGTAGTTGATCGATTATTGTTTGTATTTCATTTGTGGTTACCGTTTTGTTTGGCGGGATATATATGTTACAGAGGGTTAGCGGTGTGGGGTAGTTTGTTCTGATTGCTATTGCTTCCAGATCGGTGATAAGGTTAATCTGACTGGTTTGGATTGAGTTTTTGCTGAATATAGCTACTCCTCCACTAGCTATACCATCTGTTAATCTATCTTGTCTATAGCAATCAAAATATTTTAGTTTGAAATTTTTTCCCTCCTGTAATCTTGTTTCCTGTATACATATATATTGTGGTTGATGTTCCTGTATCAAATATTGCAGTTCTGGCAGGTGGGCTTGGATACCATTATTATTCCACTGGACTATCTGCATAATTGTTTTTTGTTTTATTTTGTGTTTTTTTTCGTTTGTTCCAGTAATTGTATTTTTATTCTTGTAATTGCGCGTGACAATCGGTTCTTAAGACCCCTGTAGGTTAATGTTCTCATATGTTCGAGCATTTCTACCAATTTTCCGATATCTGATGTGTACTCTTTTGCTATGGTTATTTGATCATTAGATCCTTGTACAGTTTGCAAAAAGTCCTTGATTTGGTCATATGTAAGAACATATTTATCTGAATTTTTATGCATGTCTTCAAATATTGGTATTAGTTGTTCCTCAAGTGTTTCTTGACTCGCTGGACTTTGGGATCTGGATCTGGTACTTGTACTTTTCTTTGTTTTTTTATTCGGTTGTTTGAATTCTGCCATATTTTTTTGATCTGTTGTGTTGGTTTTGGTATCATTAGTCATTTGGATGTTGCTTGCATTTAATTCATTTGTTTCGTTATTTATTTCGGTTATTGGATTTGATTCCATCTGAGAGGTAGGGTTTTCGGTAGTATTATCGGTTGTTGTATCTGATTCTGAGTCCAATGGAGCAGGTCTTTTATTTGGTGTTTTTTCGTTAAGCTCAGGGAAATGATGTGCTTCCGATCTTTGTTTGTGTTCTTCACATTTTGAGGTCAGGTGTCCAGTTTTATTACAGTGATGGCAGAGTACTTTTTCGCCGCTTAGGTATATCCTGTATTCTGTGTCTTCATGTTTAAATATAATGCTATCTTGGACTTCTTGGCTATCTGGTGATACGTAGAGTTGCCTTCTGAAACTGCATATATGTGCATATATGTCTTCTTGGAGTCCCGCTCTTTGGAAGTAGATTGGGGAGACGGGTTTTAGTCCGTGTTCTATTAATATTTTTTCTAGTACTTGGTGCGGGATTGAAGGACAGACATTAGATATAACTATTCTGATTGCTGGTGTGATTAGTCGCCTGATTTCTATTTGATGGTTTTTAATCTCGATATTTTTATGGTTTTCGACTAATATATTTACAATTTCTTTGCTTGATAGATATATGCATATTCGATTATTTGATATTTTTGATATAAATATTATATTTTTCGGTTCTACAATGTTACAGATTGCAGTTACATAATCTTTTATTAGTAAATCGTCTATTGCGTTTAATATAATTGCTTGGTGTTTGGATGGGAATGCTTGAGGTACGTTTTGTTTTGGTTTATTTGCCTTTTGAGCATACCTTTGTAGTGGCCTACTACAAATTATTATTTTTGAATTTATAAAAATCAAGAAACCAAAAAAAAAAAAGAAAAAAGGGTAATTCTTTTTGGTAGTTATGTATTTTTGTTAAAAACAGATTAGAAAAAATTAGAAAAATATACAAGCATTAAAGTCTCGCTGTGTAAATTTATTACATATATTATTTACAATTCAATAAATAAAAATATTTTTGTATTCATATTGGCTCTAGCCAATATAGATAAACATTAGTGACAATTGTTCAGATATATTTTATTGTCACTAAATTGGTGACCCCGAATATTATTACATGGAGTCTACTACAAGCCCTCTGGACTCGCTTACAACAAGCCCTGACATCTCTGCCTTAACACCAGCCATTAAAGTACCAGAATTCTGGCCTGCAGACCCGGAATTATGGTTTGCCCAAGTGGAAATCATTTTTCAAAGTCACAGGATAACAAGTGAGTTCAGCAAATTTTCGAAACTCATTTCCTTCTTGACTCCCCAATATGCAAGTGAAGTCAGGGATTTAATTGTCAGTCCCTCAGAAGATTTTCCATACACTAACCTGAAACAAACCTTGATTAAAAGAATCAGCCTATCAGACTCTGAAAAACTACAGCAATTTCTCAATTTTTCTTCAACCGATGATAAAAAACCTTCACAACTCCTCAGATACATGAGACAATTAATTGGCAGGAAAACTTTAGACGAATCTATCCTAGAAGAAATCTTTCTGCAGAAACTTCCAAAAAACGTTCAAATTGTGTTATCAGCATCCATCAACACAAACCTTGAAGAGAAAGCAGATATCGCTGACAAAATTCTTGCCATCAATCAAGATCAAATTACTTCAATTTCGGAATCTTCAGAACATAAAACCAACCTAGTTCTTCAACAACTCGTGCATGACGTCAAGGAACTAAAGAACAAGATGACATCTACTTCACATCAGTTTTTCCCTCGTACTTCCAGAGAATATGCTCCTGAGTCTTCAAAGTCAACGCTATGTTGGTATCATTACACGTTCGGCAAAAGAGCACACAAATGCGTTCCTCCATGTTCAAATTATAAAAGTCTAATTAAAGAAAAGGTGACTATTCACTCACCGTTGCCTATAAATAAAAATACTTCAAAACCTATTTCTCTTTATCACAGATATAATTCTCCAAAATCAAACTTATTTTACGTTCAAGATCGTTTTTCTGGCCACCGTTTCTTAATTGACACAGGAGCTCAGGTGAGTGTTTTTCATATTTCAAATCAATTCAAGCTTTCAAAAAGTGTTTTAACACTCCAAGCAGCCAATAACACGTCAATTGTTACTTACGGTACAAGAACCCTAAAATTAGATTTAGGACTCTCCAAATTATTCACCTGGAAGTTCATTATTGCTAAAACCAACAGTTCGATTATTGGGACAGATTTCCTTAAACATTACAACTTACTAATAAACTTAAAAAATAAACGCTTAATAGAAGCAGATCAATTGCATAAAACTTTTGACAACAACATTTTGACAAACGTAATTATGACAGAAAAACAATCAACAAATAAATTTTACCAACTGCTATCAAAATTTCCAAAGCTAACTGAACCAATTAATTTTTCACGACAAATTAAACATTCTGTCAAACATTTTGTACTCACATCCGGTGCTCCAGCGTTCGCTAGGCCAAGAAGATTAGCTCCAGATAAACTGCTTATAGCTAAAAAAGAATTTGACAAAATGCTACAAAATGGTTTGATACGCCCCTCTTCTAGTAATTGGGCATCACCATTACACTTGGTTCAAAAGAAGAACGGGGAATGGCGTCCGTGTGGGGATTATCGCGCTTTGAATGCACAAACAATTCCTGATAGGTATCCTATACCACATCTACACGACTTTACAACTTATTTACAAAATACTAACATTTATTCCAAAATTGATTTAGTACAAGCTTACCACCAAATTCCGATGGATACAGATTCAATTTCAAAAACTGCAATAACAACCCCTTTCGGCCTTTATGAATATACAGTAATGCCCTTCGGTTTACGAAATAGTGCCCAAACATTTCAGAGATTTATCGACGAAGTCACTAGAGGTTTAGATTTTTGTTTTGCATACTTAGATGATCTGCTGATAGCAAGCAATTCCCCAAAACAACACCTAGACCACTTACAAAAAGTTTTTGAAAGATTAAACAAATTTGAAATTATAATTAATACAAATAAATCGCAATTTGGTTTAAATAAAATAGAATTTTTAGGACATTCAATTTCTAAGAATGGAATACAACCTTTGGAATCTAAAGTAGAAGCAATTTTAAAATTCCCTCTTCCAGACACACAACGTAAACTACGTGAGTTTCTAGGGCTAATAAATTTTTACAATCGTTTCATACCACATTGCGCTATAATTTTAAATCCTGTTAATAAATTAATAACTAGTCCAAAAGATATTTTAAAAAAAGTTACGTGGAACAATGATGCAATAAAGGCATTTAATTTAATAAAAAACGAATTAGTTAAATCAACTACATTGATTTTTCCCGACCAAACAGCACAAACAAGTATAATGGTGGATGCCTCCAATGACGGAATTGGGGCGGTTTTACAACAATACGTTTCCAACGCCTGGAAACCAATAGCATTTTATTCGAGAGCTTTAACTCTCACTGAAAAAAAATATAGCACCTTTGGTAGAGAATTATTGGCAATTTATTCATCGATTAAAAAATTTAGATATTTTATTGAGGGAACACAATTCTTTGTTTATACTGATCATAAACCTTTAACATACATTTCCAAAATTAAACAGAGCAACGTATACAATCCAAGAGAGATCAGACAATTAGATTACATTTTCCAATTTACAAGTGATATACGTCACATTTCTGGTAAAAATAATCCTGTGGCTGATGCTTTATCAAGAATTCATATATCAACGATGTTTAACAATAAACAAATAGATTACAAACAAATAGCTTTAGAACAACAATCAGACGAAGACCTACTTAAAATAAAAAATAGTAACAATACAAATTTGAAATTAGTAGATTATCAACTTGAAAATTCAAAATTTGATTTAACGTGTGATGTTTCAATGAATTCGCCACGACCATTTATTCCAAAAAAATTTCGAGATATCATTTTTGATCAGTTTCATTCAATGTCTCATCCTGGAGCAAAAGCAACAGACAAATTAATTTCTCAACGTTTTGTATGGCCTAATATGCATTCTGAAATACGAAATAAAGTTAAAAAATGTTTAAACTGCCAAAAATCAAAAATTACGCGGCATGTAAATTCTCCTATCGGAGACTTTCCAAAACCACGGAAAAGATTTAATATGATTCACGTAGATCTTGTTAAATTACCACCATCTAAAGGATTTACTCATATTCTAACTTGTATTGACCGTTTCACCAGATGGCCGGAAGTAATTCCTTTGAAAGAACCATCAGCTGAAAATATAGCTAAAGCTCTTATCTCTGATTGGATTGCAAGATTCGGCGTTCCTTCAATAATTACCTCAGACCGAGGACAACAATTTAATTCAACCCTATTCAAACGATTAACAACAATGTTAAACATTAAGCATATTACAACAACTTCTTATCATCCCCAAGCAAACGGGTTAATTGAGAGATTCCACAGACAACTAAAAACATCCCTTAAAGCAATAAGCAATTCCTCTGATTGGTTAACATCGCTTCCAATAATTTTACTTGGCCTACGTTCATATTGTAAGGTACCTATCAACTGCAGTGCAGCAGAGTTAGTCTACGGCGAACCTTTAAAATTACCAGGCGAATTCATTATCAAACCAAACAACGATGAAATTAATTTTCCAAATTATTTAACTAATGTCAAATCAGCTATTATTAAATTTATTCCAACAACTTCAACATTACAAAATAAAAAATCATATGTACATCCAGATTTATTTAAAACTAGTCATGTTTTCATTCGTAATGATGCAATTGGTCCAATTCTACAACAGCCATACCTAGGTCCTTTTCCAGTAATCAAGCGTTATGACAAATTTTTCAAAATTCTGATTAAAAATAAAACCGAAACTGTGACAATTGACCGGTTAAAGCCTGCTTATTTACCGAATTGAATTCGATATGCGAACACTCATTACTCCACACTTGTATAATTTTATGTGTTTCTCAAATTATTTAACTTGTTATATGATTGTGTTATATTGTTACCCTTTTTCCTTATTTTTCTTTGTTGATGGGAGGGGGTAGTGTAGTGGCCTACTACAAATTATTATTTTTGAATTTATAAAAATCAAGAAACCAAAAAAAAAAAGAAAAAAGGGTAATTCTTTTTGGTAGTTATGTATTTTTGTTAAAAACAGATTAGAAAAAATTAGAAAAATATACAAGCATTAAAGTCTCGCTGTGTAAATTTATTACATATATTATTTACAATTCAATAAATAAAAATATTTTTGTATTCATATTGGCTCTAGCCAATATAGATAAACATTAGTGACAATTGTTCAGATATATTTTATTGTCACTAAACGTTTGTGAAGAATTCATGATGTTTGGTTTAGAAAAACCATTGTTTGAAAAAGTAAAAATTGATAATTATAATGGTAAGAATCATACCATTGAAGTAAAAGGAAAACTTCATAAAAGAAAAGTAAAAATTAATAAATTAAAATTATAATTTGTTACAGATTAATATCCTTATCTCACGGTCAATTCCAACAAGATATTTCCGATAACAACGGATACAAATTACTAGAATTAGGTAAAACCTATATTAATGAATATGGTATTTACGCTTATTTTAATTATGACTTACAACCTCTATTTTCAAATTTCCAAACTATTACTAATATAATTAAAACTTTTAACAACAATTCTAAACCATTGCAAAAACAAAATATTGACACATTTAATGTAATGAATATGACTTATGAAAATACAGAAAATCAAATCAATAAATTAAAGATTCATAAAAGAAACAAACGAGGATTAATAAATGGATTGGGTACAGCTATAAAATCCATTTCTGGAAATTTAGATCAAAATGACGCAGAATATTATGAACAATTATTTAAACAAATTAAAGATAATGAAGAAAATTTAGAAGGAGAAATAAAAAATAATTTACATTTTTTTTAAAGATTTTACTAAACATTTTAACGAACAAATTAATAAAGTAAATATTAATGAAAAAGAACTTTTTGATCAAATTCAATGTTTAAAAGAACAAATTAATAAACGAGATAACAAAGACGCATTAATTTTATTTAATTCAAAATTACAGTTAGTAATTTCCTTGTTAAATCATATTCAAATGATTATTTCTCAAATAAACGAAAGTATTAATTTTTGTTCTTTGCACACTTTCGATGTAAGTTTAATATCTTTTGAAAATTTACAAGAAATGTTACCTACGTATGATATAGTTGAAATTTCAAAATTATTAACAGTTAATTGTAACCATGATAAAAATAAAATATATTTTATAATAACTATCCCTATTATGTCAGAAAAGACTTATGATCTGTATCAAATGACAATGATTCCCTTTAAACAAAATAACATGTATTATTTGTATGATCAAGAGACAACAATGTATATTGACAATACCGTTAAAGTTGATCATTGTCTAATTAATAATAAGTATTATTATTGTAAAACGAACAACGTAAAAATAAGTGAATGTATTAACCAATTGTTGTACAGCAATAATGGTAAATGTGAAATTAAACAAATAACATCTCATAATATACAAGGAATATTCCAGATTTCTAGTACAAATCAATGCAAAATTAATAAATATGTCTTTAAAACTTTTGTAAATGAATATAAAGAAATAAAACTTCAGTCTCCACAATCAATTATGCCAGAGATAAAAATAAATAAAAATGAAACATTGCAAATTTTAGAAGAATTTACAGAAACTATTCCCACCATAAAACCAATGAAAGAGTTAAATATTAACCATGAAACACACTTTACTATTTTGTATGTACTGTTAATTATTATAATTTTAATCTTTATATGTTATAAATTAATAATTAAATATAAGAATAAAATATGTAAAGGAAAGACATCTGATGGAACAAAAACTCAATCACCACATTTAAGTAATGAAGTAGAACATCAGATTTCTTTTCCATCTAATATTTCTTAGCCATTATCTAGAAGGGGAGGTATTATGTAGCCCTATTAGATGCTGACTTAACAAATATGAGATGAATCTCTGAGAGAATATCTCACGTAGTAATAAGAAACCTTTATGATAAGAAATAGTATTAATAAGCGTTAGAGTAAGAAATGTTATCCTTTTTGCTGTAGAACTTCAAAGTAGAAACTGCTAAATAAAGCCTGTATATTAAAATCGAAAAATTCGTTTTTTTATTGTATATCGGTCAGGATCATATAATTTATATATATATATATATATATATATATATATATATATATATATATATATATATATAAGTTATATAGGAGTCCAGCCCTGTATTGCATGTTGCATTAGATATGTTACAACTTCTCACGCTGTAAGGTGAGACTAAAAGCTTAGCAAGGTAAATTCTGCACATAAAAGAGAGATATGTAACTTGTTGATTTAGATTCTGCTCTGTACATCAAAGTATAAACACGTTGTAGTTGCTTGAGTAAAAATAAAATAAATTTTTTTTAAGATTGAATTGATCTAGTATTATATTTGGCGCAGCCGTTAGGATTGTGATATATCAATTGTTTCGAAAATTCGACAAGAATTCAATTCGTCAAAAAACAGTGATAGTCAGTTTCTACTGTTTAATCACAATTCGAACATAGTCAATTCAACGTCTCGAAACGAACTTCATAAGTGCCAGCAAAGCTAGTGCCACAAGTTACTGTACGAGATCTTTCAACACAAGCATCCTGAGAGGGTTGAAGCCGTCGCCACAGTCAAAGCATCATCCCATTATCCAACGTGTACCAGAATTCTCAACTGCCGAGGAATCAGCACCAACCTCACCGGAAGTGCCGATCCGTCCCCGTCTTCCAGCCCAGCCTGCCGAGCGAACATCGGAAGGAAGAAGACGAACCATACCAATGATCAAAGAAATAATCTTACTATTGTAAGTCTATATTTGTATTATTATATTGTCATAATCACTGTTTACACAAATTCATTGACACAAATGTGAGCTAGGTAGAAACCCTTGTTCTATCAACTTACCCACACAGTACGAAATACCTTAATTTTTCACAATTCACACAATTACAACTTCACTCGATAATGTCTTTCAACTGACTGATTCATTCGTAAACATTCAATTCATAATATCTGTCTGATGTTATGCGATCATTACATCACACCCTCAAAACACAGCACGTTACACAACTGTAGTTGTAACCAATTAATGCTTTTCAATACTCCACTCGTAATCGCCGTTTATAAGATTGTCACCGGAAACGCACTGATTCGTTCTGCGCATATCGCTATTTCAGAAGTCTACGCCATACAGACTTCGCAATATGGTTCCTCTCATAACTTTGCACGCATCTCGTGCTCACAGGTCCCCATATAATGCTTGCTGTATTTACACACAGTTCCGATATACTCCAGCGCAAGATTCACAATCACGCGCAATGCGCACATAGCGCGGCCATATACGCACACAGCTCGGCCATACTCCAGCGTGGGACCCACCATCACGCATAATGCACACAGCATAGCCTACGCACACAGCTCGGCTTACTCCAGCGTGGGACCCACCATCACGCATAATGCACACAGCATAGCCTACGCACACAGCTCGGCTTTACTCCAGCGTGGGACCCACCATCACGCATAATGCACACAGCATAGCCTACGCACACAGCTCGGCTTTACTCCAGCGTGGGACCCACCATCACGCATAATGCACACAGCATAGCCTACGCACACAGCTCGGCTTTACTGCAACGACTTCACGGCTTCACCTCTCTATGTTCTCTGAAAACAATTATTCAACTCGGGTGATGCAATGACGCAACTATTACAAAATACTCATTTATTAATGAAACTAATTTACATTTAGCATCTTAAAACTAAATCACCTAAAATAAACTAAATCGCCTACACAAATTACAATTAAATTCTGAACTGGATTCTCTACTCGAAATATTAAATAGTTTAAATATTAACGAGAACACAATGCCAGATTTAGAAAACCAGCCGATGGTAGCACCCATCACAAACTATAATAGAAATCAACAAACAATCAATTATTTAGTTAACGCCATACCAAAATATAATGGCAACCCCAAAGCTCTCACGCGTTTCATAACACAAACTGACGAAATTATTGAATTAATCAATGCCTTTGAACCAAATGAAATTCAAAGCAAAGTTATTTTATTTCAAATTAAATCAAAATTAGTTGACCGCGCAGAAGAATTAATAAATGATCATAAATACGATACATGGAAGGATCTTCGCGCATTCCTTATCGCAAAATATGATGATAAACAACAGGCCCCAACTATTGCCTGTAATATGGTTAAACTCCAACAAGGTAAATTAGCCACATTCGAATATTTAAAAGAAATTCAGAAACTTAACGATCGTGCCGTTGCAAAAATTAATCTGTGTAACCTTACACCCGACGCAAAGGATGGCATCATCGCATTCATCCAATCCATAGCCGTGCATTCATTTATTTCCAACTGTAAAGACCCTTATAGGAATAACTTAGCTACTCGTAATCCATCTTCCTTGGAAAGTATTGAAAATCTCCTCACAAATGATTTTCAATATCTACACGAAAATCAACACCAAAACCAAATACCAAACAAATCCAAAATAATTTACAAACCTACACCATTTAACTTCAACCATCCTATTCAACAAAAACCATCCCCTATGCAACAAAAGCATGTATCACCAATGCAAAAATTCCCTAGCCCACAAAGAACACAACAAATACAAGTATACCAACCCAAACCATTCGCCCCGCGAGAAAATATTCGAAACGCACAGTTTATGAATCCAACCCCTATGAGTATGCAAACTCAAACAACCCGTCCACGAAATTATTTTCAACGAAACCAACCACAGCAAAATTACATATGTGAAGAATTATTTAATCAAAATTTTGAAAATAATGAATCCGAAAATTTAGAGACCGAAAATTATTCTGATATACAAGAAGTAAATGAAATTACTGAAAACGAAAATGAATACATTGAACAAATTGATACTCAAAATTTTCACCAACTCGATTCACCAGCATCGAATCCTTAGCAAATAATTTAAGTAAACTCCCTTACATACAAATTAATAATTCTAAAATACTTCTAGACACAGGTTCAACTCAAAATTATATACACCCGAAATTAATTAAACCTGATACAACTAAATTTTGTGAACATTTCATAATTCATACATGCAATGGCAAATCGTCCGGAAGTGAGTTTACATTTTTAATTTAAATTTTAAAAGTTATATTTTTAATTTTCATAAAGATTTTGACATTTTATTGGGCATACCTGGAATTGAACTATTAAAAACTAAATTCAATTTTGAAAAAGGTGATGTAATATTTTTAAACAAATATAAATATAAATTTTAGTACTTAAATCAAAAACAAAATAAAACTCTTAATATGGAACTATATAAACAGACAATCAGAAATGACCACTTAAACGAATCGGAACAAAAAGAACTATTTATAACCTTAAATAAATATAAAGATTTAATCTTAAACGATAATCAAAAACTTTCGTTTACTAATAAAATAAAACATGACATAAAACCAACCAATAATATTCCTATACATGCAAAACAATACAAATACCCAGAAATATACAAACAGGAAGTGCAAACTCAAATTGAAAAAATGCTGAACGATGATATAATTCAACATTCGTACTCCCCCTGGTCTTCCCCCATCTGGGTAGTCCCTAAAAAGATGGACGCATCCGGTAAACAGAAATTTCGCGTTGTAATTGACTACCGTAAACTAAACGACAAAACTATTGACGACAAATTTCCTATCCCGGACATTACAGACATACTTGATAAACTCGGAAAATCCAATTATTTCACAACCATAGACTTAACCTCTGGCTTCCATCAGATAGAAGTTAATCCCGAAGACATCCCCAAAACTGCATTCTCAACTAACACTGGGCACTACGAATTTAAGCGAATGCCCTTTGGACTTAAAAATGCCCCCGCTACCTTCCAGCGCTTAATGAATTTTGTATTGAAAGATTTGGTAAATAAAATATGCTTCGTATATCTCGATGATATTATCATCCTCGGTACATCTCTAGAAGAACATCTAATAAATGTGGAAAAAGTGTTTCAAAAATTACGCGAAGCTAATCTCAAAATTCAGTTAGATAAATGTGAATTTCTCCGTAAAGAAGTAGCGTATCTCGGCCATATCATTACAACTGACGGAATCAAACCAAATCCCGATAAGATCCAGGCAATTAAAAATTTTACAATTCCAAAAAATTCTAAAGAAATTAAATCTTTCCTTGGACTACTCGGTTACTACCGACGTTTTATTGATAATTTTTCTAAAATAACGAAACCACTTACTACTTGTTTGAAAAAAGGAAACAAAATTGATATAACTAATAAAAATTACATAGAATGTTTTGAGAAATGCAAAACTCTCCTATCCAACAACCCTACACTGCAATATCCCGACTTTACAAAAGATTTTATCTTGACGACGGACGCTAGCAATTACGCAATCGGCGCCGTACTCTCCCAACGCGATGGAAACATTAAAGACTTACCAATCTCTTATATTTCACGAACACTAAACTCGCATGAAATTAACTATTCTGTCATTGAAAAAGAACTACTTGCTATTGTTTGGGCAACTAAACAATTTCGCCCATACCTGCTAGGCCGAAAATTCAAAATTATCACTGATCACCGCCCTCTTGTCTGGCTAAATTTTTTAAAAGAACCTAATCAAAAACTTATCAGATGGCGCCTTAAACTAGAAGAATTTAACTATGAAATCGAGTATAAGAAAGGCTGTCAAAATTATGTCGCTCACGCTCTCTCGCGCATAAAACCAAAATTTGAAATTCTATATAAAAATTCCGATATTTTTGAATCAAAAAATCCATTGGTGCACTGTGTTTCTAAAGACCTACATATGTCACAAGGATTTGCTAAACAAGTGAAACAAAAATATACTTTAACAAAATTATTTAATTTAGATAATAAAATTTATATTCAGAAATCACCTAGAATAATTTTACATTTAATGACAAAAGAATTCTATGATCAAAGAAAACCAACCATTTTAGATGTTGAGAAATGTTTAAATAAATTACTGGAATACTGTATTCAAAATGACATCAATGACCTTGACCCACCACGCATTGGCACTGGACACGATAAATTACCCTGGATAAAAATTGAAAAATCTATACAAAAAATATTTGGCAATACTTCAATTATATTTAATGTTTTTAATAAACCCGAAGATTTAGAATTAAGCTTGAACTCTGATAACGAATCCGTAGTAGCTGAAATAGGATCCGAATCTGATAACGAAACGCTTCACTCAGACGATGAAAGCCCAGTAAATGGACTGACATATTTAGATTCGTGCCTTAACACTTGCCGTAATCAAATTATTGTAAAAGAAACAAAAGATAAAAATAGCGTTAAAATAGAGAAAATTTTTGATAATAAAATTCAACGTATTTATTTTTATTTAAATAAACAAAATTCAAATTCTAGTATTACACAGTTTATAAAAAATTATCTTCAACCCGGTATTACGTATTACTGTTTGATACCTGAAAATTTTAAACTAAATTTCAATTCCATATTACAAACATACTTTGTGAAAGGAAGTTATAAATTAGTACGCTGTAAATGCATGGTTAAAGACATAGAGAACATAGACGAACAACAACTAACTATACAGAACTACCATGAGGGTGAAACCAACCATCGTGGAATTACCGAAACTTATAACAAATTAAAACTTCAATACTACTGGCCAAACATGTCTAAAGACATACGAAATTATATAAACAAATGTGACGTCTGTCTCGCGAATAAATATGAGCGGAACCCCATCCAAATTCCAAATATTATAACCCCAACAGCTGATAAGCCTTTTGAAATATTACATGTAGATTTGTTATCCTTAGAACAAACTAAAATACTTACTATTGTTGACTCATTTTCTAAATTTGCTATAGCTTATATTTTAAAAGATAAAAACGCAGTCACAATTTTAAACAAATTAATAAAATATTTTACACATTTTACTATTCCGATAAAAATTATATCTGATAACGGTTTGGAGTTTAATAATAAATTGATTCAAAATTATTTAGAATTACGAAAAATAAAAATTCATTATATCTCTGTAGATAACCCAAAAAGCAATGGAATAGTTGAACGATTTCATTCATCTCTCATTGAACACATGCGTATTATAAATCAAAACCCGATAACAAAATCCCTTAAATTAAAAGAACGTTTAAATTACGCTCTAATCGCGTATAATAACAGTATCCACTCTATAACAAAACGAACGCCAATCGAAATTGTATACGGGATAGACGCAAATTCAAACATTAAACCTGAAGAAATTATCGTAGAAGATTACGTACATAAACATTCGGAAATATTAAAAGAAATTAACCAACAAGTAAAACAGAATATTGAAAAAGCCAAGTTGAAATACGCTAAACCACAAGATAAACAAATTGATACCCCTGAAGACGCACATGTAAAAATTCATAAACGAAATAGCGGCAAAATTGAAAAACCTAAATTTAAGAAAATTAAAGTAAAAGCAGTAGTACACGAACGCGGTCAAATAATCGACGATAAAAATAAAAAACACAAGTTGACACAATTAAAGAAACCCCGTATTACTGTTTCAGATTGATTCCATATGGAATCACGTTAATAATAAAAGATGACCACAACCCTGGCATCAATATCCTTGAACTCGGTGTTGCCCACATCCAGGTAAACACGCAAACTATAATTTTCAAAATTCCTTTGGAAGATTTATTCAAACAATTTGAAATATTAACACAAAACACTAAAGCACTGTATTCGAAACTTGATCTCCATAAGCTCGATAATAGTATAATTAATAACCGTAATATATTGAATACTTTATTAAATCACATTCAAGAAAAAGTTCAGTTACTAAACCTACACCGCAGAAAACGTGGTTTGATAAACGGCCTCGGAACAATAATCAAAAGTATAACCGGAAACCTCCACGCTTCCGATAAGGAACGTTATGATCAAATATTAGATAATGTTGAAAATAATCAAAAAATTATGTCTAGCAAAATTAATACACTTATTCAAATAAATAATAATATAACAGCCCAATTTAATGAAAAAATAAAATTAATTAATGAAAATAATAATGCATTAAATGAAAAAATTCAAGCATTGAATAAATACAATGCAAAAATTCTGGACGAACTGGTAACCATAAAAATTGAGAATGTTATTAATCAATTCACGCAAGTAGCGCAAGATATTTATTTTTCCTTGGTTCAACTTGAAGAGACATTTACATTCTATAAATTAAATATTTTATATTTTGGTATAATAAATTATGAACAATTTCTGAAAGAAATAAATAAAATAGAAAATAAACATTCACGTTCATTAATATTAAATAATATTCAGAATAATGATATTTTGAAAACATATTGCTCCTATAATGATTTAAAATTGACCATTCTTATTGAAATGCCTGCAAACACACGAGTAGAGAACCTAATACAAGTCACACCTATCCCGACAAAACTCATATGAGACTATGAATATTGTAAACGGACTGTATTCGAAAAATAATTGTAAAATAAAACCTGTTAATAAATGCATAAAATTAGATGATAAGGAATATTATTGTACATCTGAAAATAATGAGTATAATAAATGCTTGGAAAATATTATCTGTTATAAAGAATTTGAACATTGTCAATATTCAAAATTATCACAAATAAATTCGGTAATAACTGTACAAAATTCAAAAATAAAGTATTTATATTTCCCTAATGAACAACAAGTAAAACTCACTTGTAATAATAATTTCGAAATACAAAATCTTAAGGGAATTTATATCACCGAAACTTGTGAGGTGAATAATCAAATAGAAATATCTAGTAACTTTGGAAATTTAATTGATTTAAATCAAAATATTACAAACATTCAAATAAAATATTTAGAACATAAAATTCATAATATTTTTAACTTTAGTATAGAAAAACAAAGAGAAATTCATTTAGATTTAATTCATAATATTAATAATAATAATGAAACTCATTATATAATATTGTATACTTTTATAGTATTAATTATGATTATAATTATCTGTTATTGTTTAAGGAATTTTTGTAAATGCAGAAGTTATCTTTCTAAAAGAAACAAAATTAATCAAAGAGATATTGAGTTAAATGAAATTAGTAAAAGTAATTCTCCTCAAGAATTAGCTTTTCCTCTTAAGGGTGGAGGAGTTATATAGGAGTCCAGCCCTGTATTGCGCAATAATTTAGATATGTTACATCAGACAACTTCTCACGCTGTAAGGTGAGACTAAAAGCTTAGCAAGGTAAATTCTGCACATAAAAGAGAGATATGTAACTTGTAGATTTAGATTCTGCTCTGTACATCAAAGTATAAACACGTTGTAGTTGCTTGAGTAAAAATAAAATAAATTTTTTTTAAGATTGAATTGATCTACTATTATATTTTATATATATATATATATATATATATATATATATATATATATATATATATATAATGTTTGGAGTGCGAAGTTTACAACTGGAGGATGTTGGATGAACTGGCGAATATAGCGTGGGGTAGAAATGATCAGCCCGCCCGTGACCCACTTGCCTGTTCTTAGAAAAACCACATCTGGAAGTCAAGTGTGTTTTGAAGGAATGCGGGGTAAAATGAATTTTGGCAGTTTGGAAAATGGAACATGTTACGATGGGATGCTGCATATGTTTGTGGCGTCACAGTGTCGCCACAGTAATGATCTTGTAAGTAGTTAATTTACGTAAATTTCCTTAATTTTGTGTAAAGTACATTTTTTATTTATTTTAACCTTTATTTCAACCCAAATTTGAATACAAAAAAGTAAGTTATATATAATTTACATATAGTTAATACATAATAAATATTATATACGGACAAAGGTCTCTCCCAGCCTCTTCCATTCGTCTCGGTCTCTTGCTTTCCTTTGCCACGCGGGTCCTGCAGTTGCTTTTAGGTCATCTGCCCATCTCTTTCTTTGTCTTTCTCTTGATCTTTTGTTGCCAAACGGAATCCATTCTATTATATCTTTAGTCCAGTTATTTTTACTTCTCATGATATGGCCCGCCCAGCTCCATTTTAAGGACTTTATAGTAGTAATGATATCGGCTACTTTGGTCCTGCTTTTTATTTCTTGTAAAGTCACTTTATCTTTCCAGGTTATACTTAACATGCTGCGTTCCATTCTATTTTGGCAGGTTCTAATTTTATTTAATAATTAATTGGTCATTGTCCATGTTTGGCATCCGTACGTAATAGTTGGACTTACACACATATCGAAAATTTTTCTTTTGATAGCTTGGTCGATGTTACCTTTGAATATATTTTTGAGTGACCAATATTTTTTCCAGGCCAAATTGATTCTTCTGTTTTTTTTCTTTCTCGGAACCATTTTCAAAGCTAATTAATTGTCCTAGGTATATATATATATATATATATATATATATATATATATATATATATATATATATATATATATATGTATATATATTCTGAGACACTCTATTTCTTCTGAATTGATTTTAATTATTTTCTTTCCTTCGTCCGGGTTGGTCATAATTTTTTTTTTTGGTCGTGTTGATTATTAATCCGACTTCATTACTTAACTTTTCTACTTCGTTTATCAGCTCTTGTAGTTCTTCTGCTGAAGTTGTAATCAGAGCTATATCGTCCGCAAAGCGCATATTGTATAATTTTTCCCCATTTATACTTATACTATATTTATCAGTTATTTTGTTTATAACATACTACAAAACACAGTTGAATAGGTCTGGCGACAGAGGGTCTCCTTGTCGGATTCCCTTGTTAATTTTAAAGCGTCTACCTAATCCTTCTGTTTTAATAACTGCTGTGTTGTCTTGGTATAATTGTTGGATAATGCGTATTAATTTTTCCTCTACGTTTGCCTGGTCTAGAGCTTTCCATATGTTCTAATACTCTAAGGAGTCAAATGCTTTTTTGAAATCGATGAAACATACATAAATTTTAAAGTTGTACTCTTTCCTTTTCTACTAATTGATTAATAGCATGTAGATGATGAATTGTCGATTTGTTTTTCCTAAAACCTGATTTTTCCGAACTTTGGTATTCTTCAATATAGTTTTTCAATCTTCTTTGTAATAGTTTAGTGAAGATTTTGCTCAGTGATGAAATCAGACTTACAGGCCTATAATTGTTCATGTTGGATCTATCACCTTTGTTGTGTAGTAATATTATTTCTGATTGCTTCCATTGTTTTGGGATTTGTTCTGTGTGTAATATTTTATTGTAGAGCGTTTGCAGGATATGCGATAGTTCGGATTTTCCTATTATAATCAGTTCGTTTATTAGGCTATCTTATTTTGGGCACTTTTCAAATTTAATTTCGTCTATGGTTTTTGAGAATTCTTCAATTGTAAAGGGTTTAGTTTCGAATTTATTGCGATATTCCCCTAGGATATTCGTGTTTTTCTTCGTACTTGAGTACAAGTTTTCATAAAAGTGTGTCGCTATCTCTAATATTTCTTTTCTCTCATATTCCTCCCTCTCGGCCTTCTTCATATAGTAGATCCATTGCTTTCCTGGATTCAATTTTTGTTTAGCTCTCTTGTTGACATATTTTTCTGCATTATCTCCGTAATTTTTTTTTTCCTTATATTTATTTAAATCCTTTTGTATAGCTTTTTTAACTAGTTTTCTAGTTTCCGCTAACTGAATTTTTTGTGTAATTGTTTTATTTTTATTTTTTCTAATTTAGTTCTTTTAGAGATGAGTTCTTTTGTTTCTTTAGCTAGTTTGTTGCAATCTTCAATATTTCCATCTGAGATTTGTTTTGCAGAGTTCGTTATTGCCTTTTCTAACATATTGTACATCTGTTGCACTTCTGTATTTATGTCTATTCTATGTAGAACTTCTAGATTTGTTTGTAGTTCTTGTTTATAGACTAAGTCATGCTTTCTTATTGCCATTCCTCTTGGTATTTTGTTAAATATTTCTTTCCTTATTTGTTTTTTGTTTATTCTTAGTGTGGCTCTTACTAACTTGTGGTCTGATATAAAATGGAAATTATTTAGGATTTCGATATTGCTAATGAATTTTATATTGTTTGTAAGAATAAAGTCAATTTCATTTTTATGATCAGATGGCGATTGCCATGTCCATTTCCTGTTTGCAGGTTTTATGAAATAAGAATTTACAATTTTTAGTTGATTTGTAACGCAAAGCCGATGATTAGTTGACCTCTTGGATTTCTAATTCCGTATGATGATACGCCTAGAACATTTTCTTCGCTTTGTTGGCGTTTTCCTATTTCACCATTAAAGTCTCCCATAATGAGATTTATGTCTGATTTATTGCTTCGCATTTCATCTTTGGTGGTATTTAACAGTTCATAGAATTTGTCTATTTCTTATTCAGCTGATTCACTTGTAGGTGTATATTTATTATGTTAATCGCCTGATTATTAAAGCAAAGTTTTAAGACTGCGATTCGTTCGTTTATACTTTTGAAGTACACTAAGTTTTTTCCTTTTTTTCTTTATGCAAAACCCTGTTCCGTATTGACCGTTTTTAGCTGCTCCGTGTAGTAAGATAATCTGAGATTTTCTTTCAGTTATTGCAGTATAGTTTCTTCTAATTTCTGATATCCCTACTATATCCCAGTTGATCTCATTCAGTGCTTGCTCGAGTTCAAAAATTCTGTGTTCGTCTTTCAGTGTTCTGGTGTTTAGTGTTCCTATATACATTTTGAAGTGGGGGGTGTTGGTCTTGGATCCTCGCCGTGACCAGCCGTGGTGAGGATCATTTACTTACATTTTTTCTCATTTGTGTTTTGCTTGTGTGTGAGAGTATTGTTTTGGCTACATTATTATTAATCGTGTCCTTATTTGATGCTATTGTCGTTTCCATATTCGATACTGATATTTTCAACTGTGGCTGCTATATATTATTTGTTGTCTTGCCTTTAATTGGTCTTTCATCGTAGCTATTAGCTCTGGAGCGTTGCATAAATTCAAAGATGGGTTTAACCCCTGAACTTGATTGTATTTTTTTCCATTTGTATTTTCGTTATTTATTGTTTTTTGTAAAATCGTTTTTTGTACTTGTTTTTATTTTTTCGTGTCTTGGTGCTCCTTGTTCTCTATTTTATTAGTATGTCTCTCTTCTTCGCGCTCTTTTTCTTCTATTTCATCATTCGAAAGTATTCTTTTCTTTTTATTTTTCCTTCCTCATCTGCTTCCACTTTCTCCTTGTCTAGTGCTTTTCCATCTACATACAATTTATTGTACTTAATTATTGCATGCTTTCCCTACTTACGCATTTCCTTCATTATGGGTATTAATTGTTTTCTCTCTTCTAAAACTTCTTTAGGAAAATCTTCTGTAATTGTAATGTTTGTTTCAAGTTCTTCCTATTTTCCAATATATCTATTAGTTTCCTTCTTGATATGAATTTGATTAAGATTGGCCTGTTTTGTCCTATTTTCTTGTGTCCTACTCTATATACGTTGTCTAACTCTGAGATAGATATCCCTACTTTCATTATGTTTGTGAATAATTCTAAGCATGCATTTTCTAATTCATGTCTATTTCTCTCGTTTTCAACTAATCCAAATATTAACAGATTTTTCTCTCTGTTTATTCTCTCCTGATCTCTCCATTTCTGTTCATATTCTTTTATTTGCTGGGAATGCTGTTCTAATTTTTGTGATGCAAATGCAAATTTCATTTGTAGTTCCTTCTGAATATTAGTGGTGTCTAATTTTACATCAGCTATAGCTTTCAATATTTTTTCAGTATCCATGCTGCCTAATATGTATGCAACGTTCTTGAAAATGAGTAGAGTGGCCGAACGTTCAGGTGTCGGTAATTAAATTACTGTTTATATTGTTATTCACCAATTTTACTATTCGGTATTAGATGGCGTTTATCCCCAGCTGATCAGCTCGTATAGTTAAGTTTGTTTAAAATTTGAGTATAACCTAACTTATTTAAGATCTAAAAAGGATATATTTTTTTGTTGTCCGTCCTTGCCTTCTTGACAATTGATTGTTCAATAGAAACTGTACCCCTTCTCGTTCAACTCTGTGCACTTTAAATGTTGTTCCTTTTTATAGATTTTTAGTTACAGAATCACTAGGTCAATGAAACACCTTTATCTCTTGATACTTCTCACTTAAAGTACATTTATTCCATTTTAAATATTTACTTTTTTTAAGTGTTTCTAATAATAACAAATTTTATTTTTATTTTTTAACTTGCACGTAAGTAATTGTTAAATATTAAATAAGTAAATAGGGTAAATAGCTCTGTGGTAACGCTTCGGACTGTCAATCGTGAGATCCTCAGTTCGAATCCCACAGCTGACAGTTGCCAACTTAAATTTACCCCTGTGGTTCCCCCTCCACTAACATCTTTGAGTGCTATGATTTGACGGCTGGTAACCGCAATTCATACGCAAAAATATATCACTTACCGAGATCTGCGTAAGTAGAGTGCCACACCCACAATTGGTAAAGACGTGATGATATATTTTTTTTTTACTTTAAATAAGTATGTTTTTTTCTGTAATTAATTGACAAAATTACTATTTTTCAGCTTGTAAAGAAGATCCATGAGGGGTAGAAACCGGTTGAGATTGGAATAAAATTTTAAATTTTGACTCCAATCCAGAAATTGTTATTTTTAATACTAATCCCTGTCAAGAAGCTTACATATTATCATTTAAAAATTGTGTACTCATAAAATTTTCAAAAAAAAATAGATTTTTTTTAGATGTATTGCAATATTTTACTTAGCCGCACCCACATATTTTTTTTTAAAATAGGTAATAACAATAAGTAAACAATCAAAAAAAAAAAAGGTTCAAAGAATACTAAACTAATACTTTTAAACATATTATGAAAGTCAAACAAACGATAGGACAATTGGGTGCGGAAGTGTGAACTTACCCACACTAGAATTTAAAATTAAATAAAAATAAATACAATAGTCAAACAAACAAAATTATTATTAAACATTGCAGAACAAACGATAATCAATGTAATAATGTATTTAAACAAACATTACATTTAAAAGGGCGGGTAAAGGTGAAGGTGGCCCCACCCGGACATTTTTTTTAAATAGGTAACGAAAGACAAACAAACAGTAAAATTTTGCAAACATTGGAAAACACATCCAAATAAATTAAATTATGTATTAATAATAGTTTGTTTGAATATGGGTTGCGCCAGGTTCACTGACGTATAGTTGATTGTTGTTAGTTAATATTCGTCTACAATATATTTATTTTTAGTGAAAAATGTTTAATATTACTCACGGCGAAAAAGTTGATATGTATGATATACATATTTTGTGCCGTAAAAATGCACGTGTTGCAGTTAATATGTACGCAGAACAGTATCCTGACAAAGATAGTGTACAACACTGTGCATCTTGGCGTGGAAAAATTGAAAATAACATTGAAGAAGTAATATCTAATATCGACGGTAGAACATTACGAAATTTTAGAAACAATTTAATTAAAAGGGTTCACTTGTGTATTTATCAAAATTGAGGAAAATTGAACAATTTTTAGAAACAAAATCCAAGTATTTGTATCTAAAGTAGAGAAAACTATTAGTATTAAATGTTAGTTTAAACTTAAAATTAAAAGAACATTGTTCCATATGTTTATTTTTAATTGTTTTCTATTCTCTCTACATACTAATAAAATTAATGTAAATTTAAAAATGCATTATTCTCGGTTCTTTCGTAATATTAGGATATGACATGTGTATAACGTAGAATTCAGAAAAAAATTCTCTATTAAATTGCATAATAAAAAATATATGTTTTCATTTAAAATAAGAAAGTTACACCCCATATTTAATTTAACCAACCTTGTAGCACATATAGTTCTCGAAATAGCAATGGTGGTCCACTTAAATTGAACATTCTGTATAATGGTGTGACAATCACCACTTTTTATCCAGATCTTTTGAGAATTAATCAGAAAGCGCAACTTTGCATAACTAAATATCCGTAACTTGACACCTGGCCACACCTCCACAAAAATTATGGAATGGGACTTAATATTGATTTGTTACAGTTTCATTTCATCTGTAACAAGTTTCGTACAAATAGTCTCTTTTGGCTCATAAACGCTCCAGGTTTGCTATGTCACTGGTTTCGGTCGATCTTGTAGGTATAGACACTAGCGACACTGGCTTTGACCTTTTTGATACGACGAAGATTCTCTCTCGGTGGCCAGACGTTGACCTGACAGGTTGTGAGATTTGACAGTTTTTTGGCTTTTTTCGTTTATCGATTATCATCCGGTTGATGATGATGAGCCTGAATAAATTTTCACTTTCTTAGTGGCTACGAATGTCATCTGATCCAAATTCTGTAAGTATTTTGTATTCTTTGGAGTTTTCAAATTTGTAACATTTTAAAGTTTTACATTTGGAACATAGATTAAATTAAATTTTGCTATTAGAATCAGAATTAAATATTAAATTTAAATAAAAAGAGTAAAATCATAGCATCACCATGCTGCAGATTTTTGTTTTAGTTGACATGAGTTCCACGTGACTGTCAGTTGTTGTTTTTTGGTCTCTCACGCTGTTGGCGGGTTCGACTGCCGGAGCAATTTTTGTCGGCCGTTCAGGAACGTGTTTTTTGTTTTAAGTTTTCCTGGATTGGTCTCGGTTATTTATTATTTTAAATTGTTTTCCTTCCATGTTACTGGCCTTCAGCCAGTTTGTTTTAAAATCATGTTACCGAATTTAATCAATTGCCTCCCTTAAATTTTGTTACGTTTCACTTATTTCTAAATATGTTTTATGAGCTGCGCAGACCAGTTATCTGGTAAATTTTTGTTTCCTAAGCCTTCAGCTTTATATATTTGAATGATTTGAGTACACCGCCATCCTGAGTGAGTTGATGAATGATGCGCGAGTGATTTAAGGGCTAGTGCTTTTGTCTTCGGTCGCAATTTTTTTCCGCTTTGCGATTCTCGAAAATGTCGTATAACAGTCAGTAGTTTTACGTTGACTTCGTTAAATTTAAGTTTGGCTCAGTTCCTGAACATTTTGTTTTGGTTTAGTTAGGTTCGGAACTGAATTAGAACTGGTATCGACATTCTATTGCGCCGTTGTATCAGCTTTGCTGATTTACCTAGCTCATTATATTTTTTTTTTCATCACCGCATGCGTCATCAGGGTAGTGTACCGTTAGCGTTTTATGTTTCCCGTGCTCCTTGCTTTGCGTAAATTTTCTGTATATTTGTTTTCATTATTTGCGAGCTCATTTACTGTAAAAATTATTGTATTATTTTTTTTGGTTGCGGAGTTTGGTACTGCCTTGTCTTTGTACTGTTTTAGATTATACCAGGGCTAGGGCCTTAGGCAATCGGTGGCTGTGAGTGAGTGGTGAGTCCTGTTACTCGACAACACCAGCTACAGCTACAGCTGCCCGAAGCCGCCAACAGAACGGTAGCAACAACTCTACTGTTTTGGCCTGCCGAGCTAACGATCACAGTCCCGAGCCGCAGCAGCAGCAGCAGACACGGAGAAGCAGAGTATACAGTTGAATCCCGCTCACAAGCGCCCCGAATTGCAAGAAGATCTAGCTAGCTATCACAACAGTTGTTGCTTTGCTTGTAAAACCCTGGCTTACAGAACCTTTGTTGATCGACGAATCACCGCAGTGCCACTCCAAAGTAAGTTCTCAATAACTTGTCATATTTACTTGCTTATATATTATTTAATCAGTTGTTATTGCGTACAAAATTTAAGTTTTAAAATATATATCCTGAGCTATATATTTGTTTGTGTTTTGCTTTATTTATTTTCTGCTTGGGTGGCGCTTATCCTCATTATTAAAGAATCCTGCTCGGTCCCGAACCCCACACTTTGCTCCCAATTACCAACGCTAGCCGAGGTCTTTTCTGCAATTGTCTCATCTCATCTTACAGTTCTGCAATCGAAAGGTAAGTGAGGAGGGAAATTGTAAGAGATTTTAAATATTCAAATTTTTATCTCATTTGAATACTAATATAATTCTCAAAGTGACGTCTGTTTGAGATCCGTCGTTAGATATTAAAATGGACAATTCGTTTGATGTGTTAATAGTTTTTCGATTACTAATGTAGCATCATTCAAAGAATCACTGTTAACCCATTTGTGCCCATTGTACTTGTATGAGTAAAATAAAGCAAATCTTAATTAAAATACCATCTATACACTTATCTATAATCTATAGTTCTTAACACTTAATATTATGTTCTGTAATACTGTTATACTACTTATTTAAGTTCAAGCGGAAAAAACCTTATTATTACAAGTAATTAGTAACTTTATTTAGTAGTAAGTATCACTACAGAAAACAAATAAAGTTATATTATAAATTATGTACTTAGTTGTTGATACATTAATTTGAAATTTACTGTGTATATTGGTTAGATCCTTACTTAACACTTTAAGATATAGATTGTTAAAAATTATTGTTTTTATTTTATCAAATATGTTACTGTACTCATATACGCACAGCGGGCACAAGCGTGAAAAGTAATTTCTTGTTTTTATTTTAAGTTCTTTTTATTATATAAACTAAAGAAGTAAATACCAATATATTTTCTGATTAACAATAAAAAGGGCATAAGACAGCAATTTATAAAGTCGAAAGTAGTAATACACCTGATGATATTGTTGTATTGCCACTTCATACCGAATATGTTACTGCCGAAGTAGACTTCGATTAGAATAATATCCAGAAATAAATGCATTGTTACAATATCAACAAATTATTTCAATATTGAGTGCGTATAGAAAAATTGATATGTCAATTGAATCTTATTGCTAATTACAATAAAATAGGCGGCCATGTACCCATTATAGCTGTGGCACTCTGCTTACGCAGATTTCATTGAGTGACATATTTTTGTGTAAGAATTGCGGTTGCCAGCCGTCATGTGGCAGTGATTCGAATTGAAGGTCTCAAGATCCACATTCCGATGCTTTATTATTTCAGATTACATGACAAATCCATATTTTAAAAGAAGGGACCTACTGGAAATGTTTTGCAAAGTATTCTGAAATATGAAGGTGGATATTTCCGCTTGGTACTCAACTTCGGTGCTGACGTCACATGCGATCCATATTAAGTAGTGTAAAATATAATGTAACATTATACATTAAAAGGTATTATATTTCTTTAAATTTACCACCCATAAATTTAAAAATACACGTTCTTACACAAAAATAATTATGAATTATTTTTCCTGTACTAGTGCCCGTTGTACTCATTTGAGTACACACATTTTTCTCATTCTGTGTAGCATATTTAAAATTTTTTCAATTTTCTTCATTTTTCTAAGCCATTAACAAACTCTAATCACAAATTTATATTAAAATTTTCAAAACAAAAATATCGTCGGTACACCGTCTAAAGTAATTTTATGTATCTAGTGTTAATCCTCTCAGGTAATGATTAAACAAACAGTTTTATATTGTTACGTTTGTAACTGACGGGTTTGCTGAAGTTCAATAATCAACAATTAAAAGTCACAAAAAGTTTATTTACTAACACTTATATTTATTTAAACTACATATTTATTTTAAACACTTACTAATGAACACAAAATAACAACAAATCGATAATAACTAAGAATATTACACAAGAAATACATATTTACACTATTTATATTCACTATGCAAACGACGTATTTATTTACACTTTATTCGATGTTTCCTGAACAGCATATCGGTGTCAAATGCCCCACTGGGTAGGCTTGCGCATTTATATACCTACTGTGTTGGTAATCGACACTATTCTCGATGATTCTACTCTGTAACTGCACTAGAACCTACTAGAACGATGAATCATCGTTGCGGGCTCCATGTCCAGGGTCGTACTGGCCCGTTAGAATATTAACTTAAAAACTACTCTGGAAGATTGAAAATGGCATTATTATATAAATTCTAGATATGTCCAGTGTGTAATATTAATAATAGAATTTTTATTGTCACTCCATTTAACAATATTCACAAATATAGGAAGAAAATACCCAACAAATATATAATTCGAAAACGATTTTGACTGATTGTATGATTGTATGCTTGAACTTGCCTAGAAGTTGGGGTTTTTTCTGAAGTGAAATATGGATCGCTACTCGAATACTAATTAAAATTTGTTTCAAATTACAGAAATTTTTTTTTACATACTATATTCCATTGAAGAGACTAAAAATCGTAGGTAAATGATTTATTATACGCTAAGGTTGTCATTTACTAAAATATTATACTGAAATTAAACAGCATTATATTTGTGGTTATTGCACTGAGAAAAATATATAATTACTGTTAATATATTTATATGTATCATTAATTCAATTTCAAATAAAAAAGTGACACAAATACCTATATGTTTAATATTTAGCGTAAAATGCTGAGATATTAGAAAGAAGATACTAGCAACAAGAAATAATATATTACCCGGTATTATACTAATATTTTAAAATTTAGTAGAAATTTTTTATAGCTAGTATATAAAATATTAATACGTAACATACAGTTTTTAATATTCATGATACTATAACGTCATACTCAATATATTGCATACTTACTGTATATAAACAAGCAACATAAATTTAAAAATAAATAATTGGTAACAAAAAGTAGATTTATTCAGGATTGATTTTTCAGGATACTAAAATTGAAAATATTGATATTTGCATAAACTTTTTCTTTTACAAAACGATCATTTTTATAGGTATTCAAAAATATTCTCTTATAAATAATAAATAACTAAATTACACATATTATATTTAGGGCCGAGATATCTACCACATAATAAAATAGCTAATAAAAATATATGTAAAATATTTCTTTAAAAAATTTATTTAATAGCTACTTTATTAGGGAGTAGATTTATCGCTGCCCTTAACGATACAATTTAACATAAGTTAATTTTTGTCTGTTTACAAAATAAATAATATTAATTTCCAACAATCAATTTATCATTAACGACTATAAAAATGTAATATTACTCATTCGGTTGTAACGTTAATAAAGCAGGTGAACATCCTGGCATATCATTATGTTCAATAAATACAAACGATTAAATTTTTTCCACTTCATAAGCATCGATATGGTAATCGTATTTAATTGTAGCAAGTTTCAAATAAATCAGGCAAACAATACTGTCTTTAAACAAAATTTGCTGTATAATTCCAAATAAAGATATTTCATCAATATTGGTTAGTATTAATATACAATTACAATATCTAGAAATTTAATGTGTACGTAGTACCTATAAGTAAAACAACTGAACAAGCACTTATAATTTACTCATTTTACTATTAACCTTAAAATAATCAAACTTACCTCTGAAGGCGTCAGATAACGATTCCATTGCCCATTTATTTAATATGTGTTCAACGAACTTGTCGGACATGAGATCTTAAATAACAATGTAACAAATACGAAGCACTTTACTCCAACACTACCTAAAGGAAAGAATAACAACAGGCAGTCCCTTGCCTGCCTTATTACGTCGCAAATCGCTCTACAAATCTAATATTGCCACTATAAGAATACAATATTATAACCATCAATATATAAAACAGAACTAAATATACCGAGACATTAAGATAATTATAATAAATGTATGTATATTAAGGATAAATAAACGGATAATAATGTTTAAAATATTTTAGTTAATAATAAAAAAATACTAACACTTAAATTTTCTGTGTAAAAGTCTAAATTCAGATATTACATTTAAATATAAGTATTTTAATACTTAATATTTTAGTATTAAATATATTATTTTTGATACACATTTCAATCAGTGTGATATACTTATTCAGCAAAACAGTTTCAATTAAATTTTTTACCAAAGCAACGTTAATAAAAAAAAAATATCATCACGCCTTTTACCCATTATGGGTCTGGCACTCTGCTTGCGCAGATCTCGGAAAGTGATATATTTTTGCGTATGAAGTGCGGTTACCAGCCGTCAAGTCATAACCCCCAAAGTTGATAGTGGAGGGGGAACCACAAGGGTTAATTTAGATTGGCAACTGTAGCAGTGAGATTCGAACTGAGGATCTCGCGATCCACAGTTCGACACGTTACCACGGAGCTATTTACGTTTCATCAACAAATAAACAAAAATGATTGCTAGTAATTTCTGACAGAAATGCATGAATACAGTAAAATTACAAGTTGCATTCACATCTTTTACGATTGGTAATTTCCGGGAGCTTCACTGTTTACAATTGAAAATACACCTTGTAGAGTGCATACATTTTATCCAAGTACACCATAATACTACGTAGTTTACTAGACTAATTTAATACAAACAGCGTAGCTTATTATATTTTTAATTTCTTGTGGAACCCGGGAAGCATTTGAGGGACATAAAAGATAATTAACTTGTCTGCCTTTCATGCAATGAACAGTGCTTGCGTTGATGCTATGTCATGAACATAAATTTAAAATAATCGTCGAAAATTTTCATTTTATATGTAAACGAATCCCTTGAGCCATTTAGTTTTCAAACCAAATATTTTATTACATTACATACATCGTATCGTTACTTTGGAAAAGGTTACTGCATTTTTTATTACCTCCCGCCACATCATGTAAGGGAGGTACAGGAATCATGCTAAAAATTTTGTAGTGAGTTTTCAGTGGATGAGCACCTTTTCGGGTTCCCAGAATACGATTTTAATAATTTCGCGATGATATCTGTGTGTGTGTGTGCCTGTCTTTCCGTCTGTCTGTCTGTCAGTCTGTGTGGATCACTGGAGTTACGGTTTTTTAAAAATTACTAAACCGAAAATTTAGATATTTTGTATATATCAATTGTATCCCCTTTGAAAAAGCTGATTAGTTTTTGGTGATAATCCAATAACCAGGAGTGGTAGTTTACTTGAAGCTCTATCAAGTTATTTTAAAATATTTCAATAAATTATGGTCTAATGAAAATTTTTATTATTAGAATAATGTTTAAATTATGATTATCTTAATTATAGTTTGAAACATTTTCCTCTTATTGTCACCATTTTCGAATTATAACACGTTAAAGAAAAATTATATTTTGATATTTTCAATTAAATCTGCTAACCTGTGTTTTTTTTAAATGTCATTTTTTGACATGTGTCATATCTTTTTGAAGGGATGAGCGTTTCTTGATATTGGTGGTCCGAGTTCCTGCATTGTTTGATATGAAATCTATGGCGGGACGTAATGTGCTGCCACAACAGATTTTTCCTATGATCAATTAATGCTTTCATTTCAAACTAAAATACTGTCAAATTATTAAATTATATGTAATTTTTATTATTATTATTATAAGTTAACACTAATGTTACAGACTCCATTGTTAATGTGAAATACAGTCCTACGAACTTGACAAGACAATAAATTGTTGCTAGGGAATTTTTCTACGTTCCTCGATATTGGCCTATTTTCTGTTGGTGCGCCATAGGGGCGAGGAGGGGGAGACAGTTAAATGTACGGCCGCTTCCATGAGTTTTAGTTCAATCTAGCAAATATAGATGACGCCATTATCGCAGTTCGGAACTCTTCGGATGAATTCGTATATTGGAAGTGCTAAATTGGAATTTACGGTAGCCGATTGTTACTTACAATATAGGATACAATACCTGCTTATTTTTCAATAGTGTTATATGGTGAAATCTTTTTTTGTCTACGTGCCTACAGTGATTATTGACGTTATCATTGCAACAGTAAGTACCTATCTAACATTATTTTTATCTACTGTATTTGTTCATTATATTTATTAATTTCGATACACTTCCAAACCACTTACAAAGATTAAGTCGAAGTATTTTTTACGTCTTACTAAAACAGAGAATAATTAATGTTAAAATGATACAGTATATGATATTAAGTTCTATTTTTCTAAATATATAGTGAATATTTTATTATTATTATTATTTTTTTTTCACAGACTAAATACATCCATGTGGGTTGTGCAAAAAACGATCTTTCAGCTGGTTAAAAAGGAAAGTTATTTCGTTTACCAAAACTTGAAGGCATACGTCGTGAATGCTTGTTGCAAATAAATCGATTGGATTTGCCAAATCTTAAACGCAATTATTAGCTCAAGAGTACCCTGTTTGTCATCTATACTTTACAATCAGTTTTGGACAGTGGGACAGTGGAACAGTAAAAAGACAATTTATTTATAAGAGTCAGTATTCAAACTACCGCTGGTATGATTTGTTATTAATAATTAATAAATACATCAATATTTATGTTCTATTATCTCTATTAGTTTTCTTACATTATATTGTCCAATATTTCTATATAGTAAATAGATATTCCATAATTCAAATATAGGTTTTTAAGGATTTAAGAGATAATTTTATAATGTATCTTGTTAATAAGTTGATTATTGTTTTGTAAAAAAATTGTATATGTTAAGAGTAAACGAATCATTGCAGTGAAATGGTAAATATATGCATATTCCATAACGTACAGTACAGCTTTCTTGTGGTGCGGTTCACGTCACTATCTTCTTTCTCACTTTCTCCCACTATTGCTGTTTTGCAATAGTGCGAGAAAGTGAGAAAGAAGATAGTGGCGTGAACCGCACCACAAGAAAGCTGTACTGTAGATTCAGTTTTAAAAATATAGTTGATAAATTTATTATTTATTATGTTATTAGTTAATAAGATAATTATTGTAAAACATTGTAAATATTTTTGTTATATTAAAAGATTATTTTTATTAAATGTTTTCATTTTTAAATAATAATATTAATACTATTATATAGCAACCTGCTATATCGACCCAGTAAATACAAATTTACATTTTAGTCCATTCTAGCAAATATAGAAGCGCTGTGAATCGTGTAATTAGAGTTACTATGGAGTTGACATGTCTTGTATGTATGGTCTGTGGTGCGCCAGGGCCAATCTAAAATGATATGCTGGGTGTCTATTACGGCCACGTTTCGGCAGTTACAACTGCTATCATCAGGTCTCTACAAATGTTACATGGTAAACGTAAATATGAAAACTACAAAAATAATACATTACTTACAAGTTACAGGTCAAAAAAACTAATATACATTGACACATACAAAACAAAATTCTGACATCTTTAACATGTGACCTTCGACCATTTGTCAGTGACAATAACAACAAAGGTAGTAAATTCTAGTTAGTATACTTTTTGCGTAAAATGGGGACAGCGTTTAGAACAGATGTACACAATGCTCTTAAAATTATATTATCCTTTAAATTGGTTCTGTATGGACTTAAAATGAATTTTAGCTCCGAAAACAATCTTCCAACACCCACTTGCGCTGAATGCAAAGATAAAATACCTCTTGCTATTTTATGTATAAATCGGGTTATGATTCTTTTCCCAAATCTCAAAATATTAGAGTAAAACAGTCGAAAGTGGATAGGGCCATAAAGTTGAATATATGTGTTTTTTTTTAAACCGAAGGTGTCACCTGTAATTTAACAGGTGCAACACATATGTTTAAACATGGTTTGAATGTTTGTTTACGGCGACATATTATAACCTAAAATAATATAAAATAAATAAAATAAATAAATATATCATCACGCCTTTTACCCATCATGGGTGTGGTACTCTGCTTACGCAGATCTCGGTAAGTGATATATTTTTGCGTATGAAATGCGGTTACCAGCCGTCAAGTCATAGCCCCCAAAGTTGTTAGTGGAGGGGGAACCACAGGGGTAAATGTAAATTGGCAACTGTCAGCAGTGGGATTCGAACTGAGGATCTCACGATCCACAGTCCGACACGTTGCCACGGAGCTATTTACCCCATGATGATGAACCTAAAATAATAATAAAAAAAAACCTGGATGGCGAGCTCGGAGATTTTTTGGAAAATTCCTAATGTGGAATAGTAGACTTACAAGTGGTAATGGATCATTTTCTGGGGATACCGAAGAAGAATTATGGAAATTGTATGTGCTTGCTCTGTAATATATGGGTACATGAGGCGTGTACGAGGACCGAAACAGATAATTATGTGTGTGATTTTTGTTGTTAGAACACCATTTTTATCTCGGAGAACTGTTTTGGTTTACTTATTGGAGAGTTCAGTTTAGTTTATTTTTATAAATATTCCCGGTTTTTTTTTTTTTTTTTTTTTTTAAATTAAGCGGATCGACTGCCACGGTCATTACCGCCGTAAAAAAAATTAATTAAAGCCAACCAAAATTACATATATAAATAATGGTGGTAAGAAAAACAAAAGGAAGAAATGAACTATAAAATATCATTTATCAGTCCGGTGGTATGAATAAACTTTAAAAGTTTCTCAACACTATCAGTCTCATTGGAGAGAACTGACGGAAGAGTATTTGCAAAATTGAGAAGGTTTCTGACGTTGTGATATTTAGCACAATGTAGAAGAAGATGAAAAACAGAAAGGCGAGTATCACATATATCGCACATAGGTACGGGGTCCCGAACAAGAAGATAAAGATGAGTGGCTTTAATGTGACCTATTCTCAAACGCGTAATCGCTACTTGCTCCTTCCTCGAAACATAAATAGGTAGTTTCCACTTTTGAACAGAAGGTTGAATGGATCTAAGTTTGTCGGTGGAGCGATTCCACTCGTCCTGCCAAGAAGTTAAACAAAATGAAGATATACGTTGAAGCATATCGTCTGGCCTGAGAGCGTGCGTCCTAACATAATCAAGCAGAGCAGCTTCACGTGCAGCATGATCAGCCCTGTGATTACCAGCGATACCGATATGTCCAGGAATCCACAGAAAAGTAACACGGATTTGCCTAGATGAAAGTAGGCACAGACTATAAAAAAGCATCTGAATTAGAGGGTCAGTTGAAAACCGGTTACATAGACTCGTTATGGCGCTGAGTGAATCCGTACATAAAACGATATGTTGTTCACGTTCGATGACGTGTAAACAACGTTGCAAAGCAGAGTAAATGGCATACAACTCAGCACCAAAAACAGAAGAAGAAGGCGATAACGTGATAATATGTTCTTCATCTCGAAAGATGAAAGAACATCCGGTTCCGGTGCTATTTTTAGATCCGTCAGTGTAAATAAATATAGAGTCTGTGTACCTTTCTTTAAGGAGACAGAATTCCTGGACATAAAGGGAAGGCGGAGTAATATCCTTCTTATACTTAGTAAGAACTAACTCAGTACTTATTTGAGGAAGACACCATGGTGGTGTATCCGAAATAAGCTGAGGTAAAATATCTTCCTTGCCTAGTGGAAGTTTATCAAACTTTTTGACCAGTTGAACAGCCAAAGGACAGAGAGATGTGGAACTGCTGAGGAATAGATTATGAGCACGCTCGTCTTGGAAAAGAGAAGTAAACATGAAATGCCAAGGTTTGGACATAATTCGAGCAGTATATCTCATGCATTGTCGTGTTCTACGGATAGATAATGGAGGCAACCCTGACTCACAGTATAAACTGTGAACTGGAGAAGTACGAAAGGCACCAGTTGACAAACGGATACCCGTATTATGGACAGCATCTAAGCGGTTGAGATGGAGTTGTTTAGCGGAACTGAGTACAATTGCTCCAAAATCAAGTTTTGACGTTACAAGTGAATTGTAAAGTCGTAGCAGACAGTCTCTATCAGCACCCCACTTAGTGCTTCCGAGGCATTTTAATGCATTCAGAACACGACGGCAGTCTGCAGCAAGGTCTAAAATATGCGGCTTCCAGGTCAGATACGGATCAAGAGTTAAACCCAAAAATTTAACCCTATCGACGCACTGAATTGGAGAACCATACAAATGAAGAGAAGGATTGTTGTGAGGAGTACGTAAGCGACAGAAATCTATACACTTCGTTTTCTCGACAGAAAAACGAAAACCCCTAGCGGTAGCAGCATTGGTTATGGTGTTAATAGCATCCTGAAGTCGAGATTCGCACTCAGGAATGCTAGATGCTGAAGTGTAAATGACCAAGTCATCGACATAGAGACAATGGCGGACGGTCGGAGGAAGATTTAGTGCAATGCTATTGATAGCAATTAGAAATAGGATTACACTAATGGTAGAACCTTGCGGTATACCGTTTTCTAGGGAGTGAGAAGATGAATAGATATCACCTATACGTACTTTGAAAGTGCGTTTTTCAAAAAAAGAAGATATAAAAAGTGGTAGATTACCACGAAGTCCCCACTCATGTAGCTGTTTGAGAATGCCGTAACGCCATGTCATATCAAATGCCTTCTCCAAGTCGAAGAAAACAGCAACCAAATGTTTTCGTTCGAGGAAATTACAATGAATGTCATTCGTTAACTGAACATGGAGATCAGTGACAGAATGACATTTTCTAGAGCCACACTGAAAAGGATCTAAAAGGCGATTATGCTCTAAGTACCAGCAAAGCCTGTAGTTTACCATACGTTCGTAAATTTTACCCAGATGACACGTTAGTGATATGGGCCTGTAACTAGTAGAATGTGTGGCATCCTTGCCCGGTTTCAAAATAGGAACGATGGTGGCTTCTCGCCAGGCATCCGGGTACGTACCGCTACGCCAGAGAAGGTTGAAAAAATTTAAAATATGAGTTTTCATCTCAGAAGGTAGATGCTTTAACATGCAATATGAAATGTTGTCAGGACCGACAGATGTATTTTTTGTTTTGCTAAGTGCAAAATCAAATTCAAAAATTGAAAAAGGAAGGTTATATACTTCATCGCCATCAGAAGAGAAATCAAGAGGGGCTTCACTCGTTTCTTTGACATTAAGAAATCTTAAAGAGTAGTTTCTGTACTACTGACAGACTCGAAATGTGTAGCTAAACATTCGGAGATGTCATTAAGATTAGTGCTTAAAATGTTATTGATATGAAGAAGATTGACAGTGTGAGACTTTTGATAACCGTGCATGTATTTAATTTTATTCCACAGCTCATTCGACGGACGCTCAGGTGTGACAGAAGAGACATAATTCCGCCAGGAGGTAGACTTAGCTTGTAGAATAACACGTCGAGCATGAGCTCGGGCCTTCTTAAAAATGATTTGGTTATCAAGAGTAGGTGAACGTCGATAACATTTTAATGCACGTTTCTTTTCACGGATAGCATTAGCTACATTCGTGTTCCACCACGGGACCTTTCTTCTAATGAAACGAGAAGATGTTAACGGGATATTCTTGTTTGCAGATCGTAAGATACTGCAATTAATATCGCCAAGAGAAACATGAATATTTTCTGACATAACTGGGACGATTATTTCCGCGGAAAAACTGTCCCAATCAGCAGATTCAAATCGCCATCTTTGGAGAAAAGATGGCTCTGAAGAAGGAAGAGAACAAGAGATCAAAATAGGTAAATGATCACTGAAATGTGCATCATCAAGCACTTTCCAGGAGAAGTGCGGAGCTAAAGAAGGAGAACAAATTGATAAATCAATGGCTGAAAAGGAATTTGAACGTAAATTCAAATAAGTGGCGTCCCCTGTATTCAGGAGCACTGCATCAATGTTATCAAGAAGGTTCTCAATAATACGTCCTCTACCGTCAGACTGATTGGATCCCCATAAAAAACTGTGCGCATTAAAGTCACCTACAAGAAGGAATGGTGGCTCAAGCTGGTTTATAATATTCTCAAGATCATTCATATTCCAATTAAAATTTGGCAAATAAATATTACAGACTGTAAACTTTCTAGGCGAATATAATTGAACTGCAACCGCTTGAAGTTGCGTTTGAAGGTTACATACTGTATATGGTGTAGGAGAAGATAAAAGAATCGCTACACCGCCATGTGCTCGTCCGTCCGGATTAACATCATGACGAATGATGTTAAAGCCGCTTAGAGAAAATGAATCTTGAGGTTTAAAATGAGTTTCTTGAATGCAAACACAGCTGGGGCTCTGATCAGCTAATAGCAATTTAAGCTCTGGAAGATGAGTGACAATACCATTGCAGTTCCATTGAAGGAGTTTAAACATTGGAAGTGGGAAAAAAGAAAGAAAAATGATGCTATATAAATAGCTGAAGAGCTCAAAGGTAGAATACAAGCTCTAAGAACGAGGCTTGCCCTTAGGCCAACCTCTTCTATCTATTTTCTTCTTATTGCGGGCAGAAGAATTCCCGTCGACAGTTGCAGTACTGTCATTCCCAGAATTGTCAGTATCTTCCGAACGAGGAACGATGGGATTGTTCGTCGTAGGAAGGCTGACTTGGGGAGTGTTACTTGTTGGTACACTTGGCAAATTAACAGATTTAACACCAGATGAACTGGGTGTAGAGGCAGGAGACGAAGCGGTTGGAGTTTTGAATTGACTTTGAGAAGCAAATAATTGAACAAATTCAGAAAAAACATTTTTTACGATTTTTGCGATCTCTGGCATAAGCAGAGACGCGATGTCGGCAACGTTTAACGGTGGAGGAGAAGCAGGTTTTGCTGCAACCTTAGCATAAGAAGTGGTGAAAGTCGTATTACGCTGTACATGCTGCCTTGCTTCCGGGAAGCTACATTTATGAGTAGTTTTATACTCTAAAATAGCGTATTCCATTTTAAATTTCGGACAGTTTCTTGAGCTAGCAGGATGGTTACCTTGGCAATTGATACAATTGACATCACCGCATTCGGTTCCGTCATGTGGAGGTTTTCCGCAGATGCAAATTTTAGAATTTTTACAATTGGACGAGGAGTGTCCAAATTGTTGGCAATTGAAGCAGCGAAGTGGGTTAGGGATATACGGACGAACAGGGAGACGATACATGGCAGCATATATATATTTTGGGACATCACAACAATTAAAAGTTAGCACAAGGGATGGGGTATTCTCCTCACGTCCATTTTTCCTACTAATAATCCTTCGCACTTCAACCACACCTTCTTTTTTTAATTCACTCAGAATTTCATCGGTCGTACAATTCAGCAGATCCCTACAGTAGATAACACCCTTAGAAAAATTAAGAGTGTTATGTGGCGTGACAGTAATAACATAATCACCTAGGGTCTTGGCTGCAAGTAATTTTTGGGACTGATCAGCATTTTTTGCTTCAATAAGAAGACCGTCTTTAATTTTCCGGATGACTTTAACGTCTCCGGCAATGGTTTTCACTAAACGAGAAATAAGGAATGGGCTAACTTTACTAAAGTCACCGCTTGCTCGTTTCACTAGCAGAAACATTGGTGCAGGGTCCTCGTCGTCGGAATTGACGCGAGGTCGCTTCTCCCTAGGCCCCGGGACCGAGTCCGAAGCCATTTTTAATGTCTGGTGGGCCGAAGCCCCCAGACGAAACCAAAGAAACGAAAAGTAAAAATATGTATTTTTATTTTATCTAAAAAATTTTAATTAAATAAATTGCAGCACTAAATGCCAGAAAAGTAATGAAATAAGGCTCAGAAGCCTTTAATTAATTTATTAAAATAAATTAAAAAATAAAAAAGTAAATGAGAACAAAAAAACACACCACAGGTGGGCGTGGCCAAGGAGTGAAAATTTTTTCAAAGTTCAAAAAAGAAGTAAATCAGACCTGACCTTAAAAATTTTTTCACTGCACTAGTTCACAACACTGCACTTAAGCACCTCACACTAATTTCGTAAAATATTTTACGAAAAAAACCACTTTTTCAAAAGATAACTGCGGACGGCTCGCTGACAGGTGTTACCGCTGACAGGTACGTTCGCTAACGATATTCCCGGTTTTATTTGTTTACATATCTAAATAAAAATATATCTATCTATTTGTGAAGTTATTTGCTTTATATTTGATTTGGAATATATTCCACTTAAGCACACGGCAGTATTCTACATTACCCGGCTATTACACTTTAACTCACCAATTCCCATTTTGTTGAAAAACTTTAATTACAAGAAAAATTCCTAAAACATTCGGCATAAAGGAATAACCTACTTGTTGCTTATGCAAACGTTGTTGTTCCGTACTAGGTATAAGCTGACATATTATCTATATTCTTTGTTCATTTGTTCTTTGAATACATTTGAAGTTTTCTTTGAGTTTTAACAAATTCTCTATATCGCTACATCACTTGTACAACTGTCAGGTTTATTTTGAGTTTGAGGAGCAGTATTTGTATTTTATGTGTTGATGGAGTCTGGCTGATTTGATCCCAAAAAGTTTTTAAAATGTTCTTTAGTTTGATTTTCGTCGAAAGCGTTAAGTAATATTTTATATCAAGAGTCCGAAAATATAGTTGCCGTCATAATTTCATTATTCAACAGTAGTTTCTTTCGAGTTACAACCTCGTTATACAAGATTGACGAAAAAGGTTATTTATTTTTCTATTTATAACTTATATTCCATTCAGCACCCATCAAAATCGCTCCATGTCACTTGTTCATCTTGAAATTTTTTTGTTGATTTTGCCGGGTCATTTATTTTCGTGTAGCCTGCGTCAGTTAATCAATTTCTGTTAATTCTGATATCTGCAAAAAAATTCTCTTAAATCTTGTGGTAAAAGAATTGTTTTTTTAATTCGAAAAATTAAGGGTTGTTCACCTAAAAAATTTGTTGTAGTACTGCACTGGATTCGATTTCCTATTAAACACGAACAATGAAGTAGGTAATCAACAATTTAAATTACACAATACTAGTAAAATAAAGAAACAAAATTTAATTATTTTTATTGAAACGATAATTATCAACATAATCATCCACCCAGTGGCAGTGGCAACGAAAAACTTTGGACTGGGAAACATGGAAAATAATTTTGCGATTCGTAATAAGCATATCAAATAACAAATACCATTAACGTATGTACCTGAAGTTATGATACATCCCGTATATATAAATTTTCCATTATAGTTTATATTTTGTATTTCAGGAAAGGTACGATTATATATAAATATTTTAAAAGAATTTGCCAAAACAATATAGTTAGCAAATTGTATAAATATATTATTTGTAAAATTTATAATTAAGCAATAAAATTCGATATTACTTTAACATTGTTCGTACTGCAATACTATATTTATATATTTTCCCCAACTAGATTTTGTCCAAAACCATACAGTAGTGTCCTAGTACTATCGAATTATTCAGTACAGCATACAAATCAGTGATTCCTCTAGAGTCGAACACAAAAACGATGTATTCAAACACATTAACATACGTACCAAAACATGTAATTAAGTCAAACGTTAACAATGCAAATGTACATATGTTTAACTGTTATTATAAAGTAGAGCTATCCTTATCTGTGCTAATAGCTCTGTTCGATGAGAAATTCAGAAAGTGCAGTGCAGAGCAGTGTAAACAAGTGTACTCTAGTTCTTGTGTTTTCATAGAACACTCTAGTGTATATTTGGGCAAATTTGACCAGCACGTTTTAAATGTGTAAAAAATCTGTAGAAATGTCTATTTAAAACGCATATTGTTTTAGTTTATAAATGATTCTGATGAAGATAAATCATCACTCAATTCTTCACCAAATTCAAAAACAGATGTATTAATAAATAGAATTAGTTGTTTTGTGAATTTTATTTTCTCAAAATAAACGTTTGAGGTTAACGGAAATGTCAACAAACTACACTTAGTTATCGCCACTTCCAGTCTGCACTTTCTACACCACCTCGAGAGTCAATTCAAAAAAGTGTACACTAGTTCTCAAAATTTTTCTGATCGAACAGTTTGTTGCAAGAAAGTTAATACTAGGTCAACCTATTTCACGTCATCGAACAGACCTAATATAAGGATAACGTATAGGCGATCATCATTGCAGGTTCTGGCGACGGACGTGTCTTTCAATGGTGTAAGGTAGTGCTGAAGTAGATCGTCAAGAACACAAGGCTTAACAGATGAGTGCCGCGCTCAACCAATACTAGCGCTAGGCATGACCATCAACAGCAGAACATTGTTGAAGTGTCAGTAAATGAAAGCATAAATTCGGATTCGTTGCAGAGTTTTATGGCATGCGGTTCGATCGCTGATATTTGTAAGAGTAGCTTCTGTATTTTATGAATACTGTTTTATTTGTTGTAACCTCGTGCTAATGTAAGGTAACATACAGGTTAATAGTGGGTATGTCCCTACACCCAGGGCCATTCCGAGCATTAAAAGTTAATTTAAAAATGCAATAATGATAATAAAATCAATAAAATTAATTTGATTATAACATCATTAACATTAACAAATTCAAATATTACTTCAGAAAAATAAAATTAATTATGGTGAGTTTATGCACACAATTAAACTACTAGTACGCATTTACAGGAACACAATTCTTATTGGTTCATTGCTTAGTTTAGTTTCGAGTATAAACGGTATTTATTTAGATTAATTTTGTAACAGTTGCCTAATTTAATTTTATAATTTAGTTGCTGCATAAACCAACCATTAGATAGTGGAGACGAAGTTGTCTTAATTTATGAATTCCGTAGGTCAAATGAATAACTGTTTTCCTATACCCGTTTCTGTCTATGCCATGAAACAGAAAGGGGTAAATGATATTTAAATTCAAACAATGTTAACCTTTATTTTATTTCTTTTTACTCCAAATTGTTCAATAAAGAACAAGCTTTTCTTGCTATTGAATTTTTTCTAATTCAACTAATTTCTATCTTATGATTAGATTTAAATAGCGGTCCGATCTGCTTCGCAGGTCTGTCCCCTAGGCTCCGCGTCACTGAAGAAGATTACAACTGAAAATGTAGAAAAATAAATTGAGTAACCTTAAATAACTTTCATTTCATACCAAATAATTGGCGAAGCAAGCTCGTCACTACGTTCCTCGTTTCCATGACGAAGATAGCTCGTCACTTCGTACCTCGCTTTCAAGTCAGTGCTACGGCGAAGCAAGCTCGTCACTACGTTCCTCGCTTCCATGTCAGTACATTGACAAAGAAAGCTCGTCACTTCGCTCCTCGCTTTCAAGTCAGTTCAACGGCGAAGCAAGCTCGTCACTACGTTCCTCGCTTCCATGTCAGTACATTAACGAAGAAGGCTCGTCACTTCGTTCACACAATTGACGATTTACCAAAATAACTTTTTGACACTAGAGTAAATCTCCTCTACGAGGCCTTTAATTTGATACCAAACACAGTAGGATTTAAATAATATTTATAAAAAACAATTGACAATCATCCAAAACAACTTTTTGACACTTGAGTTCAAATCTCCTCCGCGAGGCCTTTAATTTAATACCAAACACGGTAGGATTTAAATAATATTTATAAAAAACAATTGACAATCATCCAAAACAACTTTTTGACACTTGAGTTCAAATCTCTTCCGCGAGGCCATTAATTTAATACCAAACACGGTAGGATTTAAATAATATTTATAAAAAAACAATTGACAATCGTCCAAAACAACTTTTTGACACTTTAGTTCAAATCTCCCCCGCGAGGCCTTTAGTTTGATACCAAAAACAGTAGGATTTAAATAATATTTATAAAAAACAATTGACAATCGTCCAAAACAACTTTTTAACACTTGAGTTCAAATCTCTTCCGCGAGACCTTTTATTTGATACTAAACACAATATGATTTAAAAAATATTTATAAAAAACAATTGACAATCGTCCAAATCAACTTTTTGACACTTGAGTTAAAATCTCCTCCGCGAGGCCATTAATTTAATACCAAACACGGTATGATTTAAATAATATTTATAAAAAAAAACCTTCAATTTGATACCAAACACAGTAGGATTTAAATAATATTTATAAAAAACAATTGAAAATCATCCAAAACAACTTTTTGACACTTGAGTTCAAATCTCCTCCGCGAGGCCTTTAATTTAATACCAAACACGGTAGGATTTAAATAATATTTATAAAAAACAATTGACAATCATCCAAAACAACTTTTTGACACTTGAGTTCAAATCTCCTCCGCGAGGCCTTTAATTTAATACCAAACACGGTAGGATTTAAATAATATTTATAAAAACACAATTGACAATCGTCCAAAACAACTTTTTGACACTTTAGTTCAAATCTCCTCCGCGAGGCCTTTAATTTGATACCAAAAACAGTAGGATTTAAATAATATTTATAAAAAACAATTGACAATCGTCCAAAACAACTTTTTAACACTTGAGTTCAAATCTCTTCCGCGAGACCTTTTATTTGATACTAAACACAATAGGATTTAAAAAATATTTATAAAAAACAATTGACAATCGTCCAAAACAACTTTTTGACACTTGAGTTCAAATCTCCTCCGCGAGGCCTTTAATTTAATACCAAACACGGTAGGATTTAAATAATATTTATAAAAAAACAATTGACAATCGTCCAAAACAACTTTTTGACACTTTAGTTCAAATCTCCTCCGCGAGGCCTTTAATTTGATACCAAAAACAGTAGGATTTAAATAATATTTATAAAAAACAATTGACAATCGTCCAAAACAACTTTTTAACACTTGAGTTCAAATCTCTCCCGCGAGACCTTTTATTTGATACTAAACACAATAGGATTTAAAAAATATTTATGAAAAACAATTGACAATCGTCCAAATCAACTTTTTGACACTTGAGTTAAAATCTCCTCCGCGAGGCCATTAATTTAATACCAAACACGGTATGATTTAAATAATATTTATAAAAAAAACCTTCAATTTGATACCAAACAAAGTAGGATTTAAATAATATTTTTAAAAAACAATTGAAAATCATCCAAAACAACTTTTTGACACTTGAGTTCAAATCTCCTCCGCGAGGCCTTTAATTTAATACCAAACACGGTAGGATTTAAATAATATTTATAAAAAACAATTGACAATCATCCAAAACATCTTTTTGACACTTGAGTTCAAATCTCCTCCGCGAGGCCTTTAATTTAATACCAAACACGGTAGGATTTAAATAATATTTATAAAAAAACAATTGACAATCGTCCAAAACAACTTTTTGACACTTTAGTTCAAATCTCCTCCGCGAGGCCTTTAATTTGATACCAAAAACAGTAGGATTTAAATAATATTTATAAAAAACAATTGACAATCGTCCAAAACAACTTTTTAACACTTGAGTTCAAATCTCTTCCGCGAGACCTTTTATTTGATACTAAACACAATAGGATTTAAAAAATATTTATAAAAAACAATTGACAATCGTCCAAAACAACTTTTTGACACTTGAGTTCAAATCTCCTCCGCGAGGCCTTTAATTTAATACCAAACACGGTAGGATTTAAATAATATTTATAAAAAAACAATTGACAATCGTCCAAAACAACTTTTTGACACTTTAGTTCAAATCTCCTCCGCGAGGCCTTTAATTTGATACCAAACACAGTAGGATTTAAATAATATTTATAAAAAAACAATTGACAATCATCCAAAACAACTTTTTGACACTTGAGTTCAAATCTCCTCCGCGAGGCCTTTAATTTAATACCAAACACGGTAGGATTTAAATAATATTTATAAAAAACAATTGACAATCATCCAAAACAACTTTTTGACACTTGAGTTCAAATCTCCTCCGCGAGGCCTTTAATTTAATACCAAACACGGTAGGATTTAAATAATATTTATAAAAAAACAATTGACAATCGTCCAAAACAACTTTTTGACACTTTAGTTCAAATCTCCTCCGCGAGGCCTTTAATTTGATACCAAAAACAGTAGGATTTAAATAATATTTATAAAAAACAATTGACAATCGTCCAAAACAACTTTTTAACACTTGAGTTCAAATCTCTTCCGCGAGACCTTTTATTTGATACTAAACACAATAGGATTTAAAAAATATTTATAAAAAACAATTGACAATCGTCCAAATCAACTTTTTGACACTTGAGTTAAAATCTCCTCCGCGAGGCCTTTAATTTAATACCAAACACGGTATGATTTAAATAATATTTATAAAAAAAACCTTCAATTTGATACCAAACACAGTAGGATTTAAATAATATTTATAAAAAACAATTGAAAATCATCCAAAACAACTTTTTGACACTTGAGTTCAAATCTCCTCCGCGAGGCCTTTAATTTAATACCAAACACGGTAGGATTTAAATAATATTTATAAAAAACAATTGACAATCATCCAAAACAACTTTTTGACACTTGAGTTCAAATCTCCTCCGCGAGGCCTTTAAATTAATACCAAACACGGTAGGATTTAAATAATATTTATAAAAAAACAATTGACAATCGTCCAAAACAACTTTTTGATACTTTAGTTCAAATCTCCTCCGCGAGGCCTTTAATTTGATACCAAAAACAGTAGGATTTAAATAATATTTATAAAAAACAATTGACAATCGTCCAAAACAACTTTTTAACACTTGAGTTCAAATCTCTTCCGCGAGACCTTTTATTTGATACTAAACACAATAGGATTTAAAAAATATTTATAAAAAACAATTGACAATCGTCCAAAACAACTTTTTGACACTTGAGTTCAAATCTCTTCCGCGAGGCCTTTAATTTAATACCAAACACGGTAGGATTTAAATAATATTTATAAAAAAACCATTGACAATCGTCCAAAACAACTTTTTGACACTTTAGTTCAAATCTCCTCCGCGAGGCCTTTAATTTGATACCAAAAACAGTAGGATTTAAATAATATTTATAAAAAACAATTGACAATCGTCCAAAACAACTTTTTAACACTTGAGTTCAAATCTCTTCCGCGAGACCTTTTATTTGATACTAAACACAATAGGATTTAAAAAATATTTATAAAAAATAATTGACAATCGTCCAAATCAACTTTTTGACACTTGAGTTAAAATCTCCTCCGCGAGGCCATTAATTTAATACCAAACACGGTATGATTTAAATAATATTTATAAAAAAAAACCTTCAATTTGATACCAAACACAGTAGGATTTAAATAATATTTATAAAAAACAATTGACAATCATCCAAAACAACTTTTTGACACTTGAGTTCAAATCTCCTCCGCGAGGCCTTTAATTTAATACCAAACACGGTAGGATTTAAATAATATTTATAAAAAACAATTGACAATCATCCAAAACAACTTTTTGACACTTGAGTTCAAATCTCCTCCGCGAGGCCTTTAATTTAATACCAAACACGGTAGGATTTAAATAATATTTATAAAAAAACAATTGACAATCGTCCAAAACAACTTTTTGACACTTTAGTTCAAATCTCCTCCGCGAGGCCTTTAATTTGATACCAAAAACAGTAGGATTTAAATAATATTTATAAAAAACAATGGACAATCGTCCAAAACAACTTTTTAACACTTGAGTTCAAATCTCTTTCGTGAGACCTTTTATTTGATACTAAACACAATAGGATTTAAAAAATATTAATAAAAAACAATTGACAATCGTCCAAATCAACTTTTTGACACTTGAGTTAAAATCTCCTCCGCGAGGCCATTAATTTAATACCAAACACGGTATGATTTAAATAATATTTATAAAAAAAACCTTCAATTTGATACCAAACACAGTAGGATTTAAATAATATTTATAAAAAACAATTGAAAATCATCCAAAACAACTTTTTGACACTTGAGTTCAAATCTCCTCCGCGAGGCCTTTAATTTAATACCAAACACGGTAGGATTTAAATAATATTTATAAAAAACAATTGACAATCATCCAAAACAACTTTTTGACATTTGAGTTCAAATCTCCTCCGCGAGGCCTTTAATTTAATACCAAACACGATAGGATTTAAATAATATTTATAAAAAAACAATTGACAATCGTCCAAAACAACTTTTTGACACTTTAGTTCAAATCTCCTCCGCGAGGCTTTTAATTTGATACCAAAAACAGTAGGATTTAAATAATATTTATAAAAAACAATTGACAATCGTCCAAAACAACTTTTTAACACTTGAGTTCAAATCTCTTCCGCGAGACCTTTTATTTGATACTAAACACAATAGGATTTAAAAAATATTTATAAAAAACAATTGACAATCGTCCAAAACAACTTTTTGACACTTGAGTTCAAATCTCCTCCGCGAGGCCTTTAATTTAATACCAAACACGGTAGGATTAAAACAATTGACAATCGTCCAAAACAACTTTTTGACACTTTAGTTCAAATCTCCTCCGCGAGGCCTTTAATTTGATACCAAACACAGTAGGAATTAAATAATATTTATAAAAAACAATTGACAATCATCCAAAACATCTTTTTGACACTTGAGTTCAAATCTCCTCCGCGAGGCCTTTAATTTAATACCAAACACGGTAGGATTTAAATAATATTTATAAAAAAACAATTGACAATCGTCCAAAACAACTTTTTGACACTTTAGTTCAAATCTCCTCCGCGAGGCCTTTAATTTGATACCAAACACAGTAGGAATTAAATAATATTTATAAAAAACAATTGACAATCATCCAAAACAACTTTTTGACACTTGAGTTCAAATCTCCTCCGCGAGGCCTTTAATTTAATACCAAACACGGTAGGATTTAAATAATATTTATAAAAAACAATTGACAATCATCCAAAACAACTTTTTGACACTTGAGTTCAAATCTCCTCCGCGAGGCCTTTAATTTAATACCAAACACGGTAGGATTTAAATAATATTTATAAAAAAACAATTGACAATCGTCCAAAACAACTTTTTGACACTTTAGTTCAAATCTCTTCCGCGAGGCCTTTAATTTGATACCAAAAACAGTAGGATTTAAATAATATTTATAAAAAACAATTGACAATCGTCCAAAACAACTTTTTAACACTTGAGTTCAAATCTCTTCCGCGAGACCTTTTATTTGATACTAAACACAATAGGATTTAAAAAATATTAATAAAAAACAATTGACAATCGTCCAAATCAACTTTTTGACACTTGAGTTAAAATCTCCTCCGCGAGGCCTTTAATGTAATACCAAACACGGTATGATTTAAATAATATTTATAAAAAAAACCTTCAATTTGATACCAAACACAGTAGGATTTAAATAATATTTATAAAAAACAATTGAAAATCATCCAAAACAACTTTTTGACACTTGAGTTCAAATCTCCTCCGCGAGGCCTTTAATTTAATACCAAACACGGTAGGATTTAAATAATATTTATAAAAAACAATTGACAATCATCCAAAACAACTTTTTGACACTTGAGTTCAAATCTCCTCCGCGAGGCCTTTAAATTAATACCAAACACGGTAGGATTTAAATAATATTTATAAAAAAACAATTGACAATCGTCCAAAACAACTTTTTGACACTTTAGTTCAAATCTCCTCCGCGAGGCCTTTAATTTGATACCGAAAACAGTAGGATTTAAATAATATTTATAAAAAACAATTGACAATCGTCCAAAACAACTTTTTAACACTTGAGTTCAAATCTCTTCCGCGAGACCTTTTATTTGATACTAAACACAATAGGATTTAAAAAATATTTATAAAAAACAATTGACAATCGTCCAAAACAACTTTTTGACACTTGAGTTCAAATCTCCTCCGCGAGGCCTTTAATTTAATACCAAACACGGTAGGATTTAAATAATATTTATAAAAAAACCATTGACAATCGTCCAAAACAACTTTTTGACACTTTAGTTCAAATCTCCTCCGCGAGGCCTTTAATTTGATACCAAAAACAGTAGGATTTAAATAATATTTATAAAAAACAATTGACAATCGTCCAAAACAACTTTTTAACACTTGAGTTCAAATCTCTTCCACGAGACCTTTTATTTGATACTAAACAAAATAGGATTTAAAAAATATTTATAAAAAACAATTGACAATCGTCCAAATCAACTTTTTGACACTTGAGTTAAAATCTCCTCCGCGAGGCCATTAATTTAATACCAAACACGGTATGATTTAAATAATATTTATAAAAAAAAACCTTCAATTTGATACCAAACACAGTAGGATTTAAATAATATTTATAAAAAACAATTGACAATCATCCACAACAACTTTTTGACACTTGAGTTCAAATCTCCTCCGCGAGGCCTTTAATTTAATACCAAACACGGTAGGATTTAAATAATATTTATAAAAAACAATTGACAATCATCCAAAACAACTTTTTGACACTTGAGTTCAAATCTCCTCCGCGAGGCCTTTAATTTAATACCAAACACGGTAGGATTTAAATAATATTTATAAAAAAACAATTGACAATCGTCCAAAACAACTTTTTGACACTTTAGTTCAAATCTCTTCCGCGAGGCCTTTAATTTGATACCAAAAACAGTAGGATTTAAATAATATTTATAAAAAACAATTGACAATCGTCCAAAACAACTTTTTAACACTTGAGTTCAAATTTCTTCCGCGAGACCTTTTATTTGATACTAAACACAATAGGATTTAAAAAATATTTATAAAAAACAATTGACAATCGTCCAAATCAACTTTTTGACACTTGAGTTAAAATCTCCTCCGCGAGGCCTTTAATTTAATACCAAACACGGTATGATTAAAATAATATTTATAAAAAAAACCTTCAATTTGATACCAAACACAGTAGGATTTAAATAATATTTATAAAAAACAATTGAAAATCATCCAAAACAACTTTTTGACACTTGAGTTCAAATCTCCTCCGCGAGGCCTTTAATTTAATACCAAACACGGTAGGATTTAAATAATATTTATAAAAAACAATTGACAATCATCCAAAACAACTTTTTGACACTTGAGTTCAAATCTCCCCCGCGAGGCCTTTAAATTAATACCAAACACGGTAGGATTTAAATAATATTTATAAAAAAACAATTGACAATCGTCCAAAACAACTTTTTGACACTTTAGTTCAAATCTCCTCCGCGAGGCCTTTAATTTGATACCAAAAACAGTAGGATTTAAATAATATTTATAAAAAACAATTGACAATCGTCCAAAACAACTTTTTAACACTTGAGTTCAAATCTCTTCCACGAGACCTTTTATTTGATACTAAACAAAATAGGATTTAAAAAATATTTATAAAAAACAATTGACAATCGTCCAAATCAACTTTTTGACACTTGAGTTAAAATCTCCTCCGCGAGGCCATTAATTTAATACCAAACACGGTATGATTTAAATAATATTTATAAAAAAAAACCTTCAATTTGATACCAAACACAGTAGGATTTAAATAATATTTATAAAAAACAATTGACAATCATCCAAAACAACTTTTTGACACTTGAGTTCAAATCTCCTCCGCGAGGCCTTTAATTTAATACCAAACACGGTAGGATTTAAATAATATTTATAAAAAACAATTGACAATCGTCCAAAACAACTTTTTAACACTTGAGTTCAAATCTCTTCCGCGAGACCTTTTATTTGATACTAAACACAATAGGATTTAAAAAATATTTATAAAACACAATTGACAATCGTCCAAAACAACTTTTTGACACTTGAGTTCAAATCTCCTCCGCGAGGCTTTTAATTTGATACCAAAAACAGTAGGATTTAAATAATATTTATAAAAAACAATTGACAATCGTCCAAAACAACTTTTTAACACTTGAGTTCAAATCTCTTCCGCGAGACCTTTTATTTGATACTAAACACAATAGGATTTAAAAAATATTTATAAAAAACAATTGACAATCGTCCAAAACAACTTTTTGACACTTGAGTTAAAATCTCCTCCGCGAGGCCATTAATTTAATACCAAACACGGTATGATTTAAATAATATTTATAAAAAAAACCTTCAATTTGATACCAAACACAGTAGGATTTAAATAATATTTATAAAAAACAATTGACAATCATCCAAAACAACTTTTTGACACTTGAGTTCAAATCTCCTCCGCGAGGCCTTTAATTTAATACCAAACACGGTAGGATTTAAATAATATTTATAAAAAACAATTGACAATCGTCCAAAACAACTTTTTAACACTTGAGTTCAAATCTCTTCCGCGAGACCTTTTATTTGATACTAAACACAATAGGATTTAAAAAATATTTATAAAACACAATTGACAATCGTCCAAAACAACTTTTTGACACTTGAGTTCAAATCTCCTCCGCGAGGCCATTAATTTAATACCAAACACGGTAGGATTTAAATAATATTTATAAAAAACCAATTGACAATCGTCCAAAACAACTTTTTGACACTTTAGTTCAAATCTCCTCCGCGAGGCCTTTAATTTGATACCAAAAACAGTAGGATTTAAATAATATTTATAAAAAACAATTGACAATCGTCCAAAACAACTTTTTAACACTTGAGTTCAAATCTCTCCCGCGAGACCTTTTATTTGATACTAAACACAATAGGATTTAATAAATATTTATAAAAAACAATTGACAATCGTCCAAATCAACTTTTTGACACTTGAGTTAAAATCTCCTCCGCGAGGCCATTAATTTAATACCAAACACGGTATGATTTAAATAATATTTATAAAAAAAACCTTCAATTTGATACCAAACACAGCAGGATTTAAATAATATTTATAAAAAACAATTGACAATCATCCAAAACAACTTTTTGACACTTGAGTTCAAATCTCCTCCGCGAGGCCTTTAATTTAATACCAAACACGGTAGGATTTAAATAATATTTATAAAAAACAATTGACAATCATCCAAAACAACTTTTTGACACTTGAGTTCAAATCTCCTCCGCGAGGCCTTTAATTTAAAACCAAACACGGTAGGATTTAAATAATATTTATAAAAAAACAATTGACAATCGTCCAAAACAACTTTTTGACACTTTAGTTCAAATCTCCTCCGCGAGGCCTTTAATTTGATACCAAAAACAGTAGGATTTAAATAATATTTATAAAAAACAATTGACAATCGTCCAAAACAACTTTTTGACACTTTAGTTCAAATCTCATCCGCGAGGCCTTTAATTTGATACCAAAAACAGTAGGATTTAAATAATATTTATAAAAAACAATTGACAATCGTCCAAAACAACTTTTTAACACTTGAGTTCAAATCTCTTCCGCGAGACCTTTTATTTGATACTAAACACAATAGGATTTAAAAAATATTTATAAAAAACAATTGACAATCGTCCAAAACAACTTTTTGACACTTGAGTTAAAATCTCCTCCGCGAGGCCATTAATTTAATGCCAAACACGGTATGATTTAAATAATATTTATAAAAAAAACCTTCAATTTGATACCAAACACAGTAGGATTTAAATAATATTTATAAAAAACAATTGACAATCGTCCAAAACAACTTTTTGACACTTGAGTTTAAATCTCCTCCGCGAGGCCTTTAATTTGATACCAAGCACGGTAGGATTTAAATAATATTTATAAAAAAAAATTGACAATCGTCCAAAACAACTTTTTGACACTTTAGTTCAAATCTCTTCCGCGAGGCCTTTAATTTGATACCAAAAACAGTAGGATTTAAATAATATTTATAAAAAACAATTGACAATCGTCCAAAACAACTTTTTAACACTTGAGTTCAAATTTCTTCCGCGAGACCTTTTATTTGATACTAAACACAATAGGATTTAAAAAATATTTATAAAAAACAATTGACAATCGTCCAAATCAACTTTTTGACACTTGAGTTAAAATCTCCTCCGCGAGGCCTTTAATTTAATACCAAACACGGTATGATTAAAATAATATTTATAAAAAAAACCTTCAATTTGATACCAAACACAGTAGGATTTAAATAATATTTATAAAAAACAATTGAAAATCATCCAAAACAACTTTTTGACACTTGAGTTCAAATCTCCTCCGCGAGGCCTTTAATTTAATACCAAACACGGTAGGATTTAAATAATATTTATAAAAAACAATTGACAATCATCCAAAACAACTTTTTGACACTTGAGTTCAAATCTCCCCCGCGAGGCCTTTAAATTAATACCAAACACGGTAGGATTTAAATAATATTTATAAAAAAACAATTGACAATCGTCCAAAACAACTTTTTGACACTTTAGTTCAAATCTCCTCCGCGAGGCCTTTAATTTGATACCAAAAACAGTAGGATTTAAATAATATTTATAAAAAACAATTGACAATCGTCCAAAACAACTTTTTAACACTTGAGTTCAAATCTCTTCCACGAGACCTTTTATTTGATACTAAACAAAATAGGATTTAAAAAATATTTATAAAAAACAATTGACAATCGTCCAAATCAACTTTTTGACACTTGAGTTAAAATCTCCTCCGCGAGGCCATTAATTTAATACCAAACACGGTATGATTTAAATAATATTTATAAAAAAAAACCTTCAATTTGATACCAAACACAGTAGGATTTAAATAATATTTATAAAAAACAATTGACAATCATCCAAAACAACTTTTTGACACTTGAGTTCAAATCTCCTCCGCGAGGCCTTTAATTTAATACCAAACACGGTAGGATTTAAATAATATTTATAAAAAACAATTGACAATCATCCAAAACAACTTTTTGACACTTGAGTTCAAATCTCCTCCGCGAGGCCTTTAATTTAATACCAAACACGGTAGGATTTAAATAATATTTATAAAAAAACTATTGACAATCGTCCAAAACAACTTTTTGACACTTTAGTTCAAATCTCCTCCGCGAGGCCTTTAATTTGATACCAAAAACAGTAGGATTTAAATAATATTTATAAAAAACAATTGACAATCGTCCAAAACAACTTTTTAACACTTGAGTTCAGATCTCTTCCGCGAGACCTTTTATTTGATACTAAACACAATAGGATTTAAAAAATATTTATAAAAAACAATTGACAATCGTCCAAATCAACTTTTTGACACTTGAGTTAAAATCTCCTCCGCGAGGCCATTAATTTAATACCAAACACGGTATGATTTAAATAATATTTATAAAAAAAACCTTCAATTTGATACCAAACACAGTAGGATTTAAATAATATTTATAAAAAACAATTGAAAATCATCCAAAACAACTTTTTGACACTTGAGTTTAAATCTCCTCCGCGAGGCCTTTAATTTAATACCAAACACGGTAGGATTTAAATAATATTTATAAAAAACAATTGACAATCATCCAAATAACTTTTTGACATTTGAGTTCAAATCTCCTCCGCGAGGCCTTTAATTTAATACCAAACACGATAGGATTTAAATAATATTTATAAAAAAACAATTGACAATCGTCCAAAACAACTTTTTGACACTTTAGTTCAAATCTCCTCCGCGAGGCTTTTAATTTGATACCAAAAACAGTAGGATTTAAATAATATTTTGTTACGCGTCCGTCGGCGTAAATATTTTGCCTCGACGATCCCGTGTAACTACAGTCGAACCACGGCTATGCTCAGTGAAGTCGGTCGTGAGTCCTTTTTTTAAAGTGTATGATCCGGGGCGCCAGTCGGCTAGATAGGCCGTAACTGGTTCAACTACAAGAAGGAGCCGACAAAAAAATGGGATTCGGTCCAGGAACAAATAAGGTACGAACAATCAATTGCAATGCAACATTGAGTACTAAACACATGAGTTTATATTGCCGGAAAGTAATGCTACAATAAAATAAATCGTGATGATGTGTACAAGTATGATGGTAAGCCAGCCAAAAACTTTAAATAACAATAAAACTACTAAACTTTTCCAATTCTAGGGTCCCTTCAAGGCTCACGCGACCTAGCCGTAGCATGAAGTACAAATATAAATAAAAGCAGCAGGGGGTCGTGGCCTCCGATAGTGATTAGGATTGCGTCGTGAGGGAACACCCTCGAGATATATGACTAGCGCTGTCAACAATACCGTTCGACGTATACGATGGCCAACGTATCGCGAATCCGTGCGCAATAGTTAATAAACCGCAGATCCTAGAGACTACGCGACACACGAGCAACTTGCCACTATCGCAATCACAACTCGTGAATTACTTAAATTAAAACCAAACGGTCCTTGACCGGATTCCAGTGAACAGGTAAAGTAAAGTGTACAGATAATAAACAACTTGGTGCATAAAAAACGAAATATAAAGTATTTTTGGCTTAGCTGTGAAGATGAGGTCCAGGTCGTGGTTGGGGATCACGGTGGTGCGGCAGCGGAATCGACGAGACCAATGAACAGCACTCAGGTCCCAGCAACAGTAAATCGCACGCAATTTTCCAAGGATGGCGAAGTGATCACGTGACAGGGTGTGGTTGTGTGGTCTGAAGGCGACTTAAACCCTGGAACCACGAACGTGGAGCCGATGAACCTACAATTATGTTTGAAATGATGACGAAGAACGAAAAGGAAACCTTAGGGATCTCAAAACGAAACTTACTGGTGTCGATCGGCTGGTAATACGATTGTTGAGGTTGTAGTGGATTTTCTGATCCGGAATACTTCCGTTATTATAAAATAATATGGGTTGAGGTAAAATAACAAATCCAGTTACACTGGTCTAGATTCTCCCAAAATAAACTTCTCAACGAGAAAACTAGCACAAAAACTATTTTACTCAACCAAACCACTCAAACCCAAAATCTGAAGTGTTCTAGAAAAAAAGACGTGAAGCCAAAAGGACGAAGAAAAACCAGTAAGTACTTGTATCTCGAAGCCTTACTTAACTTAAGCGCAAATAATAATAAAGACGTCGTCTTCGTAGGTTTCCTGGTTACACTTGGGTGTAACGTAGGTTGCGGAGCGAAGAAAATCCAGAATTAAATAGTAACTGAATAAGGAGGATGTGGGCAGCACTTGCCTAGTCGCTCAGAGAAGGTCACTTGAATGAGAAGAATTTATGAATGAAAAATGACAAATGACAGCTGGCGTGAGATGAATGATAGGAAGAAAAATGAGAGTAAATCAGGACAGATGAGAATCAAAACGGTAAGCAATGAGTACGAATGAATTACCAAAACTAAAGTTATGATTTTCAGGTGCATATGAATGAAGAGAAAATGAAATATGTAATGAAATCTAACCTAACCGTAACAATCCCCCTTCTACTCACATGAGGTGAAATTCCCTAATTTTACCTCACAAAAAAAACTAAGTGACTAAATAACTAAACTAGAGCGCTAAACTTAACTAAGATGAACCTAAATGTACTAACTAGCGTATATAATTCTGAATATAATCTAAGATGACTAACTGAACTAAAATAACAAGAGAACTAATCGTGGTCCATATCATCCGCGGGTGGTCCTTCTTTCAAATCTTTAATGTGCCAAGTTCCGCATTCTTTACCTTCAGCATCAATTAATTTATAAATTAGATCAGATACTTTCTGCCTAATTCTGAAAGGTCCTACATATTTTGGTGCTAGCTTGCTTGCGTAATAATCAGCAGCATTAGATAATTTAAAATTACGACGCCAAACAACATCGCCTTCCTGATACGTAGCCGGGCGGCGGCGAAGATTGTAGTGAGCACTACTGCGCGCGTACGCTTGGTCTAAACGTTTCCTAACCTCAGCGTAAATTTTTCTAAAACCCGCAGAGCGTCGTTCCTCAATATTCGCGCGGTCATATTCAATTTTTCCGTCGTCTTGCACGGCTACATAAGCATATTCGGTACCAGCTAAAATGTGTTCGCGCCCAAAGTTGATGTAAAATGGCGTGTAACTAGTGACGTCATGCACGAGAGTGCGAATCGCACAGGTGATCTGAGGCAAGAATTTTCCCCAATTGCGTTGGTTATCGCGAACGTAGGAAGCTAGCATCGTCTTTACCACTCGGTTTACCCGTTCGGTAGGGTTGTTTTGAGCGTGGTACAACGCAGAAAAAAGCAACTTCGATGCATATCGGTCACATAAACTTCTAAACTCTTTGCTCCGAAATTGTACACCGTTATCGCTAACAATGAACTGTGGTACACCAAAAATCAAAAATATTTCGTTCTCTACATGTTTCACGATGGCGGATGCTGTAGCTGTCCTCAATGGAAATGTCAACACAAACTTACTATAATAGTCACAAATAACCAAAATAAAACGACTTCCATTACAGGATGCGGGTAGCGGTCCCATCAAATCTAAACTAATTAATTGGAACGGACGATAAACACGGGGTTTCGAACCCATCATGCCAGGTGGAACTTTTTGTATAGCTTTGTGCTCTATGCACACAACACAGCGCTTAACAAATGACGCTACATCGGCACGCATTTTAGGCCAGAAAAACTTTTGTCCCAAACGACGGTGGGTTTTGGACACGCCAGGATGACCGGAAGTGGGAGCGTTGTGTGCCTGTTCTAAGAGTTCGCGCCGTTTCTCTTTAGGCACCACTAGCCTCCACTGATCATGCGCCTCACTTAATTCAGGTATAGAACTCTTGACATATTTATACAATTTATTATCAGTAATACACCAGCCTCTATATTTTTTAGGTCGTTGGCGGACACGGTCGAGCATGGAAGTGTACCACTTATCGGTCGAATCTGGTTGTGGTGCATCCGCTGCAGCTATATCGGCAACAGGTACGGAACGAGATAAACAATCCGGAACCAAATGTTCCGTCCCTTTCCGATGAACTAAACAAAAATCAAATTGCTGCAAACGAATAGCCCACCGACACAGCTTACCGGTAGCTTGCGAAAAATTCATAAGCCACTGCAACGAGTGATGGTCGGTGATCACTGTAAATCTCACCCCTTCTAAATATGGCCTTAATTTTTCTAGAGCCCACACTACGGCTAAACATTCACGCTCGGTCGTATGGTAGTTGCGTTCTGACTTTGTCAACGAACGACTGAGATAGCAGATGACCCTTTCTGCACCATCCAGAGTCTGCGTCAGCACGGCACCTAGACCATAGGCGCTGGCGTCGGTCTGTACAACAAAAGGCTGCGTAAAATCTGGGCACGTAAGAATCGGAGCGGAAACTAAGCATTCTTTTAATGCGTTAAATGAGTTCTGACATTCTGCGGTCCATATAAACTTTTGCGACTTCCGAATCAATTTACTAAGAGGCGATACGATCGTCGAAAAATTGGGTACAAAGCGCCGATACCAACTAGCCATACCTAAAAAGCTTCGGACTTCTTTCGCGTTCTTTGGCTCAACAATATTCAGGATTGCCTCCACTTTCTCGGGATCAACACGTAAACCTAAATGATCCACAACATAACCTAAATACTTAATTTGTGGGCGACAAAACTGACTCTTTTCCCTATTTATGGTTAAACCGGAAGCTAATAAACGATCAAATATTTTTCTTAAAATTTCTAGGTGATGCTCGAAGGATTCGGCCACGACAACAATGTCATCTAGATAAACGAATACGTACGGCGCTAGATCACTACCAAGAACCGTATCAATGAGCTTCTGCCACGTCGCGGGTGCATTACTCAAACCGAAGGGCATTCGCACGAATTGAAACAAACCTCTCCCAGGGACAGTAAACGCGGTTTTTTCTCTAGCTGCAGGTGTCAATGGGATTTGCCAATACGCAGATTTTATATCGAGAGAGCTAATGTATTTCGCGCCACGTAACTGATCGAGAATAGTAGATACATATGGAAGGGGGTACGCATTCTTCTTCGTAACTTTGTTGACTTTCCGAAAGTCAACGCAGAAACGGTAGGATCCATCCTTCTTGGGAATGAGGAGGATAGGAGATGACCACGGACTCGTAGAGGGTTCTACAATACCTTCAGCAAGCATTTCGTCTAGAGCCGCATGAATATGCTTCTGCATCACCGGAGACACCGGGTAATAGCGTTGCTTAATAGGCTCCGACGACTCTACCACAATATCATGCTCTATTAAATGCGTACAACCTAAGGAGGGTCCCATCTTATCCCATTGTTCCTCTAAAAACTTGTCCAACTGCGCCTGCTCGCTTAATTTCAAAGAAAAAGGTGGTGATAAACTAGAGACGGCCGACACAGGCTCGCTAGCCGAAAAAGACCATTCGTCGCGCCTTAAATCCGGGACTATCCCCATACTGCGCCAAAAGTCTAAACCTAGGATTAAGGAGTGACTCACGGAAGGTACTACTAGAAAATCAACTAACTTGATCTTATCCATTAATCGTACTGGCACTAATACTGAGCATAAACTCTTACATGTCTGTCCGTTCGCAACAACACAGTCCGGCGAATCGTTTGTACTTAAATTTAAATTCAATTTCTTAATAATATCCCACCCCCTTGAACCAATTATTGAGCGTGAAGCGCCTGAATCCAACAAACCTTTGAACTCTATACCTAGCATCGAAACTTTCAGGTAAGGGCGTTCATCAGAACCTAAATGAGAAATAATATAATCTAAAATTACAGATGTATCATGAACTGAATTGACCGAATTATTTGGAGGAGCACACGCGCGGTCAACTACGGTCTCCTGTGCCCGTTTCCCTGACATTTATGACAGTTACGTAACGTAACTCCAACTTCTCCACAACGATAACAACGAACCCGTCGTGGTTCTCTACATTCCCTCATAACATGTCCCGTTTGCCTACAATTCCAACAAAGTACGGCACTACTAGTGGTTCTAGAAATGGGCGTGTGTGATGTCACATCAGCAGCAGCAAGACGAGAACTCATACGCGGTCTCTGATATGCCAAATCGGTCTCAAGAGATTGACTGACAGCTGGTGGTGGTCTTAGATTTCGCGTGCGTATGTGGATCGACTCTAATTGACTGCATAGGGTGTCTAATTCTGAAATGGAACTAACTTCACGCAAACCAAGTCCGACTTGCAAATAAGGTAAAAGATTGCGTCTAATATGAGTAATGCGTTCTGATTCTGAAGGATACTTATGTAATCGTCGAAATAAAGCATCCATAGTAGCAGTAAATATCGAAACTTTTTCTTCACAACCTTGCGTCCTGTTTCTAATTTCGTCCCATAGTGTAAATTCATAATCAGCTGGCAAAAAAGTTTCGCGTAAAGCCTGAACGAGCGCGTCCCAATCGTGGATATGTTCGCGTTTTGCCCGAAACCAGGTGAGAGCTTTTCCCGTAAATAATTCTACCGCCGACTGAAATAACTGTTCTTTACTTACAGCACGAGCGTCACGTAATTCTTCAATGGTTTCTAAGAAATTATTGAGGTTAGATTCTCCGTCATATTTATACTTTGCGTCCCATTTATGAATCGGATAATGTGGAGTACGAACTGAATCACGGCGAAATACATGTGGATCTATTGCTACGGTTAACTGTTCGAGAGCTTGGGTCAGTCGTGTGCACTCTGGTGGCGATAAAATTTGATTTGTCTTAGGCGTACTCGCTGAAGCTATAGGGCCTGAGTCTAACACGGTATCTTGTTCGGTATCTGATTCAAGTAAAGATTGTTCGTGCTCAGCAACAAGAATAGCAGACGCTTGCGCGGAAAATTTTCTTTTTGATTCAATTAAATACGTTTCACAACGCTGCACTAATTGACTAATAACAGTTTTCTGCTCTACATTAGCATCTTTAATGCGTTTTAATCTCAACAAAACATGGGTTAGACGTGTACTAAGTCTGATATAATCATTTCGATAATTATCATTATTAAAGTTATTTAAAAGTTTCTCTAATTCCGTTAACTTTACCTCTCCTATTTTAATTTCTGATGCTGGGTCTAAAGGCATAACACCAATATCTACTGGGACACCACTATATTCGTCACGTAAACAAGCACGAAGTTTGGTTCGCTTATCCGCAGCTGAACCGTCATGGGTGACACCACGTATTAAAAGTTCATATGACAATTCATCCGTTAACAAACGGTTACAATCCATCTTAGTCTCCATTATAGTCTAACTAAACAACAACTAATAATAACTAACTTAACGTTTGTGAAGTGATATGATATGATGAGTGAACCAGAATGATTTGACAGAGAAGAAGATTAAGAAAAGAAAATGATGCTATGAATTGCGCAAGATGATTCTAATCACATCAACACTCAAACAAAACAAAACTCTAAATGTTGCAATTGATGTACTAAATTAATGAAACTACGCCACATAAGTACCAATTTACTACGCGAGGGAGCCCCACGTTTAGGGTGCCAATTTTGTTACGCGTCCGTCGGCGTAAATATTTTGCCTCGACGATCCCGTGTAACTACAGTCGAACCACGGCTATGCTCAGTGAAGTCGGTCGTGAGTCCTTTTTTTAAAGTGTATGATCCGGGGCGCCAGTCGGCTAGATAGGCCGTAACTGGTTCAACTACAAGAAGGAGCCGACAAAAAAATGGGATTCGGTCCAGGAACAAATAAGGTACGAACAATCAATTGCAATGCAACATTGAGTACTAAACACATGAGTTTATATTGCCGGAAAGTAATGCTACAATAAAATAAATCGTGATGATGTGTACAAGTATGATGGTAAGCCAGCCAAAAACTTTAAATAACAATAAAACTACTAAACTTTTCCAATTCTAGGGTCCCTTCAAGGCTCACGCGACCTAGCCGTAGCATGAAGTACAAATATAAATAAAAGCAGCAGGGGGCCGTGGCCTCCGATAGTGATTAGGATTGCGTCGTGAGGGAACACCCTCGAGATATATGACTAGCGCTGTCAACAATACCGTTCGACGTATACGATGGCCAACGTATCGCGAATCCGTGCGCAATAGTTAATAAACCGCAGATCCTAGAGACTACGCGACACACGAGCAACTTGCCACTATCGCAATCACAACTCGTGAATTACTTAAATTAAAACCAAACGGTCCTTGACCGGATTCCAGTGAACAGGTAAAGTAAAGTGTACAGATAATAAACAACTTGGTGCATAAAAAAACGAAATATAAAGTATTTTTGGCTTAGCTGTGAAGATGAGGTCCAGGTCGTGGTTGGGGATCACGGTGGTGCGGCAGCGGAATCGACGAGACCAATGAACAGCACTCAGGTCCCAGCAACAGTAAATCGCACGCAATTTTCCAAGGATGGCGAAGTGATCACGTGACAGGGTGTGGTTGTGTGGTCTGAAGGCGACTTAAACCCTGGAACCACGAACGTGGAGCCGATGAACCTACAATTATGTTTGAAATGATGACGAAGAACGAAAAGGAAACCTTAGGGATCTCAAAACGAAACTTACTGGTGTCGATCGGCTGGTAATACGATTGTTGAGGTTGTAGTGGATTTTCTGATCCGGAATACTTCCGTTATTATAAAATAATATGGGTTGAGGTAAAATAACAAATCCAGTTACACTGGTCTAGATTCTCCCAAAATAAACTTCTCAACGAGAAAACTAGCACAAAAACTATTTTACTCAACCAAACCACTCAAACCCAAAATCTGAAGTGTTCTAGAAAAAAAGACGTGAAGCCAAAAGGACGAAGAAAAACCAGTAAGTACTTGTATCTCGAAGCCTTACTTAACTTAAGCGCAAATAATAATAAAGACGTCGTCTTCGTAGGTTTCCTGGTTACACTTGGGTGTAACGTAGGTTGCGGAGCGAAGAAAATCCAGAATTAAATAGTAACTGAATAAGGAGGATGTGGGCAGCACTTGCCTAGTCGCTCAGAGAAGGTCACTTGAATGAGAAGAATTTATGAATGAAAAATGACAAATGACAGCTGGCGTGAGATGAATGATAGGAAGAAAAATGAGAGTAAATCAGGACAGATGAGAATCAAAACGGTAAGCAATGAGTACGAATGAATTACCAAAACTAAAGTTATGATTTTCAGGTGCATATGAATGAAGAGAAAATGAAATATGTAATGAAATCTAACCTAACCGTAACAATCTATAAAAAACAATTGACAATCGTCCAAAACAACTTTTTAACACTTGAGTTCAAATCTCTTCCGCGAGACCTTTTATTTGATACTAAACACAATAGGATTTAAAAAATATTTATAAAAAACAATTGACAATCGTCCAAAACAACTTTTTGACACTTGAGTTAAAATCTCCTCCGCGAGGCCATTAATTTAATACCAAACACGGTATGATTTAAATAATATTTATAAAAAAAACCTTCAATTTGATACCAAACACAGTAGGATTTAAATAATATTTATAAAAAACAATTGACAATCATCCAAAACAACTTTTTGACACTTGAGTTCAAATCTCCTCCGCGAGGCCTTTAATTTAATACCAAACACGGTAGGATTTAAATAATATTTATAAAAAACAATTGACAATCGTCCAAAACAACTTTTTAACACTTGAGTTCAAATCTCTTCCGCGAGACCTTTTATTTGATACTAAACACAATAGGATTTAAAAAATATTTATAAAACACAATTGACAATCGTCCAAAACAACTTTTTGACACTTGAGTTCAAATCTCCTCCGCGAGGCCATTAATTTAATACCAAACACGGTAGGATTTAAATAATATTTATAAAAAACCAATTGACAATCGTCCAAAACAACTTTTTGACACTTTAGTTCAAATCTCCTCCGCGAGGCCTTTAATTTGATACCAAAAACAGTAGGATTTAAATAATATTTATAAAAAACAATTGACAATCGTCCAAAACAACTTTTTAACACTTGAGTTCAAATCTCTCCCGCGAGACCTTTTATTTGATACTAAACACAATAGGATTTAATAAATATTTATAAAAAACAATTGACAATCGTCCAAATCAACTTTTTGACACTTGAGTTAAAATCTCCTCCGCGAGGCCATTAATTTAATACCAAACACGGTATGATTTAAATAATATTTATAAAAAAAACCTTCAATTTGATACCAAACACAGTAGGATTTAAATAATATTTATAAAAAACAATTGACAATCATCCAAAACAACTTTTTGACACTTGAGTTCAAATCTCCTCCGCGAGGCCTTTAATTTAATACCAAACACGGTAGGATTTAAATAATATTTATAAAAAACAATTGACAATCATCCAAAACAACTTTTTGACACTTGAGTTCAAATCTCCTCCGCGAGGCCTTTAATTTAAAACCAAACACGGTAGGATTTAAATAATATTTATAAAAAAACAATTGACAATCGTCCAAAACAACTTTTTGACACTTTAGTTCAAATCTCCTCCGCGAGGCCTTTAATTTGATACCAAAAACAGTAGGATTTAAATAATATTTATAAAAAACAATTGACAATCGTCCAAAACAACTTTTTGACACTTTAGTTCAAATCTCATCCGCGAGGCCTTTAATTTGATACCAAAAACAGTAGGATTTAAATAATATTTATAAAAAACAATTGACAATCGTCCAAAACAACTTTTTAACACTTGAGTTCAAATCTCTTCCGCGAGACCTTTTATTTGATACTAAACACAATAGGATTTAAAAAATATTTATAAAAAACAATTGACAATCGTCCAAAACAACTTTTTGACACTTGAGTTAAAATCTCCTCCGCGAGGCCATTAATTTAATGCCAAACACGGTATGATTTAAATAATATTTATAAAAAAAACCTTCAATTTGATACCAAACACAGTAGGATTTAAATAATATTTATAAAAAACAATTGACAATCGTCCAAAACAACTTTTTGACACTTGAGTTCAAATCTCCTCCGCGAGGCCTTTAATTTAAAACCAAACACGGTAGGATTTAAATAATATTTATAAAAAAACAATTGACAATCGTCCAAAACAACTTTTTGACACTTTAGTTCAAATCTCCTCCGCGAGGCCTTTAATTTGATACCAAAAACAGTAGGATTTAAATAATATTTATAAAAAACAATTGACAATCGTCCAAAACAACTTTTTGACACTTTAGTTCAAATCTCATCCGCGAGGCCTTTAATTTGATACCAAAAACAGTAGGATTTAAATAATATTTATAAAAAACAATTGACAATCGTCCAAAACAACTTTTTAACACTTGAGTTCAAATCTCTTCCGCGAGGCCATTAATTTAATGCCAAACACGGTATGATTTAAATAATATTTATAAAAAAAACCTTCAATTTGATACCAAACACAGTAGGATTTAAATAATATTTATAAAAAACAATTGACAATCGTCCAAAACAACTTTTTGACACTTGAGTTTAAATCTCCTCCGCGAGGCCTTTAATTTGATACCAAGCACGGTAGGATTTAAATAATATTTATAAAAAAAAATTGACAATCGTCCAAAACAAATTTTTGACACTTGATTTCAAATATCCTCCGCGAGGCCATTAATTTAATACCAAACACGGTATGATTTAAATAATATTTATAAAAAAAACCTTCAATTTGATACCAAACACAGTAGGATTTAAATAATATTTATAAAAAACAATTGACAATCATCCAAAACAACTTTTTGACACTTGAGTTCAAATCTCCTCCGCGAGGCCTTTAATTTAATACCAAACACGGTAGGATTTAAATAATATTTATAAAAAACAATTGACAATCATCCAAAACAACTTTTTGACACTTGAGTTCAAATCTCCTCCGCGAGGCCTTTAATTTAAAACCAAACACGGTAGGATTTAAATAATATTTATAAAAAAACAATTGACAATCGTCCAAAACAACTTTTTGACACTTTAGTTCAAATCTCCTCCGCGAGGCCTTTAATTTGATACCAAAAACAGTAGGATTTAAATAATATTTATAAAAAACAATTGACAATCGTCCAAAACAACTTTTTGACACTTTAGTTCCAATCTCATCCGCGAGGCCTTTAATTTTATACCAAAAACAGTAGGATTTAAATAATATTTATAAAAAACAATTGACAATCGTCCAAAACAACTTTTTAACACTTGAGTTCAAATCTCTTCCGCGAGACCTTTTATTTGATACTAAACACAATAGGATTTAAAAAATATTTATAAAAAACAATTGACAATCGTCCAAAACAACTTTTTGACACTTGAGTTAAAATCTCCTCCGCGAGGCCATTAATTTAATACCAAACACGGTATGATTTAAATAATATTTATAAAAAAAACCTTCAATTTGATACCAAACACAGTAGGATTTAAATAATATTTATAAAAAACAATTGACAATCGTCCAAAACAACTTTTTGACACTTGAGTTCAAATCTCCTCCGCGAGGCCTTTAATTTGATACCAAGCACGGTAGGATTTAAATAATATTTATAAAAAAAAATTGACAATCGTCCAAAACAAATTTTTGACACTTGATTTCAAATATCCTCCGCGAGACCTTTAATTTGATACGAAACACGGTAAGATTTAAATAATATTTATAAAAAACAATTGACAATCGTCCAAAATAACTTTATGACAATTTATTTTAAATCTCTAACTTGAAACTTTTTATTAAGTACCAAACACGGCAGGATTAGAAATAAAAAACAACTGATGATAAAAAAAAAATAATTCTGAAATTGATTATAAATATTTAAAACAATCTTTTTATATTAGATAAGTAATTAACTTATTTAAATTTTACAGCCTAAAATACTTAGAAGCATCAAGGTTGTCGAGCAGAGACATGTGTGTATATTTTGAGAAGGAAAAGAAACCATATTATGAAGTGAATAGTATATTGAACAACTAGTGTTACAATGACCTTTTTTGTAATACGAGTATAGTTTGCGTAAACGAGCCGCAGGCGAGTTACGCAAAATACGAGTAGTACAATTAGGCATTGTAACACGAGTTGTTCATACTACTTTTCCTATTTCACGTTCATAAATTCAATAAAACTAAAAATAAAATAAAATTGTATGCCGTGTTTAATATTCCACTGGTCACTGATGGCTGTGACGAGTGACAGTTGTGTTGCATTTGGTTGTCATATTTTATACACTAGGGTCCCCCGGGCCCCCACGAGGCTCAGGCCCCGAACCAAAAGTATCGCCCCCGGGGCCCACTGGGACCCAGGTCTTGACCCTGACCAAGGGGCTTCGCCCTGGGGCCCACCTCCCACCCCCCGCGAGGCCATGGCCGCGGTCCAGGGTGCTCCGCCCCCGGGTTCCACCGTAGACACGAGCTCGGTCCAGGGGCTCCGCCCCCGGGGCCCACCAGGTGCAAAGCCCTGACCCAGGGGCTCCGCCCCCGATACTCCCCAAGGCCGCTTCCCTAGCGAAGGGGCTCTGCCCCCGGGACACACCTGGTCCCAGGCCGCGGCTCCGACACAGGAGCTCCGCCCCCCAAGTTTGAGAGATTGTCAATTTTACAAATAATAAATACCCCAAAAACAGTTGCACAAAATTCAATTTTGTAGCATTGTTTTTGAGAAAAACAGTGTCACAAAATTGACTTTTTGTACGTGAAATAGGAAAAAATAATTTTCATCTTTTTTGTGTTTGATACAAGGAGCACCGTTAGATAAAAAATTAACATTCGAATTTTACCGCCTAATTCTTAAAAGAATCGAGGTTAACGAACAAAGACATCTGTCATATTTATTCTGAATTTGAAAAATTTGAAAAACGTATGAAAAAGAAATTCACATTTGAAAAAATTACAAAATGGTAAACATGTTTCCTCATTTATTCTAAACACAAGTAAATTAACAAACTTGTCTAACTTGACTACAATTAAAATAATTAATTCCAAATAGATCTGTCAAAAGTGACACGTTGCACACAAACTTATGAAAAGTGACAGCTATGATTTAAATATTTTAATTGACTTAAAAAATATTTACAAAATAGTACACATGTTTGCTCATTAATTCTAAACACAGATAAATTTACAAAACATCTTCTAGTTGTCTAGAATATATGTAATTTATACTTAATTTTTGAAACAGATCTGTCAAATGTCAAATTGAACACAAATTTTTGAAAAGATACAACTAGAATCAACAAAATTTTCGCAGTAATAGCAACGGTGATTCAACAAACGCTACGCAGTCGCACACTTGCTCTAAAAAAAATTGCCTTATTTCTTTAATATCTCGCACATCATGCGTAAGAAAAATCTGAAACATACAAAAGGCACTGCTCCAGAAAAATCTTTAAATCCCTAAATAAGTTTCACAACAATCGAACGCGCCGTTTAAGCTGTAGCGAGAGCGAACTGGTTGCTAGATTGGCTAAACTATAGAGAAATACTCAGCCTGATTAGTATATTGGACTAGCGGCCCGACCTGCTTCGCAGGTCTGTCCCCTAGGCTCCGCGTCACTGAAGAAAATTAGAACTGAAAATGTAGAAAAATAAATTGAGTAGACTTAAATAGTTTCAAATTTATACCAAACAATTGGCGAAGCAAGCTCGTCACTACGTTCCTCGCTTCCATGTCAGTACATTGACGAAGAAGGCTCGTTACTTCGTTCTTCGTTTCCATGTTAGTACATCGGCGAAGGAAGCTCGTCACTACGTTCCTCGCTTCCATGTCAGTACTAGACGAAGAAAGCTCGTCACTTCGTTCCTCGCTTTCAACTCAGTGCATCGGCGAAGCAAGCTTGTTAACGAAGAAAGCTCGTCACTTCGTTCCTCGCTTTCAAGTCAGTGCATAGGCGAAGCAAGCTCGTCACTTCGTTTCTCGCTTCCATGTTACTAATATTTGGCACTTTAGTTTAAATCTCTTCCGTGAGATATTTAATTCAATACCAAACACGTTTTGTGACATATCCCTCATGAGACTTTTAATTTGATACAAAACACGGCAGGATTTAAATAATATTTATAAAAAACATTTGACAGTCGTCCAAAACAACTATTTGACACTTGAGTTTAAATTTCCTCCGCAAGGACTTTAATTTGATACCAAACACGGTAGGAATTAAATATCATTTATACAAAACAATTAACAATCATCCAAAACAACTTTTTGACACTTGAGTTCAAATCTCCTCCGCGAGACCTTTAATTTGATACCAAACACGGTAGGAATTAAATAACATATATACAAAACAATTAACGATCGTGCAAAACAACTTTTTGACACTTGATTTCAAATCTTTTCCGCGAGATCTTTAATTTGATACCAAACACTGCATAATTTAAATAATATTTATAAAAAAACAATTGACAATCGTCCAAAATAACTTTTTGACACTTGAGTTCAAATCTCCTCCGCGAGACCTTTAATTCAATACCAAACACGGTAGGATTTAAATAATATTTATAAAAAACAATTGACAATCGCCCAAAACAACTTCTTGACACTTGAGTTCAAATCTCCTCCGCGAGACTTTTAATTTGATACCAAACACTGCATAATTTAAATAATATTTATAAAAAACAATTGACAATCGTCCAAAATAACTTTTTGACACTTGAGTTCAAATCTCCTCCGCGAGACCTTTAATTCAATACCAAACACGGTAGGATTTAAATAATATTTATAAAAAACAATTGACAATCGCCCAAAACAACTTCTTGACACTTGAGTTCAAATCTCCACCGCGAGACTTTTAATTTGATACCAAACACTGCATAATTTAAATAATATTTATAAAAAACAATTGACAACCGTCCAAAATAACTTTTTGACACTTGAGTTCAAATCTCCTCCGCGAGACCTTTAATTCAATACCAAACACGGTAGGATTTAAATAATATTTATAAAAAACAATTGACAATCGCCCAAAACAACTTCTTGACACTTGAGTTCAAATCTCCTCCGCGAGACTTTTAATTTGATACCAAACACTGCATAATTTAAATAATATTTATAAAAAACAATTGACAACCGTCCAAAATAACTTTTTGACACTTGAGTTCAAATCTCCTCCGCGAGACCTTTAATTCAATACCAAACACGGTAGGATTTAAATAATATTTATAAAAAACAATTGACAATCGCCCAAAACAACTTCTTGACACTTGAGTTCAAATCTCCTCCGCGAGACCTTCAATTTGATACCAAATAGGGTAGGATTTAAATGTTTATAAAAAACAATTGACAATCGTCCAAAACAACTTTTTGACACTTGAGTTCAAATCTCCTCCGCGAGACCTTTAATTCAATACCAAACACGGTAGGATTTAAATGATATTTATAAAAAACAATTGACAATCGTCGAAAATAACTTTATGACACTTTATTTTAAATCTCTAATGTGAAACTTTTAATTTAGTACCGAACACGGCAGGATTAGAAATGAAAAACAACTCATGATAAAAAAAATTATTCTGAAATTAAATAAATATTTAAAACGATCTTTTTATATTAAATAAGTAATAAACTTATTTAAATTTTACCGCCTTAAATACTTAGAGGCATCAAGGTTGTTGAACAGAGACATCATGTGTATTTTTTGAACAGGAAAAGAAACCATATATGAAGTGAAAAATAATTTTCAACTTTTTTGTGTTAGATAAGAAAATAATTCATTTGAATTTTACCGCCTAAAATCCTTAAAAGAATCGTGGTTGACGAACAAAGACATCTGTCATATTTATTTTGAATTTGAAAAAAATATAAAAAAAAATTCACATTTAAAAAAATTACAAAATTGTAAACAATGTACGCACTATTATTCTAAACACAAATAAATTTGCCAAATTTATCTAACTTGTCTACAATTAAAGTAATGTATAATTAAAACTTCGAAGTGAATTGTCAAAAATGACAAGTTGTCATTCTTTTTTTCAAACAATTAAAGATAAAGTGTATTGACAGTTTTCTTTGAAATTGTAAAAATAAATTACTTTATTTGTAGACAAGTTAGATAAGTATGGTAAATTTATTTCTGTTTAGAATAAATTAAAGAACATGTTTAATATTTTGTTAAATTTTTAAACATCAATTTAAAAATAACAAAATTAATTTCAGAGTGAACTGTCAATTCCCTTTATCTTTGAATTTTTAACAGTAGTAGCAACGCGTGTTTATTTAACATAAACTACACGGAATACGAGGCCCCCCTTGATGTAAAAATTTAATGTCTTTCCTATTTAATATTTCGCACATCATGTGTATGAAAAATATGAATTCATAAAAAGCACGTAGTCCCTAGTGCCCTTTACATCTCAAAAAAAGTTTCATCCGAATCCAGCGCACCGTTTAGGCTGTAGCGATGAATAAATATGGTTGTTAGACCGGTCGATGAATAGAGTGGATGATGCCGAATAGTATATTGGATTTCGTACACCGTTTCGCTTCGTCTTCCCCATAAGTAACATATTATGTTACCAAGTTGTGGTACCTAATAATGTGAGGCTTGGGGCAGCGGCCCCTGTTTCTTATTATTTTTTTTCTTATGTAAATATCAAAATACAATATTTTCAGTGTGGCCACTGGACAGGTAGATATTAAAAATTCACAAGGCCATCTAATACATATATATTTATATATATATATATATATATATATATATATATATATATATATATATATATATATATATATATATATATATATATAGGTATGCAGTGATATCGACCGAAAAAATTAATAAAAGGTAAAAATCGTGGGAAATTCGGTCTATTAAAAGGTTAAATAAAATTAAAAAGACATTTTTATTTCAAAAACCAATATATTTCGAACCTCATTTCGGTCCTTCATCAGGGTTCTAAAAATATAAAAACATATGGTAAATACAAAAATGAAACACAACTTATATAAACGTTACTACTTACAGAAAAATAATGTCTAAGAATATAAAATATAATACAAATGTATGTTTTTTCAAAATATTTTGTCTTTACATGTTTTGACAGGTTCGTTGAAATCAAGTTTGATTTATATCTATTATTCCGCCATACATTTGTATTATATTTTATATTCTTAGACATTATTTTTCTGTAAGTAGTAACGTTTATATAAGTTGTGTGTCATTTTTGTATTTACCATATGTTTTTATATTTTTAGAACCCTGATGAAGGACCGAAATGAGGTTCGAAATATATTGGTTTTTGAAATAAAAATGTCTTTTTAATTTTATTTAACCTTTTAATAGACCGAATTTCCCACGATTTTTACCTTTTATATATATATATATATATATATATATATATATATATATATATATATATATATATATATATATATGAAATTGTTATGCAACTGAGCTGATTTTAATTATAAATGCAAAACATGAAGTTAACCATATAAGTTAATATTTTTTTTTAATCCAATGTACTGCAAATAAATTTCTGTTGAAAGATGTAGGAAGTTTTAGTGCGAATAAATAATTATTATGTATAAAAATTACTTTAGTGTGCAAATAGGGTTGCAATCAAACAGTGTTTCAATTTTCTTAGAAATACTCACAGATCAATATATATCTGCATTTAACCGGTTGCGATTTTATTACGATATTTTTGTTTTATATTGACACCATTTAAATGAATATAGGTAAAGTTAAGTTATACCTCGAAAATGTACCCGCATAAAATGATTTACCTACGTCAGTGTAGTGTGTTCCTTTATTTTTATTTTTGTTAACATGCACTGTTTAGAATTTTTCTTTTTTTTTTGATAAATATGAAATTCGTACTAATGAAGAAATTTTTTTCGACTGGTCTATATTTAAAGTTATTCAGCTTTCTTCAGTGTACTAATAAAAGAAAAATAATAACAAATTTAAAATGTTGTTTTTTTACCATGTTTATAATTTATCACCCTGAAAATATTACTGAATAATATTACCTCCCCAACCCAATAAAATTTATGGGAGAAATTTAATTTAATCAAACTCAGCTCTTGTGGCACTTTAAATATTAAAATTTGTCAATAGTGACTCAATGAGGTTTGGAAAGCCTGTATATTACTTTATTTATTTAAGTTTTTGTAAGATTTTTTTATAGTTCAAGGTTCAAGTTCAAATAGGTTTTCATACACTCTCGAAACTCTCGTTTTTCGTAATTTATACATTTATAAATGTTGTTTTTAATTATAAAATTTTATTTTCGTTCAATTATTGTGAGTTTATAATGGAAACTTTAATGTAATTAAATTATAATAATTGCTTTATTATAGTTCAAGGTTCAAGTTCATATAGGTTTTCATACACTCTCGAAACTCTCGTTTTTCGTAACTTATACATTTATAAATGTTATTTTTAATATAAAATTTTATTTTCGTTTAATTATTTTTTCAGTTTATAATGGAAACTTTAATGTAATTAAATTATAATAATTGCTTTATTATACAAGACGAGTTTATAATTTTTGTATTTGTATTATATTTTTAAAATGCAACATTTTAGAGAAATAGTTTTCCGACTGTAAATTCTTTCATTAACCTAATTTGCATTTTTCTTTAACCGCAATTGACAACGGAATTGTTTGCGTATTCCAGAGGCTATTTGATTTGTGTGAAAAAATGCAAATTTCAAATGGGAATTTTCCACCGAATAAAGAGATTAATTGACATAAAAAACAAATAGAAATGCTCTTTGGTAAGTAAATGAGCGTTAAAGCAAATGGCATTTAAAATTAGAATTTCCCTAGAATTTATCATCCATGCCATTGTGATAAGTGAACAGTATTTATTTATATATAATATCCAAAGTGTTACAAAATTCAAACTAGTGTCCGACCGAAATATAATTTCGAGCTGAAACTAGAAGAGGAGCCGAAACTTATGCAGTTAAGTTAAAGTTTAGTTAAATTTTCATTATACTTTGAAATCTAATGTTTTTTCTAGCTTTGTAACAGATTAATCGATTAGAATAAATAAAAGACTTCAATTCATTAGGAAATCAATTTATTTTTGACATGCATTGTAGATATAAAATTATTAAGAAAGAAACCCATAAAACTTCAATTTTTAAGTCTTTTGTAACGGTTAAGTTAGATTTCATTACATATTCCATTTTCTCTTCATTCAAAATCACCTGAAAATTATAACTTAATTTTGGTAATTAATTCGTACTCATTGCTTACCGTTTTAATTCTCATCTGTCCTGATTTACTCTAATTTTTCTTCCTATCATTCATTCTCATGTCAGCTGTCATTTGTCAGGGTCATTCATAAATTCTTCTCATTCAAGTGACCTTCTGAGCGACTAGGCAAGTGCTGCCCACGTATTCTTCATTCGGTTATCATTTAATACTGAATTTTCTTCGTTCTGCAACCTACGTTACATCCAAGTGTAACCAGGAAACCTACGCAGACAACGTCTTTATTACTGTTTGCGCTAAAATTTAAGTAAGGCATCGGAATGCGAGTACTTACTGGTTTTTCTTCGTCCTTTTGGATTAACGTTTTTTTCTAGAACACTTAAGATTTTGAGTTTGAGTGGTTAGGTTGAGTGAAATAGTTTTTTGTGTTAGTTTTCTCGTTGCGAAGTTTATTTTGGAGAATCTAGACCAGTTTAGCTGGATTTGTTACTTTACCTCAACCCATATTATTTTATAATAACGGAAGTATTCCGGATCTGAAAATCCACTAAAACTTCTACAATCATACTACCAGCCGATCGACACCAGTAAGTTTCGTTTTGAGATTCCTAAGGTTTCCATTCGTTCTTCGTCATAATTTCATACATAATTGTAGGTTCATCGGCTCCACGTCCGTGGTTCCAGGGTTCAAGATGCCTTAAGACCATACGACCACACCCTGTCACGTGATCACTTAGCCATCCTTGGAAAATTGCGTTGCGATTGACTGTTGCTGGAGCCTGAGTGCTGTTCCCCGACCTCGTCGATTCCGCCGCCGCACCACTGTGATCCCCAACCACGACCTGGAGTCTTCAATTAATTTAAAGTCAATAATATCTTAAATTTTTTTGTCTTACCTAGAAACCTTTTTTTTATCAAAACAAAGAATACACCTGCTATATTAAAATTTGTAAAGAATCTAAAAACAAATAAGCACCTTATAGCACATCGAAATACGGTTACAATATTAGTATTTCTTATTGTTCTAAAATATTAAGTAATATTTGTTTCTAATTCCAAGAACTTTATTAATTCATATTCATTTATGTAAACACAATAAAATTAACGATCCGTTGAGGATAAATTTTATAATAAAAATAATTATTCATATAATGAGGAATATGAAGAATTATTAAAGCGTGGAAAAAGTTTTGCGGGGACTGATACACTTACCACAATCTTGTATGTGACAAATTCCGGGCAACCGAGTTTCGGACGGAAATTTAGTGACTTCAATTCGCAGAAATAAATCTAAAGTAGCGGAACCAATGAAATCAAAGTGTCTTATATTTTATCCAAATGAAATTGGAAGCAAAATTTACGAAGAAATTTTAAACTTGAATGTAACATATGACACTGATGAATCCTGCACAATAGCCAATTCAGTAAAATTTCTTTATTTAATGGTGAAAAGTAGAATTCGAAGTTTGTAAATCGTACGTAAACTCAAAGGTTCAATTAGATAAGATATTATTTAAGTATGAATCCATAATGTGAATATCTGCAAGCTTTGGTAAGAATAGGTAATTTTAGATGAAAATATTAAATCAGAATAACGTTTAAAAAAATTACCACAGTTTATTTTCAATTTTAATCCGAAATCTCAGTTGCATTTAGACGAAAAATAAAAAAAATAACTGAAATTACAGGACAGACACTGTTACATCAGATAAAAAAGTCTCCTTAATGTCAGTAAGTGATATTGAAACTGTGTTCCACGGAAACAAGGGGTCCACACAACCTTTCCAATAACTTTACGAAGTGTTGTTTCTTTTGCATTATCATTTGTCGCGTTTCACAAAATTCAATTCAAAAATAAAAACTATTAGTAAAACCAAAAAGGTATTCAAATGTGCCTCGGTATTTTTGTGAATATTTATATTTTTTTCCGAAAACGGGTTTGACATAACATTTCACTTATATTCCGTGAACCGTAAAAGTTTGAAGATCATTATATTGGACTAAGCATAAGCGAGGTATTACTTGCATATTTGTATATTTGTTTGAAATAACAAATATACACACTATGTACATCTACATTATAGTATTTAAGATGCTTAACATAAAGAGAGCCGATGTCTCAACTACATATGTATTTTCTAATAGAAAACATAATTATTGAAATACAGAAATTTTCATACACGAAAAGCCGGCCATATTCGTTTAACATGGGAAAACAGTATTTTCGTGCGCATTGCTTCCCAAATTATTTTACATAAAAATAAAATAAATAAAAATAAAATAAATATATCATCACGCTTTTTACCCATTATGGGTGTGGCACTCTGCTTACGCAGATCTCGGTAAGTGATATATTTTTTCGTATGAAATGCGATTACCCCCAAAGATGTTAGTGGTGGAGGAACCACAGGGATAATTTAAATTGGCAACTGTCAGCTGTGGGATTCGCACTGAGGATCTCATGATCCACAGTACGACACGTTACCTCGGAGCTATTTACCCCAATAAAAATAATTATATCAGTAAACTAAATTCATTTGCAATAGTTTGTAACTGCAGAAATTAAATATGAAAATTTAATAAATTACTATATGTATAATAGAGTTCGCCAAAAATAAAACAAAATGACCAATAAATGTGTAATGTTTTCCTGTCAAACATTTTGACATTATTAAATGTTTCTTTTGTTTTTTAAAATAATGTAAAAATATTTGACAGGAAAACATTACACATTTGTTTGTTATATTGTTTCAGTCCATGGAAAATACTATTCACTAGCAAATTTTGCCAAATTTTATATTTAATTTCGGGATTACGACACATTGTAAATGAATTTTATTTAGTGATTTCCATGCAGAATTCTAAGGGCCAGTTGCACAGTTACCAACTTAAGTTTAAGTTTAGTTAAACCTTAAACTACAGATTAAACCTAATACTTAAGCTTCCCTAAGCTAAAAAAAAATTAATGTTGGCAAACATGAATGTCATTTATTACTGTTTTATCTCGTATTTTGACAAATACAAAATAACGTTTTGTATGTTAAATATGGAAAATTTGGAAATAAGTAAGGCCTGATATTCAGCTGTAGCTGTAATAAAAATAAAATAACGCTCAAAAATCGAAGTGAAGCGAAAAATTAAACTGGCGGTGTCAAACCTTATTCCGAGTTTTGAAAAAATGTGAGTTGTTTAAGTTTTTTACCATTTATTTCATATTTTCAGAATTTTCATATTTTTAGTTTGAAATATTTTATTTTAATAAATGCGATGTTTATCTTGAGTTGTTTTCATTCGTGTGTTTGATTTATGTCATTGTACAAGTTATGTTTGTTCAATCAGAAAAGGTGTTTTAAAAAAAAAATTATTTAAGTTAGCAAAAACAAGATACAACTGTTTGCTTTACAAGCTGGATACATTCTAACTATTCTATCTTAAAACACTACGCTGCGATAGACAGACAGACAGACAGACAGACAGACAGACAGACAGACAGACAGACAGACAGACAGACAGACAGACAGACAGACAGACAGACAGACAGACAGACAGACAGACAGACAGACAGACAGACAGACAGACAGACAGACAGACAGACAGACAGACAGACAGACAGACAGACAGACAGACAGACAGACAGACAGACAGACAGACAGACAGACAGACAGACAGACAGACAGACAGACAGACAGACTGGTCTATATTTAAAGTTATTCAGCTTTCTTCAGTGTACTAATAAAAGAAAAATAATAACAAATTTAAAATGTTGTTTTTTTACCATGTTTATAATTTATCACCCTGAAAATATTACTGAATAATATTACCTCCCCAACCCAATAAAATTTATGGGAGAAATTTAATTTAATCAAACTCAGCTCTTGTGGCACTTTAAATATTAAAATTTGTCAATAGTGACTCAATGAGGTTTGGAAAGCCTGTATATTACTTTATTTATTTAAGTTTTTGTAAGATTTTTTTATAGTTCAAGGTTCAAGTTCAAATAGGTTTTCATACACTCTCGAAACTCTCGTTTTTCGTAACTTATACATTTATAAATGTGGTTTTTAATTATAAAATTTTATTTTCGTTCAATTATTGTGAGTTTATAATGGAAACTTTAATGTAATTAAATTATAATAATTGCTTTATTATAGTTCAAGGTTCAAGTTCATATAGGTTTTCATACACTCTCGAAACTCTCGTTTTTCGTAACTTATACATTTATAAATGTTATTTTTAATATAAAATTTTATTTTCGTTTAATTATTTTTTCAGTTTATAATGGAAACTTTAATGTAATTAAATTATAATAATTGCTTTATTATACAAGACGAGTTTATAATTTTTGTATTTGTATTATATTTTTAAAATGCAACATTTTAGAGAAATAGTTTTCCGACTGTAAATTCTTTCATTAACCTAATTTGCATTTTTCTTTAACCGCAATTGACAACGGAATTGTTTGCGTATTCCAGAGGCTATTTGATTTGTGTGAAAAAATGCAAATTTCAAATGGGAATTTTCCACCGAATAAAGAGATTAATTGACATAAAAAACAAATAGAAATGCTCTTTGGTAAGTAAATGAGCGTTAAAGCAAATGGCATTTAAAATTAGAATTTCCCTAGAATTTATCATCCATGCCATTGTGATAAGTGAACAGTATTTATTTATATATAATATCCAAAGTGTTACAAAATTCAAACTAGTGTCCGACCGAAATATAATTTCGAGCTGAAACTAGAAGAGGAGCCGAAACTTATGCAGTTAAGTTAAAGTTTAGTTAAATTTTCATTATACTTTGAAATCTAATGTTTTTTCTAGCTTTGTAACAGATTAATCGATTAGAATAAATAAAAGACTTCAATTCATTAGGAAATCAATTTATTTTTGACATGCACTGTAGATATAAAATTATTAAGAAAGAAACCCATAAAACTTCAATTTTTAAGTCTTTTGTAACGGTTAAGTTAGATTTCATTACATATTCCATTTTCTCTTCATTCAAAATCACCTGAAAATTATAACTTAATTTTGGTAATTAATTCGTACTCATTGCTTACCGTTTTAATTCTCATCTGTCCTGATTTACTCTAATTTTTCTTCCTATCATTCATTCTCATGTCAGCTGTCATTTGTCAGGGTCATTCATAAATTCTTCTCATTCAAGTGACCTTCTGAGCGACTAGGCAAGTGCTGCCCACGTATTCTTCATTCGGTTATCATTTAATACTGAATTTTCTTCGTTCTGCAACCTACGTTACATCCAAGTGTAACCAGGAAACCTACGCAGACAACGTCTTTATTACTGTTTGCGCTAAAATTTAAGTAAGGCATCGGAATGCGAGTACTTACTGGTTTTTCTTCGTCCTTTTGGATTAACGTTTTTTTCTAGAACACTTAAGATTTTGAGTTTGAGTGGTTAGGTTGAGTGAAATAGTTTTTTGTGTTAGTTTTCTCGTTGCGAAGTTTATTTTGGAGAATCTAGACCAGTTTAGCTGGATTTGTTACTTTACCTCAACCCATATTATTTTATAATAACGGAAGTATTCCGGATCTGAAAATCCACTAAAACTTCTACAATCATACTACCAGCCGATCGACACCAGTAAGTTTCGTTTTGAGATTCCTAAGGTTTCCATTCGTTCTTCGTCATAATTTCATACATAATTGTAGGTTCATCGGCTCCACGTCCGTGGTTCCAGGGTTCAAGATGCCTTAAGACCATACGACCACACCCTGTCACGTGATCACTTAGCCATCCTTGGAAAATTGCGTTGCGATTGACTGTTGCTGGAGCCTGAGTGCTGTTCCCCGACCTCGTCGATTCCGCCGCCGCACCACTGTGATCCCCAACCACGACCTGGAGTCTTCAATTAATTTAAAGTCAATAATATCTTAAATTTTTTTGTCTTACCTAGAAACCTTTTTTTTATCAAAACAAAGAATACACCTGCTATATTAAAATTTGTAAAGAATCTAAAAACAAATAAGCACCTTATAGCACATCGAAATACGGTTACAATATTAGTATTTCTTATTGTTCTAAAATATTAAGTAATATTTGTTTCTAATTCCAAGAACTTTATTAATTCATATTCATTTATGTAAACACAATAAAATTAACGATCCGTTGAGGATAAATTTTATAATAAAAATAATTATTCATATAATGAGGAATATGAAGAATTATTAAAGCGTGGAAAAAGTTTTGCGGGGACTGATACACTTACCACAATCTTGTATGTGACAAATTCCGGGCAACCGAGTTTCGGACGGAAATTTAGTGACTTCAATTCGCAGAAATAAATCTAAAGTAGCGGAACCAATGAAATCAAAGTGTCTTATATTTTATCCAAATGAAATTGGAAGCAAAATTTACGAAGAAATTTTAAACTTGAATGTAACATATGACACTGATGAATCCTGCACAATAGCCAATTCAGTAAAATTTCTTTATTTAATGGTGAAAAGTAGAATTCGAAGTTTGTAAATCGTACGTAAACTCAAAGGTTCAATTAGATAAGATATTATTTAAGTATGAATCCATAATGTGAATATCTGCAAGCTTTGGTAAGAATAGGTAATTTTAGATGAAAATATTAAATCAGAATAACGTTTAAAAAAATTACCACAGTTTATTTTCAATTTTAATCCGAAATCTCAGTTGCATTTAGACGAAAAATAAAAAAAATAACTGAAATTACAGGACAGACACTGTTACATCAGATAAAAAAGTCTCCTTAATGTCAGTAAGTGATATTGAAACTGTGTTCCACGGAAACAAGGGGTCCACACAACCTTTCCAATAACTTTACGAAGTGTTGTTTCTTTTGCATTATCATTTGTCGCGTTTCACAAAATTCAATTCAAAAATAAAAACTATTAGTAAAACCAAAAAGGTATTCAAATGTGCCTCGGTATTTTTGTGAATATTTATATTTTTTTCCGAAAACGGGTTTGACATAACATTTCACTTATATTCCGTGAACCGTAAACGTTTGAAGATCATTATATTGGACTAAGCATAAGCGAGGTATTACTTGCATATTTGTATATTTGTTTGAAATAACAAATATACACACTATGTACATCTACATTATAGTATTTAAGATGCTTAACATAAAGAGAGCCGATGTCTCAACTACATATGTATTTTCTAATAGAAAACATAATTATTGAAATACAGAAATTTTCATACACGAAAAGCCGGCCATATTCGTTTAACATGGGAAAACAGTATTTTCGTGCGCATTGCTTCCCAAATTATTTTACATAAAAATAAAATAAATAAAAATAAAATAAATATATCATCACGCTTTTTACCCATTATGGGTGTGGCACTCTGCTTACGCAGATCTCGGTAAGTGATATATTTTTTCGTATGAAATGCGATTACCCCCAAAGATGTTAGTGGTGGAGGAACCACAGGGATAATTTAAATTGGCAACTGTCAGCTGTGGGATTCGCACTGAGGATCTCATGATCCACAGTACGACACGTTACCTCGGAGCTATTTACCCCAATAAAAATAATTATATCAGTAAACTAAATTCATTTGCAATAGTTTGTAACTGCAGAAATTAAATATGAAAATTTAATAAATTACTATATGTATAATAGAGTTCGCCAAAAATAAAACAAAATGACCAATAAATGTGTAATGTTTTCCTGTCAAACATTTTGACATTATTAAATGTTTCTTTTGTTTTTTAAAATAATGTAAAAATATTTGACAGGAAAACATTACACATTTGTTTGTTATATTGTTTCAGTCCATGGAAAATACTATTCACTAGCAAATTTTGCCAAATTTTATATTTAATTTCGGGATTACGACACATTGTAAATGAATTTTATTTAGTGATTTCCATGCAGAATTCTAAGGGCCAGTTGCACAGTTACCAACTTAAGTTTAAGTTTAGTTAAACCTTAAACTACAGATTAAACCTAATACTTAAGCTTCCCTAAGCTAAAAAAAAATTAATGTTGGCAAACATGAATGTCATTTATTACTGTTTTATCTCGTATTTTGACAAATACAAAATAACGTTTTGTATGTTAAATATGGAAAATTTGGAAATAAGTAAGGCCTGATACAGGGTTGGCAGATATATATCAAGTGATATATATCATGATATATATCTTGATATATATCCGATATTTATTGATTGATATATATCATGATATATATCACTTATTAATTTTTTACAAAATAAATACCCAGAGTGAAAAATTCTTGATATTTTAAATCAAAATACCGATAAAAAAGCCAAAAGCTTGGACGGGGTCTTCTCAAAAAGTGATGAAGTCGTGTTACGTGAAGATAATGATGATAATGATGATATTCCTTTGGCCCGGTTGTGCGAAACTTAAAAACATGTCAAACGACAAGTTATTTTGATATTTATGTAATATAAATATTTAAGAAAATGTTACTTAAATAAAAATATGAATATTTTATATCATATGTCAAACTACAATAGTATTTACTCATTTAGGTATTTACTATTTATATAATATATTTAGGAAAAATGTTATTTCTTGTTACTTAAATAATAATAATTTTTGTCTTGTTTTTTGTTATTTTAAACTAAAGTTTTATTTTTGTTGTTTGCCAAAATAAAGATATTTTACGTTTTATGTTTTTTTTGCATATAGCCTAAGAACGAAATTCCTGATATATATCGGATATATATCGGATATATATCCGATATATATATCCGATATTATGATATTTTGATATTTATATAAATATCATGATATTTGCCAACCCTGGCCTGATATTCAGCTGTAGCTGTAATAAAAATAAAATAACGCTCAAAAATCGAAGTGAAGCGAAAAATTAAACTGGCGGTGTCAAACCTTATTCCGAGTTTTGAAAAAATGTGAGTTGTTTAAGTTTTTTACCATTTATTTCATATTTTCAGAATTTTCATATTTTTAGTTTGAAATATTTTATTTTAATAAATGCGATGTTTATCTTGAGTTGTTTTCATTCGTGTGTTTGATTTATGTCATTGTACAAGTTATGTTTGTTCAATCAGAAAAGGTGTTTTAAAAAAAAAATTATTTAAGTTAGCAAAAACAAGATACAACTGTTTGCTTTACAAGCTGGATACATTCTAACTATTCTATCTTAAAACACTACGCTGCGATAGACAGACAGACAGACAGACAGACAGACAGACAGACAGACAGACAGACAGACAGACAGACAGACAGACAGACAGACAGACAGACAGACAGACAGACAGACAGACAGACAGACAGACAGACAGACAGACAGACAGACAGACAGACAGACAGACAGACAGACAGACAGACAGACAGACAGACAGACAGACAGACAGACAGACAGACAGACAGACAGACAGACAGACAGACAGACAGACAGACAGACAGACAGACAGACAGACAGACAGACAGACAGACAGACAGACAGACAGACAGACAGACAGACAGACAGACAGACAGACAGACAGACAGACAGACAGACAGACAGACAGACAGACAGACAGACAGACAGACAGACAGACAGACAGACAGACAGACAGACAGACAGACAGACAGACAGACAGACAGACAGACAGACAGACAGACAGACAGACAGACAGACAGACAGACAGACAGACAGACAGACAGACAGACAGACAGACAGACAGACAGACAGACAGACAGACAGACAGACAGACAGACAGACAGACAGACAGACAGACAGACAGACAGACAGACAGACAGACAGACAGACAGACAGACAGACAGACAGACAGACAGACAGACAGACAGACAGACAGACAGACAGACAGACAGACAGACAGACAGACAGACAGACAGACAGACAGACAGACAGACAGACAGACAGACAGACAGACAGACAGACAGACAGACAGACAGACAGACAGACAGACAGACAGACAGACAGACAGACAGACAGACAGACAGACAGACAGACAGACAGACAGACAGACAGACAGACAGACAGACAGACAGACAGACAGACAGACAGACAGACAGACAGACAGACAGACAGACAGACAGACAGACAGACAGACAGACAGACAGACAGACAGACAGACAGACAGACAGACAGACAGACAGACAGACAGACAGACAGACAGACAGACAGACAGACAGACAGACAGACAGACAGACAGACAGACAGACAGACAGACAGACAGACAGACAGACAGACAGACAGACAGACAGACAGACAGACAGACAGACAGACAGACAGACAGACAGACAGACAGACAGACAGACAGACAGACAGACAGACAGACAGACAGACAGACAGACAGACAGACAGACAGACAGACAGACAGACAGACAGACAGACAGACAGACAGACAGACAGACAGACAGACAGACAGACAGACAGACAGACAGACAGACAGACAGACAGACAGACAGACAGACAGACAGACAGACAGACAGACAGACAGACAGACAGACAGACAGACAGACAGACAGACAGACAGACAGACAGACAGACAGACAGACAGACAGACAGACAGACAGACAGACAGACAGACAGACAGACAGACAGACAGACAGACAGACAGACAGACAGACAGACAGACAGACAGACAGACAGACAGACAGACAGACAGACAGACAGACAGACAGACAGACAGACAGACAGACAGACAGACAGACAGACAGACAGACAGACAGACAGACAGACAGACAGACAGACAGACAGACAGACAGACAGACAGACAGACAGACAGACAGACAGACAGACAGACAGACAGACAGACAGACAGACAGACAGACAGACAGACAGACAGACAGACAGACAGACAGACAGACAGACAGACAGACAGACAGACAGACAGACAGACAGACAGACAGACAGACAGACAGACAGACAGACAGACAGACAGACAGACAGACAGACAGACAGACAGACAGACAGACAGACAGACAGACAGACAGACAGACAGACAGACAGACAGACAGACAGACAGACAGACAGACAGACAGACAGACAGACAGACAGACAGACAGACAGACAGACAGACAGACAGACAGACAGACAGACAGACAGACAGACAGACAGACAGACAGACAGACAGACAGACAGACAGACAGACAGACAGACAGACAGACAGACAGACAGACAGACAGACAGACAGACAGACAGACAGACAGACAGACAGACAGACAGACAGACAGACAGACAGACAGACAGACAGACAGACAGACAGACAGACAGACAGACAGACAGACAGACAGACAGACAGACAGACAGACAGACAGACAGACAGACAGACAGACAGACAGACAGACAGACAGACAGACAGACAGACAGACAGACAGACAGACAGACAGACAGACAGACAGACAGACAGACAGACAGACAGACAGACAGACAGACAGACAGACAGACAGACAGACAGACAGACAGACAGACAGACAGACAGACAGACAGACAGACAGACAGACAGACAGACAGACAGACAGACAGACAGACAGACAGACAGACAGACAGACAGACAGACAGACAGACAGACAGACAGACAGACAGACAGACAGACAGACAGACAGACAGACAGACAGACAGACAGACAGACAGACAGACAGACAGACAGACAGACAGACAGACAGACAGACAGACAGACAGACAGACAGACAGACAGACAGACAGACAGACAGACAGACAGACAGACAGACAGACAGACAGACAGACAGACAGACAGACAGACAGACAGACAGACAGACAGACAGACAGACAGACAGACAGACAGACAGACAGACAGACAGACAGACAGACAGACAGACAGACAGACAGACAGACAGACAGACAGACAGACAGACAGACAGACAGACAGACAGACAGACAGACAGACAGACAGACAGACAGACAGACAGACAGACAGACAGACAGACAGACAGACAGACAGACAGACAGACAGACAGACAGACAGACAGACAGACAGACAGACAGACAGACAGACAGACAGACAGACAGACAGACAGACAGACAGACAGACAGACAGACAGACAGACAGACAGACAGACAGACAGACAGACAGACAGACAGACAGACAGACAGACAGACAGACAGACAGACAGACAGACAGACAGACAGACAGACAGACAGACAGACAGACAGACAGACAGACAGACAGACAGACAGACAGACAGACAGACAGACAGGTTATAAATTTATGGGAGAAATTTAATTTAATCAAACTCAGCTCTTGTGGCACTTTAAATATTAAAATTTGTCAATAGTGACTCAATGAGGTTTGGAAAGCCTGTATATTACTTTATTTATTTAAGTTTTTGTAAGATTTTTTTATAGTTCAAGGTTCAAGTTCAAATAGGTTTTCATACACTCTCGAAACTCTCGTTTTTCGTAACTTATACATTTATAAATGTTGTTTTTAATTATAAAATTTTATTTTCGTTCAATTATTGTGAGTTTATAATGGAAACTTTAATGTAATTAAATTATAATAATTGCTTTATTATAGTTCAAGGTTCAAGTTCATATAGGTTTTCATACACTCTCGAAACTCTCGTTTTTCGTAACTTATACATTTATAAATGTTATTTTTAATATAAAATTTTATTTTCGTTTAATTATTTTTTCAGTTTATAATGGAAACTTTAATGTAATTAAATTATAATAATTGCTTTATTATACAAGACGAGTTTATAATTTTTGTATTTGTATTATATTTTTAAAATGCAACATTTTAGAGAAATAGTTTTCCGACTGTAAATTCTTTCATTAACCTAATTTGCATTTTTCTTTAACCGCAATTGACAACGGAATTGTTTGCGTATTCCAGAGGCTATTTGATTTGTGTGAAAAAATGCAAATTTCAAATGGGAATTTTCCACCGAATAAAGAGATTAATTGACATAAAAAACAAATAGAAATGCTCTTTGGTAAGTAAATGAGCGTTAAAGCAAATGGCATTTAAAATTAGAATTTCCCTAGAATTTATCATCCATGCCATTGTGATAAGTGAACAGTATTTATTTATATATAATATCCAAAGTGTTACAAAATTCAAACTAGTGTCCGACCGAAATATAATTTCGAGCTGAAACTAGAAGAGGAGCCGAAACTTATGCAGTTAAGTTAAAGTTTAGTTAAATTTTCATTATACTTTGAAATCTAATGTTTTTTCTAGCTTTGTAACAGATTAATCGATTAGAATAAATAAAAGACTTCAATTCATTAGGAAATCAATTTATTTTTGACATGCACTGTAGATATAAAATTATTAAGAAAGAAACCCATAAAACTTCAATTTTTAAGTCTTTTGTAACGGTTAAGTTAGATTTCATTACATATTCCATTTTCTCTTCATTCAAAATCACCTGAAAATTATAACTTAATTTTGGTAATTAATTCGTACTCATTGCTTACCGTTTTAATTCTCATCTGTCCTGATTTACTCTAATTTTTCTTCCTATCATTCATTCTCATGTCAGCTGTCATTTGTCAGGGTCATTCATAAATTCTTCTCATTCAAGTGACCTTCTGAGCGACTAGGCAAGTGCTGCCCACGTATTCTTCATTCGGTTATCATTTAATACTGAATTTTCTTCGTTCTGCAACCTACGTTACATCCAAGTGTAACCAGGAAACCTACGCAGACAACGTCTTTATTACTGTTTGCGCTAAAATTTAAGTAAGGCATCGGAATGCGAGTACTTACTGGTTTTTCTTCGTCCTTTTGGATTAACGTTTTTTTCTAGAACACTTAAGATTTTGAGTTTGAGTGGTTAGGTTGAGTGAAATAGTTTTTTGTGTTAGTTTTCTCGTTGCGAAGTTTATTTTGGAGAATCTAGACCAGTTTAGCTGGATTTGTTACTTTACCTCAACCCATATTATTTTATAATAACGGAAGTATTCCGGATCTGAAAATCCACTAAAACTTCTACAATCATACTACCAGCCGATCGACACCAGTAAGTTTCGTTTTGAGATTCCTAAGGTTTCCATTCGTTCTTCGTCATCATTTCATACATAATTGTAGGTTCATCGGCTCCACGTCCGTGGTTCCAGGGTTCAAGATGCCTTAAGACCATACGACCACACCCTGTCACGTGATCACTTAGCCATCCTTGGAAAATTGCGTTGCGATTGACTGTTGCTGGAGCCTGAGTGCTGTTCCCCGACCTCGTCGATTCCGCCGCCGCACCACTGTGATCCCCAACCACGACCTGGAGTCTTCAATTAATTTAAAGTCAATAATATCTTAAATTTTTTTGTCTTACCTAGAAACCTTTTTTTTATCAAAACAAAGAATACACCTGCTATATTAAAATTTGTAAAGAATCTAAAAACAAATAAGCACCTTATAGCACATCGAAATACGGTTACAATATTAGTATTTCTTATTGTTCTAAAATATTAAGTAATATTTGTTTCTAATTCCAAGAACTTTATTAATTCATATTCATTTATGTAAACACAATAAAATTAACGATCCGTTGAGGATAAATTTTATAATAAAAATAATTATTCATATAATGAGGAATATGAAGAATTATTAAAGCGTGGAAAAAGTTTTGCGGGGACTGATACACTTACCACAATCTTGTATGTGACAAATTCCGGGCAACCGAGTTTCGGACGGAAATTTAGTGACTTCAATTCGCAGAAATAAATCTAAAGTAGCGGAACCAATGAAATCAAAGTGTCTTATATTTTATCCAAATGAAATTGGAAGCAAAATTTACGAAGAAATTTTAAACTTGAATGTAACATATGACACTGATGAATCCTGCACAATAGCCAATTCAGTAAAATTTCTTTATTTAATGGTGAAAAGTAGAATTCGAAGTTTGTAAATCGTACGTAAACTCAAAGGTTCAATTAGATAAGATATTATTTAAGTATGAATCCATAATGTGAATATCTGCAAGCTTTGGTAAGAATAGGTAATTTTAGATGAAAATATTAAATCAGAATAACGTTTAAAAAAATTACCACAGTTTATTTTCAATTTTAATCCGAAATCTCAGTTGCATTTAGACGAAAAATAAAAAAAATAACTGAAATTACAGGACAGACACTGTTACATCAGATAAAAAAGTCTCCTTAATGTCAGTAAGTGATATTGAAACTGTGTTCCACGGAAACAAGGGGTCCACACAACCTTTCCAATAACTTTACGAAGTGTTGTTTCTTTTGCATTATCATTTGTCGCGTTTCACAAAATTCAATTCAAAAATAAAAACTATTAGTAAAACCAAAAAGGTATTCAAATGTGCCTCGGTATTTTTGTGAATATTTATATTTTTTTCCGAAAACGGGTTTGACATAACATTTCACTTATATTCCGTGAACCGTAAAAGTTTGAAGATCATTATATTGGACTAAGCATAAGCGAGGTATTACTTGCATATTTGTATATTTGTTTGAAATAACAAATATACACACTATGTACATCTACATTATAGTATTTAAGATGCTTAACATAAAGAGAGCCGATGTCTCAACTACATATGTATTTTCTAATAGAAAACATAATTATTGAAATACAGAAATTTTCATACACGAAAAGCCGGCCATATTCGTTTAACATGGGAAAACAGTATTTTCGTGCGCATTGCTTCCCAAATTATTTTACATAAAAATAAAATAAATAAAAATAAAATAAATATATCATCACGCTTTTTACCCATTATGGGTGTGGCACTCTGCTTACGCAGATCTCGGTAAGTGATATATTTTTTCGTATGAAATGCGATTACCCCCAAAGATGTTAGTGGTGGAGGAACCACAGGGATAATTTAAATTGGCAACTGTCATGATCTGTCATGATCTCATGATCCACAGTACGACACGTTACCTCGGAGCTATTTACCCCAATAAAAATAATTATATCAGTAAACTAAATTCATTTGCAATAGTTTGTAACTGCAGAAATTAAATATGAAAATTTAATAAATTACTATATGTATAATAGAGTTCGCCAAAAATAAAACAAAATGACCAATAAATGTGTAATGTTTTCCTGTCAAACATTTTGACATTATTAAATGTTTCTTTTGTTTTTTAAAATAATGTAAAAATATTTGACAGGAAAACATTACACATTTGTTTGTTATATTGTTTCAGTCCATGGAAAATACTATTCACTAGCAAATTTTGCCAAATTTTATATTTAATTTCGGGATTACGACACATTGTAAATGAATTTTATTTAGTGATTTCCATGCAGAATTCTAAGGGCCAGTTGCACAGTTACCAACTTAAGTTTAAGTTTAGTTAAACCTTAAACTACAGATTAAACCTAATACTTAAGCTTCCCTAAGCTAAAAAAAAATTAATGTTGGCAAACATGAATGTCATTTATTACTGTTTTATCTCGTATTTTGACAAATACAAAATAACGTTTTGTATGTTAAATATGGAAAATTTGGAAATAAGTAAGGCCTGATACAGGGTTGGCAGATATATATCAAGTGATATATATCATGATATATATCTTGATATATATCCGATATTTATTGATTGATATATATCATGATATATATCACTTATTAATTTTTTACAAAATAAATACCCAGAGTGAAAAATTCTTGATATTTTAAATCAAAATACCGATAAAAAAGCCAAAAGCTTGGACGGGGTCTTCTCAAAAAGTGATGAAGTCGTGTTACGTGAAGATAATGATGATAATGATGATATTCCTTTGGCCCGGTTGTGCGAAACTTAAAAACATGTCAAACGACAAGTTATTTTGATATTTATGTAATATAAATATTTAAGAAAATGTTACTTAAATAAAAATATGAATATTTTATATCATATGTCAAACTACAATAGTATTTACTCATTTAGGTATTTACTATTTATATAATATATTTAGGAAAAATGTTATTTCTTGTTACTTAAATAATAATAATTTTTGTCTTGTTTTTTGTTATTTTAAACTAAAGTTTTATTTTTGTTGTTTGCCAAAATAAAGATATTTTACGTTTTATGTTTTTTTTGCATATAGCCTAAGAACGAAATTCCTGATATATATCGGATATATATCGGATATATATCCGATATATATATCCGATATTATGATATTTTGATATTTATATAAATATCATGATATTTGCCAACCCTGGCCTGATATTCAGCTGTAGCTGTAATAAAAATAAAATAACGCTCAAAAATCGAAGTGAAGCGAAAAATTAAACTGGCGGTGTCAAACCTTATTCCGAGTTTTGAAAAAATGTGAGTTGTTTAAGTTTTTTACCATTTATTTCATATTTTCAGAATTTTCATATTTTTAGTTTGAAATATTTTATTTTAATAAATGCGATGTTTATCTTGAGTTGTTTTCATTCGTGTGTTTGATTTATGTCATTGTACAAGTTATGTTTGTTCAATCAGAAAAGGTGTTTAAAAAAAAAAATTATTTAAGTTAGCAAAAACAAGATACAACTGTTTGCTTTACAAGCTGGATACATTCTAACTATTCTATCTTAAAACACTACGCTGCGATAGACAGACAGACAGACAGACAGACAGACAGACAGACAGACAGACAGACAGACAGACAGACAGACAGACAGACAGACAGACAGACAGACAGACAGACAGACAGACAGACAGACAGACAGACAGACAGACAGACAGACAGACAGACAGACAGACAGACAGACAGACAGACAGATAGACAGACAGACAGACAGACAGACAGACAGACAGACAGTCAGACAGACAGACAGACAGACAGACAGACAGACAGACAGACAGACAGACAGACTGGTCTATATTTAAAGTTATTCAGCTTTCTTCAGTGTACTAATAAAAGAAAAATAATAACAAATTTAAAATGTTGTTTTTTTACCATGTTTATAATTTATCACCCTGAAAATATTACTGAATAATATTACCTCCCCAACCCAATAAAATTTATGGGAGAAATTTAAACTCAGCTCTTGTGGCACTTTAAATATTAAAATTTGTCAATAGTGACTCAATGAGGTTTGGAAAGCCTGTATATTACTTTATTTATTTAAGTTTTTGTAAGATTTTTTTATAGTTCAAGGTTCAAGTTCAAATAGGTTTTCATACACTCTCGAAACTCTCGTTTTTCGTAACTTATACATTTATAAATGTTGTTTTTAATTATAAAATTTTATTTTCGTTCAATTATTGTGAGTTTATAATGGAAACTTTAATGTAATTAAATTATAATAATTGCTTTATTATAGTTCAAGGTTCAAGTTCATATAGGTTTTCATACACTCTCGAAACTCTCGTTTTTCGTAACTTATACATTTATAAATGTTATTTTTAATATAAAATTTTATTTTCGTTTAATTATTTTTTCAGTTTATAATGGAAACTTTAATGTAATTAAATTATAATAATTGCTTTATTATACAAGACGAGTTTATAATTTTTGTATTTGTATTATATTTTTAAAATGCAACATTTTAGAGAAATAGTTTTCCGACTGTAAATTCTTTCATTAACCTAATTTGCATTTTTCTTTAACCGCAATTGACAACGGAATTGTTTGCGTATTCCAGAGGCTATTTGATTTGTGTGAAAAAATGCAAATTTCAAATGGGAATTTTCCACCGAATAAAGAGATTAATTGACATAAAAAACAAATAGAAATGCTCTTTGGTAAGTAAATGAGCGTTAAAGCAAATGGCATTTAAAATTAGAATTTCCCTAGAATTTATCATCCATGCCATTGTGATAAGTGAACAGTATTTATTTATATATAATATCCAAAGTGTTACAAAATTCAAACTAGTGTCCGACCGAAATATAATTTCGAGCTGAAACTAGAAGAGGAGCCGAAACTTATGCAGTTAAGTTAAAGTTTAGTTAAATTTTCATTATACTTTGAAATCTAATGTTTTTTCTAGCTTTGTAACAGATTAATCGATTAGAATAAATAAAAGACTTCAATTCATTAGGAAATCAATTTATTTTTGACATGCACTGTAGATATAAAATTATTAAGAAAGAAACCCATAAAACTTCAATTTTTAAGTCTTTTGTAACGGTTAAGTTAGATTTCATTACATATTCCATTTTCTCTTCATTCAAAATCACCTGAAAATTATAACTTAATTTTGGTAATTAATTCGTACTCATTGCTTACCGTTTTAATTCTCATCTGTCCTGATTTACTCTAATTTTTCTTCCTATCATTCATTCTCATGTCAGCTGTCATTTGTCAGGGTCATTCATAAATTCTTCTCATTCAAGTGACCTTCTGAGCGACTAGGCAAGTGCTGCCCACGTATTCTTCATTCGGTTATTCGTTCTGCAACCTACGTTACATCCAAGTGTAACCAGGAAACCTACGCAGACAACGTCTTTATTACTGTTTGCGCTAAAATTTAAGTAAGGCATCGGAATGCGAGTACTTACTGGTTTTTCTTCGTCCTTTTGGATTAACGTTTTTTTCTAGAACACTTAAGATTTTGAGTTTGAGTGGTTAGGTTGAGTGAAATAGTTTTTTGTGTTAGTTTTCTCGTTGCGAAGTTTATTTTGGAGAATCTAGACCAGTTTAGCTGGATTTGTTACTTTACCTCAACCCATATTATTTTATAATAACGGAAGTATTCCGGATCTGAAAATCCACTAAAACTTCTACAATCATACTACCAGCCGATCGACACCAGTAAGTTTCGTTTTGAGATTCCTAAGGTTTCCATTCGTTCTTCGTCATAATTTCATACATAATTGTAGGTTCATCGGCTCCACGTCCGTGGTTCCAGGGTTCAAGATGCCTTAAGACCATACGACCACACCCTGTCACGTGATCACTTAGCCATCCTTGGAAAATTGCGTTGCGATTGACTGTTGCTGGAGCCTGAGTGCTGTTCCCCGACCTCGTCGATTCCGCCGCCGCACCACTGTGATCCCCAACCACGACCTGGAGTCTTCAATTAATTTAAAGTCAATAATATCTTAAATTTTTTTGTCTTACCTAGAAACCTTTTTTTTATCAAAACAAAGAATACACCTGCTATATTAAAATTTGTAAAGAATCTAAAAACAAATAAGCACCTTATAGCACATCGAAATACGGTTACAATATTAGTATTTCTTATTGTTCTAAAATATTAAGTAATATTTGTTTCTAATTCCAAGAACTTTATTAATTCATATTCATTTATGTAAACACAATAAAATTAACGATCCGTTGAGGATAAATTTTATAATAAAAATAATTATTCATATAATGAGGAATATGAAGAATTATTAAAGCGTGGAAAAAGTTTTGCGGGGACTGATACACTTACCACAATCTTGTATGTGACAAATTCCGGGCAACCGAGTTTCGGACGGAAATTTAGTGACTTCAATTCGCAGAAATAAATCTAAAGTAGCGGAACCAATGAAATCAAAGTGTCTTATATTTTATCCAAATGAAATTGGAAGCAAAATTTACGAAGAAATTTTAAACTTGAATGTAACATATGACACTGATGAATCCTGCACAATAGCCAATTCAGTAAAATTTCTTTATTTAATGGTGAAAAGTAGAATTCGAAGTTTGTAAATCGTACGTAAACTCAAAGGTTCAATTAGATAAGATATTATTTAAGTATGAATCCATAATGTGAATATCTGCAAGCTTTGGTAAGAATAGGTAATTTTAGATGAAAATATTAAATCAGAATAACGTTTAAAAAAATTACCACAGTTTATTTTCAATTTTAATCCGAAATCTCAGTTGCATTTAGACGAAAAATAAAAAAAATAACTGAAATTACAGGACAGACACTGTTACATCAGATAAAAAAGTCTCCTTAATGTCAGTAAGTGATATTGAAACTGTGTTCCACGGAAACAAGGGGTCCACACAACCTTTCCAATAACTTTACGAAGTGTTGTTTCTTTTGCATTATCATTTGTCGCGTTTCACAAAATTCAATTCAAAAATAAAAACTATTAGTAAAACCAAAAAGGTATTCAAATGTGCCTCGGTATTTTTGTGAATATTTATATTTTTTTCCGAAAACGGGTTTGACATAACATTTCACTTATATTCCGTGAACCGTAAAAGTTTGAAGATCATTATATTGGACTAAGCATAAGCGAGGTATTACTTGCATATTTGTATATTTGTTTGAAATAACAAATATACACACTATGTACATCTACATTATAGTATTTAAGATGCTTAACATAAAGAGAGCCGATGTCTCAACTACATATGTATTTTCTAATAGAAAACATAATTATTGAAATACAGAAATTTTCATACACGAAAAGCCGGCCATATTCGTTTAACATGGGAAAACAGTATTTTCGTGCGCATTGCTTCCCAAATTATTTTACATAAAAATAAAATAAATAAAAATAAAATAAATATATCATCACGCTTTTTACCCATTATGGGTGTGGCACTCTGCTTACGCAGATCTCGGTAAGTGATATATTTTTTCGTATGAAATGCGATTACCCCCAAAGATGTTAGTGGTGGAGGAACCACAGGGATAATTTAAATTGGCAACTGTCAGCTGTGGGATTCGCACTGAGGATCTCATGATCCACAGTACGACACGTTACCTCGGAGCTATTTACCCCAATAAAAATAATTATATCAGTAAACTAAATTCATTTGCAATAGTTTGTAACTGCAGAAATTAAATATGAAAATTTAATAAATTACTATATGTATAATAGAGTTCGCCAAAAATAAAACAAAATGACCAATAAATGTGTAATGTTTTCCTGTCAAACATTTTGACATTATTAAATGTTTCTTTTGTTTTTTAAAATAATGTAAAAATATTTGACAGGAAAACATTACACATTTGTTTGTTATATTGTTTCAGTCCATGGAAAATACTATTCACTAGCAAATTTTGCCAAATTTTATATTTAATTTCGGGATTACGACACATTGTAAATGAATTTTATTTAGTGATTTCCATGCAGAATTCTAAGGGCCAGTTGCACAGTTACCAACTTAAGTTTAAGTTTAGTTAAACCTTAAACTACAGATTAAACCTAATACTTAAGCTTCCCTAAGCTAAAAAAAAATTAATGTTGGCAAACATGAATGTCATTTATTACTGTTTTATCTCGTATTTTGACAAATACAAAATAACGTTTTGTATGTTAAATATGGAAAATTTGGAAATAAGTAAGGCCTGATATTCAGCTGTAGCTGTAATAAAAATAAAATAACGCTCAAAAATCGAAGTGAAGCGAAAAATTAAACTGGCGGTGTCAAACCTTATTCCGAGTTTTGAAAAAATGTGAGTTGTTTAAGTTTTTTACCATTTATTTCATATTTTCAGAATTTTCATATTTTTAGTTTGAAATATTTTATTTTAATAAATGCGATGTTTATCTTGAGTTGTTTTCATTCGTGTGTTTGATTTATGTCATTGTACAAGTTATGTTTGTTCAATCAGAAAAGGTGTTTTAAAAAAAAAATTATTTAAGTTAGCAAAAACAAGATACAACTGTTTGCTTTACAAGCTGGATACATTCTAACTATTCTATCTTAAAACACTACGCTGCGATAGACAGACAGACAGACAGACAGACAGACAGACAGACAGACAGACAGACAGACAGACAGACAGACAGACAGACAGACAGACAGACAGACAGACAGACAGACAGACAGACAGACAGACAGACAGACAGACAGACAGACAGACAGACAGACAGACAGACAGACAGACAGACAGACAGACAGACAGACAGACAGACAGACAGACAGACAGACAGACAGACAGACAGACAGACAGACAGACAGACAGACAGACAGACAGACAGACAGACAGACAGACAGACAGACAGACAGACAGACAGACAGACAGACAGACAGACAGACAGACAGACAGACAGACAGACAGACAGACAGACAGACAGACAGACAGACAGACAGACAGACAGACAGACAGACAGACAGACAGACAGACAGACAGACAGACAGACAGACAGACAGACAGACAGACAGACAGACAGACAGACAGACAGACAGACAGACAGACAGACAGACAGACAGACAGACAGACAGACAGACAGACAGACAGACAGACAGACAGACAGACAGACAGACAGACAGACAGACAGACAGACAGACAGACAGACAGACAGACAGACAGACAGACAGACAGACAGACAGACAGACAGACAGACAGACAGACAGACAGACAGACAGACAGACAGACAGACAGACAGACAGACAGACAGACAGACAGACAGACAGACAGACAGACAGACAGACAGACAGACAGACAGACAGACAGACAGACAGACAGACAGACAGACAGACAGACAGACAGACAGACAGACAGACAGACAGACAGACAGACAGACAGACAGACAGACAGACAGACAGACAGACAGACAGACAGACAGACAGACAGACAGACAGACAGACAGACAGACAGACAGACAGACAGACAGACAGACAGACAGACAGACAGACAGACAGACAGACAGACAGACAGACAGACAGACAGACAGACAGACAGACAGACAGACAGACAGACAGACAGACAGACAGACAGACAGACAGACAGACAGACAGACAGACAGACAGACAGACAGACAGACAGACAGACAGACAGACAGACAGACAGACAGACAGACAGACAGACAGACAGACAGACAGACAGACAGACAGACAGACAGACAGACAGACAGACAGACAGACAGACAGACAGACAGACAGACAGACAGACAGACAGACAGACAGACAGACAGACAGACAGACAGACAGACAGACAGACAGACAGACAGACAGACAGACAGACAGACAGACAGACAGACAGACAGACAGACAGACAGACAGACAGACAGACAGACAGACAGACAGACAGACAGACAGAGCACATTACAAAGAATGATGGAAGAATTCTTTCCTCATGAAAATGAAGAAGAAGACAAGGAGTATCACAAAGAGATAAGAACTGAGATTTTAGGAACTCTAAATACAGAAGATGAAACACAGTTTACCAAAGAAGAACTAGAAAAGGTGCTAAGGAGTATGAATAGTAGCAAAGCCCCAGGTAAAAACGGCATCACAAGCGAAATCCTCTTAAGATTATACACAATATTCCCACTTTTCGTAACTGAAGTATACAACCAGTGCATGAGCAAAGCATATTTTCCAAAGGATTGGAAAGTCTCTATAATCGTACCAATAGTCAAGCCTGGGAAAGAAAACTCAGAAGAGGTATCAAAATATCGCCCGATAAGTCTAATCAATGTTGGAGGGAAAGTAGTCGAGAAACTTTTAATTAACCGAATAATGACGTATATGTACGAAAATAACTTAATGAATAAAAATCAATTTGGTTTTGTACCAAAGGGAGGTACAACAGAAGCTATAATGGAATTAAAAAATTTCACGGAAGACAGCTTCAAGCAAGGAAAAGTCGTGGTTATGGTTAGCCTTGATGTGAAAAGAGCATTTAATGCAGCCTGGTGGCCTGCCATAATAAAATCATTAAAAGACTTCAATTGTCCTAAAAACTTGTATGAATTAACAAAGAGTTACTTCTCTGGTAGACGAGCAATACTGCAATTAGCAGGAGCCAAAATTTAAAAAGATTTGACCAAAGGATGTCCACAGGGATCATGCTGCGGACCTGGATTTTGGAACATTCAATATAATTCGTTGTTAAATTTAAATTACTCGAAAACCAGCAAAATAATAGCATTTGCAGACGATGTTATATTACTTACGAAAGGAAACACTGTATTGGAAGCAGAAAATAAAGCTAATACTGAACTGGACGAAGTTATGAAATGGACAAACACTAACAAAATTATATTTAATGAAGCAAAATCTCAGGTTATGTTAGCAACTAGGAAGAGAAAACTACTAGGAAAAGAAATTGATATTTTCCTGAACGATGAAAGATTACCGCAAGTCCGCATTATGAAATACTTAGGAATTCAAATAGATGACCAATTACGATTCGATCAGCACATTAAATATATTACGGAGAAGTGTGAAAAAATCATTCACACACTAGCAAAATCAGCAAAAATCTCATGGGGTTTAAGGCAAAAAGCACTGGATACAATCTACAAAGGAGCGATCCTTCCAATATTGGCATACGGCATACCAGTTTGGATAGATTGCGTCCAAAGAAGAGAAAATCAAAACAAATTAAAAAGAATTCAAAGACTAATTAACATTAAAATACTGAAAAGCTTCAAAACAATATCTTATGATGCGTCATGCGTTCTAACAGGTAATACGCCAATAGTTATTAAATTAGAAGAAATAGTGAACATTCACAATAAAATGAAGACAGTGACGTCAGATGCAATTGAAGAAATAATTAAAGAAAGAAACAATAAAATGTATGACGGTTAATGCTAACAGTAATAAAGTTAGTCAATGGGTTCAGGATGTCATTATAAATAATATGAAATGTACTGTAAAGTTAGATACAGGTGCAGAAATTAGCTGTATGACAAAGAAAATGTTGAATAGTTTGTGTCCCAATGTTAAAATTAAAAACACTGAATTAAAATTAGAAGCATTTGGGGGTAGCAAGTTAAGTCCTGTTGGAATAATAACACTGCCTTGCAAAATCAAAAATACAGTTAGAGATGTAAATTTTGTGGTTGTTGATTGTGTCAATAATGATGAAATAATATTGAGTCTAAAAGACTGTGTTGCTTTTAATTTGATAAAAAGACTTAATGTGTTGACAATTTCAGCAAAACAAAATTTTATTCAAGCAAACAATGATTTGTTTACCGGTTTGGGTAAAGTTGGAACTAAATGTAAAATTAGACTGAAAGAGAACAGTGTTCCTGTGATTAGACCACCTCGTAGAATACCACTAAATATTAGAGAAAAAGTAAAAGCTAAACTAGATCAGTTAGAGGAAAGTAAAATAATACAAAGAGTAGATGTACCAAAAAATTTTTCAAGTAATTTGGTTATTGTAGAAAAGCCAGATTCAAGTATAAGAATTTGTTTGGATCCTTCTGATCTAAACAAAGCAATTAAATTAGAACATTATTTAATTCCAACGTTTGAAGAGTTGTCCCATAAATTAACAAATAAGAAACTGTTTACTGTATTAGATATGAAAGATGGATTTTATCATTTGGAATTAGATAATGATTCGTCGGATTTGTGTACATTTTCTACTCCCTTTGGCTATTATAAATTTTTAAGAATGCCATTTGGATTATCTGCAGCTCCAGAGTTATTTCAAAAAGTGAATGATAAAATTTTTGGTGACATAAAAGGTGTCGTTATCTATTTTGATGACATTTTAATTGCGGGAAAAGATGAAAAGGAACATGACCAAATTTTAAAACACGTACTAAATCGGGCTAGATCAATGAATGTAAAATTTAATAAAAATAAGGTACAATTTAAAACTAGTGAAGTAAAATATTTGGGTCATGTTTTTAGTTTTCAGGGTATTAAACCTGATCCTGAAAGAATTAGAGCAGTTCAAGCATTAGAAAGTCCGCGAAACAAAAAAGAATTACAAAGTGTTTTAGGCTTTTTTAACTACATGCGAAATTTTATTCCACATATGGCGACAATAACTGCACCAATAAGAGATTTGTTGAAAGAGAGTAATGAATTTATTTGGTTGCCATGCCATGAGGAAGTTTTAATGAAATTAAAACAAATAGTTTCTAGTAAACCGATATTAGCTAATTTTGATAGGAATAAAAGTATAACATTACAATGTGATAGTTCAAAAGATGGACTTGGATATGTTATGTTGCAAAATGGCCGTCCAGTCTTTTATGGTTCAAGGGCTCTAACAGAAACAGAAAAAGGTTACGGTCAAGTTGAAAAAGAAATGCTAAGCATTGTAAATGCATGTAAAAGATTTCATTACTTTATTTGGGGCAGTAAAGAACCCATCCAAGTTTGGACTGATCATAAGCCAATAGTACCTATTATGAGAAATAGTTTAAGCAATATAAAGTCAAGTCGTTTGCAAAGAATGCGTCTTAAAATTATAAAATATAACCTCAGTGTGAAATATTTGCCTGGTAAATACATGCATATCGCAGATTTACTTTCAAGATCGTACATTAAAGACAAAGTAAAAGATGATCCTACTATGCTTCAGTTAGTGCATACGTTGTCAAAAAATGCACAAGTGTCTGATAATAAAAAGGCTCAAATTGTAGAATTCACTAAACGTGATAAAATATTAAATTTAGTTTGTCAATATTTTAAAGAAGGCTGGCCAAAATTTTCATCATTGTCAAATGAATTAAAATCATATTACAAACTGCAAGATAAATTATGCATAGAGGAAGGCATAGTTTTTATGAGTAATCGTATTGTAGTCCCATCTGTTCTTCGTAAAGATATTTTGGTTCAGCTACATGAGCCACATATGGGTATAGAAAAATCTAGAGCTAGGGCAAGACAGGTAGTTTATTGGCCCGGAATAGATATAGATATTCAAAATTTTGTTCAGCAGTGTAAAATATGTGAAAAACATCAGTCAAAACTCTGCAAAGAACCATTAATACCGCATTCAATTCCTGATTTGCCTTTTGAAAAAGTGGGTGTTGACTTAATGGAATATGGTGGTCAGTGTTATCTAGTATTAGTAGACTACTATTCAAAGTGGGTTGAACTTATGCCTGTAAAGAATAAAAGTGCAATTGAAATTATTAGTAAACTTAAAATAATTTTTGCCACGCATGGAATTCCAAAGGAAGTATGTTCAGATAATAATCCGTTTAACTCTGCTCTTTGTTTAAATTTTGCTAAAGATTGGAATTTTAAATTTACATTTAGCAGTCCACTTTATCCTCGTTCAAACGGATTGGTAGAGAAAACAGTAGGTATTTGTAAAAGTATGCTTAAAAAGTCAAGAGATATACATGCAGCGTTACTAGAATACAGAAATATGCCAATTTCAGGATTAACTTACTCTCCTACACAGATGCTAATGAGTAGATTGACAAAGACAAAACTTCCTATATCCGCTAAATTACTTAAATCACATGTAAAAGTTGACATTAAAGAACAGTTAACTAATAATCAAAATAAGTATAAGTTTCATCACGATAAATCAGCTAAAAGTAGACCTGACTTTCAAGAAGGTGATAATGTTGTGTTATTAAAAGGTAAACATTGGGAACCAGCTAAAATTGATAGTAAACTTTGTTATCCAAGATCTTATACTGTAAGAGATCAAAATAATGCAGTGTACAGACGCAATTCCAGTTATTTACGAAAATCATTAAATGCACCCGATTTTGAAAATATAGATGATTTAGAAAATGTTAAGGGTTCCGATAGTAATAATTCAGCAAATGATAATAACAGTTTGAGAACAAGATCGGGTCGTACAGTTAATTTGCCTGTTAGATTTAATGACTATGTAATGTATTAGTATATAGATTTGTTCATGTTTTGTTAACTTAGATTTTAATAAGTTTGGTTACTAAAAAGGGAAGGTGTTGTGAAACTTAAGATTAATATAAATTAGATAGCTGTGAATATAAAAAAAGTAAGAATGTTGTTACTAGGACAACAGACAATTGTAATAAGAATAAAGTAGTGTCACATGCTTAATTTGTGTTCGTGTATGTTATTACTAACTAATAGAACAATAAACACAGAAAAAATAATTAGAGTGGAAAAATGGGAAAATTTGTGGTCCAACAGTGTAAACGGAACTGTAACCAAGTCTTTCTTTCCAAAAATCACGGATAGACTGAGCGTGAAACTATCTTATTCACCAAACTTAACAATTATCTTAAGTGGACACGGGAAGTTAAACAGTTATTATAAAAGATTTAAAATAACAGATAATGAACAGTGTAAGTGCGGTGCTGAATCTCAAACTGTCGAACATTTAATTGATGAGTGTAGACTACTTCAAAACGAGCGCCAAGAATTACGAAGGAACATATTACAAAGGACACAAATTTGGCCAATTCCTAGGACAGATCTTGTACAACTATATAAAAAACATTTTGTAAAGTTGGTAGAAGCTATTAATTTTGAATATTTTAAATTAGTTCAGTAAATAATTAAATGTCAATATGTAAGGTATAACAAATCACAATAGGGTATAAATACAAATAAATAATATGTAAATTAAACACGGATAATGTAAAGTAATAAGTAGAATATTTGCTATTAAACAATCACACTACCAATATAAATATGTAAATACTAACTAATATATATATATATATATATATATATATATATATATATATATTATTATTATTATATTAATTATAAGTTTGTAATGTAAATTTCAAAAATGAATATTAAGAGCGTGTAATATGTATATGGAGCATGCTTTAAATAAATAAGTTTAAAAAAAAAGACAGACAGACAGACAGACAGACAAAAAACGAAAATTTAGCTTGCAATTTTAATATTTTGCTTGTAAAAATTAAAATGATTGACTGACTACATAATTTTGTTGTAATGTTAAGTTTTAGTTAAATCGAACTTAAATTGTAGTTGTGAGTGAGAAGAAATAGAGTAGAAGATAAATATTTTTAGTCACATACTAGTTTCAAAAATTGGTTCAATTTAATTAAAATTGAAGCAACATCTTTTGCTGAAAATGATGTTGAGATACATGAAAATTTACAATATTTACCGGACTTAGTTCCTTGTCTGGTTGACTTATGTGCCAAATTACCTTTATGGTCCTCTTTAATGGTTCCATATTTTAAAGGATCGAAATTAACATCCTCAAGTGTAATTATTGAAAGCCACATAAACAACCCTAACACTAGACAATTTAAACATAATTTACCAATGAGATGCGATCATTTTTACTTTTTTATGCAACGAGATTTTTGCGGAAATATATATTTTGACGTCCAATTTCTCAATTATGTCTGTGTGTGAAGATAGATATGGATGGATAGATGTCGCCTGCGAAATATCTCATGAACGAGACGAGATATGTACACGAAACTTTAAATTTATAAGTTTCATGAAAATATGAAGAGCTGATTTGATTTTGAATGAAATTAACAAACCGTAAGAGGAAATTTAATGAACACAAAAAATTCAATTCCATTTTTGCAAAAATAGAATCAGCTGTGAAAAAAGTTTCAAATGAAAGATGTTAGCAATGATTATGAATTATTTATTTTAGCTCACTTACATGGTTTTTCACAAGCGACAATGTCGCGAATTGCGTACAGAGTCACAAGAGCGATTGCATCGTTAATAGATCAGCATATATTTTTTCCGAGAAATGAGAGAGAACAATTACGAATTAAGCAACAATTTTATAATGTAGCAAATATGCCAAATATTACAGGTGCGATTAACTGTACTCACATTAAAATAAAAAATCCGGGGCAGTATCCTCTTTTATATATTAACAGAGAAGGATTTTTTTCATTAAATGTTCAGGTAGATATTGCACTCGTATAATTTTTTTAGCATTGGAATCAGCTCAATTGTCAAAATATTTAATTTTAATTTGACAGTTGCGAACAAAACAAATGATCTCGAGGCTCCCAATCAAATCATTACCCGCAACCTATTAAACAGCATATCATCATATTTGTAATGCATGTACGTTTACGAGCTTGTTTATTTGTAGGTATTTTGTGATGCTCAGGCCAGAATTCTAGATATAGTTGCACGTTGGCGAGGAAGTGCCCATGATTCCAGGATATGGACGAATTGCAATCTGAAGACTCGATTAGAGGTACAAAATTCATAATATTTCAATGCTCACACATAATACTTTAATATGCAGTTAGGAGAAATAAATGGAATATTAATTGGCGATAACGGATATCCATCTTCGGAATTCATGTTAATTCCTGTGCTTAATCCAACAACTCCGTCTGAACAACGATATAATGAGGCCCATATACGAACAAGAAATGTAGTAGAAAGATTATTTGAGCAATGGAAAAATAAATTTCGTTGTTTTTTCAATGGAATGTAAATGTGTCTGGAAACTGCAAAGGCTAGTATTATTGCTTTAGCAGTGCTTCATAATATTGCAGTAAATGAACGATTAAACAATATAAATGGCAATTTTCATGGTATTTTCGTTAATAACAAATTTATACCTACTGAAACATCTTTTTAGGGGACAACACAAGTGATAGTGATTTGGATGAAAGTGATGATGATGAAGTTAACAATATGAGGCAAAATAATGATGCAAGGAATTTATTTAGACAAAACTATATAAACACATATTTTAATTAACATATATTTATTAATCACTTTTAAGTATAAAATTATACATATAACAAAAAAGTATTCTAAAATGTGTGTTATAATAAAATAAAAAAGCTAATCAAAAAATCTGCTTTTACATTTATCCTGTGACATATATACAATATATAACAATCAGTCATCTTTCTCTAAATCTTTTTTTAATATTTGATATTTTAATTTATAAATCTTCTCTTCCCATCTTTTGCAACTCCAGTGCATGTTTCATTTGCATTCGTATTTTCTTTTCGTATACCACGAAATTCCGTTCCTCATAAGCACTCATTTTAGTTTTAACTGGTTGAATTATTGTCTTTTGTCTTGTTGTTAGTGGCGTTGCCTGATCGGAAACTACCTGTACCTGTGATGAAGTTGATGGTAGGTGAAGTGAAACTGAATTTGGTCGAGGAAAAACTGCTGTTTGTTGTTGGTCGGGCTGTAAATTAATGCTGGAATATGGAACTGATTGAATAGGAAATGGTAATGGGTACGACGAAGCTGGTGCTGGATCTATTGAAATTTGTTGCACAGAAACTGGTGTTGTGCTAGTCAAAACATTTGTGTTTTCAACTTGCAACGCTATTCCACCTTCTGCAATTGCAGATGAACCTAATGTTTGATACCTGTTCGAAACTAGAGTGCTAAAACCTTTCAATTGTGTTAGCACAGCCAGTTTTTAAATGTTTTACATAAAATTGAGATATTGTATAGGATATAGATATGTATGGACTATAACATTTGTAAATTACAGATAAATAATACATTTAACTCACCTAATTACCCGAATCAAAATTACTTGTATCCTCGGTAAAATCCATTGGAATTAGTGACTGAATTTCATAATCGATGTCATCTGGAATCTTTTTGGACGGGCCTCCTCCAGTTCCAAACTGATATTTTTTGTAGGCCGAAATATTGGTCCTGGCGTTCATTTTCATACGTTTCCATTGTTCTTTAATCTTTTTCTTATCTCTTTTGAATCCGTTAGCCGCAAAACTATCAGCTATTAGTTGCCAGCACTCATCTTTTTTTGAATTTGTCTTGGAATCAACGCTTTTGTTTTCTATTAGGTGGCAATAAATTTTAACTGTTCTATAAGTAATTGTTTTTCTATGTATGTCCAATTTCCTTCTCTTTTATTCATTTCGCTATAATTAGAGAACTAAATTAATATTATTGAAATTATGCTATGCAAAATTAAAATACTTACCGAATTTTATTTAATTATAACCTGTTAAATCAGAGTGTTAAATGTCACTGACAGTTCAGCAGTTCAGGTAATTGTGATCACTAGCATGCGCAGACCAGATATAGACCAAGAGCAACTAGATTGCACACTTTAAAACGGGTTTAGTTGGTCCGAGTTTAAACTATGTTCAAATAGCACTATGAATAGGTTGAGTTAGGCCTGGTTTAAACCTGTACTAGCTGAACCTGGTTTAAATTTGATTTAACGTTATTTCTATGAATACAGCTGTACAACTTCTGTATTTTTAGTCTGTGACATTCCGTTCTAGGTTACTCATTCTTGTTAATGTCAGTTCCGATGACAGTTACTGCTGTTGCCATCTAGCGGCAAGTTGTGCAAACATGAATATTTATTTATTTCTAATATATTAAATTATGTTATATGTAAAACTGTTGCGAGGCTTAGTAATATTTGTGAAATTTAAAAGTCAGTATTAAATAAAGAAAACAATTATTGCCTCCCCCCTCCCCCCCACTTAATTGTTGTCATTTGTTTGACATGATTAAGTGGGCCTTGCATTGGGTATAAAAGGCGCGCCGCGGAGCGTTTATAAGGAGATCAGTCCGACTCGTTGTACTGATCGCTACTAAAGACTGTGGCCCTCCTAGTCTTTAGGAAATTTTTGGTTAAGGTTTTCCTGACCGAAAATAAATCAGTGATCAGACTGACGCTTCCGAGTAATCGTTTTTAAAGATTGTGGCTTTCCTAATCTTTAAAAACTAGAAGGTGAGTTGCTCACCGAACCGTTACGAAACGCGAAATAGATACCGTCAACCGTTAACTGACAAACTGTCAAACACAAAACACGTCCGAATTTTCCGTTTACTTTCTGATCGTTTCCGTACTAGTAAAGCCTCACAACATTTTTCTTTTCACTGTCTCTCTTTTCCCATGTTCCTGTATTATATCTTAAATTACTGAAATAAAACATTTGTAAATTACATCTTGTGTCATTCAATAATCCGTCCCGTCTCCACTGTTAGCTATCCCGCGCACGAAGTCCTTTCTTTCAGCTTCAACACCGACTGATTGGCGCCCGAACGCATACCGACCAACTGACGCTGAAGAGGGACTCGTCACAATTTTGACACCCCACAGGGAGTCGTCACAAGCTGTCGACGCAAATATACTACGAAGAGTAAATTACTCACTTATAAACCGTCTGCAAATATGTTTTCATAAGAATGGCGGTTACATTGAAAATATTTTGTAATTTAAAACGAAACAATATCTATGGTATACTAGATTTAATTTTTAATTGAAAAATTAATTTAGTGGAAGATGGTAAATAACTGCGAAATTATTGGTTCTAGGCATAGTATACCCTTAATAATAATTGAAGGTAATACAAATTGACATAATAATAATAATTAAGAGCACTGCAGGCCTATAGGCCCGTGGCTTGTTTGCAAATGTCTTTCCACACTGTCCTGTCCGCGGCTTTCCTTTCCCAGTTCTTAACATCTAACTGTTTTAAATCGTTCAATACCGCATCACACCACTTTCGTAAGGTCTGAATCCTTACAGTAGAGTACTTTTTGTTGGAAACCTTGTTTCTCTTTTTTAACATCTTGATAGAAGTTTCTTACGAATTTGTTTCTGTAGTTTTCTTCAAGCATTTCCAAATTTTTTTCCATCTGCTTTCTTTTTTTCTCTCTACATAATCTTTTGAATTTCTTTCTTTCGTTTGCATATTCTTCTTGCTTCATTTCGTTATTATTTTGTAATGTTGCCTCTCTTGCTTTCAATTTTCTATTTAACGCCTCTTCGCATTCCTCATCGAACCACCTTTTGCCATGTTTTACCCTAGGCTTTCCTAACAGCTTCTTAGCTACTTTGTCTATTGTATTTTCTAAAAACTCCCACTTTTCTTCAATATTTTGTGCTGATGGTATTTTTCCGACTTCCCTGCTTATATCTTCAGTGAACTGCGCTTTCATTTCGTCTTGATGCAAAAGCTCTGTGTCGTACTTTCCTCTTTTGCAGTTACCACAAGCGTTATTTTTAGGCAATTCCTGTTTGAGCTTGGCTACAACCATAAAGTGGTCCGTATCAAATGCTGCACCTCTTCTACTTTTCACGTCCGTTATTACCTTGGAGTCCTTCTTTTCTATCAGGACATGATCGATCTGATTGCATGTCTGCCTATTTGGTGCTAACCATGTCCCTTTGTGTATCTCCTTTCTTTGAAAATATGTGCTTTTAATTATCATTCTCGCCTCCATAGCAAATTCAATAAGCCTGATACCATTATCATTGGATATGTCGTGTTTACTATTCCTTCCTGTTGTTTGACCAAACTTCTCTTCATTACCTATCATTGCATTCAAGTCTCCTATTACTATCTTTATGTCGTACTTAGGTATGTTATCTGTAACTCTTGCTAGTTCCTCGTAAAACTTATCTTTTGTTTCGTCGTCTTTGACATTTGTCGGGGCGTGTACGTTCACTAAAGTGATTTTTCTGTATGCTCCCCTCAGTCTCAGCCTGGATATTTTTTCTGAGATTGCGTCGAACTCAATTACTGTCTGCTTTATACCTTTTTTGACCAGAAATCCAGTTCCGAAAAATTTTGTCCCACACCCGCCGTTAAAAAACACATACTTTTCTAGCTCTTGTATATCATTTCCTTTTTGTTTGGTTTCCTGTAAGCAGGCTATATCGATATTATATCTTTCTAGTACTCGTTCGAGATTTTTGAAGGCTCCGCACATATTAGTTCCCTGGACATTCCACGTCGCTATTGCCAATTGTTTAGTTTTCAACTTTTGAATAATCCGGTTCGTTTGCCTAGTCGTGTCAATAAATCCCGGATCGTTGTCTCCTTTCACTTTTTTGGCTTATGTGGTTGTTCCTCCAGCTCTGCTTTTATTTCATCCCACACGAAATTTTTCCCGTCAATCAAAATTCTATTGTAGAAAATCTTTATCTCTTTTCCATTCTTTTTCTCTTCATTCGCTCTTTTCCTGATCGCCAAATGCATAAATCTCTCTTGTTTCGTCCAATCATTATCTATATAAATCGTGGTATCTTTGAGTTTGTTCTTTTTTTCCATTATTTTGATTTTCTCCTCTTGATTTTCCAGTTCCGTGACAATAAATGGTTTCTTTCCTTTAATTTTTATTTGAGTTGTAGACTTTACTGCGACTCTTATTTGTAGGAACTTTTTCACAGTATCTTTGGAATTACCTTGTTCCTCTGGTAGACCTCTTATTACTATATTGTTGGCTCTATTTCTTTTATCCTGTTCCTCTACTCTATTTCGAAGTAGTTGTAATTCACTTTTCAATAGTTTTTTTTCTTCTAGCCACTGTTTCTCTTTCAGCTCATGTTCTTTTTTTATTTCTTCTATAGCCAGAGAGTTTTTCTGTATTTCCTTTTTCAGTTCGTTATGGTTTGACGACATTTGGCCTTGAATATTCTCTAGTTTGTTATTCATACTTTCCATTAATTGTGTCAGTTTTTGCAATTCCTCCATTTCTATATCCGTAACTTTACCTTTATCTGGGGATCTTTGTAAAGTTTTGCCTTTTTTAAATATATTATTATACTCTTCTTCTTGCTCTTCTCTCTTTCTTTTTTCCAGTGAGTCGGATCGTCCTCTAAAATTACTAGAATTATTATTCATTGACCCAATTGCTACGCCACTGGCAGATTTGATGCGCCTGCGCAGTAGCCAGATCCGTGCTGAGCGAACACTCTCCGACTGTCTTTTACCTTTACTTCTCACTGACAGCGCCCGATAGACACTCGTTTTACACTGTAACTATTTGTTTTTGACCGAAAACTTTAATTAACAGCACTCTTCTCACTTTTATAACTTTACTATTACACTTTTTTTGCACTAAGACTCGATAATTCCTAATATATAGGTTTATTATCGGAGTTTACTCAAAACTATGCTTGACATACAATAGAATAATAAAACATAGGTTGTTCCATTTGATAATGGCGAGTTATAGTCCTTTGAAGTGGAGTTAATTTGATTCACTTTATTGTACACCTTGTATAATAACATTTTTTAAAAATATATCACAACAAAGAGTATAGCTACAGTTGTGCAGAAAAAAAATTTGACAACGCCGCGGAAAACTAAAACAAAATTCATATGTCGGTATAGGTGAATAAAATACAATTCAAAATATATAAAAATATATAGGGTGTTCCATTTAAAGAAAGACAAACAATTCTCGCCAAGCCGTTACGTAACAGCCTGTATATATGAAAATAATTTTACGTTATGCTCCTTCTATACTCAAATAAATTTTGTTAATAATTTTGCGCTGTATTTCTAACGATAAGAGTGATATTTAAGACGGGTATTTCGATGACTCATCCCAAAATTTCATTTAAAAGCTAAGGATGAAAAAAACATTAGCTTACAGTATATAATAATTAAAACGTCCATTATTATTTATATATAAATAATAAAAAGAAACATTTATTTAAATTTCAAACGCAATTTTTTTAAAATTTTTTATTATGTAAGAATATAAAACTAACTCATTGTTGCATTCAGTAAAAAATACACTATAGAATAGGAATAAAAATATGTATAATCCCATTTCAATAAATTTAACTTTGTGCTTTAACTTGAGAACCACTAGTTTTAAAAATTTATTTTCATCCCTAATAAGATGTCCCCCTTGGTCTCCTACAACTTTATTCTGTAGTATTTTTTTGTAACTATAATAATAATAAAGAAAATAATGCCGGTGATCGGTTTTGGTGTTACACCTTGTATATAGTTAAAATATAGTTAGCTAACACTGAATTGTATGTTAACTTATAATTAAAAATTATATCGTTTTTCATAGCAATAGTTTGATAATTTATAGTTAAGTAGTTTCATGTTGAAATTGGTATTATATTCCTTGCTAGTGCAAATTATTTATGTCAAAAATCTTCTTGACAGTTTTTCCCTTTAAAATTCATTGCACATTAATTTACCAAATAGTGGGGTGTACTAATATATCATGCAATTCTTCTATAAGATTTTCTACAGTCCTTTTATCATATCCTTTTAAAAAATTTACTCTTAATTTTATTAGTTTCGGTCGTCTTGTTTGGTTTTCGTCACTGCTTTAAACGTTTATAACATAGTAATCATATTCCATTTTTATTTTTTTTATGTAGTAAGCACGGAAACACCTTCTGACAATATGACAGATAATAAATTACAATTCAAATTAACTACGACTTCATAGTTAATCATACCTCAGAGCTGAAGTAAAACTACAGGTTAAGATATAACTACAGATAGAAAAACGCAAATCTTACATAATCAGTGAAATATCTATAGTTACTACTTACCAGAACGTTAAACAGCGATTGAAAAACCGACCCTAAATAATGTAGACAGTCAATCATTTTAATTTTTACAAGCAAAATATTAAAATTGCAAGCTAAATTTACGTTTTTTTTAAATGCCTGCTATTTTCATAAAAACTAAAAGTTAAAAAATTACATCATTTTTCATTAATTTAAAAGAACCGTTTTTCATTTCCGATTCGTTTCAATTTGCCGACGCAAATGTGTAGGTCGTGGAGCACTGTTGCAAAAACATACCATTTTGTCTATATGCTGTTATAAACCTTTGAAAAAAAAAATATCATAATTGCCCTACATATTATTAAAACATCGTATTTTAGATTTAAATGATCATTACTACTTCTAAATTTATAAAGAAACTGCTTTTATAATAGTGTTACTAAATGATGGAGCTACTGAAAAATCAGCCAATAATAATTAAAATATTAAAATTACAGTTTTCTAGTAGAGCACTAATTTTCATTCTTATTATACGCGAAAGCACTAATTTAGCACTATTAATATAAGTTAATTTTTAATTTAGTGCTTGGTAAGGGGGGGGGGGCTACCGGGAAGTCAGCCCCTCATATAAGAATTACTATAATTAAAAGAGCACTAATTTTTATTCTTCTTATTCCGGAAAGCATTAATTTAGCACTATTGTTTTGACTTAATTTTATATTTAGTGCTTACTTTTGGGGGTTACCGTGAAATCAGCCCCTCAGATATAGTTTTTAAAAAATATTACAAATGAAAAGAGCACTAATTATATTTCTTATTCCATGACAAAGCACTAATGTAGCACTATTGTTTCAGCTAAATTACAAAATTAGTGCTTTAATTTGGGAGGCCAAATTCACGGAGGTGGCTACCTTGTGTGTTCAGTTGAGGGCTTCTTTGGCGATGGTGCTGTCGTTTTTCACAGAATGTGTTGTGTCCAGTTTTATTTTCGACGGCGAATTTCAAATTTATGTTCTACGTTGTGGGTTCTCTAGCATAGTTCATGGTTTTTATATTGTTTGGCCAAAATATGCTCAATATAATTCTCAGACAGTGGTTAAGAAACTCTTGTTTACAAATTGTCTCAAAATCCAACTTACTTCGCCTCCTGGAACATAATGCCGGCATTGAAGCGATAAAATTCATGAAATCATCACCATGTCGCACTCGGACATCGAGATTGTGTTTATGCATGGTTGCTTCAGGTCCGTGAAGTTAGAGGTACCACTTTTGAATATCGGTGTAAAAAATATGCTATAATTTTTTGCTAATTTATTGCTAATTATTGCCGCATAACGCAAATTTATTGCTATTGTAGTAACAGAGATAATTAATCATTTGTAGTGGTACCTCCAAGTTCACGCTGGCGGTACCACATCACCAAACCAAAAAAACTATGACACAGCAATTTTTTGCTAATTTATTGCTAATTATTGCCGTATAACGCAAATTTATTGCTATTGTTGTAGCAGAGATAATTAATTATTTGTAGTGGTACCTCCAAGTTCACGCTGGCGGTACCACATCACCAAACCAAAGAAACTATTACTCAGTAATTTAGTGCTATTTTATTGCTAATTATTGCCGTATGTTTAAAATTTATTGCTATTCTTTTAACAGATTATTAATAATTTGTAGGGATACTTCTAAGTCCTGTTGTAAGCCCTGCACGGGTTTGCAAGTTCCCAAACAGGGCGCATCCCCAGGTGGCAGATAGGGGAAAATCCTCTAGATATAGAGGATACCGGGATATGTTCCCGGGGCGGACCAAAAACTGGACTATGCTGTCCTGTATAGTATGATGTTGGGTCACCAAGGACTAAGAGAAGACAACTTTGATATAAAATCACCTGGCCCTCCAGGATGGGGGTTATGCTTAAGGCTAATCACCTTAACATGGAAAAAACAGATGATTCAGGAACCTTTACATAGGCGTCGGAACGGACGGAATAACAGGAAACGATATAAGCTACGGACAAGGTCAAACAACATAAATATAATGAATGAATGTCAGAACCCTCTATAAACCTGGAGCACTTCAAGAACTGAAGGAAGAAATGATCAAATATAACATCAATATTCTAGCTGTACAAGAAACCAGATGGCCAGATAACGGGGAACTACATCAACGAGATGGTACTTTCTACCATACCAAAGCGAAACAAGGTCAGTTTGGAATGGGATTCATAGCAAGCAAAGAAACCCAAAAGCTTATACTAGACTACCAACTTATCAATGAACGTCTGTGCGCAATAAGAGTCAAAGGAAAATTTCAAAATATTACATAATAAACGCTCACGCACCTACAGAAGATAAGGGTGAAGAAGAAAAAGAAGAATTCTACTCCAAACTAGAAAGAGCACTAGATAAAGCGCCCAAATATGATATGGTTATTATCGCCGGCGATTTTAACTCCAAAATTGGGAAAGAAAGTGTTTATTATCCCACAATAGGCATCCACAGCAAACATGAGGTATCGAATGAAAACGGAGTAAAATTAATAAACTTTGCAATCTCAAGAAACATGGTCATAAGAAGTACACAACTCCCACATAAAAATATACATCTAGGGACCTGGAGATCACCTGATGGTCAAACAGAAAACCAAATAGACCATGTCTTGGTCGGAAGCAGACACGCATCAAGTATTCTCGACATAAGAACGTATCGAGGGGCCAATATTGACTCGGATCACTATTTGGTGAAGATAAAAACACGACAGCGAATAACACACTGTAGCCATCAAACTAGAAAACCAATAAAAGATACAACATCGATAAACTAAAAGAGGATGTCACGAAAGAAAACATTATTATGGATATAGACACAAAACTTGCCCAAAAACTACCAGACATAGACAGAATCACTGACTATAACTGGAAGACAATAGAGGAAACCTTAATAGAGTGCGCCGAAATACATCTTGGCTTACAAGGAAGAAAGAACATAAAGAACTGGTTTGATGAAGACTGTAGAGAAGCAATAAAAAGGAAAAATGAAGCTAGAGCAAAAGTCATACAAAGAAACACAAGGGCCAGAAACGAAGAATACAAAAGCAGGAGGAAAGAAGCCTTCAAATTGATGAGAAAAAAGAAAAGACAACTGCAAACGGAGAACTGATACAAATAGAAACGCAGTACAACAAAAAAGAGGTGCGAGAATTCTACAGGCTAGTTAATAACTCCAGGAAAGCAATTAAGTCACAAAATACAATGATAAGAGAAATAGACGGAACTCTAATTAATGATAAAACAGCACTAGTAAAGAGATGGGAAGAACGTTTCAAAGCCCTGCTTAGTAAAGAAATGGTAGGAAATAATATTGAAATCAGTAACGAAGATGAGAATGACCATACACTACAACAGACCACGGAATCGCAGCAAAACCAAACACCCCCTACGGAAGAAGAAATAAGGGACGCAATTAAATCTCTCAACTCAAATAGAGCAGCAGGACACGTCACCATCTCGCCCGAATGTTATAATATGTATAAATAAAAAATATTTTATTATAATTGAATTTAATGAAAAATATTTTTAATAAACCTGTCTTGTTATTCTGCTATTGTGTAGGTAACGTAATAATCTACATATTTTGCGTAAGACACACCAATGTATTTCTAGGGACACTAGTCCAGTATTTTAATGGATACTTGCAAAAAATCTCACAAATGAATGTTTCATACAATGGAGTATTTCAGTATAATTTAATTTATCCATAGTAATCACTTTTTTGTATAGTTTATATCACAACATAATTATAATGGGACAATACAATAAAAGATGCTTACAATCAAGTTTTCATTCTTAATTCCATGTTAGAAATATGCAATTTTTAGGCTATTGTAAACTCTCATAAAAATTTTGACGTCACAACTCCTACCGCTCACTTCGTGCCTATATTTTTGGTTTTACACATATTTTTGTTAATTCAAATATTATTTTTGAACATTTTGATTCCAGGTATGTGTTGTTATGACCAATTTTCTTCAAATATTTGATAATTAATAGTCGAAAACTGTAAACACAGTCATGAGACACTGACAGGTTGACATTGACAACATGATAACCATGAGCACGGGCTTGTTCATCCTGAAGTTAGCTGTAGACGTTGTGATGTGACAGTTTGATTCTTTAAAATTTGATGAAATCTTTAAAAAAATCCTATCTCTAAAATCAAAGGAATTAGCCGTAGGCACTTGGTGAAACATTTTTTAAAAATAAGAATTATAATAAAACATTTGATGTAGTTTCACAAATTTATTAAACTTACACAGTATAATCGATTTCGGCTTATAAGGCCATCATGAGATACATTCAACAACTGAAGAAATTACAAAGAAAACCCTGTTATTATTGAACCATAAGTGGTTGTTTGTAAACTTCAGGTTTAAAAGAATACGACGGTAGAGCACAGCTAGTTTAGCTTCACTGGCATTAACAATAAAATCAAAGGAATTAGCCGTAGGCACTTGGTGAAACATTTTTTAAAAATAAGAATTATAATAAAACACTTGATGTAGTTTCACAAATTTATTAAACTTACACTTTATAATCGATTTCGGCTTATAAGGCCATCATCAATCACTTATGGTTCAATAATAACAGGGCTTTCTTTGTAATTCCTTCAGTTGTTGAATGTATCTGATGATGGCCTTATAAGCCGAAATCGATTATACTGTGTAAGTTTAATAAATTTGTGAAACTATATCAAGTGTTTTATTATAATTCTCATTTTCTTAATTCTTTCTCAGTTAATAATATATTTTTTTGCCGATTGACATTAAAGATGACATTTCACGGATTGCTAACAGTCTGTAAAGTGTCACTTTAATGCCTCGGCTGTAAAAATATATGAATATGAAAAACTGAATAACACGTTTTCTATTAATTATGTATGTCGTAACACTTTAAATGTAAAAGCAGAAATTTTCAGAAAAAATATTATTTTTATTAGAAATCGATCAGCCTATGGAATTTTAAAAATCACTTGGAGCAGATTTTGTATGCTTATCTGGCTATACCCTTTCGCGATTAAAAAATCTCGTATTTGAGAAATATTTGATGAGTTAAGTTTACAATAATTTGCAAATTAACACAAAAAATTTGCTTAAAAAATATTCCCCTCGCGTGGTATTTGAAAAGATTATTCAACAAGGTACACTATTTTCGTAAATTTTATTAATGGAACAACTTCCAAAATGTTAAGTATCACACATTTTATGAAAAAATTACACTGACGTTTAAAGGGCATTCCGGTTTCAGAATTTAATTATTCTAAATTCCTAGGTCTAAGTCTTATCATCGTCACAGTTGGAATATTTGTTCTCTAATTTTCTGAGTCGTCGACCTTAGTTCCGACTTAGTGTGCTCCTATAAGAACAGAGAAACTTGGTTGGGCGTTCTATAAAGTTTGCCCGCGGTTATTTGGGGTGTGTTCCCGCATGAACAAAGTTCATTTACCGCTATTGTTAATGTTAGACAGTGTTAAGAAGTTATTTGTTTGAGATTTTATCATATGTTGAAGTAAATTTCGACATCCCAATGAACCGACATATTCTAATTTAAAAGATAAATTCTTCCGCTTTTACTATCAACGAAAATATAAATTAGATTCAATATAATATTAAATGGTATTAATAAACAATTTTGATAATTTTAATTTCTGTTCATATAACGTTTTCTAGATTATAAGTGTGAGAGAGGGAGAGGGTTATTTAGTGATAAATAATTGCGTATTTTTATTAAATACAAAGATGATTTCAAATAATAAAACACTTATTAGACCATAAATTTAAAAATACAGATACTGACTAAATTAAAAAAAAAAATTTTTTTAATTAAAAAGTAAATAATGATTATAAAGTAAAAATATAAAGTAAAAATATTATTAGGCAAGTTTTTACATGTGTCAGTTGTCAATTGAAACTGACACTCAGTGGTTGCCAGCCTCGAACTTTAAAGTTATCGTAAATAACACTCAAAATTATGTGTTTTCTCCTCAATTTCTTCATCGGAATTAATTAGTTAATTCTTTTTGCACATATTGTTTCATTTTACGTATAAATTAACTACAATAAGTCATATTATCAAAATTATAGTACTTTTACAATAATAATTTTACGTTTATCAACACTGCGTTGCTCAAAATCGTCCTATAATGGATTACTTTAGTGACGATTTTCGAACACTTAAGTGCCGATTTCAAATAAATTTTATATTATTGTTCGCTTATATGTTTTTTTTTTTAAAGAAATATCTTTGGTATATAAGAATATACTTAGATCATTTGATATCACTTGTTTAAAATCATTATTTGTTGGAAGGAAACCTTTTCTCATGAAAAGGGGAATTTTCTGTATAAATCTTGGCGCACTTTTTACAATTTAATAGTAATTTTTGTGTTAATATCACTTTTCTTGTTCACTGATGTTATCCTATGCATTTTAATGAAGGAATTGAAATTATATTTATAAAAAACAACTGATTGGCCTTTAATATGATACCAAACTCGCCATGATATAAATTAAAATTGTAAAAAACAATTGGTGATCCTTCGAAATATATTTTTGAGACTTGAGTTCAAGTCTCCTCCATGACACCTTTGATTTGGAACCAAACTGGATAGGATTTTAGTTACATTTATTAAAATTAATATTCTAGGAACTCAGATTAAAAATAAAGCACTGAAATTGATTAATTTAATACGATCTTGAAAATTAGTTTCAAGCTTTTTGATTTAGATAGGTAATTACTTATTTTGATTTTACCAACTACGATGCTTAAAAACCTGGAAGTAGACGAATAACGACATCTGTTCTGTTTTTTTTATTCGCGAATGTAGTGAAGTGTAGTGAATTATGAAATCTGGGAAGAAAATTAAAAATACACGTTCTTTATGGAAAACAAAAACGAGAAACATTAAATTGTTTAGAAGAAAAAAATTATGCTCTATACATTTGTTGTTACAATTTCATTGTAAATATGGTGAATAATGTAGGAAATAATTTATAAATAACTGAATTAGAGAGGTATTTGCCGCTGTGACCCACCCCAATTCTATAATATACTGTGTATCACAGTGCGAGATTTACTTCACTTTCAAGCACTACCTACTATGTCACAGTGCGAGCTTTATTTCACTTTCAAGTACTACTGTGTGCCACAGTGTGCTCTACCTCAATACTGTGGGTCACAGTGCGAGCTTTGCTTCACTTTCAACCACTACTGTGTGCCACAGTGTGCTCAACCTCGCTACTGTGGGACACAGTGCGAGCTTTACTTCACATTCAAGCACTACTGTGTGTCACAGTGTGCCCTACCTCGCTACGGTGTGTCACAGTGCGAGCTTTACTTCACTTGCAAGCACTACTGTGTGTCACAGTGTGCCCTCCCTCCCTACTGTGTGTCACAGTGTGGGCTCTCCTCTACTTTCCTGCGCTACTGTATGTCACAGTGTGCCCTGCAACGCTACTGTGTGTCACAGTGCGAGTATTTCTTGCTGTAGTGTGTCGACAACCAACTATTTACAATACGTTTATTCTTCAGTTTTTCAGGGTCAATTTATATTATTTTGTTTGTTTACTTATTACTTAATTTAAATAAAGTTAATTTAAGTTTACATCACTCATTTTATTTAACTTCACCTTACTTCTTTCTTTCTTTCTTCTACAGTGTTTCCATAGGCATTTTAAACCCAGCTCAACGTAAACTCATTGTTACTTATCCAATCCATTATTCCCCTTTTTCTTAATTTAGTTATTGACACTTCAATTTTGAACACAACCTCTATTCCCTGGACTACATGTCTATTACGAAAATCATTTCAATTACTTTAAACTCTTTATTTAAATATTTGAATTAAGGATAATCTCTGTTTATATGTTTAAAAATCTAATATGCCCAGCATATAATCTCCCACATAGCAATTGTAATTATATCATTTTAAATGAACATGCTATCCTTAAAATAATGTTACAACATATATTTGAATGAACTCATCGCAATATGTGTTAACTGTTACAGAGTTTGTTATATAAAGAGTACATTAATCAAATTACATATTATTATTAACCTTATTCTCAGGGTTCAGAATGTAATTCCTGTGTAATATCACACATATTGAATATGAAAGATGCTTATCATCCCTCTTCTATATTTTTTTAAGAATACCATGTTGCTAAAATTACATCCGAACGACTTATGAATACCAAAAACGATTGTAATTGTTTAAAAAGATATTCCACATCAAAATATCTGCTTCTCGTAGGCATGTCAGTTGATTCAGTATTTATTTCTAAATTATTCAGAGTATTCGTCGAATTTTCAGTTCTAAACAGAAATTGTATTAGATTTTAAGTACCTGTTTAATTATATTATTTAAAAAATAATTTATCCTGTTATATATCATCTTCTGCAGAATTGTTATCAGAAACACAGGTAGAGCATTTATATTAAAATTTTCTAAATTACTTTGATTATTTCGGCAACAAATTTAAATGATGCAATATTATGTTTCACGTTATGCACCGACTGTAAATTTAAAAAGCAGAGAATATAGTTTATCACTACAATAGTATAAAATTTATATTGATTGGAATATTTTACATTTGGTTTCTTTTCCATTTTATAACATAAATATATAATTATAAACAGAACAGCAAGACCAATTCTCTGCACTCAGCCAGCTAAATGTCTCGTCTGCTGTGATGATTCGCTCTGGTTTTTCATTTGTTTCACGTGGTTCTATTATTTTCTGCGAACATCACATCGATTCTTACTAGCTAACCTGTTCTTTTTTTGACAATGTGTTCATATTTCATTCTTTGTATTATTTTCATTTGTACCTGAAATAGCAAAATATTGTCACTTGTACTTTGTTAGAATATGTAACTTACCTGTAAGTTTTATTTATGTTTACTTCTAAAATGTATATCACCAGTAGGACTACTCTCGTAGACTGTTGATTCGAGTGGACTCCAACTCAGAATCTTCTTAATTAAACAGCATAAATTTACAAACTGACAGACAGTGACAATCAAAACTTCTAAAAAGTTCGACCGTTTTTGTTAATAAATTGTAATAAATTCAAAGATAATTTCCGTTAATTTTACAAACCATAATACCTGAAATGAAATCCGAAGTGTTTCACAATGTTACATTTATATTCAAAATAATCAATAGTTAACCAACCTATATCCAGGCGGCGCTGGCGTCAAACGTCAGATGACTGGTAACAGATGTCAAAGCGTAAATATGTGAATGACGCAAAAGAAACAAGGGAACGGTCACACACGCAAATTCAAGAATATTAAAAATAATATGTTTTCTTCTAAATATTATTTGTAATAACTTATATTTTAATAATTATTTTGCGTTGATCCAATAAATTTCATTTCATTACTGATCAAAATAAATTCAGCACTTCGCATTGTAATGAAACTAATAAATATGCAGTTTCATTGCTCTGTCTTCTCTTGTTTGTGAGTTATAGAATATGCGGAAAAATGTGGATCTATCTAGTAAAATCGGAACCAAGTGACATTAAAACATGTGCTTCCCCACAATTTCGACATCGATTTTTTTCTTCTCTCATATGAAGTTATCTGTTGTAACCTTACTGTATAGAACGTGTATATACACAAACACAATACTCGTTACATTTTTCGTTAGACGTACTTTCTAAAATTAACAGTATACTTTTGTTGTGAATTGTACATTTCTTATATGGAGAACAATAAAGTCACGGCGAAGTAAACGCGCTTTTTTCAGCTGTATAATATCGATTTGTCACTATTTCATATTTAGAATTTGGATATTCATTTATGAGCCATTAGGTTTTTCATACCAATGTCGAGTAAATATTTGATATACCATAAACTTTTATTTATTAAAAAGATGTGGTAAAACTTATATTACGTTTTATTATATATTATAAAGAATTTAATTTTTTAATATATTGTTGGTATTCGAATTATGGCGGAATTTCTTATTTACATTAAATAATATTGTCGGCATTATGTAAGGCTTAGCATAAAGGACAATCAGCATAGTTAGTTAGTATGTATGTACGTGCGTACACGGCGCGTTATTTGTTCAACGTTCATCTTTATGTATTACGTGACTTGCATAGCACAATTTAATGTTCGAATAAAAACAAAATTTCCTTGATATGCAGTTTAATTTATATTCAGGTTTTGTTTCGATCTATAACGTTTCCATTACTAACGTGACATAAATTTACGTTCTTTATGATCGGATTCCCCGCTTTGGCAACCAAAGTGATGTAATTGGCTTTTTCCGTACCCTGCCAACAAATAATTTTTCATGTTAGTAAGATAAAAATCTACTGTGCACTTCACCTTTTATCACAGAAAATATTACAGTAATAATAATAATAATTAGTCCCTTTATTGGCAAAGTTCAGCCGAAGCTGAACTTCCACTTAACCTTTCATTAATACCAAAGAAATATTTACAAAAGAAATTTACAAAGCAAGTATGAACTACATAAATACAATAGTACAAGATAATATTTCACTATTTTCAAGATTTTTTTAAATATATAAATATAACAAGATATTATTGATTTGATAACAGACAACTTTTAAATGTGAGTGAAAAAGTTTTCACATGGAGATTTTGTACTCATCTGGTAGTTGATTATAATGATATGCACAATTATAGCTGAAGCTTCTTTGATAGAAAGCGGTACTGTGTGTAGGTGTATGAAGTAGATATCGATTAATTAAGTCTATTTCTCGCATGTGCGATCTGAAACAAATTTTTTTCCCTCAGATACAGTAGAGTTTGTGTTGATAAAATTCGGTGTGTTAAACATGCTAAATGATGGATACGCAGGTTTTGCATATTGAGCCAGCCTAAAGCGGGATTTATAATGAAGTAACCCAAGAAGCAACGCGGTTGAAGTAAAGTAACGCAAAAGATAAATGTACGGGACTGCACGTGCTGCTTTATAACAAAACGCAACGCAGAGACGCAGAAGCAACGCAACGCAAAAGTTGGCCAACTCTCAACTTCTTGCGTTACTTTTCTACCTCTGACCAATCCGGATGCACTATTTCAAACTACAGTGCAGAAAGCTATATTACAGATATGTTTGTTTGTGTTTTCGGAACTGATTTCAAACCACAACTTGTATTTATTCATTTTATTTTTTCTGAATTTTAGTTTCCGCTATTTTAGTTATTTAGTTAATTTTCATGTATTCGTAAAGATTTCTTTTCTGTATGATCGGTTTATTGCCTTTGTATGCATTTAGTGCTAGACAGACTCCCGCCTAAACTGTTAATTACCATCAGTGCGAACATATGCAAATTCATAAATTCCCAGAAAATTCGAATTGGGATTTTTTTATGCCTCTTTTGTGGCCTGTTCAGTCCTACCATATATAGGGTATATTATTGTTACCATCTTCAAATTTAGCACTCCACTTAAAGCCGATTCTGTTCTACATTCGACTAGCAAGTGCTCTCTCTATACAGTACAAACGTCAAATTCAAACAGCTGAAGAAGCAACACGCACTAGCACTATGATTGGCTGCAAGCAGCCACGGATACTTCATTATAAAGCCTACCGAAGTTTCTTGCTTTACTTTTGCGTCACCGCCTGCGTTGCATCTTGCGTTACTTCTTACTTCACTTCATTATAAATCCCGCTTAAGTTTTAATTTTAGATTAATTTTAAATGCAATGGAATCGTATTTCCTTATGCCAACAATGAATCGAGCTTTGGACTTTCTGTATTCTTTGTGCATCTCTGACAGTGAAGCATGGACCGTAAACAGTGTCACAATAATCAAATACAAAAAGTAGGAGAGAATCCACTAAAATCCGTATATAGTTCTTGGACAACACAAATCGATTCATAAACAATTTTTTGAGGGCTAGATATGCTTTTTTCAATAATTGCAAAGTGACATGTTCTGAAAAGCGCATTTCACTGTCAAATATTAGCCTAAGATTTCTACATGATTTTTTTATATTTAGAATTATATTACATATTTTAATATTAATATCGTCATTCTCAATGAAATGATTTCTAGCAATTTTGTTCCCAAACAACATTGCCGCTGATTTATTATCATTTAATATTAAACAATGGAATTTAGCAAAGCTGTCAATGTTATCAAGGTCCTTATTAAGCTTAAGAATTGCCTTATTATACTCAGTGGCCTTAAATGGGAGATATACTTGCGTATCATCCGCATAAATATGTAAGTTCGAATGTGTGACATGGTTACACAGGTCAAATGTGTATAGAGAAAAAAAAAATAAGGGCCCGCAAATAGAACCTTGAGGAACGCCACTGGTGACAATAAGTGAATATGTTTTTGTGCAAAGTTACCTTTTGAATACGATGAGAAAAATAGCTAATCATTAAATTTAAACATTCCTCTGTAAAGCCAATATGTTTTAATTTCGAAAAAAAAAGATCATGATTATTTGAGTCAAAAGCCCTACTAAAATCCAGTAGAACTAGTAAAACCATATTTTTTTGGTCTACGTGTTGAAAGATGTCATCTGTTAAAGCTGTTGTTGTGCTATAACCAGGCCTAAATCCTGACCGAAAGTGAGGTAAAATATTAAGCTCAGATATGTAGGCGTGTATTTGACTGTAAATAACCTTTTCTAAAAATATTTATAATATTGGTAAAATGCTTATAGGCCTAATGTCATTGTTTGATGTAGGGTTCGTGCATTTTGCAAGAGGTTATACAATCGCGATTTTCCTTTGATCTGGAAATATTTGATGCAGCAAATAACAATTCATTGAGTGAGTTAATTGTGGCAATTAAGTTGGTAAAATTAAATAAAGCATTTTTAAATTAATGCCATCAGTACCCATTGCCTGTGACCGCATAGAATTAAAAATTTTGTATATCTTATCCTTGCTGGTGATAATAATAGAAAATTGTGAAGGAGAATAAATGTTGTTATTATAAAAATCTAAGGTTTCAAGAGAACGCTGTGGTGTATTTTGAGATAGTTTCAAAAAATGGGTATTTAAAGAGTTACCTATTACCTGTTTCTTAACGTGAATATCAAAATCATTTAAATACATAATTTAGTTTTACTCAAAATTAGAAGCATGTACAAGAAAAGTGTAAATAATATTTTATATTCCAAATAATCTTGCTAACATCTTTCGTTTGAAACTTTTTTTTCATAGCTGATTCTATTTTTGAAAAAATTTGAATTTATTGTTTTGTGTGTCCAGTAACTTTCTTCTTCCGGTTTTTTTATTTCATTCAAAATCAACTCAGCTCTTCATATTTTTATGGAACTTATAAATTCCATGTTTAGACTACATATCTTGTCTCGTTCATGAGATATTGCGCACACGGACATCCATCCATCTATCCATCCTCACACACAGACATCATTGAGAAATTGGTCTTAACGGATTCAGTGTACGTCAAAATATGTAATTCCGCAAAAATATCGTCAGAGATTTTTTTCATGATTCCAATACTTCCTTATACTTTGTATAAGAAAGTAAAAACAGTAAATCCAACATGCAGAATGTATTAATTATATATTTCAGTAATCTTAGTTACACTGGGATCAAAAACTAAAATATTTTTAACATCTTTGTGTCAAACGTGTTAAATAATATGTGTCGTTTTAAATATCATAAGAGCAATATTTGTATTATTAGTATTTCTAAATGTATTCTTTGTTCGTTCGGCGATGAAAATGTCAATCTATAATTGTCTAATGGCCGGTTTTATAAAGAAATTTTAATGTTACTTAAATGTATTTTTCCACAATTGTCAAATAATAAATAAATAAAATTGTATAGTGAGTGTTCAGTGGATGAGCACTTTTTAGGATCCCTAGAATACGATTTTAATAGTTTCTCGATGTGTCTGTGTCTGTGTGTGTGTCTGTCTGTCTGTCAGTCTGTCAGTCTGTGTGGATCTCTGGAGTTACGGTTACTCAAGAAATACGAAACTAAAAATTTTTATAATTTGTATATATCAATTGTATACCTTTTGGAAGAGCTGATTACTATTTGGTGATAATCTAATAACCGGAATTGGTACCTAGTTTACTTGAAGCCCTATCAAGTTATTTTAAAATATCTCAGTAAATTAAAGTTTAATGAAAATTTTGTTATTAGAATAATGTTTCAAATATTATTAGCTACAATTATTGTTTGATACATTTTCTTCTTACTGTCACCATTTACGAATTACAATACGTTAAAGAAAAATTATATTTTGTTATTTTCGTATAAATCTGCTAACCTGTGTTTTTTTTTTTTTTTGAAAAAAAAAGTAACTTTTTGACTTGTCATAATTTTTTGAAGGTATGGGCGTTTTTTGATAGTGGTGTGGTCCGTGTTCCTGCATTGTTGGTTGAGAAGTATATGGCGGGAAGAATTTTGGTGCCCACAACAGATTTTTTTTTATGTATTGATGACTTTTGTTACTGTTGCTAATGAAATAATATTGACAGTTCGAAGAAAATAGTTATTTGTATATCAAGGCCGCGAAATTACTCTTTAGCGTACCGAGAGAAAAAATTGTGACCTCGGCCGCTTGCTGCCGAGGCTGGACAATATCGATGGCGATAAAGGATTTCGCGAACAAGGTGTACACACTATTTTTTGTGCAACCGTAAAAAATATTCATCACAAATTTTAAACAGTTTTATTGTAAATATAAAGTGGCTATGGGATTGACATTTGATAAACAAAACAATAAGTTTTGAAAAAATAATGACAATTCTCAATTCCACTTTGCCCACGTGTGAAATGTAACGTTTTATCCAGCATCTCTTTATAAAAAAATATTTATTAAAGAAATATTATCTGACAGTGACATTTGCTATAAATTTTGAAAATTAAAATGTCAATCGAAGTAGCTACCAAGGTATTGTGTGTTATTATAAATAAAAAAATTCCCACTAGTTACTTTTTTCAAAATTATACCCACTAGTCGGTAATCTGATATGTCAAATTCAAATCTTACCTGTCAAAAGAATAAAACCAAAATGAGTTTTAAATAATTGTTTTCTGCATAAAAAGCCAAAAACAAAATTTTTCACGTTTTTCAAATTTTTATTTTCTTTTTAAGTTTAAACTATAGCTGAATAATCGGTTTTAAGATTTTCTGCTAAATGTCAAATCACTTAAAAATTTTGTTCAACAGTACCTAGCCTAGAGATGGTTGCTACAACATCAATTTATCATTTATCAGTGTTGATAAACAAATAATTTGTCAGGAGCAAAAATTCTACTTATCTTATTATTTCAAGACAAATATATTTTCTGAAGAAAATGTTGTGGATAAAGTATAGTATTCTAATCGCATGTAATGGCTAATATTCGTTCGAATGAATAATAGCATACTCATGCTCGTTGAGTAATATACTATTATTTTTAATAAGTGCACATCATTTGACAACATTGTCGTAAAATATTTGATTGTTATTTGGATAACTTGATGTAAAATTAGTAGGAAGTAAATTTAACTGGAGTTATAAAAACGAATATGTTTTATAAAAATAATGGAAATAAATCCATTCACATTTATGGAAATCACAATTAATATAAGTTACGGACAAAATCCCGGGGGGGGGGGGGGCTAAATGTGTTATTGCACACGGGCGGCCAAATGCCTAGCGACTGTCCTGCACATACAATGTTCCAATAGGAGATGATTTCTTAGTCATTTTAAAACTAATTCATTGCTGCTCAATGTTACTATCGGAAATATTCATATCAACATGAGATTGAATCAAATATTGACACATATAAGCTTTAATATATACTCCTACACCACCGCCTCGAGTTAAACGGTAGTTCTTTAGGAGGATGTAGTTCAGAAAAATAATTACTAATTGTCGCATTTAACCACATTTCAGTGAGACAAAATATATCAAAATTATTAACTGTGTGACGCACGCGCTGCTTTCTTGGAGCGCGATGCCACCGTGATTCCCTGAAAACAAATGAAGGGAGCAGGGAGCTCAATGGAGAAGGGTAGGATCGTTGAGTAAAACTCAAGAGTTCACAACACTCTTTATTACCTATTACAAATACACAAAAATGAATAATAAATTAAAGCGTGGACTCCGACGCCTGGACCAATATTTTGGAGAAACAGAGTAAAGCACAAGAACTGAAGAAATAGATGCAGTTCCCTGGCCGCGGAACACCAACAGCTCGGGAGAAAAAAATAAGAAAGAAGAGAGAGTGAATATTCTCAGCTTCTAGCCGTGGACCACCAACAGCTCAGACCCAAGAAATATTCTAAGTCCCTGCCGTGGAACACCAACAGCTTGGGGGAAGATACAAGAGTAGAAAAAAAAGCGAGAGCGAGTACTCTGCACCTCTGACCGTGGAGCCCCGACAGTCTGAGACACAAGAAATACTCTAAGTACCAGGCTGTGGCCACCGACAGCTCAGGAGGAAAGCACAAGAAAAAAATGACAGTGAATATTCTAAGTCTCTGACTGCGGGCGACCGACAGTTCGAGAACTCAAGAAATATTCGAAGTCTCTAGTTGTGGACACCAACAGCTTAGAGCGGAAGTACAAAACAAGAGAATAAATCCAGCTTTAGAGACATGCAGAAGAGCGTTATACTAGACACGTGCAGAATTGTCCGAACTGTACTCAATAAATAATATAAAACAAGATACTTACCATTTTTTGAAGAAAAATCATCACCATAACTTTCAAAGGGCCAACAACACCAAAACCTGAAATGTCTTCATTACTTCATTACGTATTGTATATACTTACCTTAAGGTCGTTGTACAAACGTTTAATTACCTTTAAAAGAGAAAAAATTAAATAATAATAATAAAAACTTGATAAATTTCAACTTTTGTTGATTATAGTTTCGAATCACACTGGCAAAAAGTTAGGTTAGATATAAAGTTAAACATCACATTTTAATGTATTATTTAACAAACTTGGGGTTTCATAGAATAATATAAATGGTTTCGCTTTGTTTTAGTAGTTCGACACAATTACCAGTCTTTTTTTTCTGTATCAAAACATCAGTCAAAATTTATCTTCAAATCATTTTGTTGAAATATCTGCATTAAATGTATATGTATTAAACTATATAGATATTTAAACAAATATTTGTCTTACAATCATTATTGTATCTTCAATATGCCAGTTAAGTTTGCCTGAATGTATTAAAAATTGATAAATATACGTTTCATTTCTTGTTATAAATTAACCTGTCAAAATTTAAGTAAAATGTAATTTATATATCACACTTTATGTAATTTTACATACCTGGGATTTCGAACAGCATTTATTTTTTGAAGCTTTACCATTGTGTTATTATAAAATCTGTCTCTTAAATTATTCAAACTTGGAATTTAACCTTTGAGAAGTTTTGATTTAACAGAATTATAATTGTCACAATAAGTAATACCTCAAATCTCCATTATGTATAATTGTGCTTTCATTTGCGTTCATAATGATCTGAATGTTATTAAGTATTGTGCCCTGACCAATTAATACTATCAATCAATGGAAGCATGCACCCGCCACACTTTATACTGACACATTGGGTGCGTTCGTTATGAAATCTATCCAGCGTACTGTATTCCGAAATTTTTACACTTTTGCATTATTAAACATGTATAAAAAATTCACATTTAAAAAATTTACAAATTAATATATATGTTTGCTCAATTATTCTAAACACAGATAAATTTACAAAACTTTTTCATTTGGTCTAGAATTAAATCAATTTATACTTACAGTGTCAAACAGATATGTCAAAAATGACAGGATGAACACAATTTCGTGAAAAGTGACAGCTACAATTTAAATTTTTTTAATTGACTTTTAAAATATTCTCAAAATAGTTCATACATTTCACTTTTACTCTAAATGCAGACAAACTTACAAATCTTCTTCAATTTGTCTAGAATTAGGGTAATTTGCACTTAAAATTTCAAATAGATCTGTCAAAATAGACACAAATTTGTGAAAAGTTACAACTACGATCAACAAAGTACACTTTCGTAGCAACCCGTGGCACCCCCTGACATATAAATTTAATGTCTTTCCTTTTTAATACTTTGCACATCATGTGTAAGAAAAATATGAAACATACAAAAGGCACTGTTCCACCGGGTCCTTAAACACCCAAAAAATTTTCACCCGAATACATCAAACCGTCTAGGCTGTAGAAATGGGCAAAAGTGGTTGTTATATTGGTCAAAGTATAGAGTGACAGCTCAGGACCACGCCGATTGGTATATAGGATAGTTAATATTAATGCCCGATGATTTATTTGCAGAATCAATAACATAATTTTTTGTTGTTGATAATGACAGACGAGAGTTACGTGGTGAAAGTTTTTGTTGCTCAGAACATCAAAATGTATAAATATTCTCACATAAAAAATAGAATAATTTTTCTTATTTTACTAATTTATTTTATTTTAATATTATGTAAGTAGTAGCAAAAACATTGTGTGTATTACAGGAACCTACAAAATGGTATTGCTGCTCTCTCATAATTGATGTTCACAGAAATTTTGAATTCAGCGTTTGATATTTTAGACAGTTCAATTGTTTTTTTTTTCAGTTATTTGCAAAGTATTGAAGATATATTCTCAACAGAACTTCTTCATGTAGCTGGCACAAATACTATCCTGGCTGTACTTTCAATGTACTGTTGTATGGTGGGCACTGAAATGTATGTAAATCTGTATTATATATTTTATGCAGCCAAACACTTGCAAATACTTTTAGGAGTAAAATGCATGAAACAAAAGTTACAAATTTCTAAAAAAATTATATGATAATCTCATATACAGTGTGTTCCATTTAAGTTATGAATTAATTGCGATCTTAAAAACCATAAGAGCTACGAGGGTGGTTAAATTAGACTAAAATTGCCTCATTAGTAGGATAGTTTGAACATGTATTTGTTTTTCCAACTGAATGCATGTCATTAGATATTGGGAAAATTGTTAACCCATTAACGCCCAGGCATAGACACTGTCGATTGTTTTTGATGCCGCTTTGAGGAATTACTAATTCAAGGCTAATTAAGAAAAAAAAAATTCATTTGAAAGGATTGGGCTTGGTGAACTGGTGCATTTTTGCACCACTGGGAGGATAACGATACAAAATTTGGGGTATTTTTTAATTTGCTTTTATTTTAGGATTCATACATATATCAAAAGTAAAATTCAACTAATCAATGAAATAAATAAGAAACTAATAAAAATATAAGAAATTATCGCAAATTATGACATATGATACGCTGCGAAACATTTGGAATGAATTTAGTACATTTATAAAATGTATGCTTATGACAAATGCGGCATCGTTTTCGTTTTTCGGTGGATCGCTCGATAAGATCATCCATTTTGTCATTTCGTACTTCCGGGGGTAGTTTTGGCGGTGCATCAGCTTTACTTTTTGACTTCTGAGACGCGATGAGGAGGCATTAGGTAACATATTACGTCACTCAATAAGACCGTAGGATGACATATGTATTGCACCACTATTGACAAATCAATATGATTTTTAGGAAGTACCAACCTTAGAACGATACGTGTCAAAATTGTATGACAATCTGACGTTTATTTCATTTGTTACAGTGGTTTTAGTGACGCTACTTTTGTAATTTTCGCAACAATGAAAAAATCTGAATTTCGTGTGTTGATAAAGCATTGCTTTTTAATGGGAAAAAATACCGTTCAAGCAAAGCAATGGCTTGACAAATGTTAATTGGACTCTGCTCCATTGAGACAAATGGTAGAGAATTTTTGCTGATTTTAAACGCGGCCGTACAAACACCGATAATGTTTAACGTTCTGGTAGACCAAATTTGGCAGTTGTTCCAGAAAACATAAAAAAAAGTCCACAAAATTATTTTGCGCGATCGTAAATTGAGTTTCGTTAGATAGCTGACACCTTAAAGATATCAGAAGGCAGTTTATTCACCATTTTGCATAAACATTTGAGCATGAGAAAGCTCTGTTCTAAATGGGTACCGCGTTTGCTCACAGTCAATCAAAAACAACAACGCGTCGACGACTCAAAGCGTTGTTTGGAGCTGTTTTAGCACAATAAAAAGAAATTTTTCATGCGGTATATGACAATGGATGAAACTTGGATCCATTACTACACTCCAGAGTTAAATAGGCTGTCAACGGAGTGAACAGCAAAGAATGAAGACCGTCCAAAGCGACCAAAAACGCAAATGTCAGCTGGTAAGGTTTTGGCCTGCGTATTTTGGGATGTGAACGGAATTTTATTCATCGATTACCTAGAGAAAGGAAGAATCATCAATAGCGCATATTATATTGCATTATTGGTGCGTTTGAGTGCAGAAATTATAAAAAAACGACCCCAAATGAAAAAGAAAAAAGTGCTCTTTTATCAAGACAATGCACTGTGCCACAAGTCGATTGCAACAATGGCAAAATTGCACGAACTACATTTTGAATTACTTTCTCATCCACCATATTTACCAAATCTGTCACCCAGCGACTACTAACTGTTTGCAGGCCTAAAAAGAATGCTCCAGGGAAAGCGATTTGGCTCTAATGAAGAAGAGATTTCCGGAACTGAAGGGTTTTTTGCGGCCAAAGATATTTCGTTCTACAAAAAGGCATCGAAATGTTGTAGAAGCGTAGGAATGAATCCTTCAAGGGGACTATGTTGATGAATAAAGTAAATATTTGTTAAAAAGTTGTTGTTTTATTAGCCATCCTACGAACTTATTGAGTGACGTGTTATTATAAATGCGAAAATCTAATTGAGACATGATTGGTTTTTTCTCGATGTTCTTTCTAAATAAACAATGCAGCTTCCAAACGTTCACCATTGCCGAATCCAAGCCGTTTGTAAAAATTGGCCAGTACCATTTCTTACCACGTACTCGAATCCGGTAATTATTTACTGCATTGTCGTGCAGATCTACTCCACCCATTGTGCCGTTGTAATGGCGCACAATTTGCGGCATCGGAACGTGACATATTTTTTTCTCCTTGTGGTTAAATCGTTTAGCACGGTGAATTGGCTCTACGCCGACATGGTTTGATGCAAGTGTAACAACTGCATTTTCGTTCCATCGAAGAAGAAAAATTTCATTATCGGCATCGAAACATTGATCGTGCGCCCCACGTTCACATTTTTTCATCTCTTTTACATCTTTCACTTTCGCATGGCTCGTTCGATTTTCGCGTATTGTGCCAGTGGCAAAGTAGCCCATTGCAGACAATCCCTTCAGTAATTTGTGTGATGTGAAGAAGTTATCAAAGGCTACACAATGTTGGTTTTTATGCTCAATAATAACACGTAGCAGTTGTATAACAACCCTTTCACCCAATGAATATTCGAAGTCGGTTTTAGAGGATGCTCCTGCATATGGAATAAACTTGTACAATTAACCTTCTGCGGAACAAATGTTCCAATATTTGTATCCGAAACGAATCGGTTTTCCCCTTATGAACATTTTGCCGGAATGTCTCCCGAAATAAGCAATCATTTGTTCGTCGATTGACAAATTATGAGAGAAAATGCCAAATTGCATAAATCGATTATTCAAGAGATCATTGAATGGAGACATCTTTGCGAATTTGTCGTTTTTGTTCAGTTTATCATTGTCGCACACATGTAAAAATCTTTTCAATGTCTCAAAACGATTGCGGCTCATTGTATCTTTTACAACATTTGAACCGAGTAAAGGGCTCGTCGACCTGTACGCTCTTGAAGTGGGCAGTGTGTGGAACCCAGTCAGAGACAAAATTCCAATAAGTTTTTTTATTTCATCTGTGTTGGTCTCGAACAAATGTTTGTTCTTGTCAACTTGAGCATATTTATTTGTACTGTTCACAATGAGGTGAATAACTTCATCGTCAATGAATTGCTCGAACAACTCCAACGGCGATTTGCTCCCTGAAATAATGTTTGTAAAAATAGCAAGTAAAAAAAAAAAACAAATATAAACCAATGACTTGTCAACATACCTAATTTCGAGTACAAATCTTCGACTTTGTTGCTAGAAATATCGACAGGTTGTTTTGTAAATTCTGGTTGCGTTTTCAATTTTTTCCATTTACGAAGAATTAGCGAATCCTTTTTTCGGGTGCCGTCGGTGCTTAGACAGTCTTTACGCTTAAGTTTTCTGGATTCTCTTGTCAGCAAGAATGGAGATTCTACTGTCTCATCTCGGGATTCAGGTTCTATTAGTGGAGCACACTGATGTCCATCGTCATACTGGCTAACCATTTCCAACTCACCCGCCAATTCTGTTGGAAGTTCATTCGTATCGGCAAGCAACTATTCATTGTCATCTATGGACTCTTCGTCACTTATTTCGTCTACCGTTGGAGGCGGCAAACACACTATTTTGATGTTGTCAGAACGTTCACTATCTAATGCATCACAAGCTTTTTCCAACTCTTCTTCTAATACTCTCATTGTCAAAAACTTTTTCCACGCAGACATTGTACCTACTCAATAATATATAAGTATATATGACTTCTGCATATATTCTCGTGTGCATTCTACCAAATTCAATACTCAATTGACGGCATACCTTCTTTGCGCACGTATGAACGATACAATAAATGCGAACACTCATTTTTACGCTTACGTAATAGATGTAAAGTTACAGCCAATGGGCACGTCACTTAATTTCGATGAAACTTAATCATAACAGCTTTCTAATCTGATAATTGAATTTTTTTCTAGGCTTCTAAAATATTTTTTTCGAATTTTTCAAATTCAGTCAAAAAAAAAATTGCAAATTTGCTGGTGCATTTATGCACCAGCGGGCGTTAATGGGTTAATTTAGCGATTTTTATTTATTTGCTTATAATTTTTTTATATGAAATAATACGACATTCTGTTATGGACTTTCTTAAGACACTTTTAAGTGGTGCATTTGCAGAAATACTTAAAATATTTTTTTATATCTAAACAATGTACCCGTAACAACATTTATTTTTCGTGTTGAGGATATAGTAAGGCATGACATTTTTTTATAGAATTTTTTTTTTTGCTTTTCAACGATATGTAATAGTAATAATAATGTTAGGTTTTTAACAGACGGGTTCGGTGAAGTTTAATAATCTATAATTAAAACAACTATTAAAAGTTACAAAAGGTTTATTTGCTAATACTTATATTTATTTAAACTACTTATTTAATTTTACGCACTTACTATTAAATACAAAATAACGAGTAATACTACTAAACTAAGAATATAACACAAGAAATATTTATTTACATGATTTATGTTCACTGCGCAAGCGCTTTATTTATTTCCACTTGTATTGAACAGCGATCAGAGTCGAATTGACCGCTGGGCAGGCTAATGGCTTTATATATGTGTTGTGTTGGTAATCGAGAACTATCTAGTAGCTCTGAAATAGATCCATTCGAGAAAAGCCTGGAACGATGAATCATCGTTGCGCGCTGTCCGTGCAGGGCCGTACTGGCCCGTTACGAAACTGTCCTGGACCATGGCGATATCGACATTGTGATCCCCGTAAGCACTGTGATGTTCGATGGAAGTAACATTCCACAGTATTCTTAAACTCTGTAGCTCGAGGATTGTGGCTGCATACCAGGATCTCTATTCAAGTGTGTTCGACGAGAACCTCCAGTATATTCCTGACAATTCTCCAATCCAATTGATCCAGGCCACAAGCCAGCTTTGGAACAGCGCATTGTAGTACTTGTAGCACTTTTACGACACGTGGATGTTGTTGCCAAAGTTTTTCGAGTTGGCCGAATTTTTCTTAAAAACCACGGCAATACCTCGAGACATTTGTAGGTCTTGCTCTACACAATGCGCCAGAGAGCAATCAGCGTGCACATTAAATAGGTCGCTTTGATGTTCCTTCGTTACGCCGTGTCGTGCTTTCTGACCCGAAGAATATGTGGAACGTCATTTCCAGGCTCTTCAGTTATATCTGGTGGACTTGTACTTCATTGGTGGTACTATCGCTGTTGTTGTCGGCGAAGAGAGCCAATCGATTAAAATGGACCACTCTTGGTTTTCCACTAGTTCTTTTTCGGATTCGGCAGATGACGTCGTTAATTCGCTTTATTACTTGATAGGGCCCTTCCCAGGATGTCTGCAGTTTTGGTGATAGGCCACGACGTCGCTGTGGGTTATACAGCCAAACCAAATCATCTGCTTGGTATCCACCGCCATCCGCCCTGATGTCATATGTTTCCTTCATTCGGTCACTGGCGTTCTGTATGTTGGCGCGTACTTGGTCATGGATGTCGTTTAATTTCCTCCGCAGGTTGTCTACGTAATCCTCTCCAGCCAAATCTTCGCCTGGTTTGCTGCCGAACTTCAGGTCGCAGGGTAATCGTAATTCGTAACCAAATAGAATGATTGATGGAGTCTGTCCTGTTGTTTCATGAACGGACGTACGGTACGCCAACAGGAATAGGTGTAGATGTTGATCCCAATCTCTTATGTGCTCGCAGTTCACTTTGGCGAGATGTCTGTTGATTGTCCTGTTCATGCGTTCGACCATGCCGTCTGACTGCGGATGTAGAGCAGTCGTACTCGTTTTGCGAATATTTAGTATGTCACAAATCTTTTGGAACAGTGCAGACTCAAAATTTCTACCTTGGTCTGAATGCAATTCCAACGGTACGCCGAATCGGAAGATCCAACCCTTGACAAGTGCGTCTGTTACGGTGACGGCTTCCTGGTTTGGCAAAGCATAGGCTTCAACCTACTTGCTGAATTAGTCCATGACAACAACGATGTACTTATTTTCATCTTCGGATTCTGGAAATGGACCGGCCACATCGATCGTTACTTTTTCGAATGGGCTCCCGACATTGTACAGTCGCATTGGAGCCCGCCGACGCTTCTGTGATCCATTACTGGATGCGCAAACCACACATTTCTTGCACCACTCCTTCACGTCGTCTTTGCAATTTACCCAGTAAAATCGTTCTCGAATTTCTGAACGGTTCTTGTTACTCCCAAGTGTCCTCCAGCAGTTCCATCATGAATCTCCTTTAGTATTTTAGTACTTGCGGTACTCAATTTCTGGGGTTTATGATCTGCTTCCTATCCTCCGTAGCTTCTGGAGTTTCCAAGAAACGCTTGAGTAGTCCATCTACCATAATAATGGAATCCCATTGCGCCCAGTACGATTTTACACTTTGCGAGTGTCGTGCAACTTCTTCCCAAGTTGGTTTTCGGCCTTTCTGCTACCAGTCCAGAAGATGTTTTAAAATAGGGTCGTCTACTTGGTGTTTCTGTAATTCTCCGATTTTCCAGTCATCATTTACGACCGTAGTTCTCAGAATGGGGACAGATTTTTCCTCTACCATGGAACAGTGTTTGCAGTCTTCTGGACATGGAAGTCTAGATACGGTGTTGACATTGCGATAACTTGTTTCAGCCCTGTGTTCGATGTCGAAATCCTATTCCTGTAGCCTTTCAATCCATCGTGCTACCTATCCTTCCGGATTCTTAAACTGTAGGAGACATTTTAGAACAGCATGGTCTGTCCTCACCAAGAATTTCCTTCCATACAAGTATTTGTAAAAATGCTCGATGGATTTCACTACCGCCAGTAGTTCTCGTCTGGTGACGTAGTAATTACGCTCTGGTTTCGACAAAGTTTTGCTGAAGTAGCCGATGACCTTTACTTGTCCATCTTGAATTTGGGATAGGACACCTCCTATTCCGACATTGCTTGCATCTGTATCCAGTATGATATTCCCATCAGGTAGCGGATAACTTTGGACTGGCGCCGTAGTTAGTGCTCGCTTCAGGTTGTCGAAAGCGTCTTGGCAATCCTCTTCCCAGGTGAATTTCCGACCTTCTTCAGTGAGTCGAGTCAGTGGCTTAGCGCTGTTGGCAAATCCAGCGATATGTCGTCGATAATACGTGCAGAGACCCAGAAAACTTCGTAACTTATGTTTATTTTTGGGTACTGGCCATCCTTGTACTGATTTTACTTTCTGTTTACCTTCGGCAATTCCATTCCTGGAAACGACATGCCCCAGATACTGTACTTCATGCCGGAAAAGATGACTGAGCTAGAATTTCGTAATCGGAGTAGAACTTCTTCCAGATTTTTCATGTGGTCCTCGAATGTCTTGCCAATCACGATGATGTCATCAAGATACACCAAACAAGTCTTCCAGGATAGCCCTTGCAGTATAGTGTCCATAAGTCGTTCAAACGAAGCAGTGGTATTGTAGAGTCCAAACGGCATCACTGTGAATTGTCATAGACCAGCACCGACGGAAAAAGCAGTTTTCCCCCTATCTTTTGGTGCTACGTCAACTTGCCAGTACCCGCTCTTCAAGTCCAGTGTTGAGAAAATTTTCGCTCCGGCCAGCGTGTCCAACGTATCGTCTATTCGGGGTAGGGGGTAGCTATCTTTCTTCGTCACGTTGTTGAGTTGACGATAATCCACGCAGAACCGTGTTGATAAATCCATCTGCTTCACTAGTACCACTGCTGAAGTCCACGGACTACTTTAGATTTCAAAGACTCCCTCTTCTTCCATGCTTCGAATTATTTTGTCCGCCTCTTCTCGTTTGGCCAATGGTAATCTTCTCGGAGATTGACGTATAGGTCGTGCATCACCAGTATCTATTTGATGCTGTACTACGTTTGTCCTACCCTTCTTTCCGTTGCCGGTATTGAAAACGTCTTGGTATTCAGTTATTAAATTCTTCACTCGTGTAGTCTGGTCCGTGTTTAATTCTCGGTAAGATGTTGATAACAAGTTGGCCAGTTCTCCAGAAATCTTCTTTGACGGATTTTGAGTGATCGATGTTTGTCGATAACTGAAGTTACTGTTGAGCAGTAACCCAAAATAGTACCCTTCTTCAAAGTTACTGGATAGTAATTCATGTTCATTACTCTCACTGGTAATACCGTTCCGGTTTTCACGAGACACTTTCCCACTAGTATGCCTCAAATGACTTCATATTCGCGATTTCTGGTTTCCAACATCATGATGCTTTCTTCAGGGAGTTTGCGCTCCATATCAACCTCCAGGATCTTCTCACTTCGACCCGACACGAGAGTATCTTCCGCTATGAGCACACGTACGGTACTCTCACCTTGGCGATGTAACACAATCTCTTCACCATTTATCTTCATAAAACCGTGTTTTAGGTTCAGTTCGAATCTATGTGTATCCATGATGTCCATTCCGAGAATATATTCATCTTAAATATCAGCTACCAGTGCCCGATGTTTTATTGTCGTGTTTCCAATGTGAATGGTGATGTCTGTACGCAGTCGCCACTTGGTTGCTGTTAGTGATTGTCTCTTCTTCATGATGTCTGGTCTGATGATAGTCTTCGTCTCACCCGATATGCCAGGCGAACTAAGCAAGCAATATCGTTTTCAAACTCTTGCAAGGTCTCACCTGGTTTCTGGTATCTATTCCTCAGCTGCGAGTGGTACGCATGCTGCAGATGGGCCTGCCCATAACGCATTTCTAAACGTTGTACCAATAGTTGGTATTCATTCTGTTCTTCAGCAGTAATTGTTTGTAGTATATCCACCACGTCACCGCGCAGTGCAAAAATTAGTGCCATAGCTTTCTCGTTTGATGACCAACCATTCGCTCTTGCTGCAGCTTCGAATTAGGCCATGAGATCTTGCCGTCGAACTGTGGTGGTTTTACATTAATTCTTGTCTTCGATTCTGTTGCCTCTGATGTTGCATCTTCATCAATTTTTTCTATATTTAATTGTTGCTGACTTGGCGCAGGCGAGCCCAGTGTTGCAAATTTTCTATCTATTTCTCTTCAAATTTTCTAATTCTTTCTTGAACATTCTCCAACTTTTCTTCAAATTTTCTAGAATTTTCTTTTGAGTTGCCTTGAAATTCTTCTGCTAATGTTCTAGAATTTTCCTGTACATTCTCCAACTTCGTATTAACATTTACTAATTTTGTATCTAATTAACCTTCTAAACATTTAGAGTTTTCATCTAATTTCGCTTGAAATTCTTCTGCCAGGCTCCTAGAATGTTCGAGTAATTCATTTTTCAGACTTCTAAAATTTTCTTTCATTTTTGTTTTCAGCCCTTCTAATTTACTTTCCATAGTTCCTTTTAATTCACTTTTCACAGCTCTGGAATTTTCTTCCAATTCGCTTTTCAATTCTTGAAGGATAGCGCCAAAATCACCAGAAATTTCAAATTTAAATTCTTCGGGATCCTCACCAACTTCTCTCAACGACTGACAAAGACGATCTTGCAAAACAATTTTCTTCCCTGTAGTATCTAAATCTCGTTCTTCCAGTTATTTCTTGAGATCCGAAACTTTTAATTCGTTTAGAGAAACTTTTCTTGTAGCCATTTTGATTTATTTTAAGTTCAAACCTCACTTTTTATTACTTAACACAAACCGTACACCTGACACCAATTTTTACGTTTGTAACAGACGGGTTCGGCAAAGCTTAATAATCAATCATTAAAACAACTATTAAAAGTCACAAAAGGTTTATTTGCTAACACTTACATTTATTTAAACTACTTATTTAATTTTACACACTTATTATTAAACACAAAATAACGAATAATATTACCAAATTAAGAATATAACAAGAAATATTTATTTACGCGATTTATGTTCACTGCGCAAACGCTTTATTTATTTCCACTTGTACTGAACAGCGATCAGAGTCGAATTGACCGCTGGGTAGGCTAGCGGCTTTATATATGTGTTGTGTTGGTAATCGAAAACTCTCTAGAAGCGCTGGAATAGAACCATTCGAGAAAAGCCTGGAACGATGAATCATCGTCGCGCGCTGTCAGATCAGAGCCGTACTGGCCCATTACAATATATTTTTATAATTAATAGAAAAAATGAACGAAATTTATTAATTATAATAAAATTGAAATAAAAAAGTGAATCGTATGCTGTTTTGGAAACATTTATTAATAAATAATTGAATCTGGCCATCGAGTTATATTTAGTTTGAATGTATGGTGTGGTATAGTAGGATTGAAATGCGCAGTATAATCCGTGAGCCAGCTGTAAAAATTGCGACTCATTTGACCAAAATATTCTGTAAGTTTTATGGAATCTACCCATTTAGGTACATCGAGAAATGCAAGTCTGCCATGCAGATCTGGGTGGAGTTCAAAATGGCGTCCATTAAAAAAGGAAAGTAAAGGAAGGAATATTGAATCATGTGACCACAATTTTCTTTTTTATCACATGATACTAGACGAAAATACAAATCAAAAGACACCAGTCTGCCACTCGTATGTGGCCGGGTTGCCTCAGCAGACGAATTTCAAAATTTAAAATTTGTTGCTCGAAATTTGACTTAAATGACCAAAATTTTCTTTTTTATTTCATGATACTAGAAGAAACGACACCAGTCTGCCACTCGTACATGGTCGAGTAGTCCTGGCAGACGAAATTCAAAATTTAAAATTTATGGCCCGAAATTTCACTCATATGACCAAAATTTTCTTTTTATCCGATACTAGACGAAAATACAAGACAAAAGACACCAGTCTGCCAAAGCAACCCGACCACGTACGAGTGGCGGACTAGTGTCTTTTAATTTGTATTTTCGTCTAGTATCATGGGATAAAAAGAACATTTTGGTCATTTGAGTCAAATTTCGAGCAATAAATTTTAAATTTTGCAATTCGTCTGCTGAGGCAACCCGGCCACATACGAGTGGCAGACTGGTGTCTTTTGATTTATATTTTCGCCTAGTATTTCGAGATTAAAAAGAAAATTTTGGTCACATTATTCAAAATTCCATCTTTAACTTTCCTTTTTTAATGGACGCCATTTTTAATACCACCCAGATCTAAATGGCAGACGTGCGTTTTTCGATATACCTAAATGGGTAGATTCCATAGAACATACTGAAACTTTTGGTCAAATGGGTTGCAGTTTTTAAAGCTGGCTCACGGATTAGTAGTGCTTGGAACGAAATAACTATTTAATTGAATATTTATTGCAAAGTATTCGCAAATTATTATTGGTTTGTCTATGAAATTGTTATTTTCTTTCATAGCAGCCTATGATTCACGTATTTCAATTTAATATTATTATACCCAAATAACTATTTTCGTTAATTTTTGTTAATTAAAAAATATATTATTGTTTTATATCGATGAAAAACAAAAAAATCTCTATTAAAAATACCATGGCGTACTATGATCTCGATATGAAAAATAAAAATTGATATCAGTAATTCGTAAAGGTTTTGATATAAAAAAATTGAGTAATTCTGTAAATTCACCATTTAAAAGTGTCGTAAGAAAGTGCCAATCAGATTCTCATATTAAGTTATAAAACTTAGTTATAAACAAAAAAAATTAAATCGCTAAATTTACACCTATGCATTTAATTGGAAAAACAAATACATGTTCAAACTACCTTACTAATGAAGCAACTTACCTTTAATTTAACCAACTTCCTAGCTCTTACGGTTCTCGAGATCTCAATACATTCCACCTTAAATAAGACACGCTGCATATAATCAGTAATAATAAAATACTTGGAATACCATATAATAAGTATTTATGTTGTTGCAGAGGTCAAATAATTGTTTACAGTCTTATGCTGGTTGTTGTTAACTGTCAACTGTTTATTTATTGTTTCTTAGGACAACTAATTCAAGATGAAGTAAATAATGTTGTACTTTTAAAGAAGACAAAAAGTCTCACTTGATTGAATATTTCAGACTGTGTCAGTTGCTGATGCAGCGTACATGTGCAAATGGGAGGACACTCCGAACAAAAACGTAAGACTTGGTTTACTTCTTATCATTTTACGTTCACGAAAATGTTTCAACTTTTCTATGGGAGGTCTCTTCTTCTTAAGTCTGGAAATGTTCACTCGGGCAAGTATTAGGAGTATGTATCAAATATTTTTTTGTTAATTTAGTATATTTCGAGGCAGGTATCAAGAATGATGTTATTTTATTTTACTACTTTAGTACTTTATATACTAAAAATACACCGTTAAAACATATATTATAATGAAACTTGCATTATGTTTGTACGATTAACTATTATACACTTATATACGTTATTTATAATATTTGTAAACTTAATTACCATGTTTCATTGTCCATTACTTAAATATTTTTGAATCTATAAATTTCGTCAGTTCTGTCATCAAAACTGGTCACCGACCGTTACCAAGGTATGGTTCATCGTGACGTATTTCTGCATCAGAAGATAGATATAAAACGGATAAATGGATCGGCGATAATTAAGTTTATAATGAACAGTCAGTGTTTTAAGACATAGTAATAAGTGAAAATAAATAATGTTTTCGAAATAATGAATGTAATATTAGTGATCATAGGCAATGACCGGTGATGTTGCGTGTTCTTAGGTAAATGAATTAAAAAATTTGTGATCATTATATGTATAAAGTGTCAAAAGGTTAAATTTAAATAAATAAACAGTTTTGAATAGTTCTAATTAAATTTCTGCGTGAAGTAGTCAATAGCTCTGATCGATGACGTGAAATAGGTTGACATAGTGTTAACTTTCTTGCACTAACATGTTTTATGAGAAAAATGTAGCTTCTGACAAACTGTTCGATAAGCAAATTTTTAAGAACTAGTGTACACTTTTTTGCACTGACTCTCGGTGGTGTAAAAAAGTGCAGACTGGAAATGGGGTTAAGTAAGTGTAGTTTGTTGGCATATCTGTTAACCCAAAACTAATATTTTGAGAAAATAAAGTTCTCAAATCAATTAATTCTATTTATTAAGGTACCCCTTTCTGAATTTGATGAAGAATCGAGTAATGATTGATCTTCTTCAGAATCATTTATTAATTTAAACAATATACGTTTTAAAACAGACATTTCACTTCTCCACAAATTTAAAACAGCCTAACTTTGTTACATTGACAACAGTGACAGCTGGTCAAACTTGCCCAAACATACACTAGAGTTTTTTTATGAAAACACATAACTAGAGTACAATAGTTTACACTGCATTGCACTGCATCATCCTGCACTGCACTTTCTGTACTTCTCATCGAACAGAGATAATGTACAATGGGTATCAAGTGTTACGATAATTATTTTAATATTCTATTTTTTTTATTTCAGGCGTGACCACGTGAGAGTTGCTTTCGAAGAACAAGCGATCGCATGGATGTTCAAAACTAACGGCTCTGCGTATGAATGTTCTTATTTTTTTTGTTAGCTGATTTTGATAGATTAGAAAGATACGTAAATTTTGAGTTTTAATATGCTATCAGTCTTGTTGATTATTACTGTTGTGCTATGAAATTTGAGAAGTTATTTTATTAAGTTGTAAATATTGTATATTTTTCGAATAGTGTATATAATCTCTACAAATTGCAGATATAACCCCAATTATTGTTTTATAAAATTTTGTTCCATATTGCTTAGTAATTTGAAATTCATTAAATTAAGCTTAAACTTAAGCTTTATATGCGTCTCCAGGAATTCTGTTTTAAATTCGAATTTTTGATAAATTACAAATGAATACACGGTTTTGGACATGAGCAACCAAAAGCTGTTTATAAGGTAAATTTCGGGGCTGAATCCAAATCAGCAGCCCGTTTTTTTTTTAATTGGTTCTAGTTTTCGAAATATTCAATAAATTCATTGTTTTACTATTTTTGACAATTAACGGCCATTTATTGAATTAAAAAGTATAAATCAGAAATGAACAGATGTTGAACTGAGTGCTTGGGATCTGTTTCACGCATTAGGGTCCAACAATAATCGCTCATCATGCCTTCGTCCCAAAATCCTTGGTATCGCCTTTCGATTTTCGCTATATTTGGATGTAGCCGCTCTCATTGCTCGTCGCTCGTGTCGCCCAAGTTTTGTGGGCAAAAATCATGATGTGAATGCAGAAAATGTATCTTGAGAGATATTCGAGCTCCAATCTTGTGGTAATTGTGTAAAAAATTGTCGATTACTTGTTTGTAATCAGGAGATTTGTGGTTACCGAGAAAGTTGTGAACAATACTTTTAAACGATGCCCATGCTACTGCTTCATCAGGCGTTAAATATTTTGGAAACTTTGCATCAGCCATTAGTTTTCGAATATCAGGTCCGACAAATATTCCTTCTTTGATTTTTGCGTATGCCAGTTTTGGAAACAACTTGATTAAGTAGTGGAAAGACAGTCCTTCGCGATTGAGCGCTTTGACAAAGTTCTTAATAAGGCCAAGTTTAATATGAAGAGGTGGCAATAAAACGTCCTGTGGGTTCACAAGTGGTATAGAGGACACGTTTTGTTGTCTTGGCTCATAATGGCTACGACTTGCCCACACCTTTCTCACATAATGATGATCAACTGCACGGCTGTCCCACAGACACAAAAAATAGCAAAATTTCGTGAATCCAGATTGCATCCCTACCAATAGACCAATAACCTGTAATGAATATGTAAATAAATTAATATCTATTTCGAAATTAAGTACAATTAATTTATTTCTCAACATTTAGATCGCCACAAATTTTCCATTTATGCTCATTGTATATGATCTTGGCCAAAATTGTATGCATTGTGTCGTAGCATTCCTTAGTTTGTACTGCGTGAGCTATCGGAATCAATTGTTTTTTTATTTCCAATGTGGAGTAGAGCCGCCCTCAAACTGTACTTAGAACCATCTATGAACAAACGCCATTCATTTTGATCATATGCTGTATTCATCACATAAAATAAACCTTTGATATCATTGCAGTAACACATTTCATTTTCTTTTTTGAAGAAAGGTAAAATCGCGTGATTTCTATTTCTGTTTTAAGGTCAAGATGTTTCCATTCTTGCAACCGTGATGCAAGCAACTCTGCTTTTTGTTTCGATAAATTCAAATCGCGAATCAAATCACTCATTTCACTTTGCGAATTTAAATTCTTTTCTTCCATAACGAAATCGCTTTCATTGCTCGCCGGTGATGAAAACAAAGTTCTTATGGCATTTTTGGCACTTACACCTGGACAAATTGGCAATGGATCACTGTCCGTACGTGGAACTGGCTTCGACACTGATGATAAGTCAAAATATTTAAACCTTGCTAGTTTTTTTTGCATTTATACCGACGACATTCATTGAGCAAAAGTAACAATCATCTACATGATTTTTTTGTTCTCTCCATAACGTTGGCACAGAAAATGAAAACTACATATTTTCACCAAGGAACCACTAGTACAGCTTTATTCTGCACGCGTTACAAAACAAATTCGGTATCCACGGCTTGTCAGTGTTTACTACAGCAAAACTAAAGTACTGCAAATACTCATCTTTGAGTGCATTTGTCATGATCTTTCCTCGTTTTCCGAGAATATAACATCCACAAACGTAACAAAAACACTTTGAATTTACTTTGCAACGTTTTCTCTGCATTTTCACATGTTCTGATGCACAATCACAGTACAAAAACAAGTTCCAAAAGATGTTCGATGCAACGTGGTCAGCTGATAGCCGTTATAAGAGCGCAGTACTGCCGCCATGCGCTAACTCGAAATCTAGAACCAATCTTGATACACGGACTGAAGAGCTGAGTTCAGGGCATCAAATAACGTTAAGAATCGTTCTCATCTGCTCGGGTCCAAAAGTTGTCCCGAATTTGTAAACTTGTGTTATCACTTCTTCCTTCCAAAACTCTTTATGTGGCTTCAATATGACTATGGTGCTTTGAAAGTATCGGATGTGTGCTCTTTTTTTTATAATTTGACCAAAATTTTATAATCATGAAATAAAGGTAACAAGATAACTAAAGAATAAGACTTCGACATAAAACATAAGCCTGGAAGTTGTCCTCAGAATGCCGACGTAATATTTAAAAGACCATGTTCAGAAGATTACAAATACTAGACTTGATTAGAATAAAAATTTCCGCCCACCCTTAAATACATCAATGGTAACCAATTATTGGGAAACTAAGGAAGCATGGAGAGAACGAGAAAGTGAACCTGATTTGAAAAATATGAATTAGAAGAAGATTGATCGCAAACCAACACAATACATACGAAACTCCCATCATTCTCTATAAAAAACGAGTACCGAAGCAAGAGAATATTTCGTCGTAAATACAAGAAAGAAAATTAACGAAATCATGATGAGGTTCATGTCAAGGATAACAACAAGGTGATCTACAATTCACAGCTAAGTCGTGGTTCATTATCAAAGTTACAAACGTTCAAGGACCTTACGAAATGTTGAAACGAAGATGGGACATTTATTTGTTTGTAATATAAATAACGAAGACTCCAATAATAGGTTGATTTTAAATTAAAAAATGAATGACACAAGTAAGAAAACATGTATAAAGAAACCCAAAACTTAATAGGTGCGTGTAGTTATCAACCACTATGAAGCACATATCTCAATTTCTTTATAAAATGTTTCTGCTTCGTTAGTGCCTATATGTGCTTAAGATCAAAATATGGTAACTCCCATAGATTGAAAGTTATTGAACTTTTAAAAGTGGTTTTCAGCTTCACGCCCAGCAATCTTCTGTGAATCATAAATGATTTATTATATACCAATCGATGATGCTTGGTAAGTGCTTTCAATATATGAGTTTAAAATCATAGTAACCGCCGTAGAACGGAAGTTATAAGACTTTTAAACCTGTTTGTCAGCTTCATGCACCGCATCTTCCTATGAAGGATAAATAATTTATCATGCATTTATAGAACGTGTTTGTATATAAGATTATTGAAACTTAACAGCCCCTTTGTTATTATAATAATCAATAATAATAATAATAATTTATTTTTCGCCCAACAGTTACACACCATTAAAAGGACAATATAATAAAATACTACGAGTACACCATGTACATATTACCAAGAAAAAAAGATTTTAGATATAAAAAGTACATAATAATGAAAATCAACAAAATCTTACAGAAAAACAAATAATAGACAATACTAAATTCATTGCGAATTATACAGAAGTTGTCTTAATCTAGGGTACGTAAAATTAAATGAATCAACATCAATAAAGAGTTCATTAACATTTTTACACGTAGTATGTATGGGTGATCTAGTTAATAAACTTGTTGTAGCAAATAAATATAAATAAATAAAATAAATATATCATCACGCCTTTTACCCATTATGGGTGTGGCACTCTGCTTACGCAGATCTCGGTAAGTGATAAATTTTTGTTTATGAAGTGCGGTTACCAGCCGTCAAATCATAACCCCCAAAGATGTTAGTGGAAGGGGAACCACAGGGGTAAATTTAAATTGGCAACTGTCAGGCGTGGGATTCGAACTGAGGATCTCACGATCCACAGTCCGACGCGTTACCACGGAGCTATTTACCCCATTATCAAAGTTTACAAAGAAAGTTATGTATGTTCGAACAGATAAATAGTGCTAAGGGAATACAAAAAAAACATTCAAGGGTCAACAAGGCAGGCTGTAGGTCAAGGGTACCGACGGATCATGAATCACCGTGCTACCAGTCGACAACTCGGATCCAACTCTCAGAGAAGGGAGGATGGCCCACAAAGAAATTCACAGCGCCAAAGAAGATCTACGGGACAACTTGGGAAAATAAACAAACATTATAGTGAACTATGTGCAGTGTTCCTCAGTACAAACATAAATGAAAGTGGTCCAGTAGAGACACTAAGTGAATTAGTTTAAGTAAAATTGTGCTCCTTCGAAGCAAATTTCTCAAAGAACGGAGAAATGTAAAAGGCTAAGTCAGCACAATATAGATCACGTAATTATTAGGTAATGATGTCAAATAGTTTAAATAACAAGCGGTCTGACCTGCTAAAACGTGCTTATTCATTGCAAACTCACTATTTATAACAAAATAATTTGAAATCTAGGATAATAAAGTAGTAAAATTAAGGGAATAAAAATTTAACTCTAAATCTTTTACACACTCTTCTTTATTACACAATTATTACGACAGGTTTCAATTATTTAATGGTCATCTTCAGATAACCAACTACAAAATAAGAAACGAAAAAATATAAAATATAGAACAAAATAGGACAATTTTATATAAAAAAGAACACATACTCTAAAAATCTACATAAATGCAGAAAATTTAATAAAAACCACATCATTGAAAAAAGATTCAAATATAAATATAAAAAAATTATAAAAATGATATGACGTGAAAACTGAAGGGTCAATGAAATGAAGAAAAATCCAAACTCACGAAATGGGGAATAACTAGAAAAGCATATTATGAAAGAAATGGATCGTCAGTCTTAGAAATAGAGAGAAAGAGACAAAATGAAGAAACTGTAATAGAAACATTGACAAACAGAGACAGAGACATACAAAAACAAGAACAGTTCAATAAAATTCAAGTAACCAAATATAACTCACGATACAAGAATTTACAGACTTTACAGATTCCAAGATATTTATTAAAAGTCATAAATGTCACTACAATAGCTCGATTTAGATGCGGCAATGAGGAAAGAAGTAACATGTACTGGTTGTCAGCAGAAGAAAAGAGATGTAGATTATGTGGCAGAGAAGAGGAATCTTTGGAGCATTTAAGACTTTATTGTAGAGAGACGGAAAGAGAAAGAAGATATGAAATTTACTTACTAAATGACCTAGGAACAGGAAAAGATTGGATGGAAAAAATTTTAGAAAGAAGAAAACGTTTAATATAGTTTGTTTTTTTTTTAGTTAACTTATATAATGTAATCACCATAGAAATAAGATGTAAAAATTTGTATAGATTCTAGGCCGAAAGGCATGAATAAATAAATTAACTTAACTAACTGACGGGTCAATGACTATGTGACAAGATAATTGTAATTGGCGTAATTGTGTCATAAAGAAGAGTGTGTAAAAGACTTAAGAGTTAAATTTTTCTTTTCCCTTATTTATTTGAATGTTTGGACTGTAATCATTAAATGACGAACAATGTATCCATTTTAACTAATGATGACTTATATTAAAGTTGAAACGTCCAAATAAATAAGTTACAACATTTATATATCTATTTATTGATCCTGAAATCTATCATTCCAACGTTAATTATAAATTTAAAAAATATAATTTGTTTTCAGATTACATCAAATTTGCATTTATTTATTTTTCTTTTTCATAAAATTGTTCAATACAATTCAAAATACTAGCATGGAATGCCTACACCGTAAATCACGTGACTCAACTTGTGAATTTCTTTTTCCACTACCTACGGAGGTCGTGAGTAAAATCTCAATTGATATGACGTCGTATGCGTTAGTTCGCATTTTCCCTTACTAGTTAGCGCTGCGAAATTTCATGATCGTGAATGAAATTAAGAAATTCACAACGGAATTTTGTACAGAATAAGGGTCCTGCATATCCCTCAGAGACTCTCTTGTCAGCTGCAAACCGTTCTTTACCGTCCGAATTAGAATTCCGAATAATATATCTTCTATTACCGTAAAAGTTTTGGCATAACAAGAAACAAAAGTGAACGTTAGTGTTTTCTTTTCCATCCAATTTTACAGGTTGGACTGGGAATAACCATGACCGCCCAACCGAAAACTGACAGCTCAAGTATTATGCGACAATGCAGTGGCAAAAATTCGAACTAAATTTAACAAGAAAAAGTATAGGGGAAATAGAAAAATAACTAATATTGCTCTATAAGGTTAGTAAGAACATTGAAGAAAATAAGATACATTACTTATTTTACGAGTGAGTAAATGACACTATTTTTTTTCTTCTAGCCCGTTTACAAGCAAATAAAATGTAAATAAATTTTACGTGTATGTATTCAAAATATGAAAATAAAAAAATGTCATTGACTCATAGGTACTTTCAACTATTTTATAAATATTTTTTTCAATAAATATTTGCCTATAAACATGTATTAAGTTTTTTCCTACAATATTCAGTTTAAGAAATGTAAAGAATGTAAATGTGGGTTTCATCGATCCTCCGCCCTTAAGGCAATGTTTCGCCGGACGAACTGTAAAAAATAAACGTGAAGAAAAACTACAATCTACTTTTCCTTAATATTTTAACAAGTTCACTCAGAGTTATTTCCAAAATTAAAATTAATTGAATTATTTTTTTTTAATAATATTGTTTATTTTTATATTAGCAACAAATTTTTATATATTTAAAATATTTTATATGTTAATTTCAATCTTTCAATGAATCCAAATATAAACAAACCATGTGGTAATCTGTATTTCTAGTTGTATATTTTTTTAGTTCCCTGAAAAAGATCATAGTATGATCGAAACATCGGGTCTTTAGAAAACTAATAAATAATTTGGCTGCAGTCTGAAGAAATGATTGATTTCATTACTTACCATAGCCGATCATCGTTCCTATCAAAGTAAGTGTTGTTTATTGCAATATGTTCGTCTTATATTTAAGATTAATATTATTATTAATATTTTAAAGAGTTCATCAGCCATATATTTTGGTAGATATGAAAAATTATTACAACGATAATTTTGTGTTTGTCGTGATGGTCCGAGAATTTGTTCAGCGTTTCATAGTAGGATGATTCCTCCATAGGAGGTGGTTTGATGAATTTTTAGTTAACAGTTGGATATCTGTTGGACACGTTTGAAAGGTTAATTTTGGGTGCAATGTTACATGTGTTATAAGTTCTAACGGAATATTTTAATGGTTGGAACCTTCATTCTTCGGTATCACTGGAGTCCGCTCAGTTGCTTGGAGATGAGCAGATAGTCTTCTGGTTGGTGTTGGATAGTTGAACTGTTCGATAGCCAATTAATTACATGTGAAACAAATTATGTGCGTTAATTTGTTTGTCTATTCTACCGACAGCGCCGCTTAACCATTTAATCCTACGAAATCAGTTTTTATAAAGCTTTATTCCTTTATTATAAGAAGTGAATACAAGCACCTTGTGAAGCAAACAATACATTCTGCATCATCTACTATTTATATTACAATTACATAAAGAAACGTTTCAAGAAATAGTCTATATTTACATACCTACTACGAATTGGTGATTAATCAGAACATTGGAGAATGATAATGTAAAAATAGCAATGTATAACATCAAAAATGTGGATAAAGTTCTCAGTAAATTGAAAGATAAAATAACTACTGAATTAACACCGTATATTATATATAAACATAATTGTAACAGTATTTATTATATATTTAGTACATATATATATATATATATATATATATATATATATATATATATATATATATATATATATTATATACGCGCAGCAACATTTTTGTCACATTACTACGTGAGTAGGTATTGGCGTTAAATTGACAAAAATGTTTCTGCCGCGCGTTCATGGAAACTAATTCGGAAATTGGAATAAATAAAATTTTGTTTCATCTACTTACAACAATAACACAATCGTATTATTGTTGCGAGAGGAGCCAAATTAAACTTCTAAGGTAATTTGTAATTTTTTCATAAATTCTGTATTTTGTATATGCTTGTATATCTTTTTTTGCCTTATGATGAATTATCGTGATTCGAAACGTTGAGTAAAAATAAACATATTTTATTTATACAACTATTATTCAAAATTCAAGTAATTCTTCTCAACCTTCCGAAGCTATTGCAGGTGGAAGGTATGTTTAAAAGAAAATCTAAAATCCTAACAAAGTCGAATTACAGTACAAATTTATAATGGAACCTTTTCGTACACTATGCTCCTTTTCTTCTTCCCTTCCGACAAGCTTGAATAATAGTAGTTATTTTTAATGGAACTTTTCGTATGCATTATTAAATGTAATTTCATACGAAAACAATTTTTGTGTAAATTTGCACCAATAATTTAATTATCATCTTCACGATACAGTATGACCTCTAATCCGAACCTGTAATCCGTGCAACGCCAAGTCGAAGGAATAATTCGAACCTGTGCAATTATTTGTTCGGATTACAGAGTTCCAACTGTATATGTATATGTAAATAAGAATATAAATACTTTTTGATACTGGGGGGATTAAATGTCCGCGGGGTCAATTTTTGAGAGATAAATTTTTGTATAATTAATAACTTTCTGTTTAATGGAATCGAAAACTTCTGCTATTCCCTTCATTGGTATTTTAGCCTTTTGGAAATTAACTTAACGAAAAATTTATTACGTATTGTTATTGCAGAAATAATAATAATAATTTATTAACTTTGCATATACCTTTTCAAATTATATTGCCATACCTAGTCCTTAAAATATAGTTATAAGAGATTAATAACTATTTGTGAACTTATATATTTATGGTATTATTTTCTTCTTACGTTTATAGTAAGTGTACCAATACAATTTTAGAGATATAAAATAAATTATTTCTACAAAACTCAAGAGACCACAACCTAAAAATAACCCCGCCATGCCGCCGATGGACACTGAAACAAACAAAATACAAGTAAAGTTTACACACAAACACACACACACACACACACACACACACACACACACACGCACGCACGCACGCACGCACGCACGCACGCACGCACAAACATATTATGAGACGTTTCGCGACTGCAAATAATTGCAAGTGGATTGTTGTGGGGGCAGTAGGTTGTGGGCTATATAAAAATTTCTTTCAGATTTGTCAAGCTTTCAAATTTATTTTAATCCTTCGTCAGGGCACTTTATAATAAAAATTATAAAAATAAATAAATTTGACAAAACTTGTAAAGTAAACTTGCATTCTTTTGAAACAATACAAAAAAAATTCAAAAGGTTATACGTAAAACTTATATAGTTAATGAAACAATACTTAATAAATCACAAAAAATATTCAAAATAGTTGGAATTAATATTTTAACAAAAAGTCAAAATAAAATAAAAATTACATATAAGCGCCCGCTTTCGACATACCTATAGTTAGTATATAGTGTTAGTTAACGTTGAATTGTAAGTTAACTTCTAAATAAAGCTACATCTTTTTTCAAAATAATAATTTGTTAATTTATGGTTAAATATTTTTAAATGTAAGTTAGTATTACACAGTTATAGCATACAGTTGTGTGTGTTGCTTCTTAGTTTCTATTTATATAACATTTATTTTATTAATTTAATTAAAGTAAAACATATTGTTATTTATGAAAATAAACAAAAGAGGAGAAATAATACAATTCCTAAAGAAGAATTTAAATTTTTTATGTGCTATGGTTTTTGATAAGAATCAAAAATCTGCAGCAACGTTTAAAAAACTACTGCTTGTATAATAGAGTAGCGCAAGCTAAAGTTGATATAAAACTGATAAATTATCTCTCCTGAAACATAATATTTTTCCGATTAAAATCATTAAGTTTTCATTCTTTATTAAACTATGGATTTATTCCTTAGGGAAACACCTTTCACGCTACCACAATTTTTTGCCTTCAGAAGCAAGCAGTTCGTATTATTACTAGTACGAAACATAGGGATTACTGCAAAACCTTATTCATTAAATTAAGGATATTGTCACTTCCATGTCTTTATATTTTATGCAACTCTTGTTGAGAAACATAATAATAAAAAATATTATCCTTGTCTTCTGATTTTCATAATTACGAGACGAGAAACTCTATACAAATTAGAACTCAACATTAGTTTATATAATTTACCAGTTAGGGCCGATATTTCCAATAAACTTCCGAATAAGTTATTCGTCGAATAAATAAAAGAAATAGGCATCAAAAAATGACAGCTAAAATAATAAGTATCATTTGAGCTATGTTTTCGATGCGACATTTTTCATTTATTCGGTACTGTATCCGTATATGGAAATATCGGACCTAAATATTCAAAATTTAAATATATCGTGATTTAAAAGTCATATAAAATAATTTCTATTAAAATATTAATTTTTTTATCAATTCAAGAACACTTCAATCACAGCTGGATCGAAAGGGATTGAATTTGAATTTTATACTGCTTTTTTTTATTCTATTATACACTTTTGTAAAAATTTGTTTTTTTTTTATAATGACATACTATACACAATGTAGGTATTTTGTATTATATCCAAATAAATATTAAAGCTAATCATTATACAGGAATTTGCTAATTAGTGTGGTGTATTGATTTATCAACCAATTCTTCTACTAGATTTTATATGGTCCATTTGATTTTATACATTGAAAATATCTAGTTCACCACATGCTTTTAAAAAATTGCTATACGCATTAATAGAATTGAAATAATAGTCCACTTTTTTAATTTTATGTCTTAAAACGAAAATATATTCTGACAATATGACCGATGACAAGTTACAATTAAAATTAACTACAACTTCTTGTTTAACTATACCCCAAGAGCTGTAGTAAAAGTTAATTACAGGTGGAGTAGATAAATTTTACATAATCCATAGTTACTGCTAACTAGAACTATTGGTGTAATAATATATCACCGCAAAAATTATAATCAAATTGTAAAAAGTACGCCAAGATTTACGCAGAAATACATAATTACCCTATTTATAAAAAAATTCCTTTCAACAAATAATGATTTAAAAAAAAGTGATATCGAGTGAACCGAGACGTTATATTATTTTACATATTAAAATATTATTTAAAAGGATTATGCGGGAACTAAAAAATTTTATTTAAAAAGTGATATCAGGTGAACCGTTGCATTGGAAGGTTATTGGTGTTAACGTCACACACAATAAAGAGAGCGATGAGGATTTGTAGTTGTCTTAATCCATATGTTATAAGATAAAAAAATTACTGATTTGCTAAATATTAACAATTTTGTTACGGAATATCTTCAAATAGCTGATAAAAACATTACTATGTTTGCGATTATTATATGTATATATAAGTAATATAGGGACGCCACCCTGTATTTCATAATTATTATTGAGGATTGCATCAGCCACAAAAGGCAAGTTAGCAAATTATTATCTAATTCTAAGAGAAATGATAATCTTTGCATAAGTTTAGCTTTCAGTTAGAGAAGTAGGCATTCTTGTAGCAATCGTTGTACTAGTAACATAGTTCTGCATTTATTTGTGTTAATAAAATAAATTTTTTAAAAATAATTTTGTCGAGTCCAAAATTATTACAGGCGCAGTCGGTAGGATAACCGAATAAGGTTGCAGATTCGGAAATTCGTAAAAAGAATTTAATCCGTTCATAATCAACAACCGTCACTGTCAAGTGTTAAAAATCGGTAACGAACAAAGTGAACTTGTTCACCTAAAGAACACAAGCAGACAGTAGAGATCAAGTCGTCGCCCGATAGTACTCCGATCATCCAGAGAGAGAGCCGAGAGTCAATCGATAGCCAAAACTTCGATCATCTTCCGACTACAAGAATCGCGAGTCAACATCCCCGAGTGAACATCGAGGAAACCAACTCAACCCAATCTACCTTCAACATCGTTGAGGGAACATCAGCAAGAAGGCGTCACCATATTATGTTTAAAACAGTGGTACTGTCACTGTAAGTAGAATTTTATAATACTTTTATAATAATTACTATCCAACTGGATTCCATAATCGAACAGTTAGGAAACCTTAATATAAATTCATCCAACATGACGACCGAACCAGGTCCTGTAAACGTATTCTCAAGTTTAAATAATGAAATACTCAAAATGCTAGATTTAGCCCCAACTTTTGACGGAGATGTTAAATCTCTATCCAATTTTATAAATACTATCGATGACATGTGCATGCTAATAAATCAAACAAATCCGTCTGAAATCACAAGAATAATTGAAAAAAAAAATTAAAGGCAAAGCAGCACAAAATTTAAATATGAGCTCCATCAAAAACTGGAGAGAACTTAAAACACATTTATTACAAAATTTCTCAGATACTAGATCTGAACATACTATTATGTACGAAGCAAGTCACTTCAAACAAGTGAAAGAAAATATTCTTGACTATTTCAATAAATTTAATGATTTATTTTTAATTTATAAATCAAAAATCGAATGTAAATTCGACCCACTCCAAAGTAAAACTATTGTTGAGAACTCATTACAATACTTTGTACAGTGTTTCATAAACAACTGTAAAGAACCTTTCCGAAGCCAATTATCTGCCCGAAACCCAACTAAACTAACAGAAATATTAAACCTAATAACAAATGACCTCCAATATATCCACGTCCAACAAAAAGTTACCCAAAACCAATATCAAAATCAAAAACCGATTCCGATTTCTTTCAACCCACCTAGATATCAATCTCCCATGCATAAATTTCCTACTCAGCAACAACCAAAACCATTTGCACCGTCTGCAAACATCCGAAACGCAGCACACAGAAACCCTACTCCCATGAGCACACAAACTAGACAAATGTCACGGCAAAATTTTAACCAACCACGTCAACAATTTATTAACGAAGAATTATATACTCAAGATTCAGAAAATGAATCTCAAAATCAAAACGAATTCCCTGAAACCGAACAAAATTTTGAAAACGAAAATGAAAACGAATATATTGAAACTGTTGAAAATGAAAATTTTCACATAGTCGAGTCACCCATATTAAATCCTTAACAAATAACTTTAGTTAACTACCATTTAATCAAATATCCCAATTTAAAATTCTTTTAGATACTGGCTCCACTCAGATCTACATCCACCCCAAATTATTAAAACCAAACACCACAAAATTCCCTGAATCTTTCACTATCCATACCTGTAACGGTAAATCATCCGGCTCAGAATTTACATTTTTTAAATATAAAAATCATGACTTAAAATGTTACATATTTAACTTCCATAAAGACTTCGACATATTACTCGGTGTACCAAGAATAGAAATATTAAAATCAAAATTTAACTTTGAAAAGGGAGAAGTAACCTTTTTAAATAAGTATAAATATAAATTTGAATACTTAAACCAGCAAAATAAGACAAATTTTAATATGGAAATTAATAAGCAAATAATACGAGACGAACATTTAACAAAACATGAAAACCAAGAATTAGCTAAAACTTTAACTAAATATAAAGATTTAATTTTGCGAGATAATCAAAAATTAACCTTTACTAATAAAATAAAACATCAAATTAAAACGACAGATAACATCCCAATATATTCGAAACAATATAAATATCCTGAAACTTATAAAACGGAAGTTCAAAATCAAATAGAAACAATGTTAAAAGATAATATAATTCAACATTCTTATTCGCCATGGTCGTCACCTATATGGGTCGTCCCGAAAAAACTAGATGCTTCTGGCAAACAAAAATTTAGAGTCGTGATCGACTATCGTAAATTAAACGAGAACACTATAGATGACAAATTCCCAATATCCGACATAACAGATATCCTTGAAAAATTAGGAAAATCCAATTATTTTACTACCATCGACCTCACGTCCGGATTCCACCAAATCGAAGTACATCCCGACGATATTCCTAAAACCGCCTTTTCCACAAACTCTGGTCATTATGAATTTAAAAGAATGCCATTTGGCCTCAAAAATGCACCATCAACCTTCCAAAGATTGATGAATTTCGTCCTAAAAGATTTAATTAATAAAATTTGTTTTGTCTACCTTGATGATATTGTAATACTAGGAACTTCTCTTCAAGAACACCTAGAGAATATAGAAAAAGTTTTTCAAAAATTGCGTGAAGCAAATTTAAAAATACAATTAGACAAGTGCGAATTCTTACGTAAGGAAGTCGCATACCTTGGTCATATTATTACTACTGAAGGCATTAAGCCAAACCCAGATAAAATTCAAGCTATAAAAAAACCCCGAAAGAAATCAAATCTTTCCTTGGACTCCTGGGCTACTATAGACGCTTTATTGATAACTTTTCAAAAATCACCAAACCACTAACGAACTGTTTAAAGAAAAATCATAAAATAGACATAAATAATAAAGAGTACAGAGAATGCTTTGAAAAATGTAAAACGCTTTTATCCAACGATCCCATTCTCCAATACCCCGACTTTTCCAGAGACTTCATACTCACAACAGACGCTAGCAACTACGCCATTGGCGCAGTTCTATCTCAAAAAGATAAAAACAACAAAGACCTTCCTATCGCGTACATATCACGTACCCTAAATAACCACGAAATAAACTACAGTACAATAGAAAAAGAACTTTTGAGTATTGTTTGGGCCACAAAACAATTTCGGCCATATTTGTTAGGTCACAAATTTAAAATCATTACCGATCACCGTCCACTCGTTTGGCTAAATTCTTTAAAAGAGCCAAACCAAAAATTAATACGTTGGCGACTATAAGAATATAAGAAAGGTTTCCAAAATTACGTAGCTGACGCACTCTCAAGAATCAAACCTAAATTTGAAATTAAATATCATGACTCTGACATTTTTCAATCCAATAATCCATTAGTACACTGTGTCTCGGAAGATTTAAAACTATCCCAAGGTTTCGCTAAACAAGTAAAATTAAAATATCCTATTGAAAAATTATTTAACTCAGATAATCAAATATTTATTCAAAAACAGCCAAGATTAATATTACACTTAATTACAAAAGACCTGCATAAAGAAAAACCCTCTTATCAAAGAATAAAGAAATGTTTAGAGAAATTATTACAATATTGTATACAGAATGATATCAACCAATTAGACCTACCCCGTATATGTTCGGGATTAGATAGGAAACAATGGATAAAAATTGAAAATTTAATAAACGAAATTTTTGGAAATACTTCTATTATTTTTAATATTTATAACGAACCAAAAGATTTAGAATTGAACCTAAACTCAGACGCTAGTTCAGTCTTAGTTGAAACCGGATCCGATAATGAAACAACAGATACGGCACACTCGGACGACGAGAGGCCAGTAAACGGATTATCCTATCTAGACTCTTCTATTAATACGTGCAAAAATCAAATTGTAGTCAAAGAAACCAACAGTAAAACTGAAATTAAAATAAATAAATTATTTGACAATAAAACACAACATTTACCTTAATAAAATAAACTGTAACTAAACTATAATGAATTTTATAAAAACTTATTTGCAACCCGGTATAACATATTATTGTTTAATTCCCGATAAATTCAAATTAAATTTCAACGAAGTACTCCAAACATTTTTTGACGCAGGAAGTAATAAACTTGTCTCTTGTAAGAACGCAGTTAATGATATAGAAAATAAAGAAGAGCAACAATTAACAATACGAAATTACCACGAAGGAAAGACAAACCATCGAGGCATAACAGAGACTTATAATAAATTAAAATTATCATACTATTGGCCCAATATGCTAAAAGATATACAATATTACATTAATAAATGTAGTGTTTGCTTAACCACCAAATATGAACGTAACCCAATACAAATTCCGAATATCTTAACACCAACTGCAGAGAAACCCTTCGAAAAAATACACATTGACCTCTTGTCACTGGAACAAATTAAAATCCTAACCATAGTAGATTCCTTCTCTTAATTCGCAATCGCCTATATTATTAAAGATAAAAATGCAATAACAATATTAAATAAATTCATAAAATATTTTACCCATTTTATCATCCCAAAAGAAATTGTCTCAGATAACGGATTAGAATTTAACAACAAAACTATTCAAAATTATTTAGCTCTGAGAAATATTAATATCCATTATATTTCAATAGACAATCCAAAAAGTAACGGAATCGTTGAACGTTTTCATTCGTCATTGATAGACCATATGAGAGTAATAAATCAAAATCCCCTTATTAAAACATTAAAATTAAAAGAGCGATTAAATTACGCATTATTAGCCTATAATAACAGCATTCATTCCGTCACGAAACGAACTCCATTAGAAATAATATATGGTCAAAACTTTGAACAAAATTTAAAACCGGAAGAAATATTAGTAGATGAATACTTGCAAAAACATGTAGAAACTTTGAAAGAAATAAACCAACAAGTAAAGAATAATATTGAAAAGAAAAAACTAAAATATTCTGCAGTACAAGAAAAACAGTTTACGATCCCCGAACAAGTACACGTCAAAATTCATAAACGTAATTCCGGAAAAATAGAGAAACCAAAATTCAAACAAATAAACGTAAAAGCAGTTATACATGAAAGAGGCCAAATAATATTCAAAAGGATATTGGTAAAATATTAGATGAAATAGATGTTATTAAAGCACAAAATTTAATAAATGAATTCATACAAGTCGGCCAAGACTTATATTTTTCAATGATTCAGTTAGAAGAAACACTAACCTTTTGTAAATTAAATACTTTATATTTTGGAATAATAAACTACGAACAACTCCTGTATGAGCTGAATAAAATAGATGATAAATACTTGCGATCAATTATAATAAATAACATACAAAATAATGATATCCTGAAAATGTACTGTTCTTACGAAAACCCAAACTTAATAATCCTCATTGAATCCCCATCCAACACACGGGTGGAAGAATTAATCCAAGTAACTTCAATTCCCACCAAAGTACATGAAGTTTATGAAACAATAAATATAGTAAATGGACTATACTCAAAAAACAACTGTAAAATCAGATTGTTAAATAGCACTTAGCTTATTAAAGCTGAATATTACTGTACATTAGAAAATAAGGATTATGATAAGTGTTTAGATAATGTTGTATGTTACAAAGACTTCCAATTCTGTGATTATAATGAAATATCACCGGTAAACTCTATTGTTAAAATAAAATATTCAAAATTAAATTACTTATTCTTCCCAAATAAAGTAGAAATGAAATATAATTGTAATAATAATATAAAGATACAAGAATTAGAAGGAATTTATTATACAGAAAATTGCATTGTTAATAACGAAATTGAAATAATAAATAATTTCGGAAAATTGATTGATTTAAAAAATAATGTTACCAATGTGCAAACGATTCATTTGGATAATAAAATAAACAATATATCTGAATTTAAAATTAAAGAAATTAATGATGTTAAATTGGAGTCTATTTATAATAATGTTAGAGCTAATTATATTAATTATGTAATAATTTATAGTATAATAATACTTGTAATAATTATTATTATACTATGTAATATTAAGAAATGTAAATGTAAAGATTATCTTGAAAAGAAAAAGGAACCTAAATTAAAAAATAGATTTGAAGATATTGAAATAAAAGAAATTTAGTAGTAAAACTTAACTTTTGAAGAGTAAAGTTTTCCTCTTAAGAGTGGAGGAGTAATATAGGGACGCCACCCTGTATTTCATAATTATTATTGAGGATTGCATCAGCCATAAAAGGCAAGTTAGCAAATTATTATCTAATTCTAAGAGAAATGAAAGTAGGCATTCTTGTAGCAACCGTTGTACTAGTAACATAGTTCTGCATTTATTTGTGTTAAAATAAATTTTTTAAAAATAATTTTGTTTATATATATATATATATATATATATATATATATATATATATATATATATATATATATATATATATATATATATATATATATATATAGTATTGTGACGATCCGGTCCCTCCTGTCACATTTTAAAATGTTTCACAGTTAATTACTGCGCAGGGACACTTTGAGGTTATGCGATTTTCAATGATCCTGTAATTAATTTGTTTGTTTAATGTAACTGTAAAATCAATACCGGACCTGTACTTCATCTGATCTTGTAAATATGTAATTTCATTAAGTTTAGTATTTCACCAAAATGTTTAGCAACCATGCAACTTGCATCTGAAAGTAACTGTCATGTGAATTAGGAAATATGTATTCAAATACATTTACCTGTACTGTGTGGTCATTGGAAAACTCTGAATGCATTTTTCCATACACTACAACTTCTGTATTTTTAGTCTGTGACATTCCGTTCTAGGTTACACATTCTTGTTAATGTCAGTTCCGATGACAGTTACTGCTGTTGCCATCCAGCGGCAAGTTGTGCAAACATGAATATTGTTCTTTTGTATTTAAAATATATTATTTCAGTATTTATATATTTCCAATATATTAAATTATTTTATATGTATGTAAAACTGTTGCGAGGCTTAGTAATATTTGTGAAATTTAAAAGTCAGTATTAAATAAATTATTGCCTTCCCCCCTCACCACCCACTTAATTGTTGTCATTTGTTTGACATGATTAAGTAGGCCTTGCATTGGGTATAAAAGGCGCGCCGCGAAGCGATTATAAGGAGATTGGTCCGACTCGTCGTACTGATCGCGACTAAAGACTGTGGCCCTCCTAGTCTTTAGGAAAGTTTTGGTTAAGGTTTACTGACTGAAATTAAATAAGTGATCAGACTGACGCTTCCGAGTAATCGTTTTTAAAGATTGTGGCCTTCCTAATCTTTAAAAAACTAGAAGGTGAGTTGCTCACCGAACCGTTACGAAACGCGAAATAGATACCGCCATCGTTAACTGAAACTGTCAAACACAAAACACGTCCGAATTTTCCGTATACTTTCTGACCGTTTCCGTACTAGTAAAGCCTCACAACATTTTTCTCCTTACTCTCTCTCTTTTCCCATGTTCCTGTATTATATCTTAAATTACTGAAATAAAACATTTGTAAATTACATCTTGTGTCATTCAATAATCCGGCCCGTCTCCACTGTTAGCTATCCCGCGCACGAAGTCCTTTCTTTCAGCATCAACACCGACTGATTGGCGCCCGAACGCATACCGACCGACTGACGCTGAAGAGGGACTCGTCACAATTTTGACACCCCACAGGGAGTCGTCACAATATATATATATATATATATATATATATATATATATATATATATATATATATATATATATATATATATATATTAGGGTGGGTCGAAAAAAATAGATTTCGTTCTCTAGGGTCTAAAATGAAAGAGTTCCATCCTAAAAGTTGTGAAGATGTGCTGAAACATTTTTCTGATAAATACCCAGGCAGCACCGAGCACCTCAAAACGCCGTTTTTTGCACTTTTTTTTAGATTCTGGCCAATAACTTTTTTCAATTTGCTTCAAATTGGCTGAATTTTTTTTCTGGTATTCCCAGATCAATACCGAATAAGTCAATATAACCGACATTGAGGTTTACCCTTTCCTAAAGGCGAAGAAAAAATCCTCAAAGTACCCAAAAATCGGGTTTTTCAGGTACTTTGAGGATTTTTTCTTCGCCTTTAGGAAAGAATAAACCCCAATGTCTGTTATATTGACTTATTCGGTATTGATCTGGGAATACCAGAAAAAAAATTCAGCCAATTTGAAGCAAATTGAAAAAAGGTATTGGCCAGATTCTAAAAAAGTTCAAAAAACAGCGTTTTGAGGTGCTCGGTGCTGCCTGGGTATTCATCAGAAAAATGTTTCAACACAACTCCACAACTTTTTGGATGGAACTCTTTCATTTTAGACCCTAGAGAACGAAAACTATTTTTTACGACCCATATATATATATATATATGTGTGTGTGTGTGTGTGTGTGTGTGTGTGTGTGTGTGTGTGTGTGTATATATATACAGGGTGTTCATTTTAAGTGGTACACTATTGCTAAGACCAGTGGTTCTCAAAATGCGGGGTGCAACTTTCTTATTTTAAATGGCAACCTGCTTTTTTTATTTGCATATTCGATTCAGTATTTTTTCTGAATTCAATGGTATTCACATGTAATGACCAAATAATACAAAATATTTGAGAAAAATGCAAAATTAAAAATGTATTATTTTTATTTAAATATGCATATACAAAGTTTGCCATGGAAGACGACAAATAAATCAAATGCAGAAATAATTGAAAATAACTGTATTTATGAGAATAATTATTAATTTAGTTGTTACTATACAGAAATATAGAAGTACACTTAAAAAAAAACCTAATATTAAAAATGTTTGATTTATTTGTTTTCTTCCATGGCAAACTTTGTATATGCAAACTTAAATAAAAAGATATATTTTTAATTTTGCATTTTTCTCAAATATTTTGTATTATTTGGTCATTACATGTGCATATCATTGAATTCAGAAAAAAATATTGAATCGAATAATAATTTGTTTTCTTCCATGGCAAACTTTGTATATGCATATATAAATAAAAATGATACATTTTTAATTTTGCATTTTTCTCAAATATTTTGTAATATTTGGTCATTACATGTGAATATCATTTAATTCAGAAAAAAATACTGAATCGAATAAGCAAATAAAAAAAATAAGTTGCCATTTAAAATAAGAAAGTTGCACCCCCATTTTGAGAACCACTGGTCTAAAAAAATTCTTGTTTCGCTCATTTTAATTGTCTTATAATATAGAAATTGTTTGCTAATTTAACCGACCTCGTAGCTCTTATGGTTCTCGAAATAGCAATAGTGTACCACTTAAAATGAACACTCTGTATATATATATATATATATATATATATATATATATATATATATATATATATATATATATATATTATGTTAAAATCCCAACGTATCTGCTGGATATGTTTTTCTACCGGGTGTTCCATATTCGCGCAATGATATGCAATTTTATATTTTTAAATGGAATACCCTATATATTTTTGCAATTCATTTTGATTGCTTCATAACTGCAGAAATTAAATTATAAAATTCACGGAATTGCGAATTAATAGTAGCAGCCATGGAATTAAAAACAAGAGATGAACAAAAGCGTTACGTTTTAAACGTCACATTATTAGTATTTATTTTGACAATCTCTGATATTAAATCATTATTACGGTTTATTATCATCAAAAATTATTGTCTAGTCAGATGAAGAAAAGATGCATATAATTAAATTGCATTATTCTGGCCATAGTTTACGACAAATTCGTGATTATATTAGCGCTATTTGGCAGCAGCATCATATTCCTGGTGCGTCAACTATTCAGAGGTTTATAGAAAAGTTTGAAAAGACAGGTACTCTAAATTTCAAGAAAGAAATAATCGAAATAATTAGTAATAATGAAGAAAATATTCTTGCTTTTATAGAACTGGAGCCAACAAAAAGTGTGCGGGAAATTTCCAGAGAACTGAATATACATTTTATGACAGTGCATAAAATTCTCAAAAAACATAAATACAATGGTTGCTATTCACAGGTCTATACTAAGGGCTACTACTAACTAGGACATTTAAAAATTTGACACTGTTACTTTACAAAAGTTGTTGATTACTTGGAGATCAACACTTTTTTCATATCAACAGTGTTATAGCTATTAACATTCCTAGTGATGTTATGAGTATCATAATAGCCGCAGATGTCAGTTTGAAATCCGAGCTCGTAGAGCGAGGATTTTAAGCCATCTAAGGCCTGTTATGACTCATAACATCCGTGGTTTGTTCAATAGTTTACCGGTTTCAGAATATGAAGACGTTAATGTCATTAATAAATATTAGTTTATGAAATTCTTTTATGACTAACGTCTGTCATAATTTTAGAAAGTGATCAAGTAAGTCTGTTTGTTTTTATTTAACACCATGGTTACACTTGTTTTCTATCATATTTATAAATAATATTTTTACTTAAACGTCAAATGTGTTCATAATGGTTAAATAAAAAGTGGATTTTGGCGATGCTGATTGCCTGAAAATATTTGGAACGTATCAGGTAAAGCTCTGAAAAGCGTAATTCCGTGTATATTAATAAATAGCGTTATATTATCATTGTGTATTATTTTCATTTTCTTGACTGTTTTGACAGGTCAGTAAGGTAATATTACCCTACAGCATAGAGTTATGACATACTTACCCTGCCTACTTTTGTGCATGTAAACATAGGTTTAATCTCCTGAAACCGGTAAAATCTTAAAACGCCCTAGTTAGTAGCCCTTAGTATAGACCTGTGAATAGCAGCCAAGGCTTTTAAATTTAAAAATCACCAAAACCTTTTGGAACGAGATTTTGAACTGCGTGAAATATCAAATTATGATAGACAATTTTAAGCAGTATTTTATTCACAGATGAATGCACATTTACCATGAATGGCGAACCAAACGGTCATAATTATCGGTACTGGTCACATCCACATAATATGATAGAATCGAGGACACAATATCGTCATCCTGTAAATGTGTGGGCAGGAATTTTGGGTGGTAAAATCATTGGCCCATTCTTCATTCAACAAATAAATTCAAATAAAATTTGAATTTATTAATTAATGTTGTTGGACCAGAAATTGCTGAAACAAACAAAGAAAATATGTAGTTCCAGCATGATGGCTGCCCTACTTATAGCATTAGAGAAGTTGTGGAATATCTGAACCAAGTATTTCCTGCAAGCTGGATAGGACGTACAGGACCAGTGCGATTTTTTTTGTTTGTCATTTGAAAACTAATTAGATGAGTTGTTTCTCGACTGGATATTGAATAAATAAAAACAAGATGTTGGAGAAGCAGTCAATTTAATAAAATCCAATAAAAACACCAAAGTTTCGACTGCAATTCAGTTTTCATCAGGGTGCTGATACAAACAAACAGACAATAAATAAAACATACATATCTCATGGTAAGCAGACTTACATAATTGGTTTTTAAAAAATAAAGAATATCATGCAAAAAAATTATTTTACAGAAATCTGTCGTCAAAAAAGGATAAAATACACACAAACATGTTACTTAACAGTCATCAACTAACTGACTTATACAAGAAGTTTCTAGTGAAGTAATCGTACAGAGATGCAAGGAACCACTTTTCCGCCAATCAAGGGCTTGCAGGACAAAACACAGGATTAGACAATAACTTAACTAAAATAATATCACAGCTGAGATATCACCAGAATGTTGAAATGTACACAAATAAAATAAACTAATTATTGTTGCAATAACTGTCCATAATGTTTAGTTATAATCCCAGAATATATGGAGCTGAGATTTTGGATGTCAGTTTGCGCGTTCACCGATTTTTTAATTCTTTGGATGTGTAGCATTTCCATGGTTAACCTCTTATTTAGATTCCTTTCAGTGGCAGGTATTGCGGTATTACCAAAAACCCTTGTAAACCGTATCCTTAACACAAACATCCCTAAACCTCCACGCTCTTCAACCAGTGACACTAACAATTATTACTGCACCATTCCTTTTATTTCTGACCTATCCCATAAAGTCAGAAATACTTTGTCACGACACCTTAACATCAACATCACCTTCAAACAATATAAAACAGTCAATAATTTGTACAGTAACACTAAAACCCCTATTGACAAAATGCTAAGATCCAACATCATTTACAAGATTCCATGTAAAGATTGCGACCAAGTTTACATAGGACAAGCTAAAAGATACTTGCGTACCAGATTAAATGAACATAAAAGAAACTGTGAGAAACCTAATTTGAGCGCGAAGTGTGCCTTGGTAGAACACAGTCAGGTAGAGAAGCACGCTTTTGACTTTGGTAATACCGCAATACTTGCCACTAAAAGGAATCTAAATAAGAGGTTAACCATGGAAATGCTACACATCCAAAGAAATAAAAAATCGGTGAACGCGCAAACTGACATCCAAAATGTCAGCTCCATATATTCTGGGATTATAACTAAACATTATGGACAGTTATTGCAACAATAATTAGTTTATTTTATTTGTGTACATTTCAACATTCTGGTGATATTTCAGCTGTGATATTATTTTAGTTAAGTTATTGTCTAATCCTGTGTTTTGTCCTGCAAGCCCTTGATTGGCGGAAAATTGGTTCCTTGCATCTCTGTACGATTACTTCACTAGAAACTTCTTGTATAAGTCAGTTAGTTGATGACTGTTAAGTAACATGTTTGTGTGTGTATTTTATCCTTTTTTGACGACAAATTTCTGTTAAATAAATTTTTTACATGATATTCTTTATTTTTAAAAAACCAATTATGTAAGTCTGCTTACCATGAGATATGTATGTTTTATTTATTTTCTGTTTGTTTGTATCAGCACCCTGATGAAGACTGAATTGCAGTCGAAACGTTGGTGTTTTTATTGGATTTTATTAAATTGACTGCTTCTCCAACATCTTGTTTTTATTTGAAAATTAATGTTTATCAAAACAGATGTCAGAATGTAGAAGAACTTAAAAACCCCACAACACAAGATTTCCAGACAATTAAGGAATGTTCGACAAAGCTTCTACAACAGATTGGGTTATTGTTTAGCTCAAAACTGGACTATTTGAACATATATTATAAATTAACAATATAAGAATATTTAGTTTGTTAATGTTTTTATTGAATTTTATTTGTTACATTAATTAATTTGTTAAACATTTATAAAAACCTACCTAAAATATTTATTATTCTTATAATAAACATCTTTATTATAATTAAATTTTCTTTAGAAAATCATAATTTAGTATTGGGATCTGACATGGGGACGTGGCCTATCCATAATGGTGTCAATTATGGTGAAGATTCGAATGTGACATTTGTAATGTTCGCGTATAAAATATAAAAAATCTAATGTGGCAGCACATAGCCTCCCGCCCAATACTACTCTTAAACGGTACAAAATAGTATTTAATGATACATTACAGAAATATTCTATTTATATTTGAGATTTTTATTTCGTATATTCATTTAATTTTTTGACATATATTTCACTAAGAAAACACCTTCACAATCACAATGATATGTGTCACATTTCGTAAAAAATTGAAAATATTTAAATGTTTCCATGGTGTACTAAGAATGCAAGATTTGTGAAATCTAATTTCTTTATAGCTTATTATCTTTAAATCTAATGAAAATTAATAAAGCTAGTGTAATCAAAAAACATGTAAAATTAAATATTCTACAACTTTCAAAATAACATAAATTGTTGAAAAAAGAAGTAAACTGCTACTTTCGGTTGACCAATTTTATTCAAAATCTCACACACACACACACACACACACACACACACACACAAGAATATAATCAAGAAACGGTACATGTAAACAATATAATTCAAAATATATTTGAAGAAGAAGAGGACAGGAACAATTTTACTCTAAAAATCATTCAAATTAATTTACAACATTCCAGACTAGCTACACAAAATTTATTAAATTTACCATATTCAAGAAATACGAAAGTCATAGCATTCGCTGACGATTTATTAATATTAACGAAGGGAAGAAGTGTTCTTGAGGCCGAAAATATAATGAATTTGGAAACAAGTAAAATTATGAAATGGGCTACAGATAATAAAATGCAATTCAACGACAGCAAATCACAAGCTATGTTAATAACTAAAAGAAAATCTTTAATAAATCAACAAATAAATATATTTCTAAATTATAAAGTTCTGCAACAAGTTAAAGTAATCAAATATCTGGGAATCCAAATAGATAATAAATTTCAATTTGATTTACACGTAGAATACATAACTAATAAATGTTGTAAATTAATTCACATTCTCTCGAGATCGGCAAAAGTAACATGGGGACTACGACAAGAGGCGTTGAATATTATTTATAAAGGTGCAATAATTCCAATTCTTTCTTATGGTCTACCAGCGTGGGAATGTGCCCTGCAGAAGAAATTTAATCAAATAAAAATTAATGAGTACAAAGACTTTTAAATATCAAGATACTTAAAGGATATAGAACAATTTCTTATGAAGCTTCCTGTGTTTTAACAGGAAATACACCCATTATATTAAAATTAGAAGAAATAATACGAATTTATGGGGAACTGAAATCCAGGGAAATCAAAGATTATCTCGAAGCAAGGGCTATTAAACGGGCAATGTACTATACAGAAAATAAAATCAGTATCGAAAAATGGCAAAATGAGTGGTCTAATTCTGATAAAGGTTTCAATACCAAAATGTTTTTCCCAAATGTAACTCAAAGACTTCTCATTAAGCTACCATACAATCCAAAATTAACAGCAATTCTCAGCGGACATGGAAAATTAAAAAGCTACCTTTACAAATTTAAATTAATAGACAACGCTATTTGTAAATGTGGTGAGATTAACGATTCAGTTAATCATTTAATATATGATTGTCAATTATTAATTCATGAAAGAGAGAAACTGAAAAATGAAATTTTAAGAAGTGGTGAAACTTGGCCGGTTAGAAATGAAGATTTGATAGAAAAATTTATGATACCATTTCTAGAATTTATTGAGACCATTGATTTTGAAATACTTGCCGAATAATTTGTTAAATTCGTTAATTTTTATTATGTAATACTTTTAAACTTATTTTATAATGTATTAATTATTAGATATTAATATTAGTTATAACAATGTTATTATAAAATGAAGTATATTATAAGCATGTAATATTATTGTATGGAGCATGCTTGAATAAAGTTGCTATTAAAAAAAAAAAACAAAACACACACACACACACACGCACACGCACACGCACACGCACACGCACACGCACACGCGCACGCGCACGCGGACGCACACGCGCACGCACGCACGCACGCACGCACGCACGCGCACGCGCACTCGCACACACACACACACACACACACACACTACTAGGAATAAGGGCACAACTGAGGCACTTATGGAAGTTAAAAAGTTTGTGGATAAAAGTTTCCAAGAAAACAAGGTGATCATTTTAATAAGTTTAGATGTAAAAGGTGCTTTTAATGCGGCTTGGTGGCCAGCAATTATTAAAACTTTAAAAGATATGAATTGTCCAGTAAACTTGTATAATCTAGGAAATAGTTATTTTTATGAAAGGGAGGCAATTTTGGAAGTAAATGGAGTTAAAGTGAAGAAAATAGTAAGCCGAGGATGTCCGCAAGGATCATGTTGTGGTCCAGGTTTCTGGAACATTCAATATGATTCCATACTGAAATTAAATTATTCAGAAAATACAAAAGCTATTGCTTTTGCTGATGACTTGCTCATTTTAACAAGTGGAAAAAGCGTATTAGAAGCGGAAAATGAAGCAAACTTGGAAATGAATAAAATAATGGTATGGTCAAAAAATAACAAAATCCAATTCAATGATAGCAAATCACAAACAATGTTATTAACAAAAAAAGAAAATTAATTAATAAAGAAATTAACATATTCTTAAATTACAGTAGTTTAAAACAAGTTAAAAAAATTAAATATTTGGGCATAATAATTGATGATAAATTTAGCTTTGATGAACATATAAATTATATTACAGAAAAGTGTTGCAAATTAATTCACACCTTGGCTAAATCTGCTAAAATAACATGGGGCATTAGACAAGAAGCATTGAACACCATATACAAGGGAGCAATAGTACCTATTTTAACTTATGGAATTTCAGTATGGGAAAGTGCAATTTAAAAGAAGACAAATCAAAAGAAATTAAAAAGAGTGCAAAGATTAATTAATATTAAAATACTTAAAGCATTTAGAACTATTTCGTATGAAGCGTCGTGCATAATAACGGGCAATACACCAATTATATTGAAACTAGAAGAAGTTTCTAGGATTTATACTAAATTGAAAAGTGAAACCGATCTAAATAATTTATTAAACAGCGGGGAAGACAAAGAAAGAAAACGTGCTATAATACGTGAAGAAAAAGACATAAGTGCTACAAAATGGGAGATTGAGTGGGCCAGAAGTGAAAAAGGCAATTTAACAAAAACATTCTTTCCAAATGTTCATTTTCGTCAAGAAATTAAACTACCATATTCGGCAAAAATAACTACAATTTTAAGTGGACATGGCAAACTAAACAGTTATTTTTATAAATTCAAAATTAAGGACAGTGCGGCGTGTAGGTGCAACGAAGAAAGTGAAACGGTTGACCACATCATTTTTCACTGTAGATTACTCGAAAACCAACGAAAAATTCTACGAGACAAGATTGTTAAGAACGATGGAACATGGCCCCCCACAAACCAAAAACTACTACAAAATTATAAAAAATATTTTATAGACTTTGTTAGTTCAATAGAATTTGAAGATTTATTGTAAACGAGTAATATAAGTAGTTAAGTTTATTTATATTTATGATATGATTTATATTTGAAATGTAAAAGTATTTAAGTTTAAGTTATAAGAATGTTACAAGCATGTAGTATATTTGTATATGGAGCATGCTTCAATAAAGTTATTATAAAAAAAAAAAACACACACACACACACACACACACTATACCTCCCTTACCAAGAGGTAGGCGGGAGGTTAAAAATGGTTTTCACGATTAATAATATTTGCGAATTCGCTACAACAGATACTGCAAACTAAATTTTAAAAAAGCTGAGCGCATTTTATTTACTTGATTGGTTTTGGGTGAAAAATGCAAAAACTGCATTGCAACGTTGTTGTCCTGTTATAGGTTTGTTGTACGTTTCTTGATCTAAATCAACTAAATAAACAAATAAATAAAAATTAACAAATATAAGGAACATTAACTTTGAATACAGATTTAATTTAATTTATGAATTTAGTAAAATATAAAGTGAGAAGATTTCGGAGCAAATTCGTATTATAACCAAAAATTTTACTTACTTAGATGTACATAACCGTCTGGTACAAAATATTCTGAGCATATTATTTATTGTAAACGCATTCATATTGTTTACTTTCGTTATATTTTTCCAAGGTTTTTTCGCACTCCAAATTGGCTTACTTTATAAATAAAACGTTTGACCAGCTTCGGAAAATAATAGAATGTAACGTCCAGATTTTTACGAGACTTATTATTCCACCCTTTTACTGCGCAATACATTTTATTTTTCGATTTTTCGCGGTGTTTATCTATAATTTCGGTCATTTTTTATCTCAAAATCGTTATTCCCATTTAACATAATGTATTACTAACGGAATCTTCACCCTACTTTGTGTTCGAAATTAATCCGCTAGATGACATATCGCTACATGTCAGATCCCAATCTACGTATAAATGGGCGCGTTCGGCGGGCTCACAGCGGTCGCAGCGGCTGCAGCGCTGTCAAATGTCACGCGTCCAGCGGACCGCTGTCTGCAGCGCTTTATGACAGCGGCTGCCACAGCGTTCGCAGCGATAACTAACTACGATTTCTTTACACAGCGTATATCTATCCTTGTCTAGAATTGTCATTATTTTTACAATATTTTCTGTAACTCTATACAGCTTTATAAAATTATTAATAATATCATCTAAATCCATTATTACATTGATTTAATTATTGCAATAAATTGTTTACACTATGTAAATAAACTTTTTTGGCAATTTACTTGAACTCTTGACGTTTGAAAATAATACGCGGGAATTGCGTTCAGCGAATTCACAGCGGCTGTTACCCAGCAGCTGGGTGACGTCACACAGCGCTTTTAAATCGGCTGCACATCGGCTGTGGCCCGCCGAACGCGCCCAATAATTTTGGCAATCTATTATTCTGACATTGACGTTTAAAACTTGACGCATTTGTTCATCTCTTGTTTTTAATTCCATGGCTGTTCCTATTATATCACAATTCCGTGAATTTTCTATTTTAATTTCTGCAGTTATGAAGCAATCAAAATGAATTTTGTTTATTGATCCGGATGTAGAACTTTATGCTTAACAACATTTATTTGAAATATTTTTGTCCAAAATAATTAGCGAAGCAATGCGAACGAAAAAACTGATATACTGTGTTAAACGCCTATGTTTCACTTTTCAATATACACCCGGTACATTGATAAATATCGATAAGTATTAAGTATTTTGTTGAATAGATATATAGTTTTTTCTATAATTTAATTAATAATTATTCCAATGATGTTTTATCTTTTTGTACCATTGTCAATATCTTTCTGATCCTGTTGCCTATGACTATTATTGCTTGAACTCATTTTTTTTGTTCAAATACAGTCTACATCATTTCTTCAAATATAGCTGACAAAATATCTCTATTTACCGCATATCTACCGGTGGTTCACGTCGGAGTCAATATTATTACTTATGACGCACCGATGGGTTACGTAAAAAAATGCTCCAAAATAGTCAAAAATTAATCAAGAAACAGAAATTATTACCTTCAAAATGCACATAAACAGGGTTTCCAGTTAATATTATACATTATTAGGAAGAATTTTGTAAAATTAGTCCACGCGATTAACCTGTTAATATCAATATTTTCAAATTAACGCATGTGACGTACCAATTTTTAGTTGTAACTTTTCTTTAAGCAACCCTTATGCCTTCGGAGAATATTCTTCAGAATGTTGTGGATAAAGTTCATATATGCTGAGTTAATGTCCTTTTTGCATTTAAGTAATTTCTTTAATAAAATACGCAAATTTACCTGTACTTAGCCTACGTTTTTTTGTAACGGTCATTCAAAATACAGTTTTCTTTTCGGCAAGTTGTGCTATACGGAATTTTGCGATTCGTGAGACATCGTTTGAGAGATTTTGCTTCATTAATTTGAGAGAGAGACTATTTTGAGTTAATTCTGCGGAGATTTACCGAATTTGTTAGCCGAAGGAATTCAAATTTCAATTCTTTTAAGCTGCCTTACACCATAGGTAATTCAAAGTTTTCTACCTTTCTAGCAAGTTCTTCTTTTTCTTTATCAAAATTCAAAGTTAACTTTTAACGTAATTTTAACTACAGACAACAGTCTTTTGCTATTTTTACTTTATCGTAAAAGAGTAAACAAATGCAAGGATGTACGATTTTTTATACATGAACCTAACCGTAACCATTCTTTGGGGCTTTTCTTTTTGCGTTTAATATTTCCGTGCTTGTTGGCAAACGGAAATTTAGTTTTACGTTTACCGTGAACGCTGGTCAATCTTCGATTTCGGTATCGCTGCCGCCTTTGGAGTTACCGCTACCAGCTGAGTTCATCAATCTTGATTTTGATCGAGAGAAGCGCCACATCCTACTAAGGCTGCCTTGATTTTGACGGTTACTACCGAGCGCAACCGACCGGACCTTCAGAATACAGTGGTGGGATCTTCAGCGAAGATCTCCTACGGCATCGTTTTGTTTTTATCTTTCGTAATTACTTTAAAATTATCAATTTTTACGGTTTGTTTGTTTTAAATCTGATCTCCAAGCTTTAGAGCTTATTTATTGTTAATGCTTTGAGCTTAATTACATGTAGTGTGTAGTCACCGCTGGACTTCCAGGACTCCTTTTGAATTAAGTTTAAGCGCGTGCATTATTGCAACGTTGGTACTATCGCGGCAGTCGTGCATCTGTTTCATTCGCTTTTATGAAAGTATATCTACCGCAGTTCTCGACTACCGTTGTGTATCGCCAGCACTACTCATATTTCAACCTTATACAAGTTATACAGATCATTTTATTTACCTTTTTCTGTAGCGCTAGTAGTCTGGTTATTGCAAACGCATTTGTTTGAAAATTAATTATTTGCTAGGAGTAATTTGTTTTGTTTGTCAACTTAACGTAACTCCAGTTACTTATATTCAGCGTTGTAATGTCTTACTATCAATATAATTAGGTTTACCTGAGCTCTTGTCTTTATTTATTTAGTTTGTCGCGCCCTTATCCCGTAGGTCTTTTGACCGACCATTTCCTTGAACTTTAGACCTAGAAGGTCAACTGGCGCCCACTCCATTTCTTATTTTGTTTTTGGGATATTTTAATCCACTCCCATCTCCACTGTTAGCTGGCCGCGGTTCAACCGTTTCTTGCGCGGGATTGCTCTTCGAGGGCGTAAGCACGTAAGTTAAGCAATGCTGGCCGCGGTTAGTAGTTGGATGGCTGACCGCTTTCCGAAAACCCACACCAGCTAATACACCGAGAACGAGGTTCCGAGGCGGCATATAACCTCAGCAGTTGAAACCGTTTAATAATAATAATATTAAAAATTTAACAATAATTTAACTCATCTGCATATGTATATAAACACTTCACGTATTGATAACACAATTTTTTGCAAAAATCAATATTTTCGACAAGTATCGATATTTATCGATATTATTCAATATTAATCGATATTTATCGATATTATTTTAAAAGTATCGTTATTTTTCTATATTATAAGTTTATAAAGTATATTCGATAATTTTAAAAGATATCGATACACCCCTATTTGCGATTAATAAACTTAAAATACATTGCATATATTTTCTGTCAAATTCATTTCTACTGCTATTTCTGACCAACAGTTCTTTCACTGACTGGTTAGAATAGTCGACACATCCCATGTCATATAGTTCATAATATTTTTATTTATATAAGATGTCCAATTTATCTCTTTATCGGGTATTTCAGATTTGTTTTGGGTCTGTTCATTTTGATTTAGGTAGCTGCACTCTCGCACACTTCAGATCAGAGAAGCGCGGAGCAGCGCAGAGCTAAAAAATTCCGGCGAGTTGCTTCATTGCTTTACGTTTCGTTACTCCAAAATACGCATATACACATAATAATAATATATTTAATGAATAAACTGCTCCTGGTCCCGCTTTGGATTGCTCAAGTCGCAACGGCCTTTAATGTGTAAAGCCCGTACTGGTTACCTATTTTCTAACCTAACCAATGAATTAGTGACTAAAATTTCGCTCATTATAAATATTTAAGAGGCTGTATTTGCAATCTCAAAATTTGTCAGCGGTTTGAGGCGAGGTAGCAGTTAGGTGGATCCTTACAACTGCTCCCACTATGCTCTGCAATATACTCTTCTCACTCTATGCTGCATCTATCACGTGATATTTTGTGGTCATATTTTATTCCTATACCTACTCGATAAGGGCACAACAGCCACAGTGATCAACAATGAAGCGTATGCGTCTAACAATCGAACAAGCTGCTGATATTTGCTATACCTATGTCTATTACAATTCATTATAGCTTTCAGAATTATTTAACACAATTTAAATTAAAATTTCTACATAGTTTATTAATATATATTGTACTATACAAATGTACTAAATAATACAAATACTGTCTTCCGGTCTCGTCTCGAATTCCGAGACAAAAATTTGTCAAGACTAGACGAGACGAGATAAGGCCCGAGCCGGGATGAGATAAGGTCCGAGTTGAGACGAGACGTAAACAACTCTTGGTCTCGTCTCGTCATGTCTCGTCTCATTTTAGTAAAAAAAAATGTAATAAAGTTTCGTGCTTTCAGACGTAAAAAAGTTACATTTTGATATGAACCAAAATTAATGAATATTTATGTAAGGAAAGTACATTATACTTCCCTAATTTGTTTTATCTACCACACAACAATGGTCAGTGAACTAGATCCCAAAATGTGCAAGTGACAGATTAGATTGACAAGAAGCAAAACAATATCCACTATAATATCTAATTCATTAAAGTATTTGTAAAGAAGGGTGAATAATAAACATTGAATGTTGTTTCTTTGATTTACATGTAAATTTGTAAATAAAATAAGTATTAGTTTCTAATTTTAAAGTTAATAAAATATGACTTTGTTTTACACAGCAACAATTCAGTTTGTTATTTATAGCTATTCGTATAATTTAGCTATTTAAGATCTTTGCACATTTGACAAATAAACATTAGAAAATAAATTAATAAGTTAGTAACCTTTTCTTGTTTTTGTTTCGGCATAATATTTGAAAGGATCGAGAATATTATAAAAAGTAATAACTTGACTTTGATTTAATTTTATAAAATGTTGTATTGCTAAGCATTCTGTTAAATATTTAGGCCATATAGTCCAGGGAATAGAGACATATTGCTTGTAAAATGTCATGTAGTTCTAATTTTTTAATATGTTATGCAGGTCGGTTCCTGGGTTATGAATCCAAATTTTTGAACTACTGATAAAATTACGTCCATTTTTTTATTTTCGTCGATTATTTCTTATATGGTTAATATAACGTACAAAATTGTTATATGAGGCCCTCGCCGCGAAAGTGGCCTAACTGCAAAATTATTAAAATATACCTTCGCATTTTTTGTAACATAGTTCGGTATATATTTTCAAGAAACAGTGGCCTATCTAACTTTATTCTGTTTGTTCATAGATAGCAGTGCATGTTCAGTTACTTCATATATAATATTTACAGTAGAAAAGTGGTCCAAAGTTACTTGTGCGACTTTAGATGGAATAACATTTTCTATTAACATTGTAATACTGCCACAAAGTTAAAAATTCTGTATGGGATTTCATTGTTGAAGAAGATTTTAATTTAGAAATATATAAGAAATATATTTTATCAAAAATTAAATTTATACAAAAAGTAAAGACATTAGCTTTACAAAACATCGAAAAAACAAGAAAATTAATGCTATTTCGTTATATGTAATATTACTTGGGCTACTATATTAATGACGTTTTGGAAAAGTTGGGTCATTATTAGTTCTCCTCGTCTTCATCTGCACTTTCAAAATCCTTGTCCCGAGCACGTTGGTTTGTTAGTAATTCCTTATAAAAATTAAGTGCTACTGAAGGAATATAATTTATTAACTCTTGAAAATCCTCATATTTAGAATATTCAATTGGATGTCCCATTGGATATAAAAGGAAGAGGGTCCATAAGGCCGGCATTCCGCCCAATTGGAAAAACAATAAAAATGCAAGAATATTTTATCTTAGGCCAGACAAACAAAAATAAATTGATATTACTCCAAACGAACCCAAACACCCAACTTTCTAACCACCCCTAACACATTATCCACTCCCAATAACTATGACAGACAGTAACGTCAGAAAAGTGAAATTTTGTTTCTCCCTAGAACCAGCAATACGCAGTTGATTTTGGCCCAAAACGATCAAGTTCGTACGCTGTTGTTACTGAGTGTGAGTTTATCTATCTAGGTATTTGGACGGGAGAGGATGGTTGGGGCAAAATCCACTGCATATTGTTTGTCTGGGGACGAGAAAAATTCACTTTTTTGACGTTACTGTCTGTCATAGTTGTTGGAAGTGGGTAGGGTATTAGGGGTGGTTAGAGAGTTGGGTGATTGGGTTCGTTTGGACTAATCGATTTAGTTTTTTTTTGTCTGGCCCTAAAATACAAAATTCTTGCATTTTTATTGTTTTTCAAATAAGGCGGAAAACCGGCCTTATAGACTCGCCTTCTTTTCTATCCAATCGGATCGGTTCAAGATTTACAGAAATTTAAAAATAAAATTTTATAAAATTTACTATATTTATTTATATTTTCTCGGAATAAATAAATAAATAAATAAATAAATAAATATATATATATCACATCCATCACTCCACACCTACGACAAAATAAAAGAAGAATTGGAAGAAAAAGGCTTCAGCATCAGGAACATCTCAAATATCAAAAGCTGGCACACCAAAGAACCACTTCCCATGTTCTTCATAGATCAAGAGCCAGACGCAAACAACAAAAAAATCTATGAACTAAGACACATTTTAGGCACAAAAATTAGAGTGGAACCACCTAAAAAGAAAAAGGATATCCCACAATGCATACGCTGCCAGGAGTACGGTCTTATGAAAACCTATTGCTTCAAACCGTATTGCGTCAAATGCGGACAAAACCACCCATCTCAAGAATGCAGCAAAAGCAAGTACACTCCAGCAACCTGCGCTCTCTGTCTCCGGCCAACTAGAAAGGTTGTCTAGTTAAAATAAACTACAACAAACCAGAAATACAACTCAGAACGAACCTCTAAATACTAAAGACTATACGCAGACCCACCACTAAAGAATAATAGACAGCAATTTAAGCTACGCCAGTGCAACAGCCCCCCCCCCCCTCATCGAAGAATAGACAGCAATGTAAGCTATGCCAGCGGAACAGCCTCCCCTCATCGAACCAATCCTACAGAAGCCACAACATTCACACAATTTCTAAACAAATTCGAATCTATGTTCGCACAACTCATGCAGCAAAATACCACGATCATAAATCTCCTCACTGCCTTCACCAACAAGTGCAATGGATAACGCGATAAGAATAGCCTTATGGAATGCAAACGGCCTAGCCCAACACCGCCAGGAAATAGAAATTTTTATCAAATTACAAAAAATTGACATACTCTTAATAACAGAAACACACTTCACTGAAAGAAGTTATTTTAAAATACCTAACCACACAACATACAACACTAACCACTCAGACTGCAAAGCACATGGCGGAACTGCAATTATAATCAACGACAAAATCAAACATTGCGAACTAGAAAAATACGAAACAGACTATCTACAGGCAACAACAATAAAAATTAACGAAACACAGGGCAGGCTCAACGTATCCTCTATCTACTGCCCACCAAAACATACAATTAAAGAAGACAAATTTGAAGAATTCTTCCGAACTCTGGGAGGAAGATTCATCGCAGGCGGCGATTACAATTCAAAACACCCGCAGTGGGGCTCAAGAGTCAGCAATCCAAAGGGAATCGAACTTCAAAAAACAAAGACCAAAAACGGATATAGCCACATAAGCACAGGCAAACCAACCTACTGGCCTACCGATCCAACAAAACTTCCAGATTTACTCGACTTCTAGATCGCAAAAGGAAACAATCTGAACAATATTCTCACCGAATGCAACTACGATCTATCTTCAGACCATTCCCCAGTCATCATCACCCTCAACATTACACCAGTTAGAAAAGAAAAGAGTCCATGCCTGTGCAACAAAAATACAAACTGGAACTTATACAGAACACAATTAGAGCACAACATAAACTTACAAATACCTTTAAAATCTCCCGAAGACATAGACAACGCAGTAGAAAATCTAACAAACCTGATACAAAACGCGCGATGGACCTCAACCCCACTTAAAAACAACAAGCACGAAAATAATAAAAGATAAAATCGAAGAAAAGAGAAAAGCGAGATTCAAATGGCAGACTACAAGACACCCAGAAGACAAAAATCGACTAAACCATCTGAGTAAAAAAAATCAAAAAATTAACTACCGAAATAAAAAAACAATTACTTGCAAAACTACTTAAGCAACCTATCACCACAACCAGAAAACGACTACTCCTTGTAGAAAGCCACAAAAAACTGAAAAGGCCGACAAAACACATTCCACCTATCGGAAAACCAAATGGAACATGGGCCAGGGAAAACAAAGACAAGGCAGGAACATTTGCAGAATACTTTGCAAAGGTTCTCGAACCAAACCCAGCAACTATGACACCAGAAGAAGAAAACTCGATAGAAAACTATCTAAATTAACCACCACAACTACCACAACAAATCATGAAACATGTCACTCCCGCAGAAGTCAAAAAAGAAATAAATCGTCTCAAAAACAATAAATCCCCAGGATACGACCTACTATCCTCCAACACTTTAAAGGAACTCCCTAGGAAAGCTGTTGTCCTCATAACGAACATATACAATGCAATGATAAGAATAGCATACTTCCCTATTCAATGTAAATTCGCTAATATCATTCTCATACATAAACCTGGGAAACCAGCATACGAAATTAGCTCATACAGGCCAATATCTTTATTGCCGCAGCTATCGAAAATTTTCGAAAAACTTCTTCTACAAAGATTAAAGATAATCATTGAAAATGAATACCTAATACCAGACCACAATTTAGATTCAGAGAGCAACACTCTATAGTACAACAAATACACCGGGTAGTAGAAGAGATCGAAAACAGCCTAGAACACATAAAAATCTGCTCAGCCGCATTCTTAGATGTTAGCCAGGACAAAGTCTGGCATACCGGACTACTTTACAAAATGAAAACCAAACTACCACATACACACTTCTTATAATAAAATCTTACCTAAGCGAAAGATTCTTCCACATTAGCCATTAAGGCACGACATCAAACATATAGCCAATAAAATCTGGAGCACCGCAAGGCAGCGTACTGGGACCAGTACTATACCTACTTTTCACATCAGACATGTCCGCCCCAGAAAACTTGGTAACCGTCACATACGCCGACGACACAGCGTACATTGCATCACATAATGATCCAGAGAAGGCAGCAGAATTACTACAAGAATTCTTAAACGAAATGCATATATGGGCATCCAAGTGGAGAATAAAGATAAACGAAGAAAAATCCACTCACATAATCTTCATAAACAGAAAAGTCACCCACCCACAAATAACCCTAAACAATAAAACACTAGACACAAAAGAAAGCGTAAAATACCTTGGTATGCACCTAGAAAAAGGAATAACCTGGCGGAAGCATCTAGAGGCCAAAGTAAAACGAATTAAGCTAAAGATTAGATACATGTACTGGCTAATAGGACGCAAATCTCAACTAAGCATTCAGAGTAAAATCCTTATATACAAAACAATTATAATACCAATATGGACATATGGCATCTAACTTTGGGGTTGTGCTAAAAAATCAAATTTAAACCTAATCCAAAGAGCCCAAAACAAGATAATACGAATGCTGGTTAATACCCCCTGGTTTGTCAGTAATCACACCCTGCACAAAGATTTTGATATAAAATACGTCGAACATCACATCAGATAATACGCAACAACACATGACACGAAACTAACATGTCACCCAAAAAAACTGATGAGCAACCTCCAAGAAAACGACCATTCAGTAAGGCGACTGAAGGGAACCAAACTATTTGAACTTAAGAACACTGTACACACCACGTAATGAAATGTAACAATACAGCACAGGAATATTTGTATATATATATATATATATATATATATATATATATATATATATATATATATATATATATATGTTACATGGTGAGAACCCCTGACCTCAGCTGCTTCTCAGGAGCGTCAACTATCTCCTGACGCATCATATTATATTTTACCTAGAGCTGGAATTGTATTTTATAATTTATTCTGATGTTAGTCTTGGAACAATAAAGTACATATTGTAATCCATTATTATTGTAAAGGAAATAAAAATCTTTTTAAAAAGTGTAATAGAAGAAGCAATAAAATAATTTATATATAAAGAGGTAGGGCCACTGGGCACTATCTTTACGCACGACACTATGTAAAATTTATCGAATTTGCTTGTTGGCCCCAAAAGCCAGTTGTACATAAAAATAAATTAAAAAAAAAAAAAACTTATAGAAATATGTGCGGGCAATCGAATGCTGATAACCGGTGATGGATATTTGAGTCCGTTAAAAATGTCTGCCGTTTTTGTGTAATGACAGATACTGATATACTTGATTTAAATTCACTGAAAATTTGTATTTTATATTTTCATAATTTTTTCGAAATCTATAACATTTACATAAAAATCATTAAAAAACTTTTCTATAGAAGATTTTATGATCTACATTTATATATATATATATATATATATATATATATATATATATATATATATATATATATATATATATATATATATATAAGTTTTGTACGTTATATTAACCATATAAATGATAATCGACGAAAAACAAAAAATACGTAATTTTATCAGAAAAGGGGGTGCCACGGCGAACGCACAAGGACTAGGTCAAAAACATGGATTCATAACCAAGGAACCGACATATATAATATATTAAAAAATTAGAACTATATGACCTTTTGCAAGGAAAGGCTTCTTTTCAACCTCTATTCCCTGGACTAATATTATAGAAGAAGATAATGTTTATCCAATTAACGATAATCTAATTGCAATTAAAGAATTTCCACGCCCTACGACAAGAAAGATGGCTTGGCAGTTATTGGCTAAAATTAAATTTTTATCATAGCTCATTATATACAAAGATTACCACCATTACATAACCTATTTTAAAAAAAATTAAAGAAACAGAAGAATGCGAAAATTATTTTAAGGAAATTAAGCGGTATTTATGTTCAACTCCAATATTAAATATTGTAACGTTCGTGGGTTTTAAACGTTTTTATTTCAAAAAGTAAATATTATTAATAACCAATAATTATTATAATAAAAAGTAAAAGTTAATTAACACTAAAATAACGAACACAAATACTTATACACTAACACTTATTACTATTATTTATATAAACTAGCCGAGCGATATTTATTTAAAACGTTATATTTATGTTCAGACCGAACGATATATTTATGTTTACAAGTTCTTTATAGTAGCTCCGGAGTCAACTGTGTCAACTGACTGACTGAGTCTGAGTCAACTAACTGACTGCCTCAACTGATTCGCTATTTTATATATAACGTTCCTTGTTTCTAGAAGTGCTTTGAATATTCTCTATTGTGGAGCGAGCGGACTAGTTCGAACAAGCCGGCGTTGCGTCATTTACAAGCTTCAACTTGTCGTTGCCGCGTCCGTTACAATATTTATGATAAAAAGAAAATGTAGTACTGGAAGTGGATGCGAGTCGTTCATCTTCGGGCAGTTTTAAAACAACCTCAGGAGGATGGATTGATTACTTCATCCAGTAGGATACTTTTCTAAAAAAAATAACACCAGGTCCAATGAACAAAGAAATAATCTACTTAGAATGTATGGCGATTAAAGAAGAAATTGTATATTGGCAACATTGAATTGGTAAAGAATTTATAGTTACATCCGACCACAAACCACTCATAAATTTGAAATCAAAATCAAGAATGATGAAGCATTGGGTGATTTAATGTAAGTACTAATTAAAACTAATTTACAAAGAGGGGTAAAGATAATGTGGAAGCGGATTCATTATCAAGAAATCCAGCACTAGAAAGTTTTGAAAATGAAGATGATTACTTAAAAGTAGTGCATATTAATCAATTATTTTATATATCACAAAAATTTAGTTTAGATAGAAACACCGAATTTATGGACATATTGGTAGTAGTCAAATATTAGAACATGTAAGATCATTCTACTATTTAAAAAATATGAATAAAATGATAAATCAATTTTGTAAAAATTGTGTAATATGCATAAAAAATAAAACAAGAACATGTACAGCTACTATTATCAAAATTGGGTCCAGCACAATATCCTTTTTATATTGTATCTATAGACACAATTGGTAGTTTTATTGCTAATATACCTGTCAAGAAGTATATGCATTTCTTAGTAGATCATTTTCGCAGATATGCATGGATCCGAACATTGAGAACACAAATTGCAGATGACTTCATTAAACATGCAAAAAGATAAGATTAAAATATTATTAACAGATCAATATAGCGCTTTAAATTCTATAAAACGTTTTAAAATAAATGAAAATATTGATAAAAAAACCATGGACAAAAATAGCTGAACTATGTATTAAGGAATACAATAATACTATTCATGGTACAACAAAATTTGCTCCGGCGTACTTATTTATTCTAATTACATAGAAGAGGGAAGGTGATTTAAATAAGGATAGCTCAGAAGCATTAAAAAATTAACAACTTAGTTTTGAGAAAATTAAGAAGTAGAAAAGCATATGAATTTAAAACAGGTGATTTAGTTTACGTATCAAATGGAAATAAATTGAATAGAAACAAACTAGATGAAGTTAGAAGTGGGCCATTTATTATAGTAAGAAAATTATCTAATTCGATTTATGAAAACGAATGCAATGAGAAATGCAAAGAAGCAAATTTATACCATTGTTTTAAGTTCATACCTCACTCTTTTTATACTGAAAAAAAAGATTCTCCAAACACTGGAAGTGTAAATTAAGAATTTAGTAACCCTTCCTTGTTTTTATTTCGTTTGATTTGTTTGATTAATTATGGCATAATATTTGAAAGGATCGAGAATATTATAAAAAGTAATATAGGGACTTTTATTCAATTCTAATATTTAGGTAATATTGTGTTAATATCTGTTATAATCCCTATTAATACTAAAATCTAATATTTTAGCAATAATAATAATTGTCTACTTTATTGAAGAATTACATGAATATTATTTTAGTGTATTATTGTTAACTTTTTGTGTTCGTGAAAGAGTTTTAGGATTATCTATTTTAGTTTCCTTAATTTGAACTCATGGAAATGATTTTTTTTCAATAAATTTATTATCTAAATTTTTTTTTATAATATCATTTATAATTCCTTTATGTTTTTGATTAAATCAATCTATATATTTTATTGTAAGGGTTTTGTTTATAATAATAGGTTGATTTAATTATTCATAAATATATATTATTTATTTTTTAGATGATATTTATTATCTTTTAGTTTAATTTTATTAAGATTTTGAGTTTGTTCTTTGATAATTATGGTAAGAGAATCAATTATTAAAAAAATTTTTTATACATTTTGTTTTTGTTTTTATTGTTAATATTTTCGGTTTTTATGGCTCCCTATCTTGCCACAAATCTTATTCTCTTCCTCTTTCTCTGACATCTGCGTCGATTCCTTCTCCTTAACTTTTATTCGGTCTTCCCCTTTTCCCGAGAGGTGTCCATTGTATTATTTGTTTTGGAAACCTATCCTCTGCCATCCCCTGTACATGTCCGTACCATCTCAGTTGTTTGTTTATAATTTCGTCCGTTATTGTATGTGTGACCCCCATGATCTCTCTTATTTGCTCGTTCCTAATTCTTTCTTACCTGGATTTCCCTGCTGCTCTTCTCCTGTAATCCATTTAACGCTCCTTTCGTTTTTTCTTTGAATTGCCATATTTCACTGCTATACGTTATAATGCTTTTTATAAGTGTGTTGTTTATTCGATGTTTGTTTGTTTTTGAGATATTTTGATTCCATAATAATTTGTTCATTATTGAGATCCCTTTTTCTCCGTGGTTATTTCGTTCTTTAATGGCTTCATCTAAGGTGCCGTCGTGAGTTATTTTCAGGCCTAAATACTTAAAGTTATCACTATGTTGTATATGCTGTCCATCTTTTGGGATCAGATCCTTTTGTTCTTTACCTACATACATATATTCTTTTCTAAATTTACTTCTAATCCCCTTTTTTGTATTCTTCTGTTAATTTCCGAGACATAGTTTCCATATCATCATATTCTTGTACAATTAATATCTGGTCATCCGCGAAGCATAAGGTATAATTTATAAGATAGATATAATAAACAATAATAACATTATATAAACAATAACAAGAATATGTAAACAAATTGATGTCAGCAAATTTGAAATGTATAAATACCGATCAGATAAACAAAATCGGCACTCTGTATCTAGCTGTCATACTATAAACAGCATGTCTGTCTCTCCCCATTTCAATATAGTTGATGGGATACCAAAACTGAGTGATTTAAAATTACTGTATAAAAAGTAAAAGTGAAGAAAAATTCACAACACTCTACAACAACTTCAGCGGGGTGCGACTGTCCGAGTGCCCGATCCACTTCAGGAAACATAAGCGACACTTGACATCGAGAGACAACAGCCTCTACTTTGTCATCATTCTTGACTGGTGCCCGAATCTACCTAAGGAAGTATAAGTGACACCCAAGAATACATCACCCCATGATCTTTGTTCTCGCATTGTAAGTACAGTTTATTTGTAATAATTCAATACTTTAACGTTAGCGGCAATGGTACAAGATATTTAGATACAATTCCTATATTTAATAGAAATTCAAATGAATTATCCTACTTTAATCGAATGAGCGAAGCTCTCATTACGAAATTTTATAATCATATACTTCCAAACGATTACGAGAACTTCGTATTGTTAGCAAATATTAGAAATAAAATAAGAGGGTATGCCGCGAAAGCAATATCCCATTTTATTATTAATTGTTGGACATATTTAAAAAATGCTCTGTTAACAACTTACGCGGACAAACGCGATACTTACACTTTAGCTATTGAAATGACAAACCTAAAACAGGGATCCGAGGATGACTTTACTTATTATAATAAAATGCTTACATTATTAAACGCACACACAGCGTATGTAGAAACACAGATAGAAAACGCAATCAGACCAGCAATGATAATATACGGTCAAAATGTATAATTTGTTTAAAAATTTATTATTAAATTGAAAAAAGCTACTTTCGAAAATAAAATCAATTAATTTAAAAAATGTAGGTAGATCAATAAAAGGCTGTGCGATGAGTAATCCTGCGTCCCCAATTTTTGCTAACTTAGTTATGACCAAATTATTAAGCACTGTTATTATTATTTAAAAACACTGTTATTATTATTTAAAATTCAATTTTGAACTTGAAAACAATAACAGTATTCCTTTTCTTGATGTTTTAGTCATAAGACAGAGTGATGGTACACTAAAAACTAATTGTTATAAAAACCTACTTCGTCCAACAGAATGTTACACTATGAATCAAACCATCCTCTTTCTCAAAAGATTGGCATATTTAAAGGCAGCATAAATAAAATAAAAAAACTTAGTGATATAGAATTTCACAAGGACAATTTTGACAAATTAACAGTTAATCTAAAGAAAAATAATTACCCTAATAAATTTGTACAAAAAATATTTATTATAACAAATAATAATAATGTAGATAGAGATAACAATATTAGTAGTAAACAGCAAGAAGCATATTTTAAGATACCACTAATAATACATTTATCACACTGTTTAGCTCGAGTACTTAATAATGAAACTACACAGATAGTGTTTTACAATAATAAAAACGTGGGCAGTTTATTTAGTAATTTAAAAGATAGAATAAATGATGAAGATAAGTCTGACGTTGTTTTTAAGATAAACTGTAAAGATTGAAAAGGAGTATATTTGTAGGTCAAACGAAACAATATTTAAAGAATCGTATCAATAATCACATTAATGACTGTAAAAAGTTAAATGAAGACAAGACAGCCCTATCGAAACCTAGTATTAGTTTACAACATAGATTTGATTTTAAAAATGTAAAAATTTTAGACACTGAGGCTAATTATAGAAAGAGAAATTTTTTAGAGATGGTTCATATTTACAATAACCAAAACAGCGTTAATTTTAGAACAGATACTGAGAATTTGTCCAAATGTTATCAACACGTACTTAATCTTTTGAAACAATTAAAGAAATAGTTTGTCTTTGTTTAGTATCTGGTTCTCTTTCTATAACTAGTTGTTATTTAGTGTTTTTTGGTTTATTTTTGATCAACTAGTAGTGACTTTTTTCTCGTTCCGCTTCGCGTTTGTCAGTTGACCTACAAATCTCACAGGTAATTATTTATTATTGTTTAACTTGTAAACTATATTTATTAGTGATTTATTCACAATGTAGTAATTGTTCTTCGTTTTTGTTACTGTGGTTTTAAATCACTAATGCAGGTAAAATAAATTACCGAAACGTTTGCAGAGAGGAGATGTAAAATTATTTATCTACCTTTATATCCATCATCCGACGACAATTTCCAGTTATTTAATAATTTAGGTTTTCCAAACTCTACAAAAAATTATAAAATAGCTAGCCCATCACAAAATTCACTTAACTTGCAAAACTTTAGAACTGATCTCTTAAATAAAATAGAAAAGGAAAATTTAATTAAAATTATTCGAGAATTTAAAGATTTATTTTATAATGAAATTGATAAATTAACATTTACGAGTAAAATAAAATATGAAATAAAAACTACTGACGATATACCCATTTATAGTAGAAGTTGTCGTTATCCAAATTGTTATAAAGAAGAAATTGAAAGTCAGATATCAAATCTATTAAAAGATAATATAATTAGACATAGCTGTTCACCTTCAGTTCAGAATGGTTATTGATCACAGAAAATTAAATGAAACAACTATCGATGATAAGTACCCTGTACCAAACATTAATGATATCCTAGATAAATTAGGACGTTGCAAATATATCTCAACTATAGACCTTATATTCCGATTCCACCAGATAGAAGTAAATTTCAAAGATATTCTTAAAACAGCATTTAATGTAGAAAATGGATATTACGAGTTCACTCGAATGCCATTCGGTTTAAAAAATGCTCCTAGCACATTTCAACGTTTAATGAATTTCGTATTAAAAGACTTAATGCGTACAATTTGTCTAGTTTACTTAGATGATATTTATATACTGGGAAATAATTTGGAAGAACATCTAGAAATATTAGAAAAGTTTTTAAAAAACTTAGAGAAGCAAATTTGAAAGTACACTTGATAAATCGGAATTTTTAAGAAAAGAAGTTGAATAAAATCTAATCCAAACAAAATAATAGGGATTCAAAATTTTCCTATTCCAAAAAATGAAAAAGAAATAAAATCATTTCTTTGTAAAATTCTGAAATAATTAACAAAGGCATTAAAGAAATGTGCAACCATTGACATAAATAATAAAGAATATAAACAAAGTTTTGAAACATGTAAAACTTTACTTATGAACGATCCAATTCTTCAATATCCTGACTTTAATAAACAGTTCATAGTAACCACCGACGCAAGCAACTTTGCAATAGGAGCCGTACTGTTTCAAAATATAAACGGTAATGTAAACAGTGGCGAACTCAGTAAAGTTGGTTATTTTTTTGGACTTCTAAAAAAATCTGGCAAATTTAAAACTTAAACCAATTACAACTTAATAACAAGTGAATTAATAAACTTGAGTAAATTTGCTCCAATTGTGAATAAAATATTGTGCTAGAAACATTGATAAAGTAATAAAAATAACGTTTTATTCTATCAAGATTAAGTTAACAAATCGGTGGTACTATATAAAGATTTGGAGAAAAAATGTGAGAAACTCGAAAAATTAGTCAAAAATAACGATTATCAGTAGAACTTTTACAGAGGAAAATAAAAGAAAGAAATATTATAATATTTGGAATTACTGAAGAGAAAAACGAGAACCTAAAAGAAAAAATTTCAAAACTTTTTTCTGAAGTATTAAACCGCCGCACAAACGACTCTGAAATTGAACACATTACAAGGCTCGGAAAATTCTCCTCAAGTAAAACGAGACCAATAATAGTAGAACTCCTGTAGAAAAATACAAAGTGGTATATCTTACAAAATGAAAAAAATTAAAAGGTAAACGCATAAGCATCCAAGAAGACTTCGTGCATCGGCTGGTGGAAGAAAGAAAGAAATTGATTCCTCATTTACATAACGCCAAACAATCAAGTTATAAAGCATATTTGAAATACGACAAACTTATAGTTAATAATGAAGCCTACACTATTAAAAATTTAACTGAACTGTCCGAACAAGAAGATTCTCCAACGGAATCGTCATCATCAGACAAACTGATGAAACTCTACTTGGAACTAGAAGACAATCAGTGTCAATGATAAACCTACCAAATACACAAGAAAAAGAAAACTCCCATGACCAACCTGGAATAGGTGAAATCACAGAACTAATATCATCACAGAAGTATCGCAACAAATCCACAGGTACTATTGAGAACAAAATAGGAAATTCTTACAATAATTTGACAAACACGGACACTCTTCGACAAACTAGATTAAGGTTATTCGTAAACAAAAAAAAAAAACATAGAAAAAAAAAATAACTGTCCCAGTTGATCCTAAAAATAAAATTATGTTTTAGAATGTACAGGGTTTCTCAAATATTTACAAACCAGATCTCTCTGAACAAAAATATATTACAGAGCACGATATAATATGTCCTAACGAAACTTGGCTTAATAAAGAACTTAATTCCACCCCCGCTTTTCCTGATAATTATTATATAATACAAAAAAAGCAACAAAGAGTCAGTGACAAGTAGAGCTAGAGGAGGACTTGTATTATTTGTTACAAAAGCCATACCGAACACTACAGTAATTGAAAATGATTCGCATTGGTTATTTCTCGAATTTCTCGATACAGACTTTTAGATAATCTTAGGTTTCACTTACTTTTCACCTTCATACAACTATAATAACTTATTAAATTTATTTCAATCTACATTATACAAAATAATGGAGCAACACTCAAATAATCACGTTATAATAAGAGGTGATTTCAATGCAAAAATTGGAAATGAAAACCAAGCAGAAGATAGTATATTGGCATATACAAGCCTGGAATCTGTGAGGTCATCAAAGTATTAGAGATTAGAGAGTTGACAAAAAAGGCAAAGAATTATTAGAAATTTTAGAAAACGAAGACTTCTTTGTAATCAATGGTAGATCAAATCAAGACCATCCAACCGAATATACATACATAGGACCAAGGGGTAAAAGTATAATTGACTTAGTGTTCTCCAATTCCAACTTTCTGCCTTTTATAGTTGACTTCGAAATATATAATAATATCGTTCTCTCAGACCACTTGCTTTGCTCTTTAACAATTTTAAACAGATGCTTTGATCCTGCCGCTACTCGTATATCTCTACCAACTGATATAAGAGTCCGCAAAACTAAATTCTCATGAGAAACAGTAAAGGCCATTACTTTTTTAAATCTTCTATAAGAAACCAACATAAACCTTCCTGATACAAACAGAAAATCTGAAGAGTCCAAATATGAAAATTTTAGTGCCTCTATAATAACATTTTCTAAAAAAAAGCAAACATTCACAAAACAATAACATTTTCTGCAAATTCACACAATAATTATAACAATAAACCCTGGTATGATGACAAATGCAGAGAACTAAACCGGGAAGCAAAACGCTTACTTCGAAAATGCAGAACAAACAATTTCGATGAAGAGGATGTACAAACTTATCTCCAAGCAAACAAGGTTTACAAAACCCATACCACTAACAGTCGAAAAGAATACAATAATTCAATAAAAGAAAAGATAATCAACTGCAACAATCACAAAGAATTTTGGGAAACAGTAAAGCTTCTAATACAAAAAATCTTTAAAAGGAATCCAATAGAAATACAGCAATGGCAACTTCATTTCAAACAATGATATAATATCAAAAAAAAAATTGCAACTATATGTCATTTTTGGATGTGAGAAACCCATACCTCGATACTGATATTTCTTATACCGAACTAAATAACACTCTAATATATATGAAAAGCAATAAAAGCAAAGGTTTAGACAATATTACTAATAATCATTTAAAACTACTACCTGAAAGCTGGAAAGAATATTTATTGAACATGTTCAATGTATTTTTAAAACTAGAAAAATTACCCAAGAATCTTACAAAAATCAAACTCACACTGTTACACAAAAAAGGCGAATTAAATAATCCCGATAATTACAGAGGTATAGCCCTGTGCAATACAATACTTAAATTGTTTGCTTTTATAATTACGACTTGGCTACAAACATGGGCAGACAGTGGTAACATACTACCTGAAGTTCAGTCCAGCTTTAGGAAGGGTCGGTCATGCGTGGATAACCTATTCGTTCTAAACACTATCGTCCAAACAGAACTATTAAGGAAAAAAGAAGGTATATACGTACTATTTGTGGATTTTACTAAGGTATTCGCCTCGATACAACATGCTATTTTATGGAAAAAGTTTACGAAATTGGAGTAAGTGGAAAATTTACTCGTCTCCTCAGAAACATATACAAACAAGCTGAAATGATAGTAGAAGGCAACGGAGCCTTGTCAAATAGCATTCCAGTTTCAAAGGAAGTATTGCAAGGAGAGTGTACGGGTCCAATTCTTTTTGCCATGCACATTACTGATCTAGAGGCATACCTTAGAGCAAATGGATTATAACGTATCTTTATCAACAGATTTATCGACATTCTAACTTTAAAATATGCTGAAGACATTGCGATTTTTGCTAAAAATCCAAGAGACTTAAGAATACTAAAAGCACTTGAAGAGAATATCAATAAACATGATCTGAAAGTGAATTCAACAAAAAAAAATGCACTTCCATCTAGGTAGACCTCCGAAACCAACTAAAAAATACTTCTGTGAAGGATCAGAAATTACGTTAATAAAAAAATATACGTATTTGGGTGTAATGTTGGTTCCATCGGGCCTGTATAACACTAACACCTAGGACTCCTTAAATAAAGCAAATAGAGCATCAGGATCGTTAATGTCCACAATGAAGAAATAAGGTATATACAATTATAGCATTGTAATACAGCTTTACCACTCTGTAGTTACTCCAACCCTACTATATGGCTCAGAAGTTTGGGCAATCAACTATTTAGAAGCAATAGAAAAATGCTAGGCTAACTTCTTCAAATCTTTTTGGGGGTGGAGTCTTACAACACCTAACTACAAAGTGAGGTATGAATGTAATCAACACAAACTAGAAATTCTGGTGCTTAAAAGAATATTACTTCTCTGGTACAAGATATTATCAATGACAGATATGTAAAACTATGCTATATGAGGTTATTGCAAATCAATAATACTCAAAGTGTTAACGCAAACAGGAAATTAAATTATAACTGGGCCACAAAATTGCAAGCAATACTAGAAAAAAATTAACTGCGGTTGGCTATGGGAAGCACAAAATTGTTTACAAGTAAAGCAGGAATTAAACAATATATTAAATTTGTACATCAATGTAAGAGAAGAAGAAGACCTACGAAGAATTGAGAAATCCTCATATAATTCTACATACAAGTGGTATTTAGAAGGAAGAGGTATCATGGAATCCAACATTCCATACCCAATAATAAAATAAATCTCGCAATTTCGAGTAGCCAATTCGAGTAATTCGAAAATCTACATGGAAGGAAAACTTCATACATTCCTGGCAGATGACATTTGCTCCATATGTAATTTTCTTGAAAACGACACTTTGGAACATTTCTTTTTTAGGTGCCCAATTTACAACCACCTGAGGCACCAGTTTCTATCTTTGGCCATACCAGACTCCAACTTTACATTAGCATACCTCTTTGCCAATATTGCAGACACACAGTTGATGTATGCAGTCTACAATTTCGCAGCAGCAGCCCTCAACCAAAGAGCATTTATTTTGTGTGAGTAAATATGTATTTGTTTCATGTTTAATTAGAACCTTTATTTACTGTTAAATCTAAATTTTGAATTAATTTCTTACAAATGTTGTCATTTCTTTGTAATAAGTGTATGTAAGAATTATTTATAAAATTTTAAGACCCCAAAAATAACAGATATTCTAATGCAGAAATTGCTTATGGAAAATTATTGTTTGACTTAGGGCCGATATTTCCATCTACGAATAAACTTCCAAATAAGTTATTAGTCGCATAAATAAAAAAATACGCATCAAAAAATGACAGCTAGTACAATAAGTATCATTTGAGCTAAGATTTCGATGCGATATTTTTCATTTATTCGACGAATAATTTATTCGGTACTTTATTCGTAGATGGAAATATCGGCCCTTAGTAACAAAAGAAACATAAAAAAATAAATTTGGAAAAGATTATTAAGCCGAAAAAATTGTTAAGGAAAATAGTGAATAAATCACTATGTTATATTGGATGACTTGGCTTTAAGTAAATTTATTTCAATTTATTTCGTCGTTGACGACGTTTCGACTATGGTTACAGCCATCTTCAGGTCTACAATTTTACAATGTTAGTATTTATACAAAAATTACAAATAAGTTGTGCTTATCTAATTTTAAATTACAAAATATATTTAAATGTAATCTGTTACATGTTGAAATTGAGTTACATTAAGTTAAGTTTATAAAAAAGATTTTTAACACTAAATAATTACATTTTTTAATAAAAAATTAGTTGGTAGTGTACACTTCCAAGAATCGATAACGATTAAATTAATGATGGTTGAAGCTCCAAAAATTGATAACCAGCCCTCTAGTGTGTGAGATTCGAAGTACAAAAAACAAGAAGAATAATGCAGAAATCTAACTAAATTTTAAAAAATAAATGTCAATAAATTGAAATCTAACCAAACTAATAAATGTAAATAAACACAACATATCAAAATTATTTGAAGTAATGAAAAATATTTCTGTATTAATCAACGCAAGTATGAAAGTCTGTTTGAGTGTTAACACAATTAGAATGTATGTTAATGTAACAACTTTCTAGGAAAAGTCTTCTCATACTGTTAGGTTCTTTGTGAAGAATTTGGACGTTTTGGTGATCTAAATTATGATTATGTAGAAGAGAGTGATCAACAAAACCACTGTGATTATTGTTGTTGTTTTTGAGATGATATTGGTGTTGTTAATTCTCAATTCTAGGTATTGTTTAGTTTCTCCGATGTAAATCGAGTTACAGTCACTGCAATTTATATTGCAAATGAGATTGCTTTGTTTTTTAGTATCAACTTTTGATTTCAAAGATGAGAAAATCGAACTGGTATCCGAGCTCGTTTTATAAGCAATAGTTAAATTAAACTCAGACTCAGTAGACTACAATCTAAATGTTTATATTAAGGTAGTGCAATATATTTGGATTGTTCTCTGTTGTTTGCCAACACAGAATTGTTATTTAGTTTCATTAATCTAGAATCTATTATATTATTCAAAATGTAAGGGGGGGGGGGTAATTATTGTTAATTAAAGTTATTTTAATGAGATCAATGTTCTCTTTGTGAAATTTATTATCTGAAAGTAGGATGGCTGTATCTATTAAATTTGTGATAACAGCTTTTTTATATTTGAAAGGATAGTACGAGATGAAATTTAAATATCTGCCGGACCAAGTCGGTTTTCTGTACCAATTTGTTATAAAGTTGTTGTTTTCTTTTATGATGGTAATGTCTAAAAAGTTAATTGAATTATTTGTTTCTGTTTTTATGGTGAATTCAAGTGATGGGTGAAAAGAATTGAAAAGTTCTAAAATTGTTTGGATATTCTGTGTTGGCAAGCAACAGAGGATGTCATCTACGTATCTAAAATAAAATAATATTTGTAAACCATGGTTGTCCTATGGGTAACTCTTTAAGCCCCATTTTAGCAGAACTAGTTATGTTTCACTTAGAATCTTACATTATTAACAAAACCCAGGTTTACAGATATTATAACCATGGTTGTCCTATCGGTAACCCTTTAAGCCCCATATTAGCAGAACTAGTTATGTTTCACTTAGAATCTTACATTATTAACAACAACACAGGTTTACAGATATTATTTTATTTTAGATACGTAGATAACATCCTCTGTTGCTTGCCAACACAGAATATCTAAACAATTTTAGAACTTTTCAACTCTTTCCACCCATCACTTGAATTCACCATAGAAACAGAAACAAATAATTCAATTAACTTTTTAGACATTACAATTATAAAAGAAAACAACAACTTGAATTGGTACAGAAAACCGACTTGGTCCGGCAGATATTTAAATTTTATCTCGTACTATCCTTTCAAATATAAAAAAGCTGCCATCACAAATTTAAGAGATAGAGCCATCCTACTTTCAGATAAGAAATTTCACAAAGAGAACATTGATCTCATTAAAATAACTTTAATTAACAATAATTACCCCCCTTACATTTTGAATAATATAATAGATTCTAGATTAATTAAACTAAATAACTTAAACAATCCTGTGTTGGCAAACAACAGAGAACAAACTAAATATATTGCACTACCTTATTATAAACATTTAGATCGTAGTCTACAACAGCTAGCTTCTGAGTTTAATTTAACTATTGCTTATAAAACGAACTCGGATACCAGTTCGTTTTTCTCATCTTTGAAATCAAAAGTTGATACTAAAAAACAAAGCAATCTCATTTACAATATAAATTGCAGTGACTGTAACTCTACTTACATCGGAGAAACTAAACAATACCTAGAATTGAGAATTAAACAAAACCAATATCATCTCAAAAACAACAGCAATAATCACAGTGCTAGTGTTGATCATGCTCTTCTACATAATCATAATTTAGATCACCAAAACGTCAAAATTCTTCACAAAGAACCTAACAGAATGAGGAAACTTTTCCTAGAAAGTTGTCACATTAACATACATTCTAATTGTGTTGACACTCAAACAGACTTTCATACTTGCGTTGATCAATGCAGAAATATTTTTCATTGCTTTAAATAATTTTAAAATGTGTTTGTTTACATTTATTAGTTTGGTTAGGTTTCAATTTAGTGACATTTAATTTTTAAAATTTAGTTAGAATTCTGCATTATTCTTCTTGTTTTTTGTACTTTGAATCTCACACACTAGAGGGCTGGTTATCAATTTTTGGATCTTCGGCCATCATTAATTTAATCGTTATCGATTCTTGGAAGTGTACACTTCTAACTAAATTTTTATTACAAAATGTATTTATTTAGTGTTAAAATCTTTTTTTTAAACTTAACTTAACGTAACGTAATTTCAACATTTAACTGACTTTTTTTTTTTTATTAAATATATATTTTAGGAGCGTTTCGGCATCTGTGGCCTCTAACGCTCCGGTATATTATATTAACATTTTGTATTTAATTCAGTTTACAATGGAGTTATATTTTATTAAAGAGATTAATTTGTTTTAGGTAGTTAGCTAAATTTATTGTGGTGTTTGTGTTGTTTGTTAGGGCTTCTTTAAGTGTTTGGGGGATTTTGTGATGTTGTCTTTGTGTGGTGTATTCGTTGCAGTCTACTAGGATGTGTTTAACAGTTATTTGTGTGTTACATGTGTCGCATAATTTTGGTTGGGTTTTTTGTAATAAGTGTTCGTGTGTGATGCGTGTGTGGCCTATTCTTAGTCTAGTCATAACTGTTTGTATTTTTCTGTAGTCAGGTGTGATCCATTCTCCTATTTCGTTCCTTACTTCCCTCAGCTTGATGTTGGTTGTATTTTTCCATGTGGTGTTTTAAGCTTCGCGTTGTTATCTTTTGATGTCGTTTATTGGTATTTGGATTGTCTCCATGTTTTCGTTTGTTGCTTCTTTTGCGGCCTGGTCCGCGCTCTCGTTTCCGGGTATTCCAGCGTGTGACGGTACCCATGCGATAATTACTTCTTTTTCTTGGTGGCTGATTGTTTCATGGATATTTTCTTGTATGGCTTGGATGTGTATATTTTTTGTGAATATGTCTGTAATGTCTTGTATGACACTGAGCGAGTCCGTGCAGATGGCAAATTTTTCTTTGTCCAATGTCTTTATTTTGTTCGTTGTTTCCATGATGCCGAATGTTTCTGCAGTGTATGTACTACATTGGGATGGAAGTTGGTATTTGTAGGTTGCATTTTCAAAGATTATGCTAGTGCCGGTTTTGTTGGAGCATACGGATCCGTCTGTGTATATGAATGTGTGTTCTTGGTGATCGTTTCTTATGTCGTTGAACTTGTTTTTGTAGAGCTCGTGTGGAGTATAGGATTTAGGGTATTGTGTGAGGTCTAGGATGATTTTTGGTTGTTTTAGTACCCAAGGGGGCTGTAGGTAAGAGTTTATTATCTTTTGTAAGGGTGTGGAGGTTTTTAATTGGTTATTTTCAGGTGATAACATTTTTTTGAAACTCGGGTTGTTGGGGTTGCTTGATAATTTTATAATATAGTTTAGAGTGAGCTGTTTTCTTCTGACTTTTAATGATGGCTCCCCTGCTTCAATTTGGATACTTTCCACTGGGCTTGTTCTATAAGCTCCTATAGCTATTCTTAATGCTGCGTTATGTATTGGGTCTAGTATTTTTAATTTTCCTGGCTTTGCTGTTTGGTATGCTATGCATGCATAGTCTATTTTTGATCTAATGACAGCTTTGCAAATATCTATTATATTCTTCTTGTGTGAGCCCCATTTCTGGTGTCCTAGAGCTTTGATGATATTGAGTTTCTGCGTGCATTCCTTTTTTAGTTTTGGGATGTGCGGTACCCAAGTTTATTTTCTGTCGAAAGTTACCCCCAAGAATTTGACTGTATTTGTGTAAATGATGTCTGTATTTTTTAGTCTAATTCTTGGGTTAAAGTAGTTTTTCCAGCCTCTATAGAAGTGGATTGCTTGGGTTTTTGCTTCGGAGAATTGGAATCCTGTTCTTAATTCCCATTCCTCTAGGGAATTAATTGCACATTGGAGTTTTTCTTTTACCGTATTTATGTTTTTACTTCTGTAATATATGACTAGGTCATCTGCAAATAGTGATATTCTGATATTTTTTCCTATATTATTTTTAATTTCATTCATTGATAGTAAGAACAATGTAACGCTGAGAATTTCGCCCTGGGGAACTCCGTTTTGTTGGTCATTTTGTTCTGATAGTTTACCGTTTATTTTAACTCTAAATTTTCTGTCAAGTAGGAAGTTTTTTATGTATGTTAGGATGTTGCCATTTAGATGGTGTTTTTTAAGTGTTTTTAATATATTGTGTTTCCATGCGCAGTCATAGGCCTTTTGAATGTCAAAGAATATGGCGATTTGATGCTGCTTATTTTTGAAAGCTTCTTGTATTTCCGTTTCTGGGCTAATGATTTGGTCTATAGTAGACCTATTTTGTCTGAAACCACATTTTTCATCTATTAGAATGTTGTTTGTTTCTAGAAACCACATGAGTCTTCGATTGACCATTTTTTGTAATAGCTTACTTAAGCAGTTTGATAGAGAGATAGGTCTGTAGTTTTCTGGGTTGGTTTTGTCTTTGTTAGGCTTCAGAATCGGCACAGTAATGACTTCTCTCCATTTTGTAGGATATTTTCCGTTTATCCATATGAAGTTATATATTTTTAACAGGTATTTTAATGTGTCTTCCGTCAATTTTTTTATTATTGGGTACGGTATACCATTTGGTCCGGGGCTGCTTTTCCCTTTTATGTTTTTCATAGCTAGTTGTAGTTCTTCCCAAGTATAAGGGTTGTTTATTGGGGAGTTTGGTTCGTGTTCACTGCTTATTTGGTCGTTTTCTTCTATATGTTTTCTTTACAAGAATTCTTGGGAGTAACCTGCGTCAGCAGAATTTTGTTTGAAAGTATCGGCTAGTGTATTTGCAATTTCCTGGGGGTCCGTTATGTATGTGGTTCCTATTTTTAGTAAGGTTGTTTGTAGTAATGTTTTGCCACCTTTTATTTTTCTGATTTTGTCCCATATTGTTTGAGTTGGTGTATTAGGAGTTATTGTTGAAACATAGTTTTCCCATGATTCTTTCTTACTTTGTAGGATTGTTCTTCGCAAGACTGCTTGGGTATGTTTGAGAGATATTAGATTTTCTGCTGTTTTGTTTTTTTTTTATAATTACGCAGCGATTTTTGTTTTGTTTTATTGCTTCTTCGCAGTTTTTGTTCCACCAGGGTACTATTTTTTTGCCTGTGTTAATTTTTTTATTTCCTATTGCTATGTTTGCCGCTTTTGTTATGTGTTCAACTAGTTCGTCTATATTAGTATTGATGTCGTCAGTCAGTGCTATGTCTTTGTTTATTAAGGCGAGTTCTGAAAATAGTTCCCAGTTTGCGTTTTCCATTTTCCATTTTGCGTATACAGGATGTGGATCTATTTTATTATTTAGGTAAGATGAAATTTTTATTGGGAAGTGGTCACTGTTGTGTGGGCATTGTAACACGTCCCATGTGAAGTTGTGTGCAATTTGCGGCTCACATAATGAAAGATCTATAGAGGAGAATTTTCCAGATTGTGTACAGAAGTGGGTACTTGTTCCATCATTTAAGAGTATTAGGTTGTCATTGATAATTTTTTCAAATATTTTGCCTCTGCGATCTGTATTTTTGCTGTCCCATATGTAGTTGTGTCCATTAAAATCGTCTGTTATTATATATGGTTTCGGTAACTGGTCTAATAACCTATTTATTTTTTGTTCGTCTAGTGCTATGTTGGGTGGGAAATATACATAGCATATTGTTGCTTTCATTGGTGTCTGTATTTGTATTGCAACCGCTTCTATTGTTGTGTTGAGGTTCACTTCTTTTGCCCAGTTGTTGTTTTTTAGTAGTATTGCCACTCCTCCGCTCGCATTCATTGGGTTATTTCTATTTTTTCTGAATATGTCATAGTTTCTTAGTGTTATATTTTGGGTATTTTTAAAGCGGGTTTCTTGGATACATGTTATTTGCGGGTCGTGTTCTGATACTAATTTTTGTATTTCCGCGCGATGTGCACAGAAGCCGTTGCAATTCCACTCAGTATCATTATTATAAGCTTTCAGCCAAGGATTCTTGTCTAGAGAATATTGACGTGTCTAAGTGAAGTTTCATTTGTTTTTTTATTTTGTTGCTTATTCTTGCGAATCTTGATTTCATTGATCTTTCTGTGAGTTTAAGATATATTTCGTCCATCATTTCTATTAGTGCTATTATATTAGTAGTATAATCTCTGGCTAGTGATAATGGGTTCGGGTTTCCGTATGAGTTTTCTATGAACTCTTTAAACTCTTCGTAGTTCATAGGATATTTTTCTTTATTTTCGTATATTTGTTGTTTTATAGGTTCAAGTCGTTCTTCTATTAATAAAGAGTCTTTTGTATTTAGTTTTGATTTTTTTTCTGTGTGTTTTATTTTTGTTTTTGTTTCGTCATTTTCTGTTGGTGTTGTTGGTATAGTCGGGTGTTCTTTATTTGGAGCTGCTCTTTTTTCTTGGTGCATTACGTCATTATCAGAAGAAAGGTGCGATGCTGTTTGTTTTGATGGTATGCTGTTGAGGGAGACCATTTCCGGTTGTGTATTGTCGCATTGGTTATTATTGTGTCCAGGTTTTTTACATATAAAGCATGTAATATTGTCTTCTGTCATAAAAATTCTATAGTCTGTGTTTTCATATTTTATCAGTATACAAATAAATAAATAAATAAATATATCATCACGCCTTTTACCCATTACGGGTGTGGCACTCTGCTTACGCAGATCTCGGTAGGTGATATATTTTTTCGTATGAAGTGCGGTTACCAGCCGTAAAATCATAGCCCCCAAGGATGTTAGTGGAGGAGGAACCACAGGGGTAAATTTAAATTTGTAACTGTCGGCAGTGGGATTCGAACTGAGGATCTCACGATCCACAGTCCTACACGTTACCACGGAGCTATTTACCCCATCAGTATACTATCTGAGATGATTTGGTTTTCGTCGGAGGAGACGTAAACTTGTCTCCTAAAGCTTAGGACGTGTGCGTATTCAGCTTCTAGCATACCTACTCTAAGGAAGTTTATTGGAGATACTAACTTCAAACCTATTTTTTTCAAGTGTTATTCTATTATTGTGTGTGGTATGGAAGGGCATACGTTAGAAAGGATCAGACGTTTAGCTGGTGTAATTAGTCGTCGAATGTTTATTTCTTTATTTTCTATGGTGATAGTTTTGTGGTTTGTTACGATCCTGTCTACTAGCTCTTTTGATTGAACGTATATACAAACGCGGTTATTTGATATCCTGGAAGCGAAGATGACGTTTTTTGGGCCGATAATATTGCCAATATTTGTGATGTATTCTTTTATTTTGAGGCCATCTATTGAGTTCATCACTATAGCTTGTTCTTTGCTTGGGAAGTTAAAAGTTGCAGGTTTGCTCGTGATATTTGCGAATGATTGTTGTTGGTTTGCTTCTGTGTTAGTCATATTCGTTGATGTTGTAGGTAGCGTGTTTGGATTTGTAAACGCAGCTGTAGTCAGCGGTGTTTGTAGTTTGGATGTTGTTCTACTTGACAATAGATGGCTATTGTCTTACTTAATTTAAGTTTGGGATAGGATTTAAGGTTAAACTATATTTATCTAGGTTTAAGGATGTGTTGGGTATTTTATAAGATGTGGATTACGAGCCCTACCTTGTGTTGGTAATTTTCTTACATACAGCAGGGTTGGTCGCGTTTTGCACATTTGTATTGACACTATTCACAGATCTAAGTAACACGTGTATCTTACTTAGTGGCTGAAGGTCGAATGTAACTGACTTTATTTAAATATATTTTGTAATTTAAAATTAGGTAAGCACAACTTATTTGTAATTTTTGTATAAATACTAACATTGTAAAATTGTAGACCTGAAGCTGACTGTAACCATAGCCGAAACGTCGTCAACGACGAAATAAATTGAAATAAATTTACTTAAAGCCAAGTCATCCAATATAACATAGTGATTTATTTACTATTTTCCTCAATAAAAGAATAAACTTTAAAGAAACTTTAAAAAATTTAAAATCTTATCTAATAACTAATAATATAGATAGTACACCAATTCCCAGAAACGAATGCGGTAAATAAAATTTATCTTGGGAAAAAGTTTATTTAATATTACATGAAATATTTTCAGATAAAAATAACTGTTTATACTTTTCTAGAAAGGTTAGAAAACTTTGTAATTGACACAGATAATGAAAGTAATATGGAAAATATTTAATCAGATTCAAATAATACATGTCACTCAGACGAAGAAAATCCTATCTCTGAAATAAAATTCTTAGATTCATTAATAAACAGCGGAAAGAATCAGATAATATTTAATATTACAGATTTTCCAAATTTAAGAGTTGATATTAGTAAACCATTTGAAGATAAAACAAGATTAGAAATTTATATTCCAAAATCAAAGGTAATAGAAAATATTTTATTATTTATTCGTGATTATTGTAAACCCAAAACTAGATGTTTTTGTAATAATTTATATTTTAACGTTATGAAGTATTACACACATACTTTTTACATAAAAGATTAGAACTTATTAGTTTTAAAAATAAATTAGAAGACCTTAAAGTTTAAGATCAACAAATGGAAATAATAAATTTATATCATGAAGGAAAAACGAATCATCGCGGAATTACTGAAACAATTAAAAGAAAAAAAATATTATTGGCCAAATCTGAAATATGAGAGAAATCCACTTCAATTAAATTTTATAAAATTAAAAGTTACCCCAACTAGTAATAAACCATTAGAAATTGTCCACATGGATGTTATCTCTTTAGAAAAAGAAAAATATATTAACTGTTTTTGACAGCTTTTCAAAATTCGCTGAAATTTATAAACTTGATAATATGACATCAGTTAAATTGCAAATAAATTACTAAAATTTATATCCCAGTACGAAATACCAGAAAAAATTATGTGACGGTAAAGAATTTAATAATGACGTAACAAGCGCGTTTGTCCATATTGTTAATTCAGCATTTTGTAGTTCAATAACCGCGCTTGTACGAATATTGCAAATATTAATTGTAATTAATGCACAAGCAGGTTTTTATTGCGTGTGCAAAGAAATGTATTTAAAAATACATTAGAATTGAATTTTAACGGAGCAAACTAAGCATCTACGTTGTTAACAAATAATTGAACTAAATGATGCGAAGAATAAATACTTACCACGAGAAGTTGAATAGCAAACATTAGCAATTTGTTGTTTACAATTACGATATTATGGAAAGACAACATGCTTAATGGAAGAGTGAGAGCATTAGTCCGTAAACTTTTCCAAATTTTTTTTCTGCATAAATCATGTTTGTTCTTGTTTACTATATATTCATTAACAAAAAAACAATTTTTAAACAATAAGTGAATAATAGAAATATAAATGCAAATTAAAACGAAAAAAAATATACAAAAATAATAATTTGGATACTGCAAGTGAAATTCCACAAAACCGTAAATTTACTGTAACGAACGCGGCAGCGACAAGTTGAAGCTTGCCGGCCTACGCCGCCACGCCGCGCCGCCGAGTGAATGACGCAACGCTTGCGAGTTCGGACAAGTCGTTTGCTCCACAATAGTGATTATTCCCGAAGCTTCCAGAAACAATGAACGTGCAATATAAAAGAGGAATCGCCGGCAGCCGTGAGTCAGTCTTTTAGAGGACTCGGACTCAGTTAGTCGAGTTTGTCAGTCAGTCGTTTAAATGACTCGAACACAGTTAATCGAGTTGAGTCGGCCAGTCAGTTAGTTGACTCAGACTCAGTAAGTCAGATGACTTAGTCGACTCCGAAGCTACTATGAAGAGCTTGTGAACATAAATACATCGCGCGGTCTGAATATAAATATATCGTCTTAAATAAATATCGCTCGGCTAGTTAATATAAATAATAGTGTTTATTTATAGTAGTTATAAGTGTTAGTGTATAAGTTTTTGTATTTGTTATTTTAGTGTTATTTACCTAGTGTTAATTAACTATTTACTATTTATTATAATTATTTATTACTTGTTATTAATAATATTCTTATTGTTGTTTTAAAACCCACGAACGTTACGTTACCTATTCATGCAATTTTAGGGCAAGCTCAATATATTTAGACTAAATTGACCATGATCAAATGCACTATACAGGTATTTAAATGCGAGAAACAAGAAAAATACAAAATACTTTAAATTGAACGCAACGGCATTAGATTTATTTACAGTAAAACTGTTCTTTCAAGCTATTTACGGTGAGATAAGGGGGATATGTTGCAAGGACTATGTAGTTTGACGGGCAAAAGTAATGCAGTTTGATGTACTATTTATACGGTACTTTTTGTCAAAAATATAATTTTTCTTAGATGCCGCACGGCTTGAAGAGTGAAATAGTGATTTTACAACCCTTCATTGCTCAATACAAAGCATGATCCTCTGAACCAACGTGTTTAGTAAATTTGCACTTCTGTTTGCACATAGGTGTACAAAATTGTATATATTACATGTTAGTATTTTTCTAACTGCATTTGTTACCTGACATTATTGTATTCTTGTTTTTTACATAATAAATAAATTTTTCTTTTCCATAGTGTTTGTACATTTAAATTTATTATGTTAATAATAAAACACTAGACGAACTATTTCTTTCCATTTTATTTCATACATTGACTTGTTGCTTGTTTACAAATCAATTGTTTTGTTTTTTGTTAAACCGGTTACACACACAACCTTCATAAATCTTAAAATGGATTTTTTTTTCTGATGCTAATATGGTTTCATAATATGTCCCTTTCCGCAAAAAATTTCTAAATTATTTTTATTCGCCAAGCTATATGTAGCTTGTACAGGTTTTCATAATTTCCTTCCCACATTTATTATTTCCGTTATAATAACCAACGTACGAAGTAACAACATAGAATTTAAGATTGTGTCCTGGATTAACTCCTTGTATACCTCTCATTAAGAAATGATTCTGAGCACGATTTCCATGTAGTTCAAATCTTATTATAACACTTGCGTCTTCTAGTTGCAGTTTCTAGTTAAATTGAAAATATTTTACTTGTCTTTAAATTAGTTGCTTTTGCGAGAAATGTTTGAAATATTTGATGATATAAATCATGTTTTATAAAAAAAAATTGCTAGTCCTTTTTCTTGTCTTGAACAGAGCATTTTGAATGGAATTGTGAACATTAAATTCCATATGTATAAAAAATTTTGATTTACTAGTTATAAATCTAAAGGTACCTAAATAGATACGATCATGAAAAGAAATAAACATTTGCAATAAAATATGGTTTACTGCAAAATCACGAATAATCCAAAAGAGTATATTATAGTAAAATTTCCGTGCCTGAGTTTTTTATAATATATTAAAGCAATATATTAAAATAAATGAAATCAATAAATCTTATAAAAATATTTATTAAAAATAGGAGAACTGCATATGTTTAATTCATATGTTAATTTTTATATGGTTGTTGTAGTGTTATTCTTCGAGTACTTACTAGACTCTGACTAACCCTCGACACAGTATAAATCATTCTGTACAATAGTTGCTGTAATCAGATCTAAATTTACCCCGATCTTGAACTGACTTAAAAGATTCTTGATCTCGAATAAGTTAAACAACATATGTAACAGTGCGAACATTTATAAGGATGGAGTAGCGTTACCTTGAACTTCAACAGAATGGTTGTGAACTGGCTGTACGGAAAATCAGGCACTTTTACATATTACTTTTGTAATAATAATTTATTAGTTGCTTTATTTGATATTGTCAAAATTTATTTGAAAAAGTTCTATCACTGGCTAAATTTAATGTAATTATATATATATATATATATATATATATATATATATATATATATATATATTTATAAAACATTAAAGTCGATTTTACGGATTAAATTCTCTACAATTTTTATTTGTACTATTTTCATCTAAATCTATTTAGGAACTTTTGCGCACGGAAAAACTGATTTCCCATGCTAAACGCCTATGGCCCGCTTTGATTTACAGCCTGTATATATATATATATATATATATATATATATTTATATATATATATATATACAGGCTGTAAATCAAAGCGGGCCATAGGCGTTTAGCATGGGAAATCAGTTTTTCCGTGCGCAAAAGTTCCTAAATAGATTTAGATGAAAATAGTACAAATAAAAATTGTAGAGAATTTAATATATATATATATATATATATATATATATATATATATATATATACAGGCTGTAAATCAAAGCGGGCCATAGGCGTTTAGCATGGGAAATCAGTTTTTCCGTGCGCAAAAGTTCCTAAATAGATTTAGATGAAAATAGTACAAATAAAAATTGTAGAGAATTTAATCCGTAAAATCGACTTTAATGTTTTATAAATATGGCTCATTTGTAGTGATATCCATGGAATTGAAACAAAATTACAAAAAATCACAATCATGATGTTTGAACTGGCAGAAAAGTTAGTTTGTTAAACTTTGTAGGTAACTATTGTTTTCTAATAATTCCAAATTAATATTTGTCTTGCATAAAAAAAAATTTATAAGAATGAATCATTTTAATCATGAAGAAAGCTGTAAGTAATAAAATGGTTTTATTCAGGAGCGAGTCTTAGGAAAATTCGCGCTATAGCTAAGTTATGTAAATACATTTTTTACCTATAAATTTTAAGGTTATTTTAATGAGTGATTTCCCACTAATAAATTAAAATACTGTACAACATGTTTAATTTTACATAATAATTCCCTTATTTGGGTAAATAATGGTGCTACACTAAACACTGTTTATATATTTATCACTTACTCTCTTTTTTTTCAAATTAAATAAATAAATTTGTTAAAATAAATAAATTTGTTAAAATAAATAAATATATATTAGTAATTATTAAAGAACTAATGTTGTATTAAACTTCACCACCTTTTATAATATCCGTTATAGTGATATTTAATTTTCTTGTGGTGCGCTTAACGTCACCAATCAATTTCGTATGAATCAAATCAGCAATTAGCGACGGTAATAAAATTCTCGTAGCCGCCTCGCGGCAGAAATTTGTCCTGCTGAAAGTATACTTTTTGTGTACTGTAACATTGAAATTATATGAAAGGTGTTATATTTTTCATTTTTTGGATTGTAGGTACGTTAGTTATTACTCGTTCTACTATTTAGAATTTTAATTAATCTTTAATCAAGATTAAAAACGGTGTTTCTGTTAATCGTTTTTTATAGAACTATTAGAAGTGTTTAATGTTTTACCTAATAGTGCTTAAAGTCAGTGTATAATGTTCCTCTGTTCCTCTATCGCTTTAAAAAGGCATATATGAAATATTTAGATGTAGATGTGAACATAAGTTTTCGCTGTATTATAAAGAAAATAACGATTGATGAATAAGTTTGGGGAAACGAAATTAGTGGGCAAAGAAAATCTGTTTCGTAATATATGCGATTTTGCTCACTGCACTTTACGAACGAAAATTATGTTTAATGAACTTTTTTGCAAACATAGGCCAAAAATGTTAAATTTCGCTAACTGATTTTCTAAAAATCTACATAAAATCGGAAGCGCACCGTTGAAAATTGTTTCTCATTCAATAAAACATTATCATTCAATTATCTGAAGAACAAATTTATTTGAACATAGTTAAATGTTCTGGGAACAATATGACTCATCCAATTTACCTAAATAACAAACTGATGCAATAAAAGTAACCAACAAGAATAACACTTCATCTTTCTATCTCCAAACACACCGTAATTTTAAATAATTCTCTTTTATATTTCTATTATATGTTATTGTCTACAAAGCACAATATACCTCAGAATGCCCATTTTTGGACGTGATAATAAGTCGTAGATAGGTTTAAATAGTTTCTAATTATTATTATTATTAAGATTATTAATATTATATATAAATAAACAATAAAGTAAATTATATAGTGTAATGAGGTATTACAAAAAAATAAAACATGACATTTTTTTAATATTTGAAGAACTAAAGTCTAACGTATTATTAAATATAATTTTCAGTTAAAAATTCTATTTATATTAACTACAGAAGCAAATTAAATTTCAGTTTATTTAAATCGTAGCCAAATCATAAGTACGTAATTAAAGGAATGCATTATTACCACTCCACTATATTTCCACGTTGCAATATACTTTTATTATACATATTCATTTGTATATATGTGGATAGTCTAGTGGAGTGTTAATTTTTTCATGGTTACCAAAACCCACACTTTTTCATAAAAAATCTCAGTGAAAGTAAGTTCGCTCATTCCGTCTTTTTTGTCTAACTTTCCTGGACCTACTATATTAAATACATTGAAAAGGTATGTACTATTTGATAAAATAATTTACACCGAGAGTTTTTGATCTGTATACATAGGGAGAGTGGTGTATCTAAGGGGGGAGGGAGGGGATTACGCTCCCCTACCTTCCCGAAATAGTCGGAAAGTATTAAGTAATTTAAAATATAATTTAGGAAGTTATTTATTTTTAGTAAATTAGATTGTCACCTTCCTTTTCAAATAACAAAAGAAACGTTAATTCAACATTAACCGACATTTTTTAACCCACTATAAATAACTGGTCGACAACATTTCTAGATGAGAACATGATTATGGAGCATGGTCATCAAGTTTGCGACTGACATCATACCATTGTCAATACAACGCAATTAAACTAGTATGTTCACAGTGTAAAAGGTATTATGTAGAGCCAAGACTATATTATATATTATTCACCCGTACTCATACCTAAGACATTTGTTATTCCAAATATTAATTCTCTTCGGTATCTCTTTTTAGGAAATTCAATAACTTCCCAACTAAACGAACTTCCAAACAACCAGCTACCTTCTTCATGAAAATCAATCATTGACGAGTCCCAGTGGCAATGCGGTGTACAAGGGCATATCGGTTCATCTGTATGTTCGTCTTCTAAATTTTCCAGAATATCTAAATTTCAGAAGAAAATCTGTTACTATATTATTTATTTAGAATTGCTGAAATTGTATATTGAATTAAAGTAAAATGAGGATGTATATCGTCACATTAATTAACAATTATACGTGTATGACTCTGGCAGATTTAATAACAATAGAATCTACATGAATATTTGTACCTGCGTATATTGCATAGAGCAAGAAAATTGGGCAGAAGAAGAAAACTAACAGAGCCATAGGCTTGTATTACGCTGAGTGTTGAGGACAGTCAACTCATACATTTTGCACATATGAACGAAGCACACGATGCGTGGCAGGCTTTGTCCAAGAAGTATAAAAGGCCGGCGTTTAGCAGCAGATTATGTTTGAGGTGAAAACTGTATGGAACGCAATATCGCGGCGGACCAAGGAACAGTTACATCGATGCTAAAATGGAAGTGGTCGGTTTGCTGCGAGGATCAGGCAAGGCTCTCGAGGACGAAGAGGTCGTAGCAGTTTTGCTAGTAAGTCTCCCAGAATCGTACTCGGAACTTGTCACGGCACTTGAGGGACGTGACGAAGCAGATTTGACGGTGGAATATGTGACTGGAAAAATACTTGACGAGTATCAAAGGCGCACCGAAGCTAGTGAATCGGGATATAGCGATATACAGGTGACGCTGCAGTTTACGGCAACAAGCGCGAACAAGGTTAGTCGTAATTTTAGAAATGAAGTTACAAAAATTGATAAAGTTTTTTTTTTTCATTAATTCGTGATACAACTACTACAGTTTATCTCGCTGATGGTTCATCGTTATCAGCAGAATGACTAGGAGAAGGCCTAATATATTGCAATTTGTCAGAAGGATGTAGACAAATATTTTTGAAAAATGTGCTGTATTTTACAGTTGAACGAGGGCCTGCTTTCAGTCAAGCGTATAAAAGAACAACGTCACCGGATGATTTTTGAGAAGGTTACATGAGGTATTTTTAATGATCAAGCGATCATCGCAGAAGCAAGGAGCGACGGAAATTTATTCTGACTAGAAACCATAGAGCCAACACTGACAGCTCAATTTGCGAATGAAGTGTCATGTTTACATTATTGGCATCGTCGATTGGGTCACAGAGATCCAGGAGCAATAAATTGATTGATCAAGAAAAACTTGACCACAAGAATACAAGTATCTAAATTCTAAGGGGAGGCAGTATGTGAAAATTGTTAAAAGGAAAATGAACTCAGTCTAATTTCTCAGATAACATTCGACGCCAAGCGGGAACAGATATTTCCTGACACTTACCGACAAATACTCACGCTTTACCGTGGTTCGACTAGTTAAGTCCAAAGACAAGCTGCCCGGCATTTTTCGGGAGTATATTGCACAGATGTCAACGAGATTTGGTAGAAAGCCCGCCGCTAATGGCACAGACAATGGTAAAGAGTATATACTTCCACCGGGAAAAAAATCTATTTCTTGGAAGTGGATGTTTAAGGCGAAGTTGATAGTCAAATTTATACGTACAAGGCTTGTTTGGTGTACAGAGGTTTTTCGCAGCGATTTGGGCAGGATTATGATGAAACGTTCGCGCCAGTCGTCAAACATGAGGCTGAATTTCTTAGGAACATAATCAAGAATTACTCACATGCATATGATAGGTATAGGCATACATACATACATAACGTCACGCTATGTCCCACTTAGTGGGGTAGCACGAACCCAGAAACAGTCAACCAACAATCAATCTCCTCCAAACATTCCTATCCTGACACACCACTTTCGCTTCGTCCACATTCATAGTGCGATTCATACATGCTCGTTTATTTTTCACACTCGGAATCATTCGTTCACGCAACAAACCATCATTCACACCCAACCAGTTATTCCTCGGACGCCCACGCAATCGTTCACCTTCAATCTTACCCACATATATTAGTTTCATCATGTCCAAACCACCTCAACTGACTCACTACCACTTTCTTAACAATATTAGTTTCACCAACCTTTCATTCGACATTCGCTCAACATGTCCAAACCACCTCAACTGACTCACTCACACTTTCTTAACAATATTCTTCTCAATCTCACACTCATCATACACCAATGTATTTCGTATACGATCACGTCTCGTATACCCACATACTCCTCTCAAATATCTCATTTCTACAGCAGTTATACGTTGTTCATGCTTCTTCATCCACACCCAACATTCAGAACCATACATCAATGTAGGCACTAACACATCATTATAAACAGTCAATCGAGCATCTCTAGATACATTCACGTTTCGAGCAAATGTACCCAGAGCACCCAATACCTTGCACCCCGCACACACCCGCCTTTCAATCTCCCGGTCAATACGTCCATCCCTCGAGAACATACTACCCAAATATACAAATTCATTCACTTGTTCCAGTCTCACACCATTCACTGAAATATTACAATCAGTCACCAAATCATTCTTCTCAAACACCAACACTTTACATTTATCGACATTCAATAGCAGATTTAAACCTTTCGCTACTTCATTTATGCTCACAATCATTCTTCTCAATTGCTCCTCAGTTTCACCCAACACAACAACATCATCCGCATAAGCTAACGCAGGAACTGTACGTCCACCAATACGTACACCATCACCATCATCAATCACTCGAACTGCCTTTGCCTTTGAATAAAGGACAAATAACAGCACGTTTCCAATCATCAGGAGCCACGCACCTCAACATCAACCTCCTTGCATATCACTAAACTTAGAAATTGTTAAGGCTTGCACCTTATGAATTAGAATTTTTCCATTCAACTTCCCTTTCACACTGAACAAACTTATCGCTTGAAAATTTGTACATTTACTTGAACTACTTTTGCCTTTAAATAAAGGATAAATGACAGGAGCCACGCACCGTTTCAAACAAAATCTGAACAAATAAACCAACCAATCAAATAATCTTTCACCACCATATATTTCAGCATTTCATTTGTTATACTATCCAAACCGGGAGCCTTACCAATCTTTAGACGCATCAATACAAAGCTGACATCACCTTCATCTATGTCCCATTCAACGTTTCTAGCATTTCTTGCATTTCCTCCTCTATTATTCACTCTATTTACACCACCATACAATTCCTTAAAATACTCACACCATCTATTCCTAACATCTGACTCATTCCACAACAACTCACCATTCGCACTCTTAATTGCTTTCACTGATCTTATACTCCCACCTCTCAATCTTTTTAGGTATAGGCAGAAACTAGAAATACAGGTAAATTTATGATACTATTAAAAATAAATATTTGTAAGATGTAAAAGCTTTCAGAACAAATAGTTCATAAAAAGACTTTTGAATAAACTTCTATGAAATATATAAGCAGAAGAATACCGTGAACTAGAATGAAGGCTACGAGTTAAACAAGACATGGCTTTCCCTATTTTATAATTCTTAATTTGTATTTACTTAGATAACGTATCTATTTACTTGTTTGATTTTCATTTGTTTATAACCTGACAAATATTTTCGTGTTGTAAATCGAAACGTTGTATTTATTAAATATACTCATGGACAAAATTATTGAATATGTAATTAAGATGAATCAAGGAAAAAGTAAATATGATTTTAGTGCAAAAAATAAAGTTTGCAGTTTCTGAGTATTAATAACATCAGACACTACAAATTTTATGTCGTGAACTAAAACCATCTTTACTTTTTCCTTGATTCGTCATAATTAAATATTCGATAATTTTGTTCATGAGTATATTTTACAGAACATTATCCAAAAGCCTTTTTATTAATAAACATTAGCTATGTCTATACTCTTCTAATCCTAAAGAGAGTTTTTTGTAATATATGATTTTAATTTTAATTAAGCTGAAGTTTTCCTCTCATTTCAAACTATTGTCTATGGATTTACCTGCATATTGTCCCAGGCATCGCATACCCTGCGGGTTGCATATATCTTCGTTCTCTAAAAATGATTGTGCGCAATACTGTATATTTGTAGTACTTGAATTTGTAAAAATATTTATTACCCAATCTGCGATAAAAGTATGGCAAACATTTACATAAATGTAGGCTTAAGCGAATACGACATTCCATTCGACATAAATTGAAACTGTAAATGGGGCTATGTTTCAAATTTGATTCTTCCACTAGACGACAGTTTCTTTGTGTTGGATATAATTCAATAGCATCTTGTGTTGTCCACATACTTTCCATTTTAATATAATACCGCAATATGCCTCTTGCTTCCACTGATTTTTTGCGTGTGGCTGAATCAATAATATCGTTATAGGAGTGTAGAAAGACCTAAAAAAGCAATAATTATTAAGTTTTCTGCTAGAAAAGTACTTATTTATTAATAAATTTAGAAAGGATGAACAGAACAGTGGGAAAATATTTAACAAAGGTTGTCTCTAACCATCAGAGAGACTGGGAATAATACATTCACCTGTTCTTGTTGGCTTATCGTTCATCAGTACACGAAACTACCGGACAGTCGCCTGCTAGTGTCGTCTTTGGACGAAAATTGAGGTTACCATGTGATCTGAAATTCGGTTGCAAACCTGGTGAAGAAATAGCTGGGGACGATTACGTTAGCAATCTACGCCAAAAGATAAACGACATTCACCAACAAGTTCGTTCAAACATCCAAGACGTAAGTAACCGGAAGAAAGAAAACTACGACATCAAGGCGGTAGAAGGTGGCTACCAAGCTGGAGACTTAGTGTGGCTTTTCAGTCCACAACGTCGCCAAGGCTACTCACCAAAACTTTAAAAGTCCTTGGACGGTACGATGTTATAAAAAGGATTAACGATCTTATATGTATATCGTGTAAGGAGCAATCCCAATGGGAAACCAAAAGTAGGACACTATAATCGTTTGGCTCAATTCGCCAGAAGAAACCCAGAAGAGGCCGACCGCGTATGCAATTCGAAGAACAGGGAACCATCATTTGAGGAGTTTATGCAGCAATAAGCAACGGGAAAGAAAACTTGTCTCAACGTCACGAACGAGGTTCAAGAAGACATATTCAGGATTCCAAAGGAATATTCGTTGGCCCACTGCGTAGCTGATGACCTAAGGATGTACAAAGGAATTGCGGTTGTCTTCCGGGAGAAGTTTGGAAGAGTAGAAGAGCTTCGGAAAGAACAACCAGCTGTGGGAAAAGTTTTACAGTTACACTACCAAGGGTGTATCATTATATTCTTTCTAGGTGACAAAAGAGGCTTCCTATCATAAGCCTTGTTATAAAGCTATGTGGAACTGTCTTAACTGCATTCAGGATGAGTTGCTTTGGCAGGATGTGAAGAAGCTAGCAATGCCAAAGATAGGCTGTGGTCTTGACGGATTCAACTGGAGGGTCGTACGAAGCGTAATTGAGGTGATCTTCCGGTATACAGGCATCCACATTCTAATATGCAGTTACAACCCTCGAAAACTGGAGAAAACAAGAAAGACGGTAGATTGCATATCGTTTTGACTTCTACATGTGATAAGGGGGCAAACTGAAAATATCTCCACAATCCTGAAAAAGCAGCAGGAAATTTTCGGGACGAAACAAACCTAAAGAGGGGGCATAGTACGGACGCGGCAACGACAAGTTGAAGCTTGTCGGCTTACGGCGCCGAGTAAATGACGCAAAGCCAGATGTTCGAACTAGTCCGCTCGCTCCACAATAGAGAATATTCCAGACACTTCTAGAAACACGGAACGTGATATATAAACGAGCGAATCATCATAAATATATCGCTTGGTCTGAATATAAATAAATCGTCATAAATAAATATCGCTCGGCTAGTGTTAATTAACTTTTACTCTTTAATTATTCATTATTGTTATTAATAATATTTCTTTTTGTTTAAATAGAAACTTTTAAACCCACGAACTTTACAATACAAGAGTAAAGACTTACTCGTTGAATGAGATCCGCTAAAAATATACATTGAATACTGAACAGTATTTTACGAACGATTAACGAGTTGAAGTAAATTAGAATTTTTCAACGCTAAGTGAAAAGTTACAAAAACAATAGTCGTGCCAGGAAATATTACATTTCAATATAAATACAAACATTACAGAAAATAAAATAAAATTAATATGTACAAACAAAGAGTTCCACAATGCCAGGTATGAAATACAGATTTAAAAAAAGAATATAAATATGTTGTAATATTAAAAAAGAACAGAATAATTTGAAGAGAAATTTTTTGCACTCCTATGTGCAAAGAGAAGTGCTAGATTGTGAGTCTATTAAAGACACCGGTTCAATAGGATTATGCTTTTTGTTGAGCAATAAAAGGTTGTAAAATTACTATTTAATTTTTCAAGCTGTGCTGTGCGACATCTAACTAAAAGTGTTGTATTTATTAAAATTAAATATAAATTAGAAGGAACTGATATCTAAACATTTATTTCTCAGCATAGAAAAATAACAACAACAATGTCGTAGTGCCTAAAAATTGAATAACATTAACAGTTTTAAAATAAATAACATACAAATCGTAACACCACACTACTCACCCGCCCCCCCCCCCCCCCCAAAAGGGAAACGAAACAATGAGCATATATAAAAATAAACATAGGAAGAGCAGTAAGGTTTTGTTACCAAAGAAAAAAAATTATTTTTTTTTAAATTGATTATTATTGTCACAAATATAAGCAGGTTTTAATCTATCGATGCTTATAGTTTCTATCTTATTGTGAATTAATAATTTGAAAAGGTTGTTTAAGTATGGCGCCAATTGAATCATTTCGAATGAAAACATATGAGGTCCGGAATAAATTTTTAGGTATATAAAACTGTAATGAAGAAGAGTTACGTGTAGCAATAGGTTTATGTTTATCAATTGTTGTTTTAAGTTTTTTGTCGTATTGTATAGTATCGAAATTATAATGTTGGTACCGTAAACCAATTCAGTAGGACTTTATGAACTGTCACTTTTCATTTAAGATCTTAGTGCAAGTAATACGAATGGAAGAAAATCCATCCAGTGAGAAGGATTTAGGAAAGTTTTTAGAGAGTCTTTTAGATGTGGATGTAATTTTCAACAATGCCGGAGGTGGATGATAGGATGTGGTGTTTATATGGTGAGTTCCAAGTAAAGGAAAACCTTCTGAAGTTGATAATTTTACTATATCTATTTGTATTGAAGTGAAGCGAGAAGAAGTAATTTTGAATTTCGCGGGATTTGATTTAGTTTGCTTAGTCACTTTTGCTCTTTAACAACTTAAACAGAATCTTGTTCAAGTTGTAATGTCTCTATTCATGCTTTTCCAAATGATTCAGGAATATATGGTCTGTAACTACCAATTGAAGTGTCACATTGAAAATTGAGATTACGTACTGAGAGAGGATATTCTTTAAATATCAATTTGGTGTCAGGATTTTCTTTTAGACTTATTAATTCTTTATCATTTAGTTGTGCCTGTGCAATTTTATTATAATCGTTATTATTATAAATTGAATCAATTGCTATTCTAGATAACGCATCGGCGATAGGGTTGTTTTGTCCGGAAATATGACGAATGTCATGAGTAAATTGGAAGATAAAATCTAATTGACGTATTTCTCTGGTGAATACGTATTATTAATTGCCAATTTTGAAGTGAATGTTAAAGATTTATGGTCAGTTAGAATAAAAAAATATCGGCCTTCAAGGTAGTGACGAAATTTTTTAACCGCCAAAAATATGGCTAAAAGTTCTTTGCTAAATGTACTATAGCGTTTTCGTGTTAGAGATAAAGTTGCTGAATAAAACGTGATTGGTACCGAGCTGTTGTTAACAAATTGTTGAAGAACTGCACGTACTCCAACATCGGAAGCATCTACCATTACATTAATTGGAGAATTATGATGAGGAAAAGTTAAGTATGTCAGATTAGTGAGAAGTGTTTTAATAATGTTGAAGGCGTTTTTTGCTTCGCTAGTCCATATTACCTCTTTAGAACTATGTTTAAGATTATTTAGTAATTTATTGATTGGATTTAATATTGTTGCACAATTTTTGATAAATCGATGTTAAAAATTAACTAGGCCTAAAAATTCTCTTAGCTGTTTTTGTGAATTTGGAAGAGGAAATTTTTTTATTGTATCAATTTTTGCTTGTAAAGGTTTGATACCAAATGAAGAAATATGATGACCGAGAAATTCAATTTCCTTTAAACCAAATTGACACTTATCCTTGCTTATGAGAATTGACAGGTATTTTTTGTGTGAATATTTTCTCAAGTATTGAGTCATCCAGTATCTTGTTTCCAATTATATGCTGTAAATATCTCAATAGTTGGGAGGGTTTTCTGTCATCTAATGATGAAATACTCAATAATTCTTGTATTCTTTCCTTTTTAAACTGACTAGTCCTTTGGAGCTCTTTTTAATGTGGAATAAGGAAAGTCTTGAGGTGGACTTACTATAATGTCCCTGATTTCGCTGGAAAATGCGGTGTCAAAATTTCAATTATTTTACTAAATTTAGAAAACTATTTGTGCAAACCATAGTTCTAGATCAGCGGACCAATATTCAGGTAATTTGAAGGGACCAGACAGCAACGTAACGTCAGGAGAATTGAGAGCGGTAGAAACTGCTTGATTATCTGCTTGAACCATCAGAATAAAGAAAGTAGATTCAAGTGTACGCGTTCACCAATGTATTATTTATTAAAACTAAGTATGAATTAGAAGGAACTGGTATCAAAACATTTATTTCTCAGCTTAGAAAAATAACAGCAACAATATCATGAACAATAAATATGTTGCGTAGTGCTTAAAAAATTGAATAACAATAACAGTTTGAAAATATATAATAACATACAAATCGTAACACAACAAAAGTATTGCAAGTAGGCGAAGACAGACAACGCGCGACGATGACTTATATTTCGAGCAAGTTCTGGTATTGTTCCATTACCGAAGCTACTAGAGCTTTCTAGAACGCCAGTGTAACAGCTATATAAAAGCACTAGCATACTCAGTGGGGCATTCTACTCCGACATGCTGTTTAGGAAGTATTGAGTAAAGTGGAAATAAATAAAACGTTAGCGTAGTGAATATAAATAGATTAAATAAATATTTATTGTGTAATATTCTTAGTTTATTATTGATTTGTTGTTATTTAGTGTTTAATAATAAGTGTTTAAAAATAAATAAGTAGTTTAAATAAATATGTGTTAGTGAATAAACTCTTTATGACTTTCAATATTTGTTTTATTTGTTGATTAATAAACTTCACCAAACCCGTCAGTTATAAACTGTGACGTACTCTCGTAGATCGCAAGGTGTTTGGCGTTAGTTGCTCGGGCGCCAAATGATCCGGATAGCGGGATCGGGATTGTCCAGGGTTTTTAAATGACAAGAAGAGGTTGGAGTGTGATGGTGTAGTTTATTGGAATATCTGTTTTGTTGTACACAGTGGCGAATCACAATAATGATGCGTAGGTTCCTAATTTCCCTGCAGTCGCAGCGAATACGGAGTTTCGGTGGAACGGTTACAATGTCTAGGTTTTCGGCCTGTGACGGTCGGGGATGTAGGTCAATAATCGGGGACGACTACCCCTGCCTCCTTAACGTCGAAACAGGCGTCCAGAAACGTTATCTGAGGTCCGCGAAGTGACCCTGGTGCGTTTACCGCGAAAAGTCATCTTCAAACAGAGAGTCGAGTGGCGTCGCGACATCAGTCGGCGCAAACACCCGGTAATGGCCGTCGGAGTCGATTCCCGAGTTGTGAAAACTATAACATCCGTTAACTCAAAAACGTCGCTCGGCGTTTCAACGGCGACTGTCGTCGGTGACTCCTGATAGTCGTTAGTATCAATCCTCGGGGCTAACTCAACTTCGACGCACGGCATCGCGGCGGTTGGGTTGGAGTATATTACGCGGGGAACAACCCTGATGGTGTCCGCGGGCACAGTGTCCACGGAGGGCGCGTTGATACTGCGTAACGCGGTTAAATACGGAGATGACGTCACACCAGGTAATCATGGAATACATTAAATTTAGAGTACACATCATGCTCATTAAAAATGGCTGACCATCTTTCTCCATTACGAAGATGGGAGAAGTACTTGTTATTATTTTCAGTGAAAGACCTTCTAAAAATTGACGTATTATGGTGACATTTTTCATGAAGAACCGTTAGGATCTGGCTGAAGTAGTCAGAGAGAGAGAGCGAGAGAGAGAAAGAGAGAGTCTCACCTACTAAACTTTTAGGATTCAAGTTAGAGAATATGTAATCTAATTGTGGTTTAGACGAGTCATATATTCTAGTAGAGGCTGTGATACAAGAATTCTTGTCATAGGAAGCAAAGATCTTATGTAACATATCTGAGTTTGGTTTGATGGTGTAGAGTTAAAATTAAAGTTCCCGCATTAATAACAAGGTTGTTGTAACAAATATCATACAATAACTCCGATAGTTTTTCAAAAAATACTTGTACGTTGCCTGAGTGGTCTCTGTATAAACATACAATTATGAATTTTAAGTTTATAAGATCACACTGGATACAGCAGTATTCAAAAATCGTACAACCAATGTTCAGTTAAACACATAATGCTTAATTTCTGCTCTTGGAGGAAAACTTCAAGATCTGTACTATTGTTGCGTAAACACTGGATGTTTAGGTTCATAATCTTAAAGGAGCCATTTATTTCTGATGGAGTTGAATTGTTTACGTTGATGCATTGTTTGATACGCGATCTCGTAAAAAAGAATCAGTACGTGGACTTCTGGTAAGGAAGAATTTATTGATAAAATACCAGTAGGCCAGTTGTTCGCGTTCATTACATCTACAGAATCATAAGGAAAACTTATTTTAAATGAGGAGTAAGTATTATATTTGGTTTCTAAGCTGCAGCATTCAACGTTATTTAAATTTTATGATTTTAAGTGAGCAATAATTTGTTCTGGTTTAACATTAGGAGCGAAACAGGAAACGAACGCTTGCTCAGTTTTTTTATCACTTGTAAATTAGAATTATATAAATCACCCGATCCAGTTGCATAGATTACTTTACTTTTATTTGTATTGCTTCTTTTCCTTTCCACAACTTCGAATGGTTCTTCAGTTCTGTCATTAGAAGTTTTTTGAGAGCTAGATTCTGAATTTAGCAGAGGTTTCTGTAATGAAGATGTATTTCTTAATCTGCTTAAATAAGAGTTATCTATTACATTTGACAACTCTTTCTTGTTTACATCACCAGAGTCGACATGTGTGATTGGTTTATTAATAATTTTGTTCAAGTCGTTTACCGGCCAGCTAGAGACCACTTGTTCATCTGCGGCCTTATTAGTAATTACTTCGTTGTTAGGTGTTATCACTAACAAATTATTATTAATATTACTTAAACTTTGTTGTAAGTCTTTAATTTTGCTTTTCAAGTTATTTATTAATAATTCTTGATTTTTTTCTAAATATTTTTGAACAAATCTAGCTCACTGACTTGGATATTGTTAATTAAATACCTTGATAATTCATTTGACCACTCACTTAATTCAAGACATTGCATACAAAACCATTTTAAGCTTGAGATACTTAATAAGGAGTTCTATTCCTTCTTTTTCATGGATACACAAGCAATATAAAATGATTTTTTATAATTTTCATCTCACTTTACGTGTAAGTCTTGATTAAATTTTAAAATTTCTTGACAGTCACCACATATAATATTTTCATCCAACGCCTTGTTTGCATACAATAAATTTCCGTCCTGAAAATGAACTATCCAATCTGTGGAGAATGTCAACGTGTTCCGCAGGTGATAACTTGATCCGTTTTTTTATAATGAGTCAAATCTACAAACCTTCCTTATATGACCCATTTTATTGTATGAGTAACAGATAGTGTCACAAAAAGAGCATTTCACACGAGAGTGTTGTTCGCCGCATCCATTGCAAGTTTGTTGATTAGTTGAAAAGCGATTTTCAGAGGCCAATCAGTGTAACCTGTGTTGTTTGTCCCAATCCTTGTTCGAAAATCTACAGAAATAATCTTTAGTTTGCTTTTTTTACCTTAGGTCCTGTAAATCCCAATTTATTCGTCAATTCTGGAGCCCTTGAATACCCTCTTTGGTTCTTAACATCTTTTGCTGTGATACCTGTAGCTTTTAAAGTATGTGCAATTTTATATGCGTCATTGAAGGTTTCCGGATTTTTTGCAATAATTTCATCAGAACGCCCGCATCATTCGAGTCCATATAAAAACTGTTTGATGAGTATCTTATCGACAAATTCCCCATATTTTCATTTTTCGGCTTCCTATTTGAGCAAAAGGGCGAAATTAGTGACAGTTTCTCCGCTGTCTTAATTAATTTGACGAAACTTAATACTTTTTCACGATCGATTTGTTTCTGCAGAGTACTTTTTAATTCAGTAAAAGTAATATTTTCTGACAATAGTTGGCTAACTAAGAACTTCAATGCGGTATTTAGCTCAACACCCATGTGCAAGCGTGCGTAATTGGCATATTGAATTTCTAGTACCTGACTTAGTTGGAGAGGCCAATCGAATCCTTTAAAGTAGTCTTCTCCTGTAGTTCCATCTGAGGAATTACGTTCTCCCATTGAGTAAGGCGGTGGCCTCCTCGATGTCACAGTTCTGGCGGATCCTCGCACAACTGTTCGCACATTCCATTGTGGACCTCAGTGCGCCGGTCAACATATTCGCAATAGATTGCATCAGGTCCGGCGGTACGTCATCTATTTTATTGTATTTTACCTTTGATTATCTGTGGACTGTTGGGTAACGGCACGAGTTTTGATGTGTGGTTCGCTCGATGAAGCGTTGCACGAACTCTCGAATAGACGACGTCGTCGATAGTAAAGGTTTTGTACGTTATTTCTTACTTTTCGCAGCGACACGCGGAGGACTTGTAAAATATGTAACTTAATTTAAATTGTGTGCATGTAATTTCCGATATACAACAGTTCACGAAAGAGATATTTCCAATAACAATAAGTATTAATACAACCCAATACAATACACTTTGTCATCATATTTAATATTGTGAATATATATAATATATAATATAAATGTCTGTTAAAAACAATGCACAAAACTAAAACAATATAAAATCAAAATTCACCAACGTGTGTCACACACGAGGTGCAATAATGAATAATTTTAACCACGAAAAGTATCTCAGTCGATGCCTCTCCGAATTACGGAGCATGGGCAGTTGGCACGTTGGATAGAGATAGCATCTAAAATAGAACATGTTAAAATGTACAGCTTTGCAGTCCATAATATTGTAACGGGCCAGTACGGCTCTCGACAGACAGCGCGCGACGATGACTCATCGTTCTAATCCGTTCTCGAATGAAACCATACGAGAGTTACTAGAAAATTCCAGGCCGCCAGCTCAACCGGTATATAAATGCGCTTTCATACCCAGTGGGGCATTCTACTCTGATACGCTGTTCAGTACATATCGAATCAACTGGAAATAAATGAAACGTTTGTGTAATGAATATGAATAGTGTAAATAAATATTTCTTGTGTAATATTCTTAGTTTAGTATTGATTAACTAGCGGTCCGACCTGCTTCGCAGGTCTGACCCCTAGGCTCCGCGACACTGAAGAATATTACTACTGAAAATAAATTGGGTAATCTTAAAAATTTTCCATTTAATATTAAATAATTGGCGAAGCAAGCTCGTCACTACGTTCCTCGCTTCCATGTAAGTACATCGGCGAAGCTAGCTCGTCACTTCGTTCCTCGCTTCCATATTACTAGTTTGTGATACTTGAGTTTAAATATCTTCCGTGAAAACTTTAATTTCATACCAAATTTTATAAATAACATTTATAAAAAACAATTGACGATCGTCCAATATAACTTTTTGATACTTGATTCTAAATTTCCTACATGAGACTTTTAATTTGATACCAAATACGGTAGGATTTAAATAACATTTATTTAAAAAAAACAATTGACAATCGTCCAAAATAACTTTTCGGCACTTGGGTTCAAATCTGCTTCGCGAGGCCTTTAATTAGATACTAAACATCGTAGGATATAAACAACATTTATGAAAAACAATTAACGATCGTCCAAAATTACTTTTTGACACTTGAGTTTAAATCTCATGAGTGAGACCTTTAATTCATTACCAAACACGGTAGGATTTAAATAAAATTTATAATTAACAACTGACGATCGTCGAAAACAATTTTTTGACACTTGAGCTCAAATCTCCTCCACGAGTTCTTTAATTTGATACCAAACACGGTAGGATTTAAATTGCATTTATAAAAAACAATTGACGATCGTTCAAAATTACTTTTTGACAATTTTAGGATTTTAGATTAAAAAGAAAATTCTGAAATTGGTAATAAATATTTGAAACAATCTTCAAAATCATTTTCAACCTTTTCATATTAGATAAGTAATTGAATTATTTGAATTTTACCGCCTAAAATGCTCAAAAGCAACGAAGTTGACAAACAAGGGCATCTGTTTTTTTTAATTAATTTATTAAGTATATAAAAAAATTCGCATTTAAAAAATTATAATTAAGTAAACATGTGTACTCAATAATTCTAAACACAAATAAATTTACCAAACTTATCTACCTTGTCTACAATTAAAGTAATGTATAATAACAATTTCAAACTAAACTGTCAAAAATGACAAGTTGTTCAAAGTGAACTATCAATTCAATTGAAATCAACAAAAATTTTACAGTAGTAACTACGCGTTTGATTCAACAAAAACTACACACCCATACTAGATTTTTAAATTCCCGCCTTATTTATTTAATATCTCACACATCATGTGTAATAAAAATGTGAATTCATAAAAAGGACGTATTCCAAATAAAAACTCTAAGTGCCAGTGAAGATTTCACTCGAATTCCTCAAACCGTCTGGGCTGTAAAGGAGGGCACAAATGGTTGCTAGATTTGCTAAAATATAGAAAAATACTCTAAAGGATTAGTATATTGGACTAGCGGTCCGACCTGCTTCGCAGGTCTGACCCCTAGGCTCCGCAACAATGATGAAGATAGCAACTAAAGCTATAGGAAAATAAATTGCAAGTTTTCTCAAATACCTTCAATTTTTTAGCAAGCAATTGTCGAAGAAAGTTTGTCGCTTTGTTCCCCGCTTCCTTGTTAGTAAATTAGCAAAGAAAGCTCGTCACTTCGTTCCTCGCTTTCATGTAAGTGTACTCCAAAGTCCTACAAATTTTTACATCCCTTAGATACCAAGCTTTAAAAAAAATTAATAAATAACAAAATTTTTAATAATAAAATGAGTAGTCTTAAATAACTACCATTTAATACCAAACAAATGGCGCAGCCAGGTCATCACTATGTTCCTTGCATCCATGTCAGTAAATTTACGAAGAAAGCTCGTCACTTCGTTCCTCGCTTCCATGTCAGGACATCGGCGAAGCAAGCTCGTCACTTCGTTCCTCACTTCCATTCCAGTAGTTGAAGTTTTCAGAGGAGTTCTCTGGTTTTCATTAAGAGAAGTTCTGTGTTAACCACTGACAAAATTGTATGTTTTTCATTGAGGGAAGTTGTGTTTACCATTGACTCAAGTTGTATATTTTCCAATGAGGAAAGTTGTGTATTTACCACTGACGAAAGTTGTATTTCATTGAGGGAAGTTGTGTGTTAACCACTGACGAAAGATGTATTTTTTCATTGAGGGAAGTTCTGTAGTAACCACTGACGAAAGATGTATGTTTTAATTGAGGAAAGTTTTGTGTTTACCACTGACGAATGTTGTATGTTTTCCATTGAGGGAAGTTATGTGTTTTCTATTGAGGGAAGTTTGTTCATCACTGAAATATTCACATTTTATTCCAACAATTGGCGAAGCAAGATCATCTCTTTGTTACTTACTTCCATGTCTAGTACCTTGGCGAAGCAAGCTCGTCACTTCGTTCCTCGCTTCCATGTCAGTAGATAGAGGAAGCAAGCTCGCCGCTTTGTTCCTCGCTTATATGTCAGTACACGGTTGTGTGTTTCCCACTGTCGAAAGTTGTATGTTTTTCATTAAGGGAAGTTGTGTGTTAACCACTGATAATATTTGTATATTTTTCATTGAGGGAAGTTGTGTGTTTACCACTGACGAAAGTTGTATGTTTTCCAATGAGGGTAGTTGTGTGTTTCCCACTGACAAAAGTTGTATGTTTTCCATTGAGGGAAGTTATGTGTTTCCTATTGAGGGAAGTTGTTTGTTCATCACTGAAATATTTTCATTTGTTTCCAACAATTGGCGATCGTTCAAAACAACTTTTTGATAATTGAGTTCAAACCTCTTCTGCTAGACCTTTAATTTTATTCCAAACACGGTAGGATTTAAATTACATTTATACAGAACAATTGACAATCGTGCAAAACAACTTTTTGACACTTGAGTTCATATCTCCTTTACGAGACCTTTAATTTGATACCAAATACGGTAGAATATAAATAGCATTTAGAAAAAACAGTTAACGATCGTCCAAAATAACATTTTGACACCTGATTTTAAATGTCTGCTGTGAAACTTTTAATTTAGTATCAAACACTGCAGGATTAGAAATAAAAAACAAGTGATTGTTCAAAATAACTTTTTGATAATTCTACGAATTTAGATTCTTAAAAAAAATTGATATTGATTATAAATATTAAAAACGATCTTTTTATATTAGATAAGTAATTAACTTAATTAAATTTTACCGCCAAAAAGAGCCATCTAAGTTGTCGAACAGAGACATCTGTTTTTTTTTTTGAGAAGAAAAAGAAACTGTCGTCTATTAAGTGAAAAATAATTTTTAATTTTATTGTGTTAGATAAGAAGTTAACTCATTTGAATTTTACCGCCTAAAATCCTTAAAATAATCGAGGTTGACGAACAAAGACATCTGTCTAATTTATTATAAAATTGAAAAAAAATATTTAAAAAATTTCAAATTAAAAAAAATTACATAATAATAATCATGTTCGCTCATTTATTCTAAACACAAATAAATTACCAAACTTGTCTAAATAGACTACAATTAATGTAATTTATATTTAAAATTTCAAACAGATCTGTCAAAATTGACACGTTGCACGCAAATTTTTGAAAAGTGACAGCTATAATTTAAATTCTTTTTAAATTGACTTTAAAAATATTTATAAAATAGTTCATATGTTAACTTATTAATTATAAACACATAAATTTACAAAACATCTTCAAGTTGTCTAGAATATATGTAATTTGTACTTAATTTTTGAAACAGATCTGTCAGAAATGACAAATTGAACATAAATTTTTGTAAAGTTACAACCAGAATCAACAAACTCCACTTTGATAGCAACCCGCACACTCTGATCCGTAAACGCATTTCCGCCTTATTTATTTAATATCTCGCACATCATGTGTACTAAAAATGTGAATTCATAAAAAGGCCCTATTCCAAAAAAATCTCTAACTGCCGGTAAAGGTTTCACTGAAATCCGTCAAACCGTCTAGGCTCTAGAGCTGCGCACAAATTTGGTTACTAGGCAGATGAATCTAAATGGAAATACTCAAGCCTTTTAGTATATAGGACTAGCGGTCCGACCTGCTTCGCAGGTCTGACCCCTAGGCTCCGCGACACTAAAGAAGATAGCAGTCTCTTTGTTCCTCGCTTCCAAGTCAGTAAATTGGCGAAGAAAACACATCACTTCGTTCCTCGCTTTCATGTCAGTACAATGGCGAGGAAAGCTCGTCACTTCGTTCCTCGCTTTCATGTCAGTGTCTCTTAACTTCCCATCCCTAAAACAGTGTATTAAATATCCCTAAGTTAAATTTCTAGTAATTTCCACAAAAGCAATTGCTGATCGTAATTATTTGTGATAAAGAAGGTTCATCACTACTTTTTCCAACTACATTCAATACTTCACAAGCTAGCTTTAGGGGAATTTTCAGAATAGCATTTGCCAATCGTACAGATTTATAATAAAGATGGCTCAATATTTCACTTCTAAAACATTTTACTTGGTACCCCACAGGTCGCAAATATTCATGAATTGTAAGGAAAAATAATTGCCGATCAGAATCGGTTTGCGAAAAAAATTACAACAAAAACAATTATTAAATTTTCCGTGGATACTCGTATTACCAAGACCAAGTGTTTGAATTTTTACCCTTGCAATAGATTTCAAGTGACTTAAAAAAATGATTATCTGGGAACTCTTAAAACATATCATTTCATACACCACAAGTTAGATACCTAAAAAAAATTTAAGAATTTAAATTAAACACAAATTACATTAATATTTGATCATATAACAAATATTTTGCCAATCTGACATTCCTATTGTCTTCTTGGCAATTTATAACTACCGCCAATAATAATGTATAATAATTTGCATTCCACATAGTCGACTTTACCTAATCTAACGTCAAAGTAGAATAAAATCGTAAAATTGTAACGGAATTTTTTTTCATTTAAATTTCGCGGTTTTTAAAATTTTTATCAAATTTGATCGTGTAATACCAACCAACCAGTCTTACGTTATCTTGTCAGTTACATTTCAAAGTACAATCAAAGCTAAAAAATTTTAACTTGTCTATTCAAGATTCTCATTTGATACCAAACACTATATTTTTGTGATGTCTTTTATGAAAATATTCGACAGCCGCCAATTTTTATATTATCATTTGTCCCGTCTATTCGACATCTTTTTTTGGATACCCAAAAAGTGATTTTAAAAAATAATTAAATCAAACACAACTTAATTAATATTTGATCATGTGATAAATAATTTTGTCAATCTGATTTTTCTATTGGTAATTTTAAAATATCAATAATAATGTACAAAAATTTGCATTCTCTTTTGTCGACAAATTTGACGGATTTACTTTATTATTACTAAATTAGATCGTGTAATACCAAAGTTACTTATTGTAAAGTCAAGTAAAATTAAAAAAAAAAGGTTGGAAACTTTTTTTTTCTCAAAATTTCATGTTTTTATTTTATTTTTATTAAATTTGATTATGTTACAAAGACTTCTCTAAATCTGATATTTCTATTATTATCTTGTCAATTTAAAAGAACCGTCAATAATAATATATAATAAATTGCACCCTACATTGTCGACAAATTTAATGCATTTACTTTATTTTTAATAAATTTGTCGTGTAATAGCCACTTTTCCTAGTTTAAAGTAAAAGTAGCATCAAAATAAAAATTTTTTATTTTACAACTGAAAATGTAGAAATATAAATTGATAGTCTTTAATAACTTCCAATTAATACCAAACAATTGGCGAAGCAAGCTCGTCACTACGTTTCTCGCTTCCATGTCAGTACATTGACGAAGAAAGCTCGTCACTTCGTTCCTCGCTTCCATGTCAGTGCATCGACGAAGCAAGCTCTTCACTACGTTCCTCGCTTCCATGTCAGTACATTGACGAAGAAAGCTCGTCACTTCGTTCCTCGCTTTCAAGTCAGTGCATGGGCAAAGCAAGCTCGTCACTTTGTTTCTCGCTTTTATGTTACTACTATTTGGCACTTCAATTTAAATCTCTTCCGTGAGATAATTAATTCAATACCAAACACGTAAGGATTTAAATAACATTTATAAAACAACAATTGATGATTTACAAAAATAACTTTTTGACACGAGTTGAAATATCCTTCATGAGACTTTTAATTTGATACCAATCACGGTAGGATTTAAATAACATATATCTTCTCTGCGAGACCTTTTATTTAATACCAAACACGGTAGGATTTAAATAATTTTTATAGAAAACAATTGACAATCGTCCAAAACAATTTTTTGATACTTGAGTTCAAATCTCCTCTGCAAGATCTTTAATTGAATACCAAACACGGTAGGAATTAAATAACATATATACAAAAGAATTAACGATCGTCCAAAACAACTATTTGACACTTGAGTTCAAATCTCTTCCGCGAGACCTTTAATTTGATACCAAACACGGTAGGATTTAAATAATATTTATAAAAAACAATTGACAATCGTCCTAAATAACTTTTTGACACTTGAGTTTAAATATTCTCTGCGAGACCTTTTATTTAATACCAAACACGGTAGGATTTAAATAATGTGTATAAAAAACAATTGACAATCGTCCAAAACAACTTTTTGACACTTAAGTTCAAATCTCCTCTGCGAGACCTTTAATTCAATACCAAACACGGTATGATTTAAATAATATTTATAGAAAACAATTGAAAATTGTCCAAAATAACTTTTTGACACTTGAGTTCAAATCTCCTCTGCGAGACCTTTAATTCAATACCAAACACAGTAGGATTTAAATAATATTTGTAAAAAACAATTGACAATCGTTACTTTATTTTAAATCTCGAACGTGAAACTTTTAATTTAGTACTAAACACGGCAGTATTAGAAATGAAAAACAACTCATGTTAAAAAAAATTATTCTGAAATTAAATAAATATTTAAAACGATCTTTTTATATTAAATAAGTAATAAACTTATTTAAATTTTACCGCCTAAAAAAATTAGAAGCATCAAAGTTGTCGAGCAGAGACATCTGTGTATTTTTTGACGCGGAAAAGAAACCATCTATGAAGTGAAAAATAATTTTCAACTTTTTTGTGTTAGATAAGAATTTGAATTTTACCGCCTAAAATCCTTAAAAGAATCATGGTTGACGAACAAAGACATCTGTCATATTTATTTTTAATTTGAAAAAAATATAAAAAAAAATTCACATTTAAAAAAATTACAAAATAGTAAACAATGTACGCACTATTATTCTAAACACAAATAAATTTGCCAAATTTATCTAACTTGTCTACAATTAAAGTAATGTATAATTAAAACTTCGAAGTGAACTATCAAAATTGACAAGTTGTCATTCTTTTTTTCAAACAATTAAAGATAAAGTGTATTGACAGTTCACTTTGAAATTGTAAAAATAAATTACTTTATTTGTAGACAAGTTAGATAAGTATGGTAAATTTATTTCTGTTAAGAATAAATTAAAGTACATGTTTAATATTTTGTTAAATTTTTAAACATCAATTTAAAAATAACAAAATTAATTTCAGAGTAAACTGTCAATTCCCTTTATCTTTGAATTTTTAACAGTAGTAGCAACGCGTGTTTATTTAACATAAACTACACGGAATACGAGGCCCCCCTTGATGGAAAAATTTAATGTCTTTCGCATTTAATATTTCGCACATCATGTGTAAGAAAAATATGAAACATACAAAAGATACTGTTCCACCGGGTCCTTTAACACCCAAAAAAAGTTTCACCCGAGTACATCAAACCGTCTAGGCTGTAGGCGATTCCGATGGCCGTTGTTAGATTGGTCAAAGTATAGAGTGCATATTGCCGAATAGTATATTGGATTGTTATTTAGTGTTTATTAATAAGTGTGTAAAAATAAATAAGTGTTAGTAAATAAACTTTTGTGACCTTTAAGAGTTGTTTTAATTATTGATTATTAAACTTCACCGAACCCGACAGTTACAAACTTAACAATATAAAGAGGTTACTTGGAAGAATGTACGTAAAAATGAGCGCCCTCATTCTCATTATATCGCGGCATTTCATAGAACTAAAAGTTTTATATAACAGAGAAATTTTCTATCACAGTGCAATTCTCTATATCACAGCGCAAATTCTATAGCACAATGAAAATTGTTGATAAAAGTTGTATTATGGCCCAAACGGCGCCGGCGCCTTATAGATAATAATCGATACAAGATCGCAAATGTTAAAGGTGTTAAAGGGTATAAGAGCTTCACGGCGGTGGCGAATGTCGACAAAATCAGGCGATATAACAATACTGCAAGCGAATTTACCTTGGCGGACACGATGTAAACGATGGCGAGGACGATGATGAAGTCATAGAATCTGCAAGATCTGGTCAATCTATTACAGGGTTAACTATTGAGCCTAAGCAGTTAACATTAGGACGCTGAGTTTTCCAGGTGAATTAATTGAAACATTTTTACAGAATAACCGAATGTTATGGGAGGATTGTGTAACACCGGCGTGATGCGATAACCAGTAACGACACATACGAGCGGGCATTCGGGCGAGAGCGGGTCATTGCGGAATCGACTTTACACTCTAAAAATAGTAGGGTTAACACTAATCTTACCGAGTGAGGTTCAGGGGCACTTTTTGGAGCCTGAATTTTTCAGTAGCTGCATATAATTTTTTTAAAAGTAGATATAGTTGTAAATATCTTGAAGTTGTACGTAGTTTGAAAAAAAAATGTATTTTTGATTATAAGGGCACATGCACTGCAGTTGATAGTTAAGTGTGATTAAAATTCTTTATGTCACCTAATTGTCTGAATCTGCAATTTTATTTTTTTTTTGGATTCCCGAGTGAATTTCAGGGTTCGGGGAATACTGATTTGCTGTGTTTCGTCGTCTTTCGAATGGAAAAGAATGAATTGTGTTCCTAAAATATGTGACATGAAGAACCTTACCAAAGAGGAGATGTTGAAATGACTAGATTGTAATGATTCAGAAATTTACTGTTCTCTGGAAGATCAAGAAAGCGATGAAGAAACAGAAGATAATACGATAGTTGAAGTAGATTTTGATGATGCCATTTCTGGAGATAGTTCTAATGAATATGATATTAACATCGGTAGTGCTTCGGAAGATTCTAGTATATCTGTGTGCACAGCCAAAGATGGATGTGAATGGTCAAAACATCCAAAACGTATAAATATTAGGAAATCTCGTGCAAATATTAAAAATGGTGTGGTGGCAACAGTGCGAAAACACGTAAGTGTCAACTGGTTACTACTCTAAAGCATTAAAATCATAATCCACAACCAATCACTAGATCCATTGCTCATACACATAAAAAACATCCTTAATCAACCTCATACCAATAGCCAAACCGCTCTACTTCCCTTGGAAAATTTGTCCAAACCATAACCTTTCTCCCCCTCCCCCTTTCCCCTCCTAACCTTTACTAGACGGGAACAATCTAGCATTCCGCTATCACCTAGCATGTACGCTCATAGAGCGGCATCTATAAGCGACTAGCAAAAACTCCTCTACCGATAAAAATGATGGCGACTGACTACAGCGCTAATCAAAACAACATGACAACTGTCAACTCAGCCTCATACTCAACAAAATTAAAACAAACAAAACAAGATTCATTTCCAAACAAAAATCTGGCAATAATAATCCCTACAATAGAGGAAATACAAAATATTAATTACTTGAGAGCCGTAGGAAAACTCACAGAACCCAAAAACATACTATACCGGGTGGTGCTCGGTAAGTGCGAACATAGGGATTTAACATGGGATATTAGTTTTATGCAATATCCTGCTCTCCTGTACATTTTACGGAAAAAACTGTAGAGGGAAGATTTATTCAGAATTAAAAGTTACCCACGAAACTGTTTTTAAATGTTTTATTAAGTTTTTGGTTTAGCCGTAACATTAAAAATAAATTTCGAAATTTCTGTTACTTTGTCGCAATAGCCATGACTTTTGTTTTATTTTTATGACAAATGCGTTAAATGTCAATTTTTGATGTTTATAAACGTGAATCTATCTTATTAAATTAAATCTTTGTGTAAGCTATAAAATGAATGTTTATTCAAACGAAGAACGTGTCTTCATTATTAAAAATTATTATGGAGGAAATAGTTATAGGAGGGTGCTGGATTTATTTATTTAAGAACAGGATTATACCATTTGAAATTATGGGAAATTTAAATTCTGATATGTATTTAGAACTTGTGCAAAATCATATAGGTCCTGCATTGGATGAGGCAGCTGCAGTAGATGAGGATATTTGCGGGAATATTTAGATTTGGTTTTTCCTAATCGGTGGATTGGTCGTGGTGGTGGAATAAATTGGCCTGCAAGATCTCCGGACCTAGCTCCTTGCGATTTTTTTTTTGTGGGGGCATCTTAAATGTAAAATTTACTCTAAACACTACGAAAATTTACTAAGCCAAGCTATATTCGAAGAATGTGATAATATTACTGACAGGCAATTAGCCAATGTTAGAGCTTCGTTTTACAAGAGACTTGGTTATTGTCTTGCTGAAAATGCTGGCTTGTTTGAACATTTATTGTAATTTCTTTATTTTTTTGTATGTAGGTATATTAAGTAATATTATTACAATTATTACTTCATTTACTTTGTTACGACGTGTTCTAATATTATTATTAGTATTGATTTCATACATTTCTTTCACTTTGAAATATTGTAATTTAAAATAAAAAAAAATTAAAATTGTTGATATACTTGAAACTGATTTATTATTAAATATGAAAATAAAACTTTGTTCTAATAAAAAATGTGAATTTTTTTATTTAATTTGAATTATTAGATTCACGTTTATAACATCAAAAATTGACATTTAACGCATTTGTCATAAAAATAAAACAAAAGTCATGGCTATTGCGACAAAGTAACAGAAATTTCGAAATTTATTTTTAAGGTTACGGCTAAACCAAAAACTTAATAAAACATGTAAAAACAATTTCGTGGGTAACTTGTAATTCTGAATAAATCTTCCCTCTTCAGTTTTTTCCGTAAAATATACAGGAGAGCAGGAAATTGCATAAAACTAATATCCCATGTTAAATCCCTATGTTCGCACTTACCGAGCACCACCCGGTATATATCAAGAATCTCAAATAATCGTGTATGCCTTTACCTAAACTAAAAAAAACACAGTAGACCTCATTATGCTTAACCCTAAAATAACAATTAAACACCACGAATTAGATATTAAACGACTCATAACACCAACATAACGCCTAGTCATCTCTAACGCAAGCCCATCCGTACCACATTCTATAATATTACAAGCACTAATAAATGCTAAACTCAAACCAGTATCCCAAATGCAATTCCTAAAAGCTAGTTTCCAAGATAGTGAATTCGCCCACGTATTAAGCTTTCGAAGACAAATTTTCATTACTCCAGAACAAAAAGAAAATATTCCTGATACCCTCCTAATAGAATATGAGGAAACAACCTACCGAATTTTCCTCACAACAGAAACACCTCCATGCTTCGTTTGCAGAAAGGAAGGACACTCAGCTAGAAAATGCCCACAACTAAATACTGAACTAAACATCCCAACACAGCCTTCTCAAACTACCCAAATAACAGAAGTTTCGGAAAAGAGTGAAACACAACTATCTCAAACTACCCAAATAGGAGAAGCTTCGGAAAAGAATGAACCCAAACAGAGCATACCAAAGAAAGCACCACAAACCACTAATGAAACAAAATAAAGAACAGCTAATAGCCAACCTGAACCCAACGAAACAAATATCCAACCAGCCACATCCAAAGAAAAGCCCAATCCAACAATTACTCCGCCATTTAAACGACCAAAGAGCCAAACTAGGTCAGTGAGTCCTAGCCAAGGCCTACCTACGGAACTACTACTAGCTCCCATTAAAAGTCAGGTGGAGAAAAACTCCGAAAAATTTCCCCTGAAATATAACGAATTTAAAGACCTGATAGAAAACACAAAGGGCTCTCTCGACATATAAATAATCAAAGATTACACTGAAAACCTTTTAGGACTCAAGGAAATGCTAATAATCCTGTACCCAAAACTAACACACCGCTGTATAAAAGACAGATTCACAAGACTACAAAAAAAAATTCGAAGAATACTTAGCAGAAAATGAACAAGGGCAAAATGACGACGATTACATGGTATTGCAATAGTCTCAAGACTCATATGGAAGAACTCCAATTAATAATAGCAGAACACCAACCAGAAACCTTATGCCTCCAAGAAACAAAATTAAAAACAAATAAACATTTCACATTAAAAGGATACAATATATTTCGTCAAGACAGAGAACACGAACATGCCAGCGGCGGAGTCGCCATAATAATGAAAAACTCCATCCAATCAGAACGAATACCCCTCCAAACGAATATTGAAGCCGTAGCTAACCACACAAACCATCCAAGTCCACACTCCATCTGTAATATATACATCCCACCAAATCTCACCCCAGAGAAAAACGACATACAAACATTACTAAACCAACTTCCCCCACCATACATTATTGTAGGGGACTTTAATGCACATAACACGATCTGGGGATTACATTTCACAAACCCGAGAGGAAAAATAATAGAAGATATCGTTGACCATCTAGTTCTCCTAAACGATGAAAACCCCACCCATCTATGCAAAAGAACTATAAAAGAGAGCAAAAAAAATTCCTGGAAACAATTTGTCTCCACCATAACATCAAAAACCCAACCAACAACTATGTGGAACAAAATTCGAAAAATAAAAAACAATACCTACTGCCATCCCACAAAAACAATCAAATTAAATGACAAATTAATAATATCCCCAGAAGAAATTGCGAACATAATGGCGGAAACATTTCAAGAAATCTCAAACAATAACATAGACCCAGAATTTAAAGAACATAAAAACAACGCGGAGAAAAATGAAATAATAATTGAGGAGGACGATAATAACCCAATAAATACAGAAATCACACTAAGAGAACTCAAATCAGCAATCCTACAAACAAAGAACAACAAATCACCAGGGCCCGACAATATACCTTTTGATATAATCAAACATTTGCCAGAAAATCCCTGAAGCAATTACTAAAAATATTCAACTTAATATGGTCTGAGAGATGCTTCCCAGAACAATGGAAAGAGAGGATAGTAATGCCCATACTGATACATAACAAAAATAAACAAGACCCAAAATCATATAGACCAATAACACTATCAAATACACTGTGCAAAGTTCTGGAGAAAATTACAAATAACAGATTTATTTGGCACCTGGAATCAAAGCAACTACTCACAAAGGAACAAAGTGGATTTAGACACGGCCGTTCTACAATAGACCACCTAATGAAAATTACAACAGAAGTTCAAAGTACATTCCAACATAGACAAAAAATGGTAGCAGTGCTTTTTGATCTAGAAAAAGCTTATGACACGGCATGGCAACACAACATTCTTACCACACTAAAAGAGTATAAAATTGAGGGAAACATGCTCTCTTTTATAAAAAAAACTTCCTTAACACCCGAAGATTCAAAGTAAAATTTGCAAACAAATTCTCAGAAACTAAAACAATTCAAAATGGAGTACCTCAAGGATCAGTTATAAGTGTTACCCTCTTTCTGATAGCAATTAACAAAATAACTACAAATATATTACCACCAACCCGATCACTAATATTTGCTAATGATTTGCTAATATACTGCAAAGGAAAAAATATATACTCCATAAAAAGCCACCTTCAAGACACAATAAACCACTTACAATCATGGCAACAAGAAACAGGTTTCAAATTCTCTGCCAGTAAAACAAAAGCCATATTATTCACCAAAACCCGAAACGTAGTTTCGCCCGAACTTCTATTAAACGGCACACAAATAGGCTTTAATACAACAGTAAAATATCTGGAAATAACTGTGGACAACAAACTTAGCTGAAAACAACATATCAACCAACTAAAACAAGATACCTATCAAAGACTGAACATCTTAAAAACACTCAGCAATCATGACTGGGGCGCTGAAAAAGCAATACTCATGAATATATACAAATCATTATTCAAATCTAAATTAGACTACGGCAGCATCGTGTACAATCAAGCCAAACCCTCAACTATAAAAACATTAAATGTCATCCAAAACACCGCTCTTCGAATTATTACCGGAGCATACAGAACAAGCCCAATCAAAAGTCTCTTAATAGAAGCCAACGAATACCCACTAGACATTCGAAGAAACTACCTAACTCTTTCATACATCACAAACATTGCCAGTAATCCCTATCACACAAACTATACTACTTTCCTGCTCCAAAACCAAGACACGATACAAATCAAAAAAACGACACCATTCCATAGCCAAATATCTCAGATATTATCAAACCTCGATTTAAACCTACCAGAAATAGAAAACCACTACGACTACCTATTCCCTCCCTGGACTCTCCCTGAAATAGAATCTAACCTGGAGTTGACACAATATAAAAAAGATAATACCCACCCAGAAACCTTCAAAGCAGAGTTCAACCGCATAAGAAACAAATATAAAGACCACACATTCATCTACACAGACGCTTCAAAAACAGAAACCACCACAGGAGCAGCAATCGTCCAAAACAACGAAACAACAAAATTCAAACTCCCACAGGTAGATAGTATATACAAGGCAATAGCAATACTACATAGCCTACAAAATATCCAAACTACACACTCCAAAATAACCATTTGCTTCGACTCCTGCAGCGTACTCCAAGGCATCAACACATTATTTTCTAAAAACCCTATAATCAAAAAGATCCAAAAAGAAATCACCAGAATAAAAATTGAGTTAAACACAGAAACTACCCTTATATGGACTCCAGGACACGCAGGGATACAGGGAAATGAAGAAGCAGATAAAGAAGCCAAAAATAATCATAAACACAAAATACTAGCATACGACTTTAAAAGCAGAATAAAAAACAAAATCAAACAAAATTGGAACCAAATGTGGATTACCGAACCATACATAACAATAGGAAAACGCCGAGAACAAATTGTTATCACTAGATTACGAATAGGCCATACCAAACTCACACACCAACACATACTTAATAGAACTGAACAACAAGTATGTGATACTTGCAATGTACCCATAACGGTAAAGCACATTATCACCGAATGCACCACATATGCCGACAAAAGACACCAATTCAACATCCCAAAAACCCTGAAGAATGCACTTACCAAAAACAATGAGACAATAAAAAATGTTATTAAATATCTTTCAGAACTAAATATATACCACAAATTGTAGATACAAAACACACTGTAATACTCTGTACTAAGATACTAATGACCATGCTGTCAATGTATCCTTCTCTCAATAATAAAAAAAAAAATATTAAATTTTTCCCAATAATTTTTCTTGACTACTGTTTTTACATACTAACTGTCTAAATATTTTTATATTTGTTACAATTTTTGTATTTATTCTCCTTATTCTACAATTTATAATTTGATTACTTATTTACTCTTCATAATTTGATAATTTACTTATGTCATGGTAAGAGTTTTATGAGGACTATTTTTTGGTTGGTTGATGTATGTAAATGAAACTCTTGGATAGCGGCCAAATATTATATTCAAATATTAACTCCACCGGTTTCGACGCCACATACGTCTTCTTCAGGGGCTATGATAACAAATTGTGGATATTACAATATTGACAAATACAAAAGGTTTACAACGTACGTGATATTAATGAAAACTAATATAAAACATGCAAAAAGTGTAATAAATAAATAAATATGAACAAACACACATAGATGAATCTCTTCGTCAAGGTTTAAAACAATAAATACATAATAAATAATTTAAATAGTCAGATAAAATAAAATGTAAAACAACGTAATTTTTCCACCTAACGGAGAAAGTAGACTCAAAGGACCTGCTAAACCAAGTTGCAAAGGTCTAGTTTAAACTTGCGAAGGTCTTCTTTCAAAAAGGCGTCGAAGGACTTAAGTCTCAAAGTTATTATTTGCTTCCAATGCCTATATTAAGTTTGCTTTAGAACATCCTTTTTAATTTTGTTGTGATTCCCTCTACATGCGATATTGAGAAGAATGTTCTTTTACTTCAGTTTTATTATTGCCTGCGTTTATTTTGTCTTGTTGTTTATGTTATTATTGTTCTTTTTTTTAATTGTGTCATACATTCGTAGAATAACGTATTTATTATACCTTTAGGATACCTATTTATGTGCAACAGATGTTTTATTCTTTCTCCAGTTACACTTTGAAATTCTGGAGAGGTTAAGGTAACTGATCTACATATTAAATTCCTGGCATTATTATGATCTATTATTTTGGATGTTTTGAATTGTAGTTTAATTAACGGGTACTAGCTGACGGTTTTTTGTACCATTTTGTGGAAATTGTATCGTCAACTTTATGTATCAAGGTCATGTCAAGAAATGGAATTTCACCTTGCATCGCAGTCTCAGCAGTTAAATGTAGGCGATCGTTATAACTATTGAAAATTTCTAGTTTAGTATTCACTGAGTTTTCAAGTACAGCCAGAATGAGATCATCTACATATTTTTTAATGAAAGGTAGTTCAAAAAGCAGGTTTTTTGGTTACTTCTGTCAATAGTTCGTCCATGACGAGGTTTGCGATGACAGGCGAAAGAGAAGAACCCATAGCTGTTCCACAAATTTGTTTGTAGAATTTGTCTTCAAACTGGAAAAAGCTTTCATTGAGGCAGAATTTTATTAGTTCGATAAACTCTTCTAATGGTATCTTCGTGCGTAGGGAGATAATGTTCCAATATTTTTGAATAGCAGCGGGGACCAGGTCTATTGGAATATTGGTGTAAAGAGAAACTACATCGAAAGAAACGAGATTGTGATCTTTTGGCAATTTAGTTTTGGTTACAAATTCCTGAAATTCAAATGAAATTTTGACAAAGAATGTTCTAATCCTTTGAGGATGTTGGCGAGATATTTAGATAATGAATCAGTCGGCGAATTTAACCCCGATACTATAGGTCTAAGGGGTTAGTTTTGTTTGTATACTTTTATCACTCCGTAGATTCTCCGAGGCGTGGCATATTCTGTTGTGTCTCTTTTATTTTTAAATCTATGTGGACTTTTTCAAATAAATTTTTAATAAGTTCATTTGTCTTGTATTCTGTTTTCTTGGTGAGATCTTCATTTATTAATTTGTTATAGTAAATAGTAAAAATCCTTGAAAAAGAGGCGAACTTACACAAAAGACTCACATTAGATATGCTTCACATCAATGATGATAATAATATTATTAATTTAAAAATGGACACTATGTACATCAGTAAAATTTATAATAACATTTTAAAACATAATAAAACCAAAACTTAAACATAAAAGATAACTAAAATATTAACTTAATAATATTTTTTAAAACATTCTACGATTTTATATAATACCACATCATATGTTGACTTAACATTTGAGACTTAAGTCCTTTGACGCTTTTTTGAAAGAAGACCTTCGCAAGTTTAAACTAGACCTTTGCAACTTGGTTTAGCAGGTCCTTTGAGTCTACTTTCTCCGTTGGGTGGAAAAATTACGTTGTTTTACATTTTATTTTATCTGACTATATTTTAATTATTTATTATGTATTTATTGTTTTAAACCTTGACGAAGAGATTCATCTATGTGTGTTTGTTCATATTTATTTATTTATTAAACTTTTTGCATGTTTTATATTAGTTTTCATTAATATCACGTACGTTGTAAACCTTCTGTATTTGTCAATATTGTAATATCCACAATTTGTTATCATAGCTCCTGAAGAAGACGTATGTGGCGTCGAAACCGGTCGAGGTAATATTTGAATAAAATATTTGGCTGCTATCCAAGAGATCCATTTACATAAAATTTTTATGTTAATTAATTCACATTGTTCGACATATATTGATTTGTGCATTTTTAAACTGATGATTACTTGTATTAAATTGAAACGCCCGAAATAAAGATATAATAAAATTTAAATATCTATTTATTGATTCTAAGGCCTACCATATTAACTTAAATATTTTGACATTTTGTTAAAATATTTATTCTAATTTTTTTAAGTAGTTATATTTTCTCCTTTATTTAGTACCTATTTCAATAGATGAAGGTAGAATGAGCGGACTGTAGTTCAATAATATATTTTTATTAAGTACTTTGCAAATATATTAAGCAAACTAAGCAAGATGGAGTCTTTCAAAATAATTGAGTACCTATTGTAGAATTATCTATGTTGGATGAATTTGAGAAATTTTTTTATTGTTTCAAATAAATGTAAGTTTATTTTAGAAATTTTGTAAGGGCTATTTAATTTTATAATCTTTGTTATACAGTGCCATGACGGATTAAAATAAATATGAAAGCTTAGCAAATTTAAAAGAACTTTATAATTATTTGCAGTGGCGAAACAAATCATTATATATAATTATTTAAAATGAATATTTTATTCACCTTAGGTTAGGAATATGAATACGATTTTGAATGAAATGAATTATAAAACTAGTTACACCGAAACTTACAAAGGTACAAGAATAGAAATAAATAAATGTATTGGTTACTTACAGAAAATGCATGATCGAAATTGGAAATTGTAGTCGTCATACCACCCAATACATTGGCACTTATTTTTACTGTATCATTTGATGTGTGGATTAAATCCCATCTGTTTTCTTTCCAATAGCTGAAAAAGAGTATTATTCATTAATAGTGGTCGTTATTTTTTTTTAAGTAGATACAAATATAATAAATTTTATTCAAACATATGCTCATATTTTCTTACAATTTAATAACAAATAGGTCCGTGTGGCTTGCAATTATAACACCTTAATAATGTATTCACTCATATTCATATAATGGGTTAGTCAGACAGGACAAGTAACATTAAATGAAGTCCACTTTTTTATACTTTCCTTTGATCATAATTATACATGAACAAAAATGAACAGAAAGTGTTCAGTATTCTTGGTTCCATAAATATAATATGTAATATAGAATTCTGTTCACTTCATAATAAATAATGAATTTTATTTATATTTGTTGAATGTTATATTCACGACACACGTTTCGCTAATCACGTATTCGCGTGATACCTCGACATTTCAGAGCGATAACTACATAGATTATCGTCGGCGCCAGACTAACGATTAATTAATTTTGTTTATTTATTTATTTAATAAGCACTCAGCAGGACAAAGACCCAATTAATGAGGACATATAAAATATATACAAAAGTTAAAATATATTTAAACCAGATACCCTTAGCAAAAAAATAATAATTTTACAATGCACTCGCAAGTGATCTACATCAAATAGAAAACCTAAATGTCAAGATTATTGAAGGTGCACACATATAACTTACTTGTTCCTAACGTCATAGTTCCAATGGTTGTTATAATAAATTTAACTTTTCTATCTCGGGTTACTGTTACGTAGTACATGAAAATATATTAAATGACAAGTAAGAATCATCAATAACATCATTTAATAATTTGTAAAGAATATTGCAAGCCTGTATGCTACGATTATTCTCAAATGTTGACATTTTAAACTCAATTATATAATCACTGTAATGAAAAGATTACTAGCAAAAATTTTTACCAACAATAGGTTTACGGTAATTGCCTAAAAAACAATTTTAGATCATAATTATTTTGTGATAAAAAATATTCGTCACTACGTTCCTCAACTTCCCGTTCTTAAAAATTTAATTAAGTGATCTAAAAATTAGGTTTCTATTAATGGGGTAAATAGCTCCGTGGTAACGTGTCGGACTGTGGATCGTGAGATCCTCAGTTCGAATCCCACTGCCGACAGTTACAAATTTAAATTTACCCCTGTGGTTCCCCCTCCACTAACAACTTTGGGGGCTATGACTTGACGGCTGGTAACCGCATTTCATACGGAAAAATATATCACCTACCGAGATCTGCGTAAGCAGAGTGCCACACCCTTAATGGGTAAAAGGCGTGATGATATATTTATTTTATTTATTTTATTTATAAATTTTAAGAAGAACAATTGCCGATCGTAACGATTTGCGGTAAAAAATCTCGTCTCCACCAATCTTAATGATATGTAATAAAGAGATGGGTACTCACTACGTTTTTCAACTTTCCACCCACTTGATACCCCACAAGTTAGGTCTCTAGGAATTAAAGAAAAAACAAGCAATTGCCGACCGTATTACTTATGTTATAAAAATAATAACAAACAAAATGGGATTCAATGGACAATAAAAAAATGAATACCTGTAGGTTCATATTTTTGATAACGCAGTAGAACATGGCCATTTAATACTTTTCATTAGATATCAAACACAATATATTTATGATGACTTTTATGAGAACAATCGCCAATCGGCCAACCTCCATTTCCTGTACATATTCATTTATCTCGTCTTTTTGAGAGTGATTTTTGGAAGAAATTCAAATAAAAAAACTTGCATTAACATTTGATCATGTAATAAAGACTTCTGGTAATCTCACATTTCTATTGTCTTCTTGGCAATTCAAAAATACCCTCAGTAATAAAGTACAATAATTTGCATTATACATTTTCGACAAATTTGGCGATTTACTTTATATTTTCACTAAGTTTGATCGTGTAATATCGATTTGTCAGAGTAGAATCAAATCGAAAAATTTCATTAGAAATTAATTTTTAATTTACATTTCGTAGTTTTTCTTTATTTTTATTAAATTTGGCCGTGTAATGCCGACCTTGTTTATTCCTATGTCAGGTTGACAGACTTCAAAGTATAATCAAAGCGAAAAATTTTATTGAAAATTATTTGGTTTTTAATTGAAATTTGTACTGTCAATTCAATTAATCAATAAAAATTTAACAGTAATAGGAACGGGTGAAGTGAACAAAAACAACACATACACACTAGACCTAAAAATTCCCGCCGTATTTACTTAATATCTTGCACATCATGTATAAGAAATATGTGAATTCATAAAAAGCACGTATTCCCAATCAATCTCTTAATGCCTGTGAAGGTTTCACTCTAATTCGTCAAACTATCTAGGCTGTAGGTCAGCGTACAAATGGTTGCTAGATTGGCTATAATAATAATAATAGATCTTTATTTAATATAAATAGTTACTACATGAACAAAGAAAAAAGAAATTACATTCTATATATATATATATATATATATATATATATATATATATAATTTTTCACATGTGTAATATATTTATTTTTAAATAGCGGTATTCTTTTTGTATTCCTAATACTTATATCTAATGAATTATATATTTTAAATCCGTTGTAATATAGAGAATTCTCTGTTGAAGTTTTTAATGCGAATCTTATATTGAAATCATACTTATTTCTTAAATTGTATTTTTTTATTTCAAGTTTAAATGTACATGCTTTGCATATATAACTAGGTAAAAATTGTTCGTGATTTTATATACAAATACTAATGTCAAATAAATTATTTTTTGTTTCACATTTAACCAATACAGTGCATCTAGCATCTTATCTATACTGGTGTATTTGTTTACTTTCAAGATACAACGCATAGCTCTATTTTGTAAGCGTTGTAATCTTTGTAGGTAATTGATTTTTATTACGAAGTAATAAAATTGTAGCACAGAAATCTATATGTAGAGCTACTATGGTTTTATAAATATTTACTGCTTGTATAAAATTCAGTTTATTTCTAATTTTTTGTAAAAATTGAACATTCTTCGCTATTTTTTTTACAAATATAATCTACATGTTCATGGAATTGTAATTTATTGTCTATTAGAATACCTATGCATTTAATATTATCGACTTTTTCTAATATATTGTTTGATAACTTTAGTATTGTTTCACATTTAGATCTATTATATACAATCATATATTTCGTTTTAGATACATTTAACAACATCTTAATCGTTTTGTGCTTTATGTATTTCTTATTGAATAGACTACCGGTAGATATAATAAGGTATCATTTGCAAATAATTTAATTTTACAATGTTTTATAACTTTACTAATGTCATTTATGTACAAAATAAAGAGAAAAAATCCTAATACTGTTCCTTGTGGCAATCCTATATCTACATTAACTTCATTAGATAATACATTAATAAATGTAGTTCTCTGTTTCCTTTCACTTAAATAACTATTAAGCCATTGAATACTAATTTCATCAAGTTCATAATATTCATAAATTTCTTTATCAATATATTCCTATCTATAGTTTCAAATGTCCGACGTAAATCTAAAAATATTGCTACAACAGACTTATCATTATCAATATCCAACTTCCAATCATTAATTCAGTGCACTTTCACATGCATGTTTTTCCCTGTATCCCGCCTGTTCCATAATAATAATATCTTTTTCACTTACATACGTATTTAGTTGTTTTAACACACGAGTTTCCAAAATTTTTTCAATTATGCTCACTGTGTTTATTGGTCTCATTTCTTCACATTTGTTCGTTCCTTGCACTTATTTCACTGGTGTTACAATTGAACATTTAAGACAGTTGGCACTACACCATACTTTAATGAGTCATTTACAATGCTTAATAATGTTTCTCCTACAATGGGAAAAATATTTAAAAGTTTGTTTTTATCTAGAAAATTATTATCACTTTTATGGTTAAATTCACTTATTATATTTAAGAGTATTAGTTCATTTAAGTCTATCGGTTTAAAACTAAATTTATCTTTTTTTGCTATGTTGCTTTTAAGCTCTTTTTTATTTATTTAACTCCGTAATGCTGTTAACAAGGTAATTATTTAAGTATTCTGCAATTTGACAACTCTCTGTAATAATTTGATTATTAATAATTAAGCTATTAACTGAATCAACTGCTTTATTATTTGTGAGTTCTTTTAATATCTTCCATGTTTTTTTTTTTCATCACTTTTGGTTATTTCTAATTTATTTTTACAATTATTATTTTTCACTTGTTTAATATTATACAGGTATTTATTTCGATGTTCCTTATTGTAGTGTATTGGAAATAATCAAGTTATATAGTAGAGTTAGGATATTATTGTAATTAATTAAATAGCTGTTATGAAGGTACGTAATATTAAGATGTGGATGTAAAAGGTGAACAGTTTGTAATAAACGGTAGAAGCGAACGGATGCAAGTGTTTCAATGAACCCTATTTCCTTGTCACACTGATAGTTCTAGTAACGTACAACGAGGATTCTACATTGGCGACGAGGATAAACTAAGTAAGTAAAAACAAAAAAAAAAAAACAAAAAAAAAAACTAATTAACGCAAGGTGTGTATGTGAGGGCGTATTAGATGGCAAATAGCTGGTCTATACGTGAGGGCATACACATAAGTGCGAACAAACAAAACAAAAACTAATTAACGCAAGGTGTGTATGTGAAGGCGTATTAGATGGCAAATAGCTGGTCTATACGTGAGGGCATACACATGTGCGGACAATAATTTATCATGAACCCAAATTTTTATTCAGAGCACACTTGCTAAAATGTCAAACCGCGCTTCGCTAGAAAGCTTTGATTGCGAAGGAGAAGCCAACTCTGTTGGTTTAAGATGAGAAAAATGGAAAAGAGTCTTTCATATTTCGTTGGAAGCAACTAACATTGAAAACCCAATAAAGCAAAAGCTGTCCTCCTTCACATGGCAGGAAACAGGATACAAGTGATCTATTATAATCTACCGGGAGCCTATGTTGAAGGTCCCGACAGTAATGAAAATGATATTTCCACAATTGCGCTGGAAATACTGGACGATTATTTTCCGCCGAAACAAAGCAAAATTTTCGAGAGGCTAATGCCTCGATGTTTCGATTAACAAGCAGAACAGTGGGGAAATTTGAAAATCTCTAGTAAGATTGAGAAAACAAGCTAATTAATGTAAGTTTTCAAACATGAATGAGCCGTAGAACAAAAATAAATATTACAAATTGAATAAACATTAAATTAGGAGAGAACCTTCGGAAGAAGTAGATTATGTTTTTCGTATTGACGGTGTTAGCATTATACAATGTTATCTAAGAGAGGTACCAGTTGAAATGCTTATAGAGGCAGCTGGTAAATACAATCTTCTCACCGATACAACATGCGAATCCTTGAAGTCAAATCAAGTAAAAAACCCAGATAAAATATTCTTGTCACATGGCAGAAACAAACCATTAGAAATCGTTGAGTCTTTCGAATTCAAAATATACATTGGTAGTGTCACTGACAATGCAACGTTCTTTGTAATAAAGAACGGAACTAGAGATCTTTTAAAAAAAAAATTCTGCAGCACTTAACGTTCTAAAATTGGAATGTATGTCGCCATCATCAGTCCGTTCTCTAAATTTGAGAACGTGGAAATTGTTATTTCAATCGACGAACCAACAAAACCCGTCTGTCAACCATGTAGGCGAATCTCAACTCCTTTGAAAGAAAACGTCAATAGGAAGCTAAAGAATCTCATAGCAGAAGTCGTAATAGAAACAGTCAAGAAAGAAAAAAAAAATGAAGTAATATTGTACATTTTAAAAAGATTGAAGGAGAATGGAAAGTTTGTGAGCCACCTGATAATAATATAAATCCTTATATTATTTCATATGTTCGTAAATATTGTAAAAGGTACAAATAAATTAATTAATAAATAAAAGAAGAGATGTAGTGTATTGGAAATAATCAAGTTATATAGTAGAGTTAGTATATTATCGTAATTAATTAAATAGCTGTTATGAAGGCACTTAATAATAATAATAATAATAATAATAGCCCTTTATTTCTGTAATAATACATATATGAAAAGAATTTTTAAATTAAGTATTTTGTTTATAAATTTTTCTTATACATTAATGTTCCTCACGAAACCTATTTCTGGGTATAGGCCTCCCCCAATTGTTTCCATAGTTCTCTCTGCTTCGCCTCTCTTCTCCATGTTTTGCAAATTTCTCTTAGCTCATTTTCCCATCTGACCCTTTGCCTTCCTCTTCTTCTTTTCTTGTCCCGCGGTAGCCAGTCTGTCAGTTCTTTGGTCCATCTTTCATCATTCCTTCTCATAATGTGTCCCGCCCATTTCCATTTCATTGATTTTGAATATTAACTATTAAAAAATATTAAGAAAATAGCAATAAAAAAGTTAAATTTACGACCGGTTCCAACGCTTGCATCATATAATTCGGAATTGGGCGATACAATACAATAGCTATTCTAAAGAAAAAATCTACTTATTTAATGAATTCTTTAATATAAATTTAATTGCAGACCAGATGGACGTGTTTAACAAAGGTCGGTATTATATGTACAAATATTAGTACAATTTATATTTGATTTAAATTTCTTTTAAAATTCACTTCTTTAGTCGCCAAAGAAAGGCCTCGAAGAGTCGAGATTAATAATTATAGCTGGAAGAATTATGCCATATTGTGTAGTGTTCCGTAAATCGTACTAATCACACATTTTCTATTATATTATTGTAGCCAGATAAGTTTTATGAGATTTTCAGAGACGCTGGTATAACTCTATTGTGTATGTGTTACATACAATATTTTATGTTCGACTGCATTATACATAACTTGTTACCTATTTGTTTGAAAAAAAATTAGCAAGCTGTTATTTCACATCTCAATTAATCTGACCTAATTTTGAAAACATAGCAGGTATTTATTTGTACAGTAGAGGAGGAATTATATAAATATATCGTCATTATGTTGTCAATATCAATATTGTAACGCTCAAATGTAACTTATCGACAATAATAAGTTGTGTAGAATACTAACCAGTAACTATTACAATCAGAATAGAATAGAATATGCTACATCTCACATCTAGTATAAAGATAAATATAAGAATTTTCTTTATCATAATCAAATTGAATATATGAATATTGATGTGCTTTAAATTGCTACAGGTTCTATATAAATTTTAATAATGCATATTGTCTGATTGTATACCGTTCTCTTTTATTAACATTCATATATATATATATATATATATATATATATATATATATATATATATATATATATATATATATATATATATATATATATATATATATATATATATAAGGAATAGGGAGACCTATTAAAGAAAACACAAACACAATCTTTGAAACTTATGTTTTATTTGCTACTGCCATGAAGCACAAACCAAAACTGAAACTAAATTTTAAGTTACACGCAATATATAAATCTAAAATAATTAAGAACATTAATAAAGATACCGTTCGGTAATACGTAATTCAAACAGAAATTATTGTTATTATCTAATCTACGTAATCTATACTTGGCTATATTACCAAACAATGAGATATAAGATTTCTTAAACAAATTTAAACAAAACTATGAACAATCCCTAACACGGCCATCCTAACAATGACGCGTCCTCGCGTCTTATGTGCCTCACTTCCTGGCTGGTGCTGGATCGACAATGTTTGCATTACGACCACCCTGCAAAATAGCGGTAAATTTGTGCAACCATTTAAGGTTCCATGACCAGCGAAGGTCCACTTGACCAGTAAAGGTCCATTTGACCAGTAAAGGTCCTTTTGACCAGTGAAGGTCCACTATTATTATTCGTTCTCTCTTACCATTTGGCCTCTTGGTCAACATCTTAATTGCTCATGTGCTGCTACTTTTGTTACCTTTGTTTTTTTATTTGATCTTTTCAAAACATACCGTTCATTAGGTAATAGTTTAAGAACTACGTGTGGTCCAAGAAATTTGGCACCCAATTTACCAGAGCCGGCTTTCTGTGAATCTTGGACAACCACTATATCTCCAATTTTAAAAGGTGTTGCTTTCGACCTTTTCGCATTAAAAGATTCTTGCTGCTTTTCTCTGTTCAGTTTTAATCTTTCATTTGCTCTTAATCTCATATTATTAATGTCCGATAATTCTTGTGTTTTGACTCCTTTTAACAATTTTTCTTCCGCTGGTAAACGTTGCTTTGTACCGAACATAAGTGCATTTGGAGTAAACCCCGTTGCTGAACTAACCGTTTCGTTAAGCACAGCTTGAATTTGTGGTAAGACAGTTGTCCATTTAGATTCTTTCTCATTAGTTAGTACGCTTCTCATGAGATTAAAAAGCGTTCGCATTACTCGCTCCACCTGACCGTTTCCTCTTGGAACCCCAGTAGCAATAAAATGTAATTATATACCTTCTTGATCCATGTATCTTTGAAATTTTGATGAAGTAAAAGCTCGTGCCCTGTCAGCTATGATTCTCTTTGGTGTTCCGATTTGCATAAAGACTTTGCACAATGCGGCAATTGATGCTTCTGCTGTTTTATTCTTTACTGGCATGAACGCACAATATTTTGAAAATGCATCAATTACAACCAGTATCTCAGTGCAACCATTTGATTTGACAAGTGGCCCAGCATGATCAATATGCCAAACTTCTAATGGTTCGCTAGCTTTGTTGCCCTTTTGGTATAATCCAGCCTTACGTCCTGTATGCGATTTTCCAACTGCGCAAGATCTGCAATTTCGAACATATTTCTTAAAACATTTCCCCATTTTAGGCCAGTATAAATGTTCTCTTAATCTCAAAATTCCTTTTTTCCAACCAATGTGAGCTGCATCATCATGATAGGTTTTCATTACTTTTAGTCTTGCTGCTTGTGGAACGAAGCACCTTATTCGTATTTCCTTGTTTTTTATTTGTTCAACATAGTACACAATATTATCTTTTATCACAAATTCTGTTCGAGGTTTGTCGAATAGCGATCGACAAAATTCATCTTGTTCTTGATATTCTGAAATTGTAGTGGCTTCGTGTGATATTTCTAATCTTTGAATAACTGGGTTTCTGCTCATATAATCTACATGACCCATCTTACATCCTTGTCTATATTCTATATTTAAATCATAATCTTGGAGCTTTATCCACCATCTAGCTACCCTTGGGTGAAGATCTTTCTTTAAAAATGTTGCTCTAACAGAATTGCAATCGGTATAAATAGTAAAATGTATTCCGTACAAGTAAACACGAAAGTGATCAGCTGCTTCTACGATCGCCAGTGCTTCTAGATCATATGAGTGATATTTCGATTCACTTGAAGTAGTTCTTCGGCTAAAGTATGCTACAGGCCTGATATCTCCATTCTCCTTTTGCAAGAGGGTTGCTGCAATTCCAATAGAGCTGGCGTCTGTATGAACCTCAGTTGGCAGTTCCGGATTGAAAATTCTTAGGACAGGTTGTTTTGTTAGCGAACTAATAATATTTTGTCTTATTTTCTCATGCTCTGATGTCCGCTAAACTTAACATCTTTTTGCAACAAACGATTAATTGGTGCGGTAATTAATGAAAACCCTTCGATAAAGCATCTGAAATACCCCGCTAGACCCATAAACTGCCGTACTCCTTTGACATCTTTCGTAGGGGCAGTGTTTGTCAACGCGTTTATTTTTCTAGGACTTGGTTTAATAGTGCCGTTACCAACAATAGTACCTAAGTATTCTGTTTCTTTTTTGAAGAAACTACACTTTTCTAAATTTAATGAAAACCCAGCGTTAAAAAGAGCATTTAAAACATTCTGCAAGCGAATAAATCCTTCTTCAATTGTCTGGGAAGCAATCATTATGTCATCAAGGTACACTTGTGCTGCAGTATCTTTTAGTGATCCTAAAGCTTTATTAATAGCCCTCTGGTAACAAGAAGGAGCATTCGCAAAGCCAAAAGGCATACGATTATACTCGTAATGGCCATCGGGTGTTATAAATTCTGTATATTTCTTGGAATTTTCTTCCACTTCAATTTGGTGAAATCCAGCTTTCATATCAAGGGTTGTAAAATAAATTGGTTGTCCCAAAGCATCTAACTGATCACGTAGATTTGGTAGGGGATATCGATCTTTAATGGCCTTTTTATTGATCTCTCTGTAGTCAACACACAATCTGAGGGATCCGTCCTTTTTTTTAACCAGTACAATAGGGCTAGCATATGGTGAAGTACTTTCTCTGATTATCCCTTGCTCTATTAAATCTTGAATAATCACTTTTAGTTGTATTCGTTCGGTGAGAGCCAATCGCCTCGGACGAAATGCTACTGGCAAGTCGTCCGTTAACTGTATTTTCAACTTCCCTGTTGTCACAACTCTTGGAGCCTGAGAACGTATGGTATCCAGAAGTTCATTTAATCGCATTTTTTGTTGCTCGTCCATTCCTGACTCTACACAAATACTCGTATGTAAGGTGGTTTTAGTAGATACAGGCAGTGTGGATAGTTGGAGATCTAAGCCATGTTTTCTTGTAACGATCTTTAGACCCGGACGATTAATGGTTTCCCAACCTATCAATGCATCGATGCCTGGAATTGTGTTATCTGGCACCACCATAAAATCAATTTCTATTGTTGCTTCTTGAAGCGTAACATACAATCGGCAATATCCAATAGTTTGCATTTCTCGGTTTCCTAATCCAGATAGTGGTTGAGTATGTGGAATAATTTTCGCATTAACTATCTTAGTTATTTTGTGATGAATTATAGACCAATCTGCTCCTGAATCCACCATATATGTGAACTTATGTTTTCCATCATTCGATGGGATAGTTGCAGTTGGCATTATTTCACATCGTCTAATTGATGCACAACGTATTTCCTTCTTTCTGGCCTCCAACCGTCAAAGAACTTTCGTGCTTTTCCCTGTAATGCTTCACCAGCTTTCAAAATCATCATATGGTCATCTATTTTAAATCTTTCTTTGATGTCCTTAACATCTCTAAGCCATTCTTCCGCCGAATATTTACTTTTGTCAGGATCGTAATTCACTAATGAAAAATTACCACCAAAATTAGTATGTAATTGACTTGTATGCGATGGACCTGGCTGCGGTGCATTTAAAACTTGATTGAAAAACATCTGCATAAACTGTTGCATACCTGGTACAGTAGGTTCAGAACTCGGCAACTGATTTACAACATTTCTATTCATTGTTTCACTTTGCTGTGATGTCAATTGCCCTCTGTCATCGGATGTACCATCACTATTCATTTTAAACTGCACCTATTTTACCCACTCACTAGCACTAATCACACACAAATATAACACTTATCCAGTCACATGTGTTGAATCCCACTTCTGATGTAAGGAATAGGGAGCACTATTAAAGAAAACACAAACACAATCTTTGAAACTAATGTTTTATTTGCTACTGCCATGAAGCACAAACCAAAACTAAAACTAAATTTTAAGTTACACGCAATATATAAATCTAAAATAATTAAGAACATTAATAAAGATACCGTTCGGTAATACGTAATTCAAACAGAAATTATTGTTATTATCTAATCTACGTAATCTATACTTGGCTATATTACCAAACAATGAGATATAAGATTTCTTAAACAAATTTAAACAAAACTATGAACAATCCCTAACATATATATATATATATATATATATATATATATATATATATATATATTCGTAAAGTATGATGTATGGAACCCTTTTTCACCTAACTAACTAACGTATGAGACCCAAATTTCTTAGCGGGCCGGGTCCCATAAGTCTTTTATATAAATAGTATTTTTAAGCACTTTCCGTCCTCATAGTACTACAACTCAAATGTATGTGATACATATGCCCATGTATTACTGCCCCATGATCTTTTCACTATATAGTACCGCATCATTATTTAGTTATTGTTCATTTAGTCTTAGAGGGCCCGGCGGGTCTCGTAAATTAAAAAATATGCTGCTAGCCCCCTAACGTAATAATATTTAACTAAAATCTTAGTACTAAATGTTATTGATAGATGGAATATGTTGAAGGTTCCTTCGTTTTGAGTTTCTTAATTCGTTTTTTTGTTAATACTACATGGATAATTTTTATTTCTATTAAGTTGGAAAATTTGGAAAATTAATTTATTGTTATCTTATTATATATAAAAATATAAATGCATATTCTACAAAGAAAACGATAAAATTTTACTCTCAGTTCAAAACAGAATAATTTGGAAACCTATCTTTAACTTCAATAAAAACACTAATATAAGGTTATAATTATATTTTTTTTTTCTTTTTGCTTTGGTATCATAGTTTTAAATTCATAACTACCCAACCCTATTTACAATTATGATACTGGCTAATTGATAACACTAAAAAGCCAAATCTGAGTAAAAAAAAAAACGATTAAATTAAATATTTTCTGAATTATATTTTATTATAAAAACTGAGTAATACATTAAAATATTTGATAAGAAATTAATTTAACCATACAAATATTTTGAATGTGGGATTTTAAACAACAGCTTCTTTTGTTTGTACGCAATTATTCATCATATTGTTATAATGAGATAACGTTAATTTTCGCCTTCTACATAGGTTTAAACCAAAATACAAGTATTATGAAGACGGTGCCTCCAAGTGTATATGTATATGGAAAATTTGTGTGAACTGTAATAGGTTGGAAACTTGAATAGTGTGAAAATAATGCCCAAAAGTTCCGGACCGATGGCGATTGAAAGAAGGTCCTTAGTATTTTCACACAATTTAAATTTCTTTATATAGTTGGTAATAGTGTTTTATACTCGTATAAGTTGCCGCTAAATATGAAAATTTAAATTCAAACGAGACTGGCGGAACATGTTTAAAAATATGATTATTTATATGTGCTTGGAAAAGGTTATTAAGGCGAAAAATTGTTGAAAAAAATAGTAAATAATTCAATAACACAGTGAATTTTTTGCTATTTTTTTTTCAACGATTTATTTATGTTAGTATTAATTTCTTTAACATCAATTCTGTCGTTATTTCATGACGTCGGTACATATAAACGTCGCGACGCCGGGCCTCGTTTCCGAGAAAACTGCAATTTGGAAACCACTCTTCTGGAATGAAATAACCATTTACCAGACGTCAAAGTTTTCACTCCCGTTCCTAATATTTTTCCACTCTCTACATATTAATCATTATACTTATACAGAATATACTTAAATTTTATTTCATGCCCTCGGAAAAATATATTTTTTTAAAGAGTAAATTTATATTTGATTACGTCAATCGTATATTTCAGCTATAAGACGACAGGGGGTGTGGGGGTGTTTTCCGGTTTATTTTTTCGAAATTCCTTACCGTTTTCGAGATATTAGACATTTTTTTTAATATCCATTCTAGTCATTGATATTCGAGTATTGACCCTCAAATACCCAAACCCTTTACCAGCCGTCAAAGTTTTCACCCCTGTTTCTAATATTTTTCCACCTTCTACGTATTAATAATAATAATACTAATAAAATAATATATCATCACGGCTTTTACCCATTATGGGTGTGGCACTCTGCTTACGCAGATCTCGGCAAGTGATATAATTTTGCGTATGAAGTGCGGTTACCAGCCGTCAAATCATAGCCCCCAAAGATGTTAGTGTTACTTATACAGAAAATACTTAAATTTAATTTTATGCTCTCGGAAAAATATATTTTTTTTAGGGTAAATTCATATTTTATTACGTCAATCGTATATTTCAGCTATAAGACGACAGGGGGTGTGGGGGTGTTTTCCGGTTTTTTTTCGAAATTCCTTACGGTTTTCGAGATATTTGACATTTTATCTGTATCTCGGAAACTATAAGAGATATCAAAGTAAAGGCCATTGAATTGGAAAGCTCTTTTCTTGCTGAAGCTTTTCCAGTTGAAAGTTTTTCTCTAGCTCGAAGTATAAGAAAAATCCAATATGGCGCCCATTTGTATAAAAGTTATCCAAAATAAATCATGTTTGGTGTCAAATTACTCGGCTTGGCAGCAGGAATTTGATGACGTCATCAAATTTTTTGTGTGACCTTGAACTTTGGTTTTCCTGCATTATCTAAGGAACTATAAAAGATATCAAGGTGACCTTCTACCTCTATTATAAGGTCACAAACCCCTATGGGAACATCCACCCTCCCGCTTCCCTTCACCTTCAAGGTCTAAGGTCAATGACCTTCGAGTACTGACCCTCTAATAACCTAACCTTTTACCAGCCGTCAAAGTTTTCATCTCCGTTCTTAATATTTTCCCACCCTCTATCCATCCATATATATATATATTAAACATTGTATATTAATAACTCTATTTTACTTTATCTTACAAATTATACATTTGACTTCAAATTATACTTCCCTGAAACAATTGTTTTATATCACCTTCCACCGTGAATATCTCCGAACTGTTTTAACCATAGTATATATGTTTATTAAATCAATTTAAACAGAATTAAGTCAATATTCATTTGAATATATTTTCGCGAAAAGTTTTTTTAAATTCTTTAATTTTTTTAAACACATTGTAAATATCCTGGATCAAGAATGTTTACAACAAATTTCCTTATATATTTAAATTACGAAGTCACCATCCGTGTATCCCGTCTAATCAAAGTTTTTGACAACGATATTTTTGAGAGCCACCAAGAGTCGAAAGGCTCAAATTAATGTTGAAATTTTATTTACACTGTTAAGCTAATAATTTTCGGTATTTTTAGGTATATTTATTTTTTATTGTAGCTTATAAGATTAGTTTCGTTAATTTTTTAAATAATATATGCACTATTAAAAAACATTATTAATTAATAAATGTGCTATGTTCGTAGTTATATCAATTAAATCATTTAAAAACTGTGACCTAAGATTTGGAAAAAAACAAAATATAAAAATTTAGGGCATATTGGGCTAGCTTTATTACATAATGAATTTGGATTACAACATAAAAAATTATACAAAAAATTTTCTTAAAAATGGACCAAGATTTCTTTAATTTGTTCCTTAGTAAAATCGATCATAATGTGAGCGAGCTGTAGAATGAATGTACATGCTCTTTTGGCGCCAGACCATATGGGCGAGAGCCCAATCGATACACCGTCGAGCGAGACTGGTTCTTGGGCAGCTGGAGCGTAGAGCGCGAAGAGTACTCATGTTTAGTTTTCTATAACTTGCACATCAAATGTAAAAATAACATGAACCTAAAGCACTGTATATAGAAGAGCAGACCTATCGGCCATTATAGATCCCAAACAGTGGCGCCAAATTCAAATTATCAATGGATCTACTTTTAAATGCCGAACATAAAAATTAATAGTTTGTTAATTTGAACATTTTTTTGCAATAAAACAAACATTCATTTAAAAAAAATTTATTATACATTTTATGTAGGTTCCTAACATTATTATGAAATAAACATTATAAATTTATAAAAAGAAAATTTATACATTTTTTTTCTTTTTATTACATGATTTTGAGCCCATATTTGCAGAAGCTTTCCTTTTTATGGCAGCGAAATTTTTCAAAGAATAACCACGAACGGTGCCGTAATGGTTCACAAGATTGTTTAACAACAAACAACATACTGGAAAGTTTTCTGCATATGTACTCGTTACATTTTGAACAATATCGTTCATAGAAATTATGTTCTTTCCCAGTGATTTTTGTTTATTTAAAATTTGATGTTCCATATAAATAAATACATCGTAAATATGCTTTGGAACAAACTTTAAGCCACCCATATCTGAATATTTAGATAAATAACAATATTGTTCATAAATTGTATCTCCAGTGGTAAGAAATATTTTACAGGTCTCACAAATTTGATTTTTGCATAAAACTGCATTAATGCATGTACCTGATAAGTAATGAATATTATTTAAGTCTGATTGCGATAAAGTCTTATCTGTTAGATTAGAGTTATTGGACGTCGATGGCTTACAATTATAGGATGTTGATGGTTGTGGTAAAATATCACTAGGCGACATTATTTCTGATATATTGAGCAAAGCATAATCACTGTCGGTTTGATAATTTGTGTTTTTCACATCAGTCATAAACTGTGATATAGAAATTAATTTTACTGCTCTTTTAGCTGCTAGTGCTGAAGGAGCAGAACCTGCTTTCTTCCTCACTTGTGAAAAAACATTTTCAAGCCCGTCTTGAGAAAATCGACTACCTAACACAAATTTATATCCACGGCTGAAACATGATTCAGCTACTTCTATGAACGACAAAGTACTTAAAATTGTTCCTGAATTTAACGGTTTCCATCCTTTCGAAATTACAGTGCCCTGGACAACATCTACTACTTTACGTAAGAATGTAATTTTTTTCTCCCTATTTGCTGAAGTAATTGACTTTATTCTAGAACGTGAAGTTAATAACTGAAACCAATCATGTAGCAATCTAAAAAACCAAGCAGTAGTGAGAGCTTCAGGTGGTAGCAACTTCAAAGAAACTGCAGTTTCTAATGCAACAGCAGTTTTAAGAGAAATATATCTTACAGCCAGGCCAACATTCATCTTTTGAAAATGGGAAGGAGATACACAGCTCTCCGTTAAGTGATGCAATAAACGCAGGCCACTAACATTTTTTAATTCTAAATTAAATAAGTCAGTTACGTAGGCACCTCTCACTACATTGGTTCTTAAATTAAGTTCATCAATTATATTGGCTGGTAAAAATATATCAGAATTGTGAATCGCAGTTAGTAAATGAGGAACGTCTGCAAATATATTGATTGTATCTATATTGTCTGTTGTAAATGATAATATTCTCTCGGTTCTGGTTACACCTACCCCCAGAGATACCCACATAGCTTTATTATTGGAACCCATATCCGATACTAAACTACGTACTTTTAAACCAATAGCGTGTGCCGAGGATACAACTTGTAAAAATAAATTTCGCATCCAGTAGCCCGATGTTGAGGCACTTGTTACATGAACAGCAACTATTTGCTTCCAATTGCTGTTTATACCACGGAGAAGTACTATGGTTAAATGAGTGCCGTCCTTATTATCATTTCCTAATGTCACATTACCAACAAAACATTTATTATATTTATCGTAATCTAAGTCTCCACTGATCTCCATTTCATCTATCATGAAAACGCAATCTCTTTCTTCGCTTCTCATGCAAGCAACTTTCGTTTTTAATAAAGAAAATACATTTTCAAGAACACCAAAATTTATCTTAAAACTTTCAACCCTCCTATTCAATGTACTGTACGCAGGACATGGGTAACCAGTTTTATGTAAATAAATATAACCCTGTTTTCCTAAAGCAAATCTCAGTTTAAATGCCTTTAAAATTAATTCATCAGACCACGAATGTATCTGCTTTCGTTCACAACTGAGATTCTGTACTTGTTCTTCTGAAAGAAATCGCAATAAATTTTTATTTTCTTTATTCGCCTTTTCTTTCAATTCGGCAATTTCCTTTTTGGCTGCAAGTAGCTCTGCTTTCAAAATGATAATATCCTAAAAATGAAATATAAATAAATTATATTTTATAGGTATGAAAATAAAAATTACATTTGTTTCATTTATCGTAGACTGATTTTTCCCAGCGATCTCGTCGATTTCAGCTGCATTCTGAAACAAAATGATACGAAATTTATTTTGGTATTTTATAATATAATATATTATAATAGAAAAAAGTTTTCCCTATGTTCTTGATGTTTGTTTTTAGTTTATCATTCTAACCTCAAAATAAAAATACTTGCATGATTTATGTATTTTCTTTTATATAAGCTTATCCGTGCAGTATTAATTAAAGAAGGTTTATTTGGCACATCAAAAATTGTTGGTACTGCATTCGGCATTAATTTTTTTCTTCCATCAACTCTATTTTTTTCGAATTGACTTTCTTCAAAATGAATCTGAAAATTAATATTTGATTTCCAATTATTATTGTGCTTATAAAACTAATTTTATGAGAAAATATACTTTAATAATAACATATACTTACATTACATAGAACATTTCCTGGCGTTGGAATCCAGTCTTTTCTTCTACAGTTTATTAACCATCTTTTACGTCTATCTAACTCAGTAGGAAATTTGTAAAACTTATATATTCCATGTCTGGTATTATTACTACAATTAGGGGCAGCACAACCAACCATTATTTGGCTGATACAGTTTAAAAATCCACAAAATACAACTATTGTAACACTCGTTTAAAACTAAAAACACATAACACTTGCATTGATGTTGGGATCTAAGATGGCGGATAGGTCTGCTTGTAGTATATCTAGTGCTCTACATGAACCAATTACGTCATAATGAATTTGTAGTCCGGCAAGTTTTTCTTCCGTTATTTCAAAATTGTTTATTGATTTACTACTTGCAACCGTATCCAATTGTTATAAAATTCTAAAAATAATTTTAAAATACATATACAATTGTGTGTTTGATAATTAAGCATGTCTATTATTTATAATAATTAAAAGAAGTCACATTTAATTCGTAGCGAACTAGCTCAGTGTTGCGATATGTACCAATTTGTTTATTGATTTACTACTTGCAACCGTATCCAATTGTTATAAAATTCTAAAAATAATTTTAAAATACATATACAATTGTGTGTTTGATAATTAAGCATGTCTATTATTTATAATAATTAAAAGAAGTCACATTTAATTCGTAGCGAACTAGCTCAGTGTTGCGATATGTACCAATTTGTTTATTGATTTACTACTTGCAACCGTATCCAATTGTTATAAAATTCTAAAAATAATTTTAAAATACATATACAATTGTGTGTTTGATAATTAAGAATGTCTATTATTTATAATAATTAAAAGAAGTCACATTTAATTCGTAGCGAACTAGCTCAGTGTTGCGATATGTACCAATTTGTTTATTGATTTACTACTTGCAACCGTATCCAATTGTTATAAAATTCTAAAAATAATTTTAAAATACATATACAATTGTGTGTTTGATAATTAAGAATGTCTATTATTTATAATAATTAAAAGAAGTCACATTTAATTCGTAGAGAACTAGCTCAGTGTTGCGATATGTACCAATTTGTTTATTGATTTACTACTTGCAAACGTATCCAATTGTTATAAAATTCTAAAAATAATTTTAAAATACATATACAATTGTGTGTTTGATAATTAAGAATGTCTATTATTTATAATAATTAAAAGAAGTCACATTTAATTCGTAGCGAACTAGCTCAGTGTTGCGATATGTACCAATTTGTTTATTGATTTACTACTTGCAAACGTATCCAATTGTTATAAAATTCTAAAAATAATTTTAAAATACATATACAATTGTGTGTTTGATAATTAGGAATGTCTATTATATACAATAAAAATATGTATAACCCATAATCGGTTGTAAGACAATTAAATATAATCAGATTAAAATTATATCGTTAATTGACTTGTTATTATCCAATAAATTGGGCTCATGTGACTAATATTCCGAAGATTATTAGAAATATCGTTGCCAAAAACTGTGACTAGACGGGATAAGGCTTATCTCAGGGGTGGTAGCTTCGCACCACCGCCCGCTCGATCAATTGTAATAATTAAGGAATTAATTTAAAACATTCTTTATCTATATTATTTATAGTAATTATTAAAAAATAAAAAGAGTATACAAATTTGTGGGTAAAAATAATGGCGCGAAATTATATTCAAATAATAAATAATTGAATTCTATTTAATTTGATATAATAAACATATATTCTAATGTTAAACACATTTTAATTATTCAGGTAAGAAAGTGCCTGAAAATAAGTGGTAAATAAGGGTAAATAAGAGTAATAAATTCTAAGGGTTCCGAGATGTATTATTATGAGTACGATCGACGTATAGTAAGATAAAATAAATTAGTTACATGAATATATAATGTTTTATGTATATGAATGGATAGTGAGTGAGAGACAATTAAGAATAGGGTTGAAAATTTTGACGGCTGGTAAAGAATTTGGGATGTTAGGGGTCCTAACTCGAAGGCCTTTGACGTTTGATCTCGGGAAGTAAAGGGGAAGGGGGAGGGGGATGTTCCCATGGGGGTTGGTGACCTCAGAATAGAGGTCAAAGGTCAAGGTCAAGGTCCAATAACAACTCTGTTATGGTGCGTCTAAGATCAAAGGTCATTTGACATAAAACTTGTGTCGTTATCTCCTGGTTCCGATAAACTAGTGATCTTGAACTTTCATAGTGACCTTGACCTATAAACAGATGGCAACACTGTTAGGAATTGAGTTGACAGAAAAGTTGATACGACATAAAATGTGTGTCTTTGAACACTGTATCCGAAAAACATGTGACCTTGACTTTTAACCGTGACCTTGACCTTTAAATAGCAACTTTGTTATGGTTGATTTGACAGGAAAAGTCATCTGACATAAAAGTTTCTCCTTTATCTCCTGATTCTGATAAACTAATAACCTTGACCTATAACCGTGACCTTGACGTTTAAATACCAACTTTTTACCCGTTAATATGATAACAAAGTTGATATGACAAAAAAGTTGCTAAATCAATAGACGAATTGAATGCAATAACATTGACCTTGAAATCTCTTATAGTTCTTGAGATGCAGCAGGAAATGTAAAAGTTCAAGGTTATACATAAAATTTTATGACGTCAACAAATTTGTGCTGTCAAACCGAGTAATTTGATACCAAACACGACCTAAATTGGAAGACTTTTGCACCATTCGCTGCCATATTGGATTTTCTTTAACATTGAGCTAGAGGAAAAATTCAAAGTGGAAAATCTTCAGCAGGAAGAGTACGATCTAATGCAATGACCTTGCCTTTGATATCTCTTATACATAACCCATATTCGGTTGGTTGTAAGACAGTTAAACATCTAATACGTATAATAAGGTCAAGGCCATTGGTTTATCACGAGTAGAGTATTAGTGTGTTGGGTTCATATCCGACTGTAATGTTTGATATTTTTTTGGTACTTTCCATTAGTAATATTGATGTGAATAAAATAAGAATAGAATTATTAGTGGAAGCTATAGATATATTTCGTTAGCGACAAATATAAATATTGAATACGACATTTAAGAGTATTTTTTTCTTTCATTCTTTATTTGTTTGTTTCTATATAGATAGATATTTATCAATCTATGTAAATAAATTAGTTTATGATCTGCAATTGCAAATCTATATCTGAAACATTTCATCAGTGGCCTAACTAAGGGAGGGTAGCAGGAAGGTTGTCAGTTACGCCAATCTATTTGTTCTCGTTTGTACTGACCTAGACCTCGTGCGCTAACCTTGTTTGTATGGCGTGTTCGAATTTGCCTGGCGATTGACATGACTTGCTAATGGGATAAGCCAGCCCTAGCCAGCGGGGTGCAAGGTTGTCTGATGTTCAGGAGTGGATTGTTATAATATTTGGCTTAGATGCTTCAAATCTCCGAAATTTTTAATACGATTATATTTCCAATAGTTTAACCGAAAACTGTTAAGTAAGATAATTTTATACATATATACCTTCAGAAAACGACATTTAAAATTCATTAGTTCAGCAGCACTGTAACAGTGAACACAATGTCGCAAGTTGAATACGCAGATTTTGAAGAAATTACCACGGTCGCGAAGCCAACATATAAATATTTATCAAACGACGCAAAAGAAATAGTTCTGAATTTGTTTAACTTTTTAAAAGTGATAATTATGAAAATGCGCCAATATCAAAAACTGCTGAAATGACTCAAGTGCCATATACTACAGTAAGAAGAATAATAAAAGAAGGTGTACCGGTTAAAAAACAAAGAAGTGATGCTGGAAAATCGAGAATTTGGAATGATTTTTTTGTTTTCAGTAATTTGCACCACAAAATAAAATTTCAAGTTCCGCCTGTAGCCAAATCCCTGGCCTCCGTACAGTGACTATCGCACAAGGTCGCGGACACCGCTAGCAAATATGTGGGCTGTAGGCTGAGAACACAAAACGCCGTGCCAGTCTAGATATCGATCCAAACGCATAAAAGGATTCCGCAAACCCACGCTGCTTGAGCGGCGATCGCGGTAGCGGTATTGTCAGTTGTCGGTAACAGGATGTCCAGATTATTTGTTAACATAAGCGCCAAAAGTAGCCAAATTACAAAGTTAAATGTGTCCACTTTATAGTTATAAAAATATAAGGAAACTAAATATTCAATTCAGAATATAATATTTTAATTTGATACTAAAAAAACAAATTCAATGTTATTCAAAAATCACAGAAGTATTGACAAATACGTTGATTTACACAGCAGCTTCTTTAAAACTGTTATAGTTAATTCGTTCTAAAATTTATCTGAATTAATTTTAGCTTGGCTATTTTACTATACCCACCTAATAATAGAATTAAGGTCAACCATATGGGCTGAAGATAGCGCAACATTAACATAACTTTTTTGAAACAATATATCATTATTATAATAAATGAAACATATAATGTTTTATATTTACATTTGTAGATAAAAGTCCAAAAATTGTAATTACTTTTAAAAAGCTAATTTTGTTTACAAATTATACATGAACATAATTTTCAAATTAGTAATATTTATGCCGCACATTCCCGTGAACGACTACAGTAATGCAAATAATTTGTATATTTATAAATATGATCGTCTATACTCTATAACAAGGGCGGGCAACCTTTTGTATAACAGGGGCCAGAAAAGATTTACGTTTCTTACGCGGGCCGTAGTAGTTAATTGACATATTTTTGTTATAATTTTTTTCTGATAATGTAAAAAACAATAATAAAACAAAATTAACTAAGTACTATATTTATTTTTTAATTTAAACTAGACGAATTATATCGAAAATTAAACTGAAAATCTCCCCTTTTTCTTTATGTTGGGTAATAACCGAATTTAAAATTTTTGTTTTTGAAAATATTTATTTATTATTACTTTTAAAGATCTCGCAGGCCGGATTGGAACATTACGCGGGCCGGGGTTGGCCCCCGGGCCGGAGGTTGCCCACCCCTGCTCTATAACATACTAAGATTATTTTTCATTTGAACTTAGTATGTTATAGATGATCATATTTATAAATATACAAATTATTTTCATTACTATAGTCGTTCATGGGAATGAGAAATATAGTATCAAAATTCTTTTGACCAAATAGACTTTAACGAATATTTTTTTATAGTTTAATGTTTTAACTATCCTTTTCATTAACATGTACAAATACTAGAATGTTCAAAGACCTTACTGTAATAATTGTTTTGTTTTTCGATAAGAATAATTGTAAGAAATCATTTATTCTAATTTGAATTTGCTAAACAAAATTCATGGGAGTGAACGAACCCAACAAAAATATGTACATCATCTGACATTGAAATGTACAAGTCACTGTAAAAAATCCATGAAATTTTGACGGATGGAGGTTGTTGGACCATAAAGAACATGAAATTAAATGAAGAATACAGAATTTGCTGTTTTTTTTAAAAATAAAGGATTCGTTTTTTAGGCTTTCAACAGCAAAATATTAAAAATCAGAATAATGAAACGTCAGAATATTCATTTTCAGATTCTTCAAATTCCGAAAGAGATCGGATTTGCCTCAAATTATTCAAATTCCGAAACGTAGTGAATCAGATTATGTATTGTCAAAAATGTATATTTTGAAAGTTTTCGGTATGCTTCTAATTTTTCAAAATCAAAAACGTAATATATCAAATTATTCAATTTCCGAAAGTGTAGCGGCAGTTTTATGAACTAGCAGAAAGCTATTAGAAGGCTACTTTTCGTTAGATGGCAGTATAAAATTAGTTTTCTACATTTTTTGTTAATTACCAAAACAAATATTTATTATATTTTGGTATCTAAAATATAAATATTTACTATATTTTGATATCTACAATTCTAAAATTCATTATGTACTTGTATTTTAATTCGTAACTTCCATTCTAACGTATGTAGTTTCACCCTATTCCTTTGGAAATTTACCTTCTTGTCTATTTACTTTTTTTACTACATACTATAAAAGTAGCATAATTCTGTCACTTGATTATAATAATAAACTAGAAAGTTTTCTGAACTAAATTATTTTGAAAATCGCACATACTTAATAAAAATATATTTTGTATTTAATTAAACATGAGGTTGGGAAACTAGAATGGAATATGTATAAGACATATTTGTTTCGAACGGCAATATATTATTTAATTTATTGCTAATACGATTGTCATATTAACTTCACATTTCACAAAATTCAAATTTTATTTGGCGCTTGATTTAGCCAAAGTTGAAACACAGAAAAAGTTATCTGCATTACCGACAGATCCGGGTCCCATACCTTTACTTTTTTAGTGATTGCAAAATTGTCAATTTCTCTGTAATTATTATGATTATATGAAAACTTTTAATATATCTGGAAAGATACATTCTTCTAGATTCCATATCATATGTTTACCTATTGGGTCTCGTAAGTAGATGGTTCCGTAAGTGTATCAGGACAAGAATATATATATATATATATATATATATATATATATATATATATATATATATATATATATATATATATATATATATATATATATATATATATATTGTGAAAGAATAATACTAACATAAAATATAAAATACTAGCGTCCCTGTTCGGGCGCCATTTTGTGAATGAACCAAAAATGTGACATGAGAGAAAAGCAGCAGGTAAGTATTTAAATTTTTGTAGATTTAAAATTCCCGCCGACAAAACTTATGTCTGGGGAGATTTGAATTTGCCAACGGATGATTTCTCAGTGATAGAACAAAACTTCACTGACAGCTGATTATGTAGATTCTTCGGGCGTCATTTGTAACTAAGCTGTGTGAATGTAAAATCAACTATCCTGACTAGGTCCGGTCTCTCCGTGAATGAGTTTTTAGTGAAATAAAGACATTTGTTTTAATAATGGTAAATAAAATTAATTAATATTGTTCAAAAAGGTAAGTTACAATTTTAAGGTTAGCTTAAATTTATTTGAACATTTTGCAGTGAATCTGAAATATGGTGAGGATGTAAGGAAATACCTTGGATATGTGGAGGAGATTCACCTGACAGTGCAAGTCTAGATGAATCGCAAATAGGTGTTGGTGACTTGATTTGTTTCTTTGGGTAAAAACTTTCACAATTCGTCCGACAGTGCAAGTCTTGACTAGTGCAGCTTATTTTTTTTTCTGCACAAAAAAACAAAACAGAAAACAAACAAAAACAAAACACGAATTATTAAACGTCACTTCACTACTCACACAAAGCTGTCTAGTTCAGCGGGGAGGGAAAAATTTCACTGCGGACGGAGATCTGGCACATCATACCAACGTCCCCGGCGGCGCACGGGAAATGATGATCCTGGAGTCAGGTTGGCGGGCCGGTACCGCTGGAGGAATGTGGCCATCGGAGCACTCGGTACCACCAGGTGGATAGGGGAATGGACTGGAACTGGGCTCGGGAGGAGCGGGGGTGTAGGCAGCAGTGGCCTACTAATTGTGACTCTTGGGGTGTGTCCCGTCCGTGGTGGCCGCGTCGGTGGCCGTTTAAGGCCTCCTGGGGCGATCGATTTCGGCGGGATTGCCGGAATAGAGTCTTCATGACTCTCAGGTGGGAAAATAGGATTCTTGGAGCTCGATTCGGGGATGTCCTTTGGCTGGGTGAAGGGAGTTGGAACCGGGTTTGGCTCTCTCATGCCCAGGAATACCTCCAAGTCCCAATCAACGTTGCCAGGTCTGGGGATTTTTCCCCAGTTCTGGGGAATTTTGATATTATTTGGGGACTGGGGAAAAACTTTTTTTAAACAATCAAAATCTGGGGAAAATTAGAAATATATTTTATCAATTATATATTTAATAAAAAAATCATAACTATAAATACATAATGCAAATAAAGAGTAAAAATAAAGAGCAATTATTCTAATATTGAATAAATTTATGATATGGAACCAATAATACAATTTAAATTTCGCGGCGGTCCTCGTTTACAGCGCCTCATTTTGTTGGTTGAGATAAATACGATGTACGATCCAGTCTGCGCAACTACCGTGCACTGTGCATGGGTTTCCCCTGAATAATAAAGTGCGCAGTATTTTACACTTTTACTTTTACACAGCTTTATTCAAATCAAATTGATACAGCCCAACAACGAACAACACTACTATTTGTTAATGAAGAGAAGATTATCAACCAACGGTACGAGATCTTGTAGTTGCAGCTAATTAGTATATATTTGTGCAGGTATGTATAGTTTTTCATTGATAATAATTTAATGAATTATTTAATTACCTTTTTTTGCAGGGTGCATAATTTCTTTGTTATGGAGTCTTCTGATGACGAATATAATACGGACAATGAAAAAAGTGCAAAAACATCAAGAAAAGAAAAACAAAAGAAATCTTACCAGCATAAGTACAGATCCGAATGGGAGAAAATGGATGGTTTCAAAAATTGGATAAGCCCCAGCAGTAAAGGAATTAATTTTTTTTATTGTAAAGTGTGTAGCGAAGATTACAATGGAGGTATGTCAGCTGTTAAAAAGCATGCTATGTCGCAGAAACATTTGAAAACTTGTAAATGTCTTCAAAATCAAGCGAAGTTAAATACATTGGCAACTATGGTTAATACTTCTTCAACAAAAAAAATTAAAAAAGTGGAAATACAGCTGGGTATGTTTATTGCAGATCATAATCTACCGTTTAATTTAGCAGATAGTCTCGTGGATCTTATAAAAAATATTTCCATAAACCTAGATAAAAACGAGATTAAAAATGTAACATGCAATCGGACAAAGTGCACTAAAATTGTTACTAATGTTATTGGCCGAAGTGATTTTGGAAATGTATTAGACAACATGAGAAACAAACCATTTTCTATTTTAGTGGACGAGTCCACTGACATTGCATGTCAAAAGAGCTTAGCCGTTGTCGTAAGATATATTTGTAATAATATTGTAACAGATCAGTTTTTAAAATTGTTAGAGGTTAAAGATGGTACTGCAAATGGCTTGTACACAACACTTGTAGACTTTTTTGTAAAGAATAATGTTCCGTATAAAAATAATATGATAGGTTTTGCCGCTGATGGTTGCAACACTATGATGGGAGAACATCATTCTCTTCAAAATCTACTTAAAGAAGATGTTAATGATTTGTTCGTAATAAAATGCATATGTCATTTGCTTGCTCTAGTAGCATCATATGCATGCAAAAAACTGCCTGATAGCATTGAGTATTTAATAAGAGATATGTATTCATACTTGCAGAGCTCAAAGAGGTTGAAAGAATATGAAGAATTTCAACATTTTTTAAAAATTAAACCACATAAAATTTTACAATTAAGCCAAACTTGTTGGTTATCACTAATTAATGTAACCAATAGAGTTCTGGAGCAATTTAATGCTTTAAAATTGTTTTTCCAATCCCAATACTTAACAGAACATGACAAGAAAGCTGAAGAGATTTTCGGCATTTTAAATAATCCTCTTAGTAAATTATATTTACAATTTTTACAATATGTTTTACCTTTCATTGTAAACTTAAATCTAGAATTTCAGAGCGAGCAACCAAAAATACACACACTTCATGAAAAAATGGCAACAGTTTATAAGACTTTTTTAGAATTCTATCTAAATTCAGAATATATTAAAAGCACCCCACTTGAAAATATTCAGTATAGAAATCCGCAATATTTCATGGATATCAATAATATGTACTTTGGGGCAGAAGTCATGATTGCGTTGTCTACTAATTGCAACAATTCGTTGAGTAAGCAGGAAATTCAAAATTTCAAGTTAAAATGTATTGATTTTTATATTGAGTCTTGCCACCAAATATATAAAAGATTTCCCTTTAACAAAGAGCATATACAAAGCATAAAACTGTTGTCATTTTTAGAACCTAAAAACATACTAAAAATTCAAAGCATTGCTATAGCAGCTACAAAATTCCCAAAATTCGTAAAAAATTTGAATATTAATGATTTAGATAGAGAATATAGACTGCTTAGAAATATGGAAACCTTAAATTTTGAGGACGATTCTATAAAATTGTGGACTAATATTTTTTCTTTAAAAAATAATGACGACACGGAATATTTTCCAAACTTATCCATTTATGTAAAAAATATTCTATGTCTCCCTCATAGCAGTGCAGCTGTTGAGCGTAGTTTTAGCGCTATTAATTTAAATAAAACAAAAATTCGCAATAGGTTATGTAATGAAACTCTAGAAGGCATTTTGCATTCAAAAAATATTTTAAAAGTTCAGAATAAAACTTCTGTTAATTTTGATATAGGTGCTGAAATGTTAAACAAACATAATAATAGTATGTATTAATGATTTTGTATGATAATAAAATATATGTATCAGTTATTGTTTTTTATTTAAAAAATCTGGGGAATTTTGTTCATATCTGGCAATTTTTTACAAAAAATCTGGGGAAAATAAATTAAAAGACCTGGCAACGCTGGTCCCAATAGTCCTCATATTGATCTTGGCTTGGCCTTGTGGGCCTGTCCGGGAAGGTGGGGTCTTCCTTCGTCCTCACGTAGGCTTCTTCGTCCGCTTTCCTCTCGGATTCCAAAACCCATGTGGCGCGGTTAAACGGCACACCCACGGACCTTGGTAGGGGAAATGGTAGGAAGTGGTTAAGGTACCTCTGGATGTGACTTGGGATGGACGGAACTTTCTTATTACGGCGAGGTTGGGAAGGAATTGGAGGCATCTACGGAGGAGAATAGGAGTGGAATGGTTTTAGATCCTTAAGATGGATGTTTGTGAGTATGTGTGTTTGGTCTTGGATGTTGTACGTTTGTGCCGATGGCTTTTGTATATATATATATATATATATATATATATATATATATATATATATATATATATATATATATATATATATAATTATAAAAATATAAAAAATACTCATACCTTTGGGTAAAATACTGTGCAACAACTGAATTGTACGCATGGCACACTCCTAATTCAGTTATGTGTTTTATGGGTTTTGTTATTAACTGAAATGTTGATTGAATTGTTGGATGAAAATCATTTGTTAATTGCAGCAAAGTATCCAAGTAAGCTTCTTTTGAAAATTTGTCAAAATCGTAAATTTTATTAAAGTCGCGGAATGAATTGGGTGTGTATAGTACGCGGAAAAATTCCATGAGCTCATTTTTTTCCTTTTGGGTTACATTTCCATAATTTGATCTAGAAAAGAATTTGTTGAATTAGAATACACAAATTATATGATGAAGAGTGGAGGTGGTATTGTGAAGTGTAGCTGTTGTTACTAATACAGTTTTATGTTAATTCGTGTATCTTTAAGTGGTAAGGAGTCGCAAATGTTGTGTAGTATTGTGGGTGTAAGTGTTTAAAGCGAGAAATAATAAATTGCATCTATTTTTTCCTTGTATCTACTAGTAGCCGAACTAGTGGTTTTGTAGGTGATGGTTTGAATTAAGTAGGGTGACGGAAACTGAATCAGCGTTGCTTGGTTTGCTACCTAAAATAGCAGGATATTTGATTATCGCTTGTATGAAAAGAAAGGTTGCATGAGAGCTAGTCGAAAGTCAAGCACACGAAAATTATATTACATGCAACAGCAGATTTGAAATCAGGCATAGCAATTATGAAACAGGACTTGTTCGAAAGATTCACAATAACAGCAGATCATCTTGAGGTACATAAGAGAATAATATGTGAATATGGGCAAAGATGGAGAGACATAGAGTACATTAACAGACAAACAAATATTCTAATTAATAGAAAAAGGAACACGCAGACATGAACTTGAGAGGGAAAGGAAAAATATTGAAAATAGATAACTTATACAGAATTGAAATCAGAAACTCCCAAAACAGCAGACCTGTATTAATACGATTATTTTCAACGAGGAAGGGAATAGATATTTTAACAAATAAAAAGTTTCCAAGACTAACAAAGATTGTAATATTACAGTGTTTCCGAAGAAGGGGGGGGGGGGGCTTACTACCACTAATAAAAGATATACGTAAAAAAACATGCAGCAAAAAATTATGACAAGAAGCAATCAAACGAATGCATGATAAATGAAAAGAAAAGACCATTATCCGAAGAAAACATTGAAGAAAAGTCAAAAGAGGGAGGAACTAATAATAATATGATAAAAAAGGCAAGAAACGAAGAGACAGAAACCAACACCTTCAAGCTCATATGTAAAATATATATTTCTAAACATATTGTAACGTTCGTGGGTTCAAACCAAAAGAAACATTATTAATAATAAATAATTAATAATTATTATAATAAAGAGTAAAAGTTAATTAATACTATATTTAAAGACGTAAATAACGAATACAAAAACTTATAAATTAACACTTATCACTACTGTAAACAAACACTATTATTTATATAAATTAGCGGAGCGATATTTATTTATGACGATATATTTATATTCTAGAAGCTTCGGAAATATTCTCCAATGTGGCGCGAGCGAACTGTTGCAAACAAGTCATCGCTGCGTCTATTCAAACGGCGGCGTAAGCCGGCAAGTTTCAACTTGTCGGTACCGCGTCCGTTACAGTATGAATCTCCCAAGATCTAAACATTATACTCGGTACAATCCAATCCAACAGAGAATGATACAATAAACGACAAAAATAAAATTATTGGATAACATAAAGCGGTATAAAATTGGATTTCGGAATACTGCAGGAATAAATATTAAGACAACGATTTTGGTAGTTTTATGGAGGAATTAGATTTTATCGGTTTAGTAAAGCCTTGGATTTAAGAGAAATATTGAAAGAACTGGGAAACTTAAATGAGGAGTAATAAGCGTAGTTCGAAACGTATTAAAGGAGTTAGCGAAGGTAAGAAGTATAGATCATATTCAGGAAAGAACACTGTTAACAGAAGAAAACAAAAATGGAAAATATTAGGAGAATTTAAACTAATGCATGAGGAAATTTCGCTAGAATAGGAGATACAGGAAACACTGTTGACACTAGAGATGGCGAAGGAGGAATGCGCTTAGAATTCCTGGAAGAAAATATTAAATTGGAATAAGCAAGGAAACAAAGAAGAGCAATTTACTTAAATAGGAACGGAGAGTCAGTTATTGATAACAGGCAAAATAAAATCTTTCACAGTAGCATATAGAATAGAATCGAACACCAGCCACTTATCACAGAATTAAAAAGTTTCAGCAATAGTATAGACAGAAAAAAAATTAAAGTTAAAAAAGAAAATAGCAAGAAAAGTTATATTTAAAGACGACTGTAATAAAACTATAACTATATACAGCTCATTATCAAAGAAAAGTTGTAATAATAAAAACAACATAGGAAGCAGTAACTGATAGGATAGTAAAAAAAAAGTTAATTCGAAATTTACAAATTTACTGCCTAAATGAGAGAAATGTATGCAAGGAATTAAGTAGATGAAAGCAATCACATCAATAACACATTTTATTATAATAACAAATTTCGTTATTTTTTCCGTTAATTGTAAAAATATATTATTACTGTAATATGTCATGGCTTACTATAACTTCCGTAAAAAGAAATAAAAACTCGTAAACGTTTAGACAGAAAAACATTTTGAGAACTTCTGCAAATTTACCATTTAAATGTGCAAATCAGAATCTCGCATTATTTGATGTAACAAAGATTTAAGCGAACAGTAATAATAATAATATTTAATTGTTTCAAGGTACACAAATATACAATTGAAGGTTGACAACTAAAGTAACAAAAATGAAATAGAATAATATTAACCAAGAGTAATATAACAATATAAATGCATTCTAACTTACAATATAACAAATAGCCTACTTACTTTACATGTACGTATAAATTGACAGTGAATCTGATATACTATATTGTTACGTTTGTAACTGATGGGTTCGGTGAAGTTTAGTAATCAACAATTAAAACAACAATTAAAGGTCACAAAGAGTTTATTTACTAACACTTATATTTATTTGAACTACTTATATATTTTTAAACACGTATTAATAAACACAAAATAACAACAAATCAATAATAACTAAGAACAGTACACATGAAATATTTATTTACACTATTTATATTCACTATGCAAACGTTTCATTTATTTCCACTATATTCGATGTTTTCTGAACAGCGTATCGGAGTCGAATGCCCCACCGGGTACGCTAGCACATTTATATATCTGTTGCGCAGTGAGTCTAGATGGTTCTCGAAGTTTATACCCTGGTATAGCACTAGAAGCTTGCTAGAACGTTGAGACATTGTTGTGCACTGACTGTCCAGGGCCGTACTGGCCCGATACAATTCGCACTCCTTAAGGATGTTTCGCCTCGATACTGTCCTGGACCATGCGATATCGATATTGTGATTCCCGTAGTTACTGTAATGTTCAATGGAATAACATTTTACAGCCTTTTTAAACTCTGCTGTTGCTCGAGGATTGTGGCAGCATACCAGGATCTCTATTCCATTATGTTCGAAGAGAACCTCCAGCATGTTCCTGACAATTCTCCAATCCAATTGATCTAGGCCACAAGCCAGCTTTCGAACAGCTATCTTCAAAATGTCCTTGTCGAGCAGTATTCCTCGTAGGCAATACAAGGCGCGATAGGTCGCTTTATGATAGGACAGATGTTTGGTCACCAAACCGCCGTCTTTAAATCGATTTTTCATCAAGTACTTGTAGTACTTTTCCGACATGTGGTTGTTGTTGCCGAAGTTTATAGAGTTGGCGCAACTTCTTCTTAAAAACTACGGCAACACCTCGAGACATTTGTAGGTGCTACACCATGCGCCAGTGAGTATTCACAAGGCATAATAGGTCGCGTTAATGTTCCTTGGTTACGCCGTGTCATGCTTTCCGACCCATATAATATATGGATATGAACTCCTTGAAAATTATTTCCGGGCTCTTCAGTTCTATCTGGCGGACTTGTACTTCATTGGTGGTACTGTCGCTTTTGTGGTCGGCGAAGGGAGCCAATCGATTAAAATGGACCACTCTTGGTTTACCACCAGTCCTTTTTCTTGGAGTATAATAATAATCGGAGCACTTGCACTATTAAACGAAGCACGCGCAAAATGTAGATTATATATCGTATGTAGACCAGTTGTCTTCTTCCAGTAGTTAACTGCCAGGATAGAGTCGAATCTTACACTTTTCCAACAACAGTGATGATGTAGAATTGTATAGCAGACCACTCTGCTGCTATACTTTGTAAAGGGCAGGGTTAAATTATAAATAATTCCAATATAAAATAAATTTAGACGTAGTTTACTAGAAGAAACATTTCATTTGTGTTCTTTATTGATTGATGTTAACAACATAATTTTTATGGAAGTCTAGATTCAATCTTTCTCCAAAGCAATATATATATATATATATATATATATATATATATATATTTTGCACCACTCTTTCATGTCTTCTCTGCAATTTTCCCAGTAAAATCGTTATCACAGTTTCTGAACGATTCTTGTTACTCGAAAATGGCCTCCAGCAGTTCCATCATGAATTCCCCTTAGTAATGCCGGTACTATTTTTCTGCTTCCTATCCTCCGTAGCTTCCAGAGTTTCCAGGATACGCTTGAGTAGCCCATCTTTCATAACAATGGAATCCCACTGCGCCCAGAACGATTTTACATTCTGCGAGTATCGTTCAATTTCTTCCCAAGTTGGATTGTTGCCTTTCTTCTTCCAGTCGAGAAGATGTTTTAAAATTGGGTCATGCTATTGGTCTTTTTGTAATTCTTCGATTTACCAGTCATCATTTATTACTGCAGTTCTCAGAACGGGAACAGATTTTTCTCTACCCTGGTACAGTGTTGTAAAGATGCGACAAATCCAATGTTGTTGAGGGCGTCTTGGTGGCGGGTCGACGTTCGCCCCATTGCATCAACCCGCTTTAGTTTTCCCACTGGTGTTTTTTTTTTCTTTCTTCAGGGCAGCGGTTTCGTACATGTCCCAACTCAGGGCAGTTCTGGCAACGAATGTGTTTTCTATCTGGAAGTAGCCTTACCATCATACGTTGTGCAACTTCTTCTAGAAACTCGCTGCATTCTTCTGTATCGTTCCACATAACGCGAATGTTAGAATGTCGTTTTGAAGCAAGATCCGCGGCATCAAGCTCAAATGCGCTAGCCAGGGCGTCAGTCAACGTGCTGGGGCGAGCCTGAACCTTTGCCCGCTTAGTGTCTTTGTTTCGTATCCCATCGATGAATGATTGGACAGCCAAACGCTTTAGTACGCTATCCAGGGTTGCAGAATATGCCAGGCGAACTAAGCGAGCAATATCGTTTTCAATCTCTTGCAAGCTCTCACTAGGTTTCTGGTATCTGTTCTTCAGCTGCGAGTGGTACATTTTCTATATTCAATGTTTCCTGACCAGCGTATCGGAATCGAATGCCCCACCGGGTAGGCTAACGCTTCTGTTGCGCGGTGAGTCTAAATGGTTCTCGATGCTTCTACCCTGGAAAAGCACTAGAAGCTTGCTAGAACGATGAGTCATCGTTGCGCGCTAACTGTCCAGGGTCGTACTGGCCCGTTACAATATATAAAAGAAATATTACAAATACATGTCTAAATATATAATTATAATTTTGCATTTCAAGCAAACAGCAAAATTTAGTAAAAAAAATAAATAAATAAAATAAAAGGAAGTGAATGATTTATAAAATAAAAAGCACGTTTGTAATCAATAAATATCGTGTATCAAGAAGGTCTTTTATGTCTTTAGTACAGATGCGAGATTGTAATTATATTAAATATGTTATCAATTGTGCCTCTGTTGCTCCTGAAGCCGGATTAATTTTCACTTAGAATTGCATTCTCTTCACAGCACCAGTTTAAGCGTTTGAAGAGCATTTTGAGTTATATTTGGCTTTGTTTTATTCTAACCTAACAAGTAATATTGCTTTCGAAAAGGATATTTTAGTCGTTTTGGCTCTTCTTCTGCCTTTATCCACAACACCAGCTGTTCTCTTCCGCACTGCCTTCAGCCACTCCGTAGTTCTCTGTATTTTTCTTCACTTTTCTTCGAGGAAAAAACACTTTAACCTTCAGTAATCTTGCACATGTGCACACTTTCACCACCTATCATTTCTCTGAATTATTTTTTACGATTGCAATTTTTTTTTTAAATAATGACATAGTATGCAGATTTACTATTGTTAATAATGTTATTTGCAGTTAAAGTAAAATAATAAATTTTTCCCAGAATTGTTCTCTTTGTACATTTTAAACTCTTTTACATTCTAATCACAATTCCTTACATTTTGCATCGATCCAGGCTTTGTTAATTTCAATAACCTTATAATATTTGATTAATTTAAACATTTTGGAATCACGTGCAGCTTCTTTGATTACATAAATCAAGTTATTAATCAATATATTAACATTATCGGTGTGATAATATAATCTGAGATTATTTTGGATTTAATAGTTCAAATTATTTTTGGCAAAAGAAAGAAATACACAATATTTAGAATTTCCTATATCTGTTGTATTGTTATAAATAATATCAGATTTACTATTTATGCTAGTTACACACATACTGTGATTGCTTGCGAGTGAGGGAGTAGATATCTCAAAATAAGTTTTTACTATTATATTTAAGTTCACCGATGTTAGATCTAATGTAATTCTACCTAAATTAAAGTAAAATGTATAATTACCTACCTCATCTCCTCTGGTTCTTCCGTTACGTACCAGAAAACCTAAATTTTCTAAGTGATAAATTAACAGTCTACGTCTGGCATTAAGTGTGAAAAAATGGACTATATATCACAAGTTTTTACAGTACGGCAGATATAGGAATACAGTGTTGCTAAATATATTCCAAGAGTAGCGTGTTAGACAAAGATAGAAAATCCAGAGACGGATTATATTGTTTTTCACTTATCTATATACCTATATATATATATATATATATATATATATATATATATATATATATATATATATATATATATATATATATATATATATATGGAAAAAAATTACGCAAGTGAAACATTAAATTAATTTAAAACAATATATATTTTTATTGAATTGGAAAGTTTGGCCTAATATAGAAAAGTATATGGGTAATTAATTCTATTTCTATTATGAATTTTTATGTTCTTCGTTTTTTTTTTCTGAAATTAAGCGGATCGACTACCACGGTCATTACCGCTGTAAAAAAAATAATTAAAGCCAACCAAAATTAAATATATAAATAATGGTGGTAAGAAAAACATCAGTCCGGTGGTATGAATAAACTTTAAAAGTTTCTCAACACCATCAGTCTCATTGGAGAGAACTGACGGAAGAGTATTTGCAAAATTGAGAATGTTTCTGACGTTGTGATATTTAGCACAATGTAGAAGAAGATGAAAAACAGAAAGGCGAGTATCACATACATCGCACATAGGTACGGGGTCCCGAACAAGAAGATAAAGATGAGTGGCTCTAATGTGACCTATTCTCAAACGCGTAATCGCTACTTGCTCCTTCCTCGAAACAGAAATAGGTAGTTTCCACTTTTGAACAAAAGGTTTAATGGATCTAAGTTTGTCGGTGGAGCGATTCCACTCGTCCTGCCAAGAAGTTAAACAAAATGAAAGTATACGTTGAAGCATATCGTCTGGCCTGAGAGCGTGCGTCCTAACATAATCCAGCAGAGCAGCTTCACGTGCAGCATGATCAGCCCTGTGATTACCAGCGATACCGATATGTCCAGGAATCCACAGAAAAGTAACACGGATTTGCCTAGATGAAAGTAGGCAAAGACTATAAAAAAGCATCTGAATAAGAGGGTCAGTTGAAAACCGGTTACATAGACTCGTTATGGCGCTGAGTGAATCCGTACATAAAACGATATGTTGTTCACGTTCGATGACATGTACGCAACGTTGCAAAGCAGAATAAATGGCATACAACTCAGCACCAAAAACAGAGGAAGAAGGCGATAAGGTGATAATATGTTCTTCATCTCGAAAGATGAAAGAACATCCGGTTCCGGTGCTATTTTTAGATCCGTCAGTGTAAATAAATATAGAGTCTGTGTACCTTTCTTTAAAGAGACAGAATTCCTGGACGTAAAGGGAAGGCGGTGTAATATCCTTCTTATACTTGGTTAGAAGTAACTCAGTACTTATTTGAGGAAAACACCATGGTGGTGTATCCGAAATAAGCTGGGGTAAAATATCTTCCTTGCCTAGTGGCAGTTTATCAAACTTTTTGACCAGTTGAACAGCCAAAGGACAGAGAGAGGTGGAACTGCTGAGGAATAGATTATGAGCACGCTCGTCTTGGAAAAGAGAAGTAAACATGAAATGCCAAGGTTTGGACATAATTCGAGCAGTATATCTCATGCATTGTCGTGTTCTACGGATAAATAATGGAAGCAACCCTGACTCACAGTATAAACTGTGAACTGGAGAAGTACGATAGGCACCAGTTGACAAACGGATACCCGTATTATGGACAGCATCTAAGCGGTTGAGATGGAGTTGTTTAGCGGAACTGAGTACGATTGCTCCAAAATCAAGTTTTGACGTTACAAGAGAATTGTAAAGTCGTAGCAAACAGTCTCTATTAGCACCCCACTTAGTGCTTCCGAGGCATTTTAATGCATTCAAAATACGACAGCAGTCTGCAGCAAGTTCTAGAATATGCGGCTTCCAGGTCAGATACGGATCAAGAGTTAAACCCAAAAATTTAACCCTATCGACGCACTGAATTGGAGAACCATACAAATAAAGTGAAGGATTGTTGTGAGGAGTACGTAAGCGACAGAAATCTATACACTTCGTTTTCTCAACAGAAAAACGAAAACCCCTAGTGGTAGCAGCTTTGGTAATGGTGTTAATTGCATCCTGAAGTCGAGATTCGCACTCAGGAATGCTAGATGCTGAAGTGTAAATGACCAAGTCATCGATATAGAGACAATGGCGGACGGTCGGAGGAAGATTTAGTGCAATGGTATTGATAGCAATTAGAAAAAGGATTACACTAATGGTAGAACCTTGCGGAATACCATTTTCTAGGGGGTGAGAAGATGAATAGATATCACCTATACGTACTTTGAAAGTTCGATTTTCAAAAAAGGAATATATAAAAAGTGGTAGATTGCCACGAAGTCCCCACTCATGTAGCTGCTTAAGAATGCCGTAACGCCAAGTCATATCAAATGCCTTCTCCAGGTCGAAGAAAACAGCAACTAAATGTTTTCGTTCGAGGAAATTACAATGAATGTCATTCGTTAACTGAACATGGAGATCAGTGACAGAATGACATTTTCTAGAGCCACACTGATACGGATCTAAAAGGCGATTATGCTCTAAATACCAACAAAGCCTGTAACTAGTAGAATGTGTGGCATCCTTTCCCGGTTTCAAAATAGGAACGATGGTAGCTTCTCGCCAGGCATCCGGGTACGTACCGCTACGCCAGAGAAGGTTGAAAAAATTTAAAATATGGAATTTCATCTCAGAAGGTAGATGTTTTATCATGCAATATGAAATGTTGTCAGGACCGACAGATGTATTTTTTGTTTTGCTTAGTGCAAAATCAAATTCAAAAATTGAAAAAGGAAGGTTATATACTTCATCGCCATCAGAAGAGAAATCAAGAGGGGCTTCACTCGTTTCTTTAATATTCAGAAATCTTAATGAGTAGTTTTCGGTACTACTGACAGACTCGAAATGTGTAGCTAAACATTCAGAGATGTCATGAAGATTGGCGCTTAAAATGTTATGGATGTGAAGAAGGTTGACAGAGTGAGATTTTTGATAACCGTGCATGTATTTAATTTTATTCCACAGCTCATTCGACGGACGCTCAGGTGTGACAGAAGAGACATAATTCCGTCAGAAGGCAGACTTAGCTTGTAGAATAACACGTCGAGCATGAGCTCGGGCCTTCTTAAAAATGATTTGGTTATCAAAAGTTGGTGAACGTCGATAACATTTTAATGCACGTTTCTTTTCATGGATAGCACTAGCTACATTCGTGTTCCACCAGGGGACCTTTCTTCTAATGAAACGAGAAGATGTTAACGGGATATTATTGGTTACAGATCGTAAGATACTGCAATTAATATCGCCAAGAGATACATGAATATTTTCTGACATAACTGGGACAGTTATTTTTGCGGAAAAACTGTCCCAATCAGCAGACTCAAATCGCCATCTTTGGAGAAAAGAAGGCTCTGAAGAAGGAAGAGAACAAGAGATCAAAATGGGTAAATGATCACTGGAATGTGCATCATCAAGCACTTTCCAGGAGAAGTGCGGAGCTAAAGAAGGAGAACAAATTTATAAATCAATGGCTGAAAAGGAATTTGAACGTAAATTCAAATAAGTGGCGTCCCCTGTATTCAGGAGCACTGCATCAATATTATCAAGAAGGTTCTCAATAATACGTCCTCTACCGTCAGACTGATTGGATCCCCATAAAAAACTGTGCGCATTAAAGTCACCAACAAGAAGGAATGGTTGCTCAAGCTGGTTTATAATATTCTCAAGATCATTTATATTCCAATTAAAATTTGGCAAATAAATATTACAGACTGTAAACTTCCTAGGCGAATATAATTGAACTGCAACCGCTTGAAGTTGCGTTTGCGCTGTATATGGTGTAAGAGAAGATAAAAAAATCGCTACACCGCCATGTGCTCGTCCGTCCGGATTAACATCATGACGAATGATGGTAAAGCCGCTTAGAGAAAATGAATCTTGAGGTTTGAGATGAGTTTCTTGAATGCAAACACAGCTGGGGCTCTGATCACCTAATAGCAATTTAAGCTCTGGAAGATGAGTGACAATACCATTGCAGTTTCATTGAAGGAGTTTAAACATTGGAAGTAAGAAAAAAATGAAAGAAAAATGGTGCTATATAAATAGCTGAAGAGCTCAAAGGTAGAATACAAGCTTTAGAAACGAGGCTTGCCCTTAGGCCAACCTCTTCTATCTTTTTTCTTCTTGTTGCGGGCAGAAGAATTCCCGTTGACAGTAGCATTACTGTCATTGCTGGAATTGTCAGTCTCTTCCGAACGAAGGACAACGGGAGTGTTCGTTGTGGGAAGGCTGACTTGGGGAGTGTTACTTGTTGGTACACTTGGCACATTAACAAATTTAACACCAGATGAACTGGGTGTAGAAGCAAGAGACGAAGCGGTTGGAGTTTTGAATTGACTTTGAGAAGCAAATAATTGAACAAATTCAGAAAAAACATTTTTTACGATTTTTGTCGATAAGCAGAGACGCGATGTCGGCAACGTTTAACGGTGGAGGAGAAGTAGATTTTTCTGCAACCTTAGCATAAGAAGTGGTAAAATTCGTATTACGCTGTACATGCTGCCTTGCTTCCGGGAAGCTACATTTATAAGTAGTTTTGTACTCTAAAACTGCGTATTCCGTTTTAAATTTCGGACAGTTTCTGGAACTGGCAGGATGGTTACCTTGGCAATTGATACAATTGACATCACCGCATTCGGTTCCGTCATGTGGAGGTTTTCCGCAAATGCAAATTTTTTGATTTTTGCAGTTATTTGACGAGTGTCCAAATTGTTGACAGTTGAAGCAACGAAGAGGGTTAGGAATATAGGGACGAACAGGGAGGCGATACATGGCAGCATATATATATATATATATATATATATATATATATATATATATATATATATATATATATATATATATATATATATATATATATATATATATATATGTAAGGAATAGGGAGCACTATTAAAGAAAACACAAACACAATCTTTGAAACTAATGTTTTATTTGCTACTGCCATGAAGCACAAACCAAAACTGAAACTAAATTTTAAGTTACACGCAATATATAAAAACAATGAAATAAAGCTCAGAAGCCTTTATTTAATTTATTAAAATAAATTAAAAAATAAAAAATTAAATGATAACAAAAAAAAAATATCAGAAACAACAGACCTGATTTTTCAAAATTAACACTGCACTTATTCACAGCACCGCTATGAAACACTTTACACTAAATTCGTAAATTAATTTACGAAATATACCACTTTTTCACAATAATAACTGCGGACGGCTCGCTGACAGGTGTTACCGCTGACAGGTACGTTCGCTAACTGTTGGTTCTTCGTTTTATAATATATATTGATGTACCAACTAAACTCATAGTATTTATTATTTATTTATATTCATACAGTCAAAAACAAGTTATATTTTATTGTTAACATTTTCATATAATTGCTTTACTTCACCATTGTAATAAATTAAGATATATAATTCGTATTACATTTAATGAAACTTGTTAATACGTATTATTATTCGACTTGTTATATTATTCTTGGTACATTTATTTACATGACATTTTATACAGATTAATTAATTTGTTGTTTAGAAGGAAGTATTATAAAATATAAGATTAACGTAACATAAATGGAAAATTTTTAAGTAAGGTCCTGGTTACTTTGTTTCGCACTCACAATTTAATGTACCCTAAGCGTATCAGTGGTACTCAAACACTGAAAACATGCTTTACATATAATTGTTTTCATCATTTTCAATAACGCTATTGTCACTAGTTTCATCAGGATTAATAATCTTTAAAATCTTAGGTGAGATTTATGCGTATAATTATAATCGTGTAATCATATTATAATATTTTTCCAGCGAAAGTTTTAAATATTACTTGTTGCAATTAGGGTAACTTAAGATACATTACAAAAAATATAATTAGAATGAAATGTTTCTTAAAATTAGATATTAGATTGCAAAAGACTATCTCTACTAAGAAACAGTTATTAAAACATTTCTTGTGAAGTAAAAGTAATGTTGGCGTAATACGTTGGGGCTGACGTAATTCAGTGAAGAGGGTACAGAATCGGGGTTACATAAATATATAAATAACTGTATTGGAGATTATTAGATTCATTATGTAGTTGGATGTCGTAGAATAAAGAGTTTATAAGTGGATAATACTTGGTGTGCCTGATTTTTATTTTTATTCACTGTGAATAGTAGAGAGTGCTAAAAATTTCAGAAGTGGGATCATATTAATGTTGTGATAATTAAGAGATTTAATTCAGGGAGAAATTCTGACCATAGGCTACAGCTAAATAAACGTTTTAAATATGATCGAATTGGTGACGCAAGTGATATAAGTGATGATGATGGTGAATGTGATAATCAGACGATGAAGAGCGATTGTGAAAGTGATTTCGGTGAATATAGTGGTAAAAATAGTCGTTATGTAACTCCAGGAAAACCTAGTGCAGATAACGATATGAGATTAATACGTGCTGTTCTAGCTGCTGTTAAAGAACAATCATCGAGTGAAGGATCGCACCAGAATAATCATAGTGAACACCTAATACCTATATATGACCCGGAAGGAGGAAATATCAGTCCTCAAAATTGGCTTTTGAAAATTGAACAGATAGCAGCTATTCACAACTGGTCTGATTCATTGAAAGTTTACAATATGCAGTTAATATTGCGCGGGTTAGCTAAACTGTGGTACAATCAACTACCCTACTACGATCTGTCCTGGGCAGAGTGGAAAAATGCTTTGGTGAAAGCTTTTCCTCGGAAAATGGATTACTTTACATCTCTAGCCGACATGATGGCCCGCACTAAGCACCCAAATGAAACAATAACGAAAAATTTTTATGAGGAACAGGCATTATTGCAAAGTTGCAAGATGTGGTGTCCTGTATTATAGCTGATGTTAACATATCATCAACTACCCGTCGATGAGCGTTATTTTCAATAAAAACTTTGAAAAATTAGTTTTGACAATTTCATTTATTTACGAACAAGATTGACATATATTTCACTTGTTTTTTCTTCCAAAAATAGATTAAGAAAGTATACAATTATAAGAATATATTAAATTAACATCTAGATATCTATTTATCTCAATCAGTGCCAATTGAACCATCATCCTCCCACCTGAGGAACGATTTACTTAAGTTACTCACATTAATGCACTTGACACAGATTGAGTTTAACAAATTTCGATAGGTTTAACGATACATCTTCCCACTTCGAGTTATTCGCACATCTCTTACTACATTTTCTGTCTCACAATTTTCTTCAGTAGTAGGTGTAGTAGTGACTCCGTCCGTCGAAAGTTTGGAGTTGGCAATAGTCTCAGGAACGCTGCAGTCTGGAACATCGGAAGATGAATCATCCTCTGCTACTATCGGTGAATGTCTGCACTCTAACGGATAGAGCCTCTGCACTGGTCGTAGCAAAATTCCTCTTGCCGTCTGTACTCTTGCTACCCTCACCTTTTTATCTCGGCCTGGTAGCAACTCAATAACTCGACCCAAAGGCCAATTTAGTCTTTTATTTAAATCGTTACCTACGAGAACTATTTCATTTAAAACAATTGGAGTACTGTCTTTCTTACGCGTAGCTTGTTTTAACAGTGCCAAATATTCGTTACGGAAACGTCTGCGTAAGTCATCCCGTACTTTCTTTAAATGTTTTACACGATTACCGAAGGTCGTAGCGTCGATTGCATCGAAATCAATTCCAGTCAATTCCAGTGACCTCGAATAATTTTGCATTATGTACACGATCTACCGGTAGTGTCGGTGAAGATACTTGTACTTGTTGTGCCGTTTGTTTTTGACACACCACACATCTTCTGATGACGTTCCTAATGGCTTTCCGGCCACCCAAAATCCAAAATTTCTCTCTTAGCTTAGAGATTAAGCCTTGAACACCTACGTGACAGAATTCTAAATGATATTTTCTACTGAGTCGTTCCACAACTATGTGATTTGACTGTAATATCATCGGAAAGCGAAAATCTTTTGTATCCTCTCGATTCGAAACCTGAGTCTTGACGCGTAGAATGCCTTCCTCATCGTTGAAGATTTCCAGACCCATTAATTATTTTGAAGTTTGTTTAAAGAATGACTCTTGTTGCACAATGCGAATCAAAGATTTTTAAGCTTGCATGAATTCAGAACTAAAATCGAGTAATGTCTTCATTGGCAATATCCAAAACTGATACAACTCTTTTCTTCCGTTCTGCATATACTTTTTCTTTGTCCAAATCAAAATGAGAGACGGGCTATTCATTAGGTTCAAGTCGAAGCCAGGTTGGCCCCTCCCACCATTTAGATTCTATCAACTGCTTTGGTGTACAGCATCTCGATGGAAAGTCCGCCGGATTCATAAGACCAGGAATGTGATGCCAATCTTCTTTGGAAGTTAAGGATCTTATTTCCAACACCCGATTCCACACGAAAGTAGCCCATTGTTCATCACATTCAATCCATGACAACACGGTACTAGAGTCACTCCAGAAATATGATTTTATATCTTTGGTACCCAGGGCCCCTTTAACATACTCATGTAACCGAGCCCCTATAGTTGCGGCCAGAAGTTCCAACCTCGGAATGATCATTTTCTACAGAGGCGAAACTCGCGCTTTTACCTGTAATAGGTGTACATGAACTTGATTGTTTGATGAATTTCGTAAAAATGTAGCAGCAACATATGCGTCTTTACTAGCATCCACAAAGGTATGCAGACTCCATAAATCTTATTCTCCTGGTATTCCATGAATCCACTGAGGGATCTTTATCTTCTTTAATATTGATAATTCAGTATACCATTTTCGAAATTCTTTCTCAATGTCTTCGGGAACTTCTTCAGCCCAGTTTATTTTAAGACCCCAAATCTTCTGCATAAGTAACTTAGGACCCAGTAATGCTGGACTCAAATGACCAATTGGGTCGAAGATTTTCTGTGCTATGGAGAGTATCTGTCGTTTGGTAATCGTTGTGATCTCATGAACATCTATATTATCATATCAGTGTATCAGCGGCTTTATCCCATTTTATTCCTAACAAGGGTGAGGTCATTTTGTTTCTTTCGTCAATCATTTTATCTCTTTCATCAATTTGTGTCATTTCCCAACACCGTAATTCAAATTGACCAGCAGCCATAATCTGACTGGCCATCAATCGGAAATTCTACGCTTCTTGTTCGGCTGATAGACTCACCAGACAATTATCCACGTAGAAACATTCTAACAGTTTCAGAATGGTTTTCATTGTACACGAATCATCCGATCTACACGTTGTTAACATTTTCTTTAAGTGATACTGCAGTGTTGCTCCAAGGAGAAATGGACTGCAACACAGCCCGAACACGACTCGTCTATGTCGCAAATGCCGGTGTGATCCATCTTCTTTTATCCATGGAAAAAGTAAATAGTTTATATCTCTTCCCGCAATTCCTATTGGCAGGAACGCTTTACGTATATCAGCTACCAGTCCGTAGCGGAAAAACCGAAATTTTATTAAAATTTTGGGAATCAATTCAATTAAATTTTCTCCAGCTTCTAAGCAATCATTCATCATTCTTGGAGCAAGTCTTCAAAAACACTATGGTATTCATAGAAATAACCACTTCTTTTAAGTTTTATAATGGTATTTTTCAATCTAATTTCCGTCATCTTCTCATTTCTGGGAATTGGAAGATGACCTTCTGTCCATGGAAGTTGTATTACATAACGACTTGTAGAATCTAACTCCACCGTTTGTTCAAAATGTTGCCATACTGCTTCTTCAACTTCTTTTCTGCTTTCACATTCCATTGGATCGGATATTCCAATTGATTCAAGTTTCCATAATTCTGAAATAATTTTATCTTTACAAAGTAACGATAAATGTATACTTATTACATTGTTAGTAATACATTTTTCATTTGTTTTTCTATTAATGTCCACCCTAAAAGGGTGTGTACAGCTACCAATCCACATCCTAAAAATTGCATGCGTCCAGTCAGCAGATTACCAGCCACATCTGCTCCAATCAGCAGCTCTATCGGTTCTGCACTATCTGCACGTCTGTTAATGGAATGTTACAGTTTTGAAGCTCAAACGTCCAACTCCCTTGATACACCGGCGGAATTTTCCCCAAATTTTCTGGCTGATCTAAAGCTTCTATCTCACAGCTGTAGTTACCATCCAAACTGTCGAGTTGTATGTTGTAGCATTTATGTTTTTGTTGTGCAGATGAGGATCCACCGAAAAGAGCGTGAATAAGTGTTTCTTGTCGTTTTAATGGGTAATTCAATACTTCTGCGGTAGTCTTCAGAATATAAGTTCTCTGCGAACCTGTGTCAATCACAGCTCGCACTTCTCTCTGAGTTTTCTTACTTCAGAGTAATACTCTCATTGTCTGTAAAAATACAGGCGTATTTGTAATGTTAGCTAAATTCTGTTCCGCTTCAAGTTGTGTTGATTTATGTTCTTGCTTGCTGAGCTTATCGTCCTTGTGTGTCTGCAAATCGGGACACATCATGGTCACCTGGCGTCCAGCACATGCGATGCACCTTATTCGCTCTCGACATTTGGTACTTCGGTGTCCTACTTTCATGCAGAAATAGCAAGCCTTTTGCTTCAAAATAATTTTACGTTTTTCTTCAAAACCCATTCTCTGAGCTTTAAAACAATCCACACTAGCAAACTTAGAATTTCCACAAAACAAACAATTTCTTTCAACATTATTTAGTAGACTGGAAGCGGTTTGGACTTGAGTTTCTTGAGGTTTTATCCTGGATTTTTGTTTCTTATCCACTGATGAGATTCCAAAATTTTCGATTGCAAGAGCGATTCTCTCTTCGTTCTCTACTTCCCTTTTTAGGAAATGCATAACATCTCTAAGTCGTTCAGTACTTTTATCTTCACTCTTAGTAACAACTGAAGAACGTTGCCATGCTCGTAATAACTCTTCCGGGAAACAGGATTCCACAAGAGGAAACAACATGATTGCACATTTATCTGATGTGACACCTAATGATTCAAGTGTCCTCAATTGCGTCTCGATCTTGTTGTAGAGTGTTGAAAGTCCACACTTTTCATGTGACAAAGTGTTTTGCAATACCAGCTTGAGCAACTCTCTTACGTAAACTTCAACTAATAGATCATCTCTGCCAAATCTTGATTGTAGACTATCTAAAGCCTTTTGGTAATTTTCTTTCATGGGACGAAAACTTTCTACAACTGCTCGAGCCCGTGAATCAGGTGTGGTCGTTTGCAACAAATATTGAAATTTGTCCTCCAAAGGTATATCAGGATCGCAATGTATCTTTTGAAACTGGCCCCAAAATGGTAACCAATCTCTAATGTCACCTCCAAACTTCTTTAATTCGATGGTGGGCAATTTGAATTTTCTAGATGCCCCTTGTACACTCATCTCTGTACCCATCACCGACTTTTGAGTGTCGTCAGTCTGAAAACATTTATTATATCGCTGTTATAATCTCAAGAAAAGAGTTGAATACTCATCTGATATAGATACTTCCGCGACTACAATTTCTTTGTTGTCTTCCTTCTCAAACATTTTGTCCAAGACCTCTCTGTCAGCATTCTTCAGAGCCTCAAATTTGTCATTCAAAATTCTCCCGTGATCAGTGAAGTCGCTGATTTCTGGTCTGTTATGTTTGCTTGAACGACCTCAAATCTTCGTCGTTTAAATATAAAATTGTTTCTAACACAACGTTGGATTCGTGTAGAATTCTTGCAAATGAATTATTCGTACGAACGTGATTAGCCCGTATCCCAATTAGACACACGGCCCGTACTTCACGATACTGTTCGCTACGAATTAAATACTCGTCAGGCTATAGGACACTGTCCTGTCACGGTCGCCACAATGTTAACACACCATCAACTACCCGTCGATGAGCGTTATTTTCAATAAAAACTTTGAAAAATTAGTTTTGACAATTTCATTTATTTACGAACAAGATTGACATATATCACTTGTTTTTTCTTCCAAAAATAAATTAAGAAGGCATACAATTATAAGAATATATTAAATTAACATCAAGATATCTATTCATCTCTATCAGTGCCAATTGCACCAACAGCTGGGTTGCGAAGTGAAGAGTAGAAGAATAACGCTCGTGCAGGGAACTACAAAACAACACTGGACTTGTTTAATGGTTTCCTATTTTCGTTAGACGAAAGTAAACCATCTCAACCGAAGCAAGGTCATCCTTTGAAGAAAATAGAAAAACAACACTCTGAGAGACGACATACTGATCACCAAAATTATCAATGAGTGAAAAAAGACTTCAATAAATCACAAATATTCTGCTACAATTGTAAAAGACTAGGGCACATAGCAAGAGTTCGCAGAATCCCGAGAAAGGAATGCGGCACACGAAAGTAGAAATCGACAAACTACGCAACTACGCAAGATACATTTTAAAAGAATATAAATGTATCAAACAACGATGGAAAATATTTTGTAAAGGCAATATATGTTTACTATAAAGTATTTCAAGCCCTCATCGATACCGGGAGCGAACTAATAACCGCCACCACGTCAGTCAAAGATATATTAGGGATTCCAATTAATACCACGAGAATTATCACAATTAAATCGTTCGGAGATAGTGAAGTAAAATCATTGGGTAACGTACACATTTGTATAAAAATTAATGAAGTTGACGCGTATGTTGACGTTACGATCGTACCAAATGAATGCCAGTCCTACTCATTTATAATAGGACAACCACTCTTGAATAATTCAGGAATTTCAGCAAGTATCAGCGATGGTAAAATACGTTTCTTTGAGTCTATGCTTAGTGAACTACCCAAAATTGACAGCGAAGAAGATGAAAGGGTAATCATAAGGTGTATGGAGAATCTGACACTGGAACCGAGGACGACACACTCCATTCCAGTTAGTGCTTCCTGTACGCCCCTTACCACTGTCATCATTCCTGCCATATTGAATGGACATCCAGGTTTTCAGTATTGTACGTTCTTACCAACGAAAATCGTGGCTGGTTCAGGTATGTGTTGAACTTTAACAAATTTAGCTGATAAACGAATTAATTTACAGAGGGATATGATTATTGCTAATTAACAATATGTGTACAACAGTATCAAAAAGTACTGACTATGATCCATTCAAGGCAAAAATTGACAAAATATAAATTTCAAATTCAAATAAAGCTAAATTAGTAGATTTACTTCTTTCTTTCAAGGATAGATTCGCATTTTCAACTGATGAAATTGGTAAAACATCTTTAACAGAAATGAAAATCGTTTTAAATACCGATAAACAAGTAACTTATAAACTTTTTCGACTGTCCCTATCAGAACGTAAAATAGTGCAAGAACATATTGACGATTTGCTTCAAAACGATATCGTTCAGGAATCGAAATCTCCTTTTTCAAGTCCGATTGTGTTACTGAAAAAGAAATCGGGAGAGACTCGCCTATGTATTGATTATAGAGCCTTGAACAAAGTAACTGTTAAAAACGCTTACCCCATTCCAAATATAGAAGATCAATTAACCAGTTTAGCTGGCTATTCCTTTTATACTACTTTGGATTTATCCCAAGGGTATTATCAAATACCCATGGCTAAAGAATCGATTCCAAAAACGGCTTTTATAACCCCGGACGGTCATTTTCAATTTAAAAGACTATCGTTTGGCCTTGCAAATGCACCCGCTGTTTTCCAAAGTATGATCCACAAAGCACTTGCTCCAGTGAAGAACCTGAACGTACTTATATACATGGACGATATCCTGATTCCATCAAAGTCTGTAGAATCTGGTTTAGAAATATTTTATCATGCTTACGAGACGCCAATTTAACTCAAAAATTATCAAAATGTAATTTCCTTAATAGTGAAATTGATTATTTAGGGTACGAGGTAACAAGAGAGGGAGTTAAGCCAGGGAAAAGGAAAATAGAGGCAGTTAAAGAATTCAAAACTCCATCGAATGTTCATGAGGTGCGGCAATTTGTAGGGTTGTGTAGTTATTTCCGGAAATTTATAAATAGTTTCGCGTTATTAGCAAAGCCGTTAACTGACGTTACGAAAAAGGACTCATTGTGGAAATGGGAACGCGAAGAACGCCAATCTTTTGAAACCTTAAAAGAACAATTAATCGATCGTCCCATACTAGCTCTTTATTCTGCAGATGTATGCACCGAGTTACATACAGAAGCGAGCAAATTCGGTTTAGGAGGGATAAAATTGCAATATCAAACAGATAATTCCCTTAAGCCAGTTGCATACTTCAATCGAGTCACTACTAAAGAAGAGAAAAACTATCACAGCTTTGAGTTAGAAACGTTAGCGGTCTTAGAAAGTGTTAAAAGATATCGCGTTTATTTATTAGGTGTTGAATTCAAAGTCATCACAGATTGTAATGCTCTCCGAACTACGTTAACAAAACGTGATCTAAATCCACGTATCGCACGATGGTGGCTATGTCTGCAGGAATATAATTTTAGTATCGAATACACACCCGGCCACAAAATGCAACATGTAGATGCTCTTAGCAGAAACCCTATAGAGAAAAATGTCTTTGAAATATCGGTATCGGATTGGGTGGTAGCCCTACAATTAAAAGATCCTTATTTGAATAAAGTTAAATACGTTTTAACTAGTAGCCCCACTACTTTAGAAGAACGTGCTATTTACAAAGAATTTAGAATAAAAAATATCCGGCTAGAAAAGATAATAAACGGTGAGTACAAATTAGCAATTCCAAAAGCTGCACGTTGGCATGTGCTTCGAAAAATGCACGATGATTTCGGACATTTTGGTTTTGAAAAAACACTAGATTTAATACAAAGAAGATATGGTTCGCCAAAATGAGACGGTTTGTCCGAAAATATGTTAATTCATGTATAGAGTGCGGATATCGAAAAAAATAGGCCAGGTAAAAAGTGTGGACTGCTTCATCCTATCCCAAAAGAACCTATACCTATGCAAACGGTACACATTGATCATTTAGGACCTTTTGTTAAGAGTAAAAGAGGTAATAGTTACCTAATTGTTCTTATCGATTCATTCACCAAATATATATTTCTAAACCCGTTAAAAATACTCAAGTCTCACCTGTACTATCCTTTTTTAAACGAAATATTTGCACTATTTGGTTCACCCAAGCGGATAATAAGTGATAGAGGCTCTGCATGTACGAGTAAGAAATTTCGAGAATTTTGCGAAAGTTGCAATGTGAAAAATGCAGTCGCTACACCAAGGGCAAACGGCCAAGTGGAGCGCTTTAACAGCAGTATACTAGATTCTTTAGCAACCTCTGCAGATAAAGAGGACGATTGGGATTTACAAATTAAGACAATCAATTTTGCTTTGAATAATACAATATGTAAAGGCACAAAACACACCCCGTTTGAGTTGATGTTCAGTCACCAAAGTAATGGTCCACATAATCAACTCCTGAATACTCATACGGAAGGTGGAAATCTAAAAGATGTACTAGAAAAGCGGTTAAATGCTTTTGACAATATTAAAGAAAATGCAAACAAATCGAAAATGAATTTCGATAAAAATCGAGTTGAAGCGAGACAGTACAAAGAAGGCGATCTTACTTATTTTAATAAACCACTCTGTACGAATGATGGAGCAAGTAAAAAGCTATTGCCGAGATTCAGAGGTCCGTACGAAGTAAAGAAAATCCTTGGGAACGATAGATATGTTATTAGTGATATTCCTGGGATACAAAGAACTCAGCATCAATATAACAATATAGTGTCAGCAGATAGATTAAAGCCGTTTAATAATTCGGAAGTTTCAGATAGTAGCGACGATGAGCAGAACAGCGGATTTAAAAGCACAGATGATTTGATAGATCTACTAGAATCATAATATAGTATTACAGCATTATATTTGTGATAATAAAGTAACGATACTGACTTTACTATTCGTTTATTAAGCATTACTGTGTGTTTTGCTATTCGTTTAAATAACGATACTGACGTTACTATTCGTTTATTAAGCATTACTGTGTGTTTTGCTATTCGTTTAAGTAACGATACTGACGTTCTATTCGTTTATTAAGCATTACTGTGTGTTTTGCTATTCGTTTAAGTAACGATACTGACGTTACTATTCGTTTATTAAGCATTATTGTGTGTTTTGCTATTCGTTTAAATAACGATACTGACGTTACTATTCGTTTATTAAGCATTACTGTGTGTTTTGCTATTCGTTTAAATAACGATACTGACGTTACTATTCGTTTATTAAGCATTACTGTGTGTTTTGCTATTCGTTTAAGTAACGATACTGACGTTACTATTCGTTTATTAAGCATTACTGTGTGTTTTATTATTCGTTTAAGTAACGATACTGACTTTACTATTCGTTTATTAAGCATTACTGTGTGTTTTGCTATTCGTTTAAATAAGGATACTGACGTTACTATTCGTTTATTAAGCATTACTGTGTGTTTTGCTATTCGTTCAAGTGACGATAATGACGTTACTATTTCTATTCCAACAAGGATTAAGTAGCGAAATCATCAATACAGACATCACCATTTGTCCAGCTAAGTACAAGATTTTATTTAAACGAAAGTTTTATTTAATCTGGTCCTTCTAGCTGTTGAAATATCATGCCACAAAATTATATTTCTGTTACAGATATTTCCGCAAATTGCAGAGACGCAATTTAGTCCGGACGGCCGAATGTTGGCGTAATACGTTGGGACTGACGTAATAGAGTGAAGAGGGTACAGTTACATAAATATATAAATAATTGTATTGGAGATTATTAGATTTATTATATAGTTGGCTGTCGTAGAATAAAGAGTTTGTAAGTGGATAATACTTGGTGTGCCTGATTATTATTTTTATTTCCTGTGAATAGTAGAGAGTGCTAACAGTAAGTAGTTAATATTTTCAAACTTTTGTGAACTGCGAAATTTTCTTCTCGGCGCTACTATTAAGATTTGCAACCCTTAGCCCTCTGTACTAACATTTCGTTATGAAATCGTCATACTGTAAACTTACAGTGTTACAAGAATTTTAAACGAATGGTATATCATGAAACAATGTAAGCGTAAAACTGGCAACTAGGCTGGGTTTCATTGCATAAGAATAACATTGCTTATGTCTACCGTACTGTAAAAACTTGTGATTTTGAGAGTAGATATAGAGTAGTATCCATCTGAAGAGACAACTGCGCCAAGTACGCATTTACGTCTTGAAAAGAGAGGCAAATATGAGTTTCAAGAAATGCTACGCTACTATCCATTTTGCTTAACATTAGTTTAAATTTTCCCCATTCTGATGTTATCATCCGCAGAGTTCACTTCGCGCTCAGTTCTGCATTTTTTGTTCTTGTTCAATTGTAAAATTTGTTTTTTGTTGTAGTATGTTATTGTTTCTTATTATCTGTTACGCTTATTTTGATACTGTTTTGTTATTGTTATTGCGTGTTTATCACTCTTTAATTAGATACAATAATTATTCTTCCAGCTGCAATAGTTACCCTGCTAAAGCAATCCAAATGAAAGTCTGTTTTTGTTTCAACTGACCCCAGTTCAAGGGTTGGTTGAAACAGATGTAATACAGTCTTAAAGAATCAGTCATAAATTATATAAACTATAGGTAACATACAAAAGTTCTCCAAAAATTAAACAAAATTAGTTATTTCGAGAGTATGCGTTCTTGAATTTCACTAAAAACTTTATTGTGAGCTACATACCCCATTTGGATATTTATACCCTGGTCATATCCACTGGCATCTCTTTTTTTCACGTATCTAATTATTGAGATATGATAAACACCATGCTTCAACCTTACCCACGAAAAAAGTTTCAGCTGTTCCCGCATCTTCATTTGGTCGAATCTAATTCAAAATATCAAATCCAAAGATACTACAGTAATATAAATCACTGTTTCGTAAACTTTTAGGTTCAATTTACAAGCACGAAAATATACAAAACATTATTCTAAATGGTAATTGAGTAATTACGAAAAATCTTCGATAAAAAACAGGTACTTTTGCTGATAAAAACATATAAAGGGTATTTCTATACAACATAAACTCATTGTTGCTTTTGCGATACTACTAAGTAAGTTCAGACTCGAAAGCCGCATCTTTCTTCTTTTATACCGCATTTCTACCACTAATATACAGCGTGTTATTACGGTCGTACCCTGTTTCTGCTGTACCCAGTCTCCCCTACATTTGTTTCAAGTAAGCCAACCTGTTCTACAACGCATACATCACAAAAATTACGTCCAAAAACAAACTACAGAAGTTATTTGAAATAATTGTTAATGAAATACAAATTTTAATTTATATTTTTAAAACTACAGTAAATTTAACGGGTGGATTGCAATATAGATAAATCACAACACCGTTTTTGTAGATTGTGTAGTATATCATACAAGCTCCACCTCTACACGCAGGCCTGGTGTCTCTGCAGATGGATATTACTCTATCGATTATCAAGTCATCAACAGCTAATTTTGTAAGTTTTTACGTGCTATTTGACTTAAACATGGACATTATGGGAGCCTAGCGGATATAAAAACAGGCAATTGTCTCTTGTCATATATTTTGTTGCTGTGGAATTATTTATATTTTTAATTAGTTGTGTTGTGCATTTTTATTATTTACTGATTATAATTGTATACTTTTATTCTTCAAATATTATCTTTAAAATTTCTACGACGCTAAATGTAAACATACCAAGTTTTAATTTGTTTATTATTTTGTAGTATCCCTGATGACGGACGTTGGATATTTTGCTGTAATAAACCATTTTAGACTGCATTCCGTAGAATTTTTTATTTCATTACTTATTATTTTTGTAAGTGTATCAACTGCATCGTTTGTTATTCCACGTTTTTATTCCATCTCCACCTGCGGCTTTTATTTTTCTCAGTTTATCTTCTTACGTGACTTTCCATTATATCGGCTTTCGGAATCAGGGTGTTCTGGGTTTTTAATGATGTAATCATATTTTTCAGTTCCGCTTAACTCAGTCATGAAATGTTTTCTTCAAATGCTCATTGTACTGTTTGTGCTTAATGTAGTACGATTTTTATTATTGAGTTAATAATATTACCAGATATGTTTAATTAGATATAAATATAGTGCTATTCGCATACTATTTCTTTAAATTATTTGCCGTAAAAGTCAAGAAGTAGGTCACGGTTTCGTTATGTCTTAGTTCTTATTTTTTCATTATTAAGAGTTTACTAGTTTTGTGTTGTTATGCATTTATTTATTCAGATTTCATACAACTTACTTGACTTAATAAGTGCCTCCTGGCACTTTTTAAACGAAAAACTTTGATTTTAGACCCGAGCCAAGAAAATCAATTTTTTTTATGCATCCTAATATATGTTATATAGTCGTCATCCGGCACGAAAAGTTAAGTGTGAAGTGTGCGGACAGTTTTAGTGTTAAAAATTTGTTAGGTAAATAATTTAACTTCAACAGAAATAGAGAACGTTATAAGGGTTCCACAAGGTAATGTTCTGGGACCTTTATTGTTTTTAATTTATATTAATGATTTACCAAATATATTAAAATATTGTAAAATACATTTATTTGCGGATGACACGTTAATTTATTTTGAAGGCACACACCATGTTCATATAATTAATAAGGTAAATGAAGATTTAGTTAGTTTACATCATTGGATGAAAGTTAATAAATTAAAGTTAAACGTAAATAAATGTAAAGTTATGTTCTTTGGCACTAGTAGCCAATACATACGCATTTGTTATGAAGATAATACTAAGATTGTAGTTAATGATACGTTTATTGAAATTGTTGAGGAAATAAAATACCTCGGTGTTGTAATTGACAGAAGATTAAAATTTAACATACACGTACAATATTTATGTACAAAAATCGCCAAAAAACTTAATTATTTAAATAGAATAAGTAAAAATTTGTCAATCTGGACCACTCTAATCATATATAATACAATTGTATTGCCGCACTTCACATATTGTAGCACAATACTTTTTTTGTGCACCAAAACCGATTTAGAAAAACTCCAGAAATTACAAAACCGCGCAATGAGAATTATTCTCAAATGTAATAAATATACTGCTGTAGATACAATGCTAAGTTCTCTAAATTGGTGTTCTGTAAATGCATTTATCGAAATTAATGTATTGATTTTTATATATAAAGTTATTAATAATAAGTTACCAAATTACTTAAAAATTAACTTAAAAACAAGAAAAGACGCACATAATTACTGTACGCGACAAGAACAAGACTTTCACATTCCTAGAGCCAATAAAACAAGCACTGCGAATTTGATATTTTGTAAAGGAATAAAAATGTTTAATATGTTACCAAATGATGTTAAAGAATCTAATTCCTTAAATGTTTTTAAAAAAAGAGTAAAGGAACACTATAACAACAAAACCAACTGATTGTTAATATCTTTTGTTTATACATATTTGTAATTATAAGTATTGTATTAGAATTGCTAATTAAATAAACTATTCTATTCTATTCTATCTAATAAAAGAAAATAATTGTGTTATTCAATTCCAACAAAAGGCATTGACTTATCTAGATAAAAAAGAAGGGACCAAAAATAACTTCTAAACTTTTAGATCATAAGGTTTCAAATGTAACAATAGATTTATGAAATTTAAAATTTCCAGACATCCCTTCGAACACATTAATTATTACAAAACCAGATAAGAAACTGTGTTTTAATTATAAACCTAGTGTTTGGAGTATCATTTTATATTGTCGATTAACCAGTGTAATCATTTATTTCTTATTGTGTTTTATAAAATTACAAAGACATTTCACCCAAGGACAAGGACCTCAAGATGTCAACCTTCCGGGGGAAGCTTCTTTCTAAGGAGGGAGGAATTATATCGTCGTCATACGGCACTTCCCGCTGTGTTAGCGGATCTCACCGTGTCAAAAGACACTTTTTGTAATAAGTGAATGTTGTAGCGTGAAATAGAGTTATGTTTGTTCGTTAGTAGATTTTAGTCTTGATCTGTACTTTGAACATGTAACATCAGAATTAGAAGGTTTTAGTAAAATAAAATATTTTTGAAAATATATCGACGAATAGTAAGAAATAAATAATAATAATAAATAATCTTTATTAACCCAAATAAGTTAATGGCGAGGTTCTGCAACAGGCTGATCTAACAAACCGTACAACATAATATATATATATATATATATATATATATATATATATATATATATATATATATATATATATATATAATAGCCGACAAAACGAATAATACAAATTTTATAAATTTATAAAATTATAAACATTAAATTTTAATTTAAAATAATGTTTTAACAAATTTTTTAAAATAATTTTGAAACAAGGATTTACAACATTGCGGTAAGTCGTTATAAAATGTTGGTGCTAAGTATGAAAATGCACCTTTGAATTTTGTCTTACGAAAAGCAGGAATAATATACAGATCCTTAACACGTAATGGATAATTATAATGCTTTTGAATCAATTTATCCAATAAATATGAGGAAGAACCTGTTAGTCTAACTTTATGCACTAGACAAAGATACGCTGTTTTTGTTCTACTGTCAATGTTCTTTATCTTAGATAATTCACGATATTGAGAAATGTGATCGTATTTACGCACACCGTACACAAATCTTAAACATGAGTTTTGAATTAGTCTAATTCTGTTGTTGTCTGCTAGATTTGGAGCATATGTACATGCACAATAATCTATAATCGGAAAAACAAAAGTATTTACCAGATGCTGTTTTACTGGTATACTCAGATCGTGAGATTATTTGTACAAATGTCTCAATTTCAGCCTAACAGAAATAAGTTTCTGATTCAAATGGTTTCTAAATATCAAATTTTCATCAATAAGTAGACCTAAACTTTTTATTGAAGAACAGCGCTGTAATATGACATCATCCAGAACAATATCAAGTACATCATGATTACCTATTACCAGTAGTGCAGATTTTGAAGCATTTATATTTAAACCATTACTCTTCATCCAGATTACTGACTGCTTTAGTTCTTTGTTAACAGTTTCACATTGTTCCATGATAGTATCAGGATTAATAGACGCTATAATCTGCGTATCATCTGCGTAAGAGTGAACAGAACAATTAAATTTAAAATTTTTTGGCATATCTGCTACATATTTTAGAAAAAATATTGGCCCTAAAACAGTACCCTGTGGAACTCCAAAAGATAAAGGAAAAGCAGAAGAAGTTATTGTGTCAACGTTAGATTTCATGGACACTTGAAAAAATCTACCTTCAAAATAGTTTTTACACTATTGAATAGCATTATCAGAAAAATTGTAATACTTCATTTTAGCCAAGAGCATACTGTGGTCAATCATATCGAAAGCTTTTGAGAGATCAATCTGGATTAACAGAGATATAATAGATTTATCATAATTACATAAAGTAAATCAATGATATTTAGTAAGCAAGTATTGGTACTATGGCTAGATCTGAACTCAGACTGATTAGCTGGTAAAATATTATTTGTAGTAAGGTAATCCATCATTTGGTCACGACACACCTTTTTAAGAACATTGGAAAGTACTGATAAAGATACTTATAGGTCGCAAGTTATCGAACGTAGAACAATCCTTTTGTTTTGGTATAGGTTTAACTATTGTAAATTTCCATGTATCAGGAACAACACTTTGAATAAGACATGTGTTTACTATATGCGTAATATATTTACCAATCACAGGAAAAATGATTAATAACATTTTTAAGAAAATATTGTCCGTACCTTCAGCATTAGATTTTAGGTTTCTTAAGATTACTTCAACGGTTTCCGTGTCTATGCACTTAAATTCAAACTTTACACCAGGATTCTCTACATGTTTTGGAAAGATAAAAATTTCTTATATCCGGACTTGTATGTGATATTCCTACTTTTTAAAACTAAATGTCCGTAATTGTTTGGTTCTAACAATGCTTCTGGAATATCTTTAGCTGCATTATTTTGATTTACACCCAAACGATTTAAACTAGTCCATAATTTTCCAGAGTTTTTAATATTGCGGTTAACTTCAAATTCTAAGAACGCTTGTTTTTCTCTTCGTATTGCTGCAGTAGTGAGATTACGAAGCTGTTTGTAATACTCTACTACACTACTATTTATAATATTCCACTAATATAAAGTCACGTATTATTGTCACTCACAATTCAATGCACAGCCAGTTTTATCCCGGACAAGCCCCCAATTTGTAGGATTTTTAATAAATATATGCAAAAAATGTAAGTAACACTATTTTCAGCTTTAATTATAATAACGGAATGCAATATAACACATCAAATAAATTATAACATTGCAAAAATCTTCTTTTTTTTAGCCTACTCCCTGAAGTCTTGTTTATTTTTTGCAATATATATATATATATATATAGGGTGTCCCATAACTCCATGTACATATTAGAAGGGCATATCCTATCCTATTAGAATATAAAACAAATTGAATACTTATAAACTAAAGAAGACTAGATTGCTACCTTCGTCGTACATCTATGTAATATGAGTTATTTTATGTATTTTAAAGCACTGTGATAAATAACAGAAGAAAAAAGAAATAATTACTGAACAAGAGACAGTGACAGATAATGCTGAATATGTGGGAGAGACTTTGAGGCCTTAAATTACTTATGAAGAGACTGTACAAAATACCTAAGAATCGATAAATTTATACAAAAGATACTACACAAAAAAACCCAGAAGACAGTGCATCGAAATAGGTTAAATGATTGTACATAGCACTAGTAGTTACTTTTTTTAAGATTATAAAAAAAATAGGTCAAACTGTCGATAAGGGGCCCCACCTCCGATTTAAATGAAACTTTGTGGAAAAATCACCCGAAAAATTAGAAGTATGGGAAAAATAGTGGCAAGTGGGGGAAACCTTTAGATGACCTTGAATACGCGCCGCGCACATACACACACGCACACGCACAGACACACACACACACACACACACACACACACACACGCTCTCACACACACACACACACACACACACACACACACAAACACCCTGAATTGTATTATATAGCGCGCTATATAATACAATTCGTGTGTGTGTGTGTGTGTGTGTGTTTTCCGTATTTGGCTTGATGAGAGGAACATTTTGACAAAATTTCATACAAATCGGAGGTGAGGCAGTACATCGACAACTTGACCATAAATAACAAGTAAACACTGAATTCAAGGTCATCCAAAGGTTTCCCCCACTTGCTACTATTTTTCCCATACTTCTTATTTTTTGGGCGATTTTTCCACAAAGTTTCATTCAAATCGGAGGTGGGGCTCCTTATCGACAGTTTGACCAAAAATTAAATAACCACATGATTATGTAATGTCGGTAATTTAGAAATTTGAACACCACGGGGTAACAAATAAATATTAACTCGTGCTACAACAAGCTATATGGTGATAGTAAATTTTTTTTAAAGTAAACTTACTTTATGAATTGTTCTATTGTCTTATCTTTCAAACCTAAGCATATTGTAACGGTGGGAAATGTTATATTCCAGTTGTAATAATCCAGGTCTAATGTAATTACTGTAGGATTAACTTGATATCTGTACCATGTTTTATATGCTAAAATAATGTAACCCGATAGCGCAGTAATTATAACTAACACCCATAAGAACCTAAAACATAAAAAGTGTTTTACGACAGAATTTATATTTATATATTTGTTCAAAAAATAAGGCGCATAGTCTTCCTCATGAATAAGATAATTTCGTCACCAACTGTTTGAAATAATATATATATATATATATATATATATATATATATATATATATATATATATATATATATATATATATATATATATATATATGAGGTGTGTTCAAACAATAAGGTGACTTTTTATTTTTCTCGAAAATTATTTATTTATTTGTCAATATCTATTTATTATGTCTCCTTAAAAGTAATTCCCCTCTGATATAATGCACTTGTGCCAGCGCTTTTTTCAATCCTCGAAGCACTACTGATATGCGCTTTTCGGTATGGCTCTTCCAGCCATGCGGTCTTTATCTCATCGATCGTGGCATAACGTCATACTTTCATGGGTTTCTTCAGCTTTCGGAATAGGAAGAAGTCGCAGGGGCGCATTCTCGATGAATGCGGTGGCTCAGGCATGATAGCGATGTGTGAGCAGGTGCAATATCGTGATGCAAATGTCCCGAATTATTTTGCCAAAAATCCGGGCGTTTTCTTCGTATTGCTTCGCGCACTTCTCTAATGGTGATTCGGCGATTCTCCATAACAATTTTCTTCGCTGCTTTAACAGTTTCATCGGTTGTTGACGTACTGGGGCGACCATGATGGCGGCTATCGTCATTAACATCTCGGTGTTCTTCGAAGAGCATTTTTTTGCGCAAAGTAGACTCGCCAAATGCCCCAGTAAACATGCGTGCGTCGGAGCAATTAATTTCGTTTTTCACGCAAAACATAACAGATTCTTTGATAAATTTTTTTTGATAGCAAAAAATCGCCGAGCATATCAAAGCACATCTAACCTTTATATCAGTTCAAAACAAACTAAACATGCAAAATTGCTGATAATGTTAACATATATTAGGGACATGTGTACCAACATTAAAAATTTAAAAGTAAACGATTGAATTCCAGTAAATTTTGTTATATGCAAAATATGTAGAACAATTGGCTACAATTTTTATTTTAAACTTTTTTATATTTTGCACTGTTTTGAATTTAAAATTTTTGAGGAAGTTATGCAGTAGATACATTAGATAATAATAATGAGATCATTTTCAAATATCATATTTATACCTTGGGTTTTCACATTAAGAGCTGATTTGAAACTTTTTTTCTACTTCGCACCGTTTAAAATTATATAAGCAGGTGGAGGTCACATCAGATTATTTTAATTATTACTGTCAAACTTATCAGTTAATTCGTTGTCAATTCAACCATGTTTTTATTGTTTTACATATTTAATAAGATTCTCAGTTCGATCCCCACGGCCGACAAATTTTCAAAAATATATTCCGAAAACTTTTACCACTTAAAATTACACCTGTACTTCAGGTTCCATATATCTTAAAGAATAAATTTCTTTAAATAGCAATGAGTATCAATTTTATTAACCATTAAAAATTTGTATTCTGAAGTTCGATTACTTTTATATACATACTTATAAAATTTAATTTTATACCATTTTTTCTCATAATAGTTATTTACTTTACAAGTGAGTAATTCCACTTTGCCCACGTGTGAAGTATAACGTTTTATCCAACACGTCTTAATAAATGCAAAATTTATTAAACAAATATAATTTGTCAGTGACATATGCCTTAAATTTTTAAATTAAAATGTCAATCGAAGTAGTTTCCAAGGTGTTGTGTGTTATTATTATTGTTATAAATAAAAAAATACTCACTTGTGGATTTCTTCAAAATTATACCCACTAGTGGATAATCTGTTACTTTGCTTGTTTAAAATCGCTATAGTTATAGAGCATTTATTGAGAGGTGTTGGATAAAATATTTTATTTTGAAGTTTGCAGCTAATATATTTTTTAATATTTATTTGCCAGGCAGTTCAACTAATTTTTCTACATGTCTTCCGATTTACCTCTCTCCCCAAGTTTTCTTTGTAACAATGTGAATAACACCATGTACAGATGAAATTTGCGCACATATTGTAAAATACTTCGTAACATTGTTAATAAACATATTGTGATATATTTTACTGAACAATATCTGTTAAAAGTTTTAATTTTCCTCACATTTTAAAATCTAGATATAAAAAAGTTAATAAATAATTTAAAATATGTTCACATATTATTGTGTTACATATAACGTTACAGATTGAACAACGGATTAAAAAATTCAATGTCATTTTATACGCAGTACTGGAATTTGGTTTTGTTCATTAAAGAGATAGAAAATGAAATAATCTTAATTACGTTTGTGTTGCACGTATGTCACAGTAAATATTTAATTTTAGAAATGACTTTTACAAAACAAAATTTATTTCATAATTTTAGGCGAAGATAATATTTCCAGTAGCACAACCAATATACATATAACGAGTGCTTAAAGTTTAGCATCTCGTATTGCTAATGCAATAGTGAATTATTAAGTACATGTATAATTTAATGAATATATTTCATATAGGTAACCTGCTACAGCCATGGCATGTTGAATTCGTCATCAGTGATAATATGAAATTTTGTTGTATTTACAAGATATCAACTACAGAATTAAGCAACAAAATTAATAAATACTAATGAAGCAATATAGCATTAGCGGTATTATATAATATAAGAAAAATTCATGCAGAGGAAGATTACAGTACATATCAATTATCTTACGTAATTATTTCAAACTCAAACAGTTGATGACGAAATTATCTTATTCATGAGGAAGTCTTTGCTGCTCTAGCCTGTCAACAACCTGCTAATATTCCGAGAGGAAATATTTTTGGGCAGCAATTTATACGGATACATTTTGAGCAGGATCAGTTTCAAAATATTGGTATGGAAATTAGAATAATCATTTCTAGTGTGAAAATAATAAATTTTATTGTTTTAAATATTTAATTTTTTGTAATCAAAAATTTACATTATTGCAATCAAATATTTTTATTTTTTGTAATCAGATATATTCATTATTGTAATCAAATATTTTCATTATTGTAATTAAATATTTCCATTTATTATATTCAAATATTTCCATTTATTGTAATCAAATATTTTCATTATAGTAATCAAATATTTTCATCATTGTAATCAAATAATTTCTGTTATAATCAAGAAACTATTTCTGGAAATTTTTACCTTTTGTTCTGATAGAATTCGAGCTATAATTATCTTTTTACATACATAAATCAACTCACATGTACTTATCCACCGACCTCATAGGATTATAATCTGTAATTGTTACTCGTTAAATTCTTAAAGGTTATTTAAATTTGCTGTCTATATAAATCTATAATTGCGACGAAGTTACATTAAAATATAACTGAATGTAGGTGAGATGTTATAGTAATGTAGAATGCTGTGTGGTGTGAAAAAGGTAGATGATACCCCTCTGGTATACAGTGTGAAAAATGTGTATTGCTATGTAGTTTAAAAAACACAATATACTCAAACAAAACTAATTTATTTTTGAGGAAAAATGAAATAAAATGTATTGAAATTTGGTCACAATTACAATTACAATTGTTTCTTTAATACTTGTTTTTCTATTTCTATCTTTTCTAATAAAGCTTTTTTCTTCTATTCCAATTTTTTTTGTTTCAATTTATTAATTTTTTGTTTTGAAATTCGCATTTAATTTTTATTTCATAAAGCTCTTGTTTTCTTTTACTTCTGGGAGCTTCTGAAACTCTTTTCGTTCAATGATTTGGTCTTCATTTTTTTTTTTTAGACGGATTATTTTCAGGTTCATAGGTTGGTTTTCGCTTAGAGCCTGTAGAATTTACAAGACTTATTTTTTTAAATACCATGCTCCCTTCATCGCCGGGAATCCGAAACATGGTCGGGAATTTCATTATCTTGTGTTTGGGAATTAGGAATGACAGCAAATGGGACAGGAATTAAAGTTCTAGCTATACAAAAATATTCAATAGTTATATCACGAGTGCTAAGAATTTAATCGATTAAATTTGACATGTCTAGCTTATGCAAAAAAATTTGCTTAAAAAGTGTTTGAGTACATAATAATTTGAAAAAATACCGAGACCGCAGGTCGAGAGATTTTATCTTAAATTATTATGTACGATAACACTTTTTTAAAAGCAAAATTTTGTAAATAAGCTAGACATCAAATTTCATCGATTCAATTCTTTAACACGAGGGGTATATGTCAAGATTATTTCATGAATTCATAGCATAAACTTTAATATTTGCCGAAAAAATTGTACTAAAACTTTGATTTTGACACATTTTCACATAAATAAATCGGTACACACATAAGCAAAAAGCACCATAAAATTATGTTGTTGTAGTGTAACTATAGTAAATTGATTGTTTTTCTTTTTATTTGTCAAGTAAATGTCAAAAATTTGTAAATAAAAATAGCTTGAATTGAATAATTCAGCATGTTTAAAGACATAGAATACCAGTAAAGGTAAAAAACATGTAAGTATCTTGCTTCTGAAACTAATTATCCAGTTAAATATGCCTTCAAAATGTAAAAAATTTGCATATAAAAGCTAGCTTCAATTTAATCGCAAATAAACAGCATGGTGCTGTTTAATCACATATCTAAAATGCACAACAATGGAAAATGAGACATTCTGATTGGTCAAATTTGTAATGAGTGAAATAATCAACTGTAATTACAATATTTTGCCGGATAAATTTCTGTTGGTCACGAAACCTTGTTACCTAGCAATTTGACAAGAAAGCTGTTTTGAAATTTCTATCAGGTGACAAGGTTGAGATGTCAAACTGAAATTTATCCGAAGAAAATAATATGATCGAGTATAATTAGGTCACGTGTTGGGTGGACTTTCATCTCTCTATCTCTACCGCTGTATTGGAATTATTATTTTTAGCTGACGGTTCCAGCACAACAATTACAAAGAAAAATAATATAAAATTCTGGAAATAACTTATCCAAGTGGCGGCTGGTAACAGGGATGATGGTTGTAGGCAGCAGCAGTTGAACGGAGGGCGTAGTGGACCGTGGTGAATGGCGAACGGCTACACCCCAGGTGAAAATGTCCAAAAGGATGACTTGTGGAAGCAAACAAACGAATCCTCCATAGAGATAGACTCCTTCTAACATCAAAATGTCCTCAACGAAACACGTGGGATTCGCGGGACACCACACAAAACTATCGAAGCGAGTCACAATTTTATTCCGGTGCTAAAAATCCGCGTACAGCGTAACCACTCAGGGTTGTAGAATAGCTATCGGAAAAACTTATTCACTTCCACGTGTAAAAAGAAATAATATAGCACGCCGCGACAACAACTGTCTGTTTTCCAACAACTAACTGACTTTTTTTTCTGAAAAATTTGAATCTTTTGAAGCAAGAGGGAAATGGACAAAGACAGCTATACATATTTAAAAAGAAGACAAAGAAAGCGCCAGAACACTAGCGACAAACAATAAAAACAGCAACTAAAGGCATGTATACAATGAACAATCCCGTAGGAAAGGTAGACAAAACAAGGGAATTAAATGTGATAGGTAATTTAAGTGTTATTATTAATAACCGCGGAGGTACTGTAGTTTATGTTTGTAAAGAAAGTAAAGGTCTAAATATTTAAACTAAGTTTTATCAAATACGCGGCGCTATAGCTGCACCTTTACACACTAATGACGCCTGCGCGTTTAAACAATTCTGAAGTGTCAACAAAATATAAACAAATAAGTCCTTGAAGGGTAAAATTGAAATAACTCTAATATATTTCAACTAAAGTACGGTAATACATTGGATTTAACTGTTTTAAATCATCACAGGTAAGGCTAAAATAAAAAAAACTTATTAGATGACAATGTTCAAATCTTTAATTACACAATTTTTAGGTTAACAAAGGAGAGGAAACAAATAAATTAATGAGAAAGGATCTAAAGGATTTGGCAATAAAAAAAAAGGATGGGATACGAAATTGGAACGTAACATACTTTATTGGTAGGTACAATTTTCACCGTTTCCTATTGAAATAAATACATATTTTTTTAAATTCCTTGAGACCTAGGATCAAGTGAGTGGGAAGCTGAAAAACGTAGTGTGTACCCATCTTTTTATTAAATATCAATACGATTGGCAATTGTTTTTATAGAAATTATAAAAAAAACCTGACTTATCGAATCATATTTATCGCAAATCGTAACGATCGGCAATTGTTTGTCTTAAAATTAGTAGAAACCTTACTTAAAGATGAGTGTTGAAGTTGAAGGTCGTTGGTAATGTTTTTTGATAGTTGCGAATTTTTAATAAGTTTATATGGTAAAATTATTAAAAAAAATTGAAAACATTAGTGATAGTTTTCTGTAACATGTGGTGAATGTCATACAGTGGAGGTATGGTAAATTTTGGACTATTTCAGTTAATATTAACGTTTTTAAACAAAAGTTATTGTGTGAAAATAAACTGACTTAATTGACGCGCATACTTAATTACGCTTGTATTGACTCAAACTTAGTCAAGTGCGCATGGTACTGAGTGACTTGCAAAACCAGTGACCGTCAATCGGTGCGGCCATGAGTGATAAAAATAATGTTAGTTCTGAAATTAAAAACTGTACCAAATGTAAGATTGATTTTGACGGAGATAATATAATAGGGTGTGATGGTGATTGTCAGAACTGGTTTCATCTTAAATGCGTGGGAATAAAAGATAAACAATTTAAACTAATAGGAGAGGGTCCGGGAATTAAATGGTTTTGTGAAACGTGTCTTAATGAAATGGAAAAATCAGTATCCTTAAAAGATGTCAAAAAAATTGTTGATACTACTTTACAACAATATTCTCAAGAAATTATGGAAATCAAAAAATTAATTAATGATTTGGCAGCAAGTAAAAATGATTCCAACCTGGCAGGCAAACAGAGTTATTCACAAATATTAAATAAACCAGCAATTGTAATTAAACCCAAAGAGATCAATCAGAAATGCGATAAAACGAGAAAAGAGATAGAGGAAACTATCAAACCAGCGGAGATTTCAGTGGGTATTAAGTCTGTAACAATTAAATAATTGAAAAAGATATTAAAACCCAATATAAAGACATATTGCCAGAGAAATCAGTTATTAAGGTAAAAGGTACCTGGAAAAGAAATAATTATAGGATTGCTATTATTGAAGTAGATGGTGAATTATTTGGGAAAATAATAAAAGATGGCAAAATAAATATTAATTGGAAGAGATATCCGGTTTACGAAGACTTCAATATTCTGAGATGTTATAAATGTCTGGGGTTCAATCATAAAGCCAATGATTGTAAAAATGAAATAGCTTGTGGGAAATGTGCGGGAAAACATAAATTTAATCAATGTGATTCCGAAGAATTAAAATGCATTAATTGCGTTACCGCAAATAAGAAATTAAATCTTAAATTAGACCTTAAACATCTTGCTCTTGATAAAGATTGTCCAGTTTTGAAAAGAAAAATTGATGTTAAGAAAAATCAGATAAAATACATATAGCAATTACAGAATCAAAAGCAGTCGCCTTTCTTAACATACATGAATGCTCAGAGTTTTATAGCCCATAAAGAAGAAATAGAAGAATTCGCTGAAGAAGAAAAACCATTGATAATATGTTTATCGGAAACTAGAGTTACTGAAGATGTTGATAATAAAGAAATTAAATTAAAGAAATACAACGTAATAAGATGTGATTCTGATAATAGACATACTGGCGGGGTGATGATGTTCTTAAGGGAGGGTTTAACCTATAACATTGTAAATAATATTCATAAAGATAATTGTTATTGGTCAACAACTGTAAAAACTCAATATAAACGGAACAGCTGTTTACTAACATTGATATATCATTCACCTAGCTCTAGTCATGCTGAGTTCTTGCAATACATAAAGGAATTATTAGACTCTAATTGTGAAAATCCTATGACACAAATAATTGTGGGAGATTTTAATATTAACTGGATAGATAATAATTATTACAGTAACAAACTGAAAGATATAGTACAGCTACATGGATACAAACAACTTGTTCAAGATTATACTAGAGAAACTGCATCCAGTAAAACTTTGATTGATTTAGTACTGTCCAACAATTATAATCTGCAAAATGATGTACGAGTGAGAGCCACACCTAAAATTACGGACCATAATATTATTTTTGTGCATGATAATTTCCACAGTTCTTCATCTCATATTAAACATAAAGTTTATAAGCATATAAATAACGATCTGTGTGAAACCGAATTAATTCAATGTGATTGGAAATATGAATGTGTTAATATTGACAACTTGTAGGATAATTTTGAAAAAAACATTATTGAATGCGTCGCTAACTGTACAATAGTTAAAAATGTGAAAACTCCTAAAGTTAAAAATAAACCTTGGTTTGACGATACTGTAAAGACAGCTACACATGAAAGAGATCTGGCATATAGCAGATTTCAAATAACGGGTGCATCTTGTGATTGGCAAAACTATAAAGTTAAACGAAACATTGTTAGTAAACTCATAAAATCAAAAAAGGAACAATACTATAATCGCACTGTGGACAATTGCAAATTTAATTCTAAATTAATGTGGAAGACTTTAAAAACTATAGTTAATACCAAAGATAAAGAAGAAGAGGTAAAGGAAGTAATAATTGAAAATAAAGTGTGCAGTGATACTGAAATTATTGTTAACACATTCAATAAATACTTTGTAGATAGTATTGTAGATGTTAGAGACTCTATACCAGACAGTAATCATATAGATGTCTTCAGTACTATAGAAAGAGTTCAACATTGTAAACTAACATCATTTGAAACTATATCTATAGATGAACTAAAGAATATTATTTTCTCAGAAAAAAGTAATTCCAATAATGAGGATATAAGTATAAAATTCTTAAAGGACTATTTTCATATTGTTGGTTATCCTCTTTTAAATATTGTAAATTGTTCGCTTCAATCCGGAGTATTTCCAGAGAAATTTAAAAAAGCTACAATTAGACCAATTCCAAAAGTAACAAATACAAAATTAGTAAATGAATTCCGGCCAATTAATATGCTACCTGCATGTGAAAAATTTTTAGAAACTATAGTCCATAAACAAGTTATGTCCTATTTAAATGAAAACAACATATTTGTCAAAGAACAATCTGGTTTTAGAGTAAATCACTCTTGTGAGTCGGCAATAAACTGTGTCATTAACAATTGGAAAGGTGCACTTGATAAAAATCAAACCATATGCGCTATTTTTTTGGATTTAAAAAGAGCATTTGAGACATTAGATCGCGAAATTTTAATTAAAAAATTAAGCAAGTATGGTTTTGATGGCACTGTATTGCAGTGGTTTCAAAGCTACCTAAATAATAGAATTCAAATTGTTAAATTAAATAATGTTTCATCTAATGTATTACATAATAACTTAGGAGTTCCACAAGGAAGTGTTCTTGGTCCATTGTTGTTTATAATTTATATCAATGATATACCTAATGTATTACAAAATTGTGAAATTCATCTTTTTGCCGACGATACATTGATATATTACAGTGGACAAAATATACGGGAAGTAATTAGTATAGTTAATAATGACCTTAATAATGTCGAACAGTGGATGAATGGCAATAAGTTAAAATTAAATAATGAAAAATGTAAATGCATGTTTATGACAACAGAAAATATTTATACTAATATTATAAAAAGCAATAATTTAAGGATAGTAATTGGACATGTTGTTCTTGAAATAGTTGAAGAAATTAAATATCTAGGTGTAATTATTGACAGAAAGTTAAAATTTGATATTCATGTTAATTATATATGTAAAAAAATTTCAAAGAAAATTAGTTTTATGGTAAGATTAAGTAAATTTATTTCATCATGGACATTGCAGTTAATATATAAAACTATTGTACTTCCACATTTTACATACTGTAGTACGATCTTATATCTTTGTAATCAAGGTGATATTAACAAATTACAAATACACCAAAATAGAGCAATGCGCGTCATATTGAAATGCCCAAGAATAACTAGAATAAAAGATATGAGAAATGTACTAGGCTGGCTTTATATTCAACAAATGTGTGAATATTATAGCATGGTATTTATTTTTAAAATTATTAATGGTTTATTACCTGAGTATTTGAAATTAAACATAAAGTATCAAAAAGATATGCACACGTATAATACAAGGAACGGGGAATGTTTCTATATAGAATCAAAAAATAAAAAGAAAACTTTTAATACTATTTTTCATAAAGGCTTAGATCACTTTAACAAGTTACCTGCAAATATTAAAGAAATAGGTTCACTTAAATTATTTAAAGTTACATTAAAAAACTATTATCTGCAATGTAGTACCTGACTGTTATTGTTATTATAAATATTATTTATGTTATTATCTAATATCTTATTTGTTTGTTTATTTATTTAAAATTGTAATTATCATAAAATAATTTGTATTATATTAAATGTGCAATGTATTAGCAAAGTTGCTATTTAAATAAATATTATTATTATTATTATTATTATTATTATTAAGGGTACTTAATGAAATTTTTAAGAGCAGGGATTATGAAACGTAGATTTTTTTATCACAGATCATTACGATCGGCAACTGTTTTATTGGAAATTACTATAAACCTAAATTGTGAATTATTACATGATATGTTTTAGAGGCTGGAAGTTGAGAAATAAAATGACGATTTATTTTAATCCAAATAGTTGTGATCGACAATTGTTTTTCTAAAATTTCATTGATACGACTTGGTAGAAAATAGCTACCGACAGATAGTTAATTGTTTTTTCTGAAAGTCACTTGAAATATATTGTGTTTGTTGTCATTTTTATCACAGCTCAAATACGATCGTCAATAGTTTTTTTTTTAAATTTTTTATTAGGTTAAATATTTTAGGCCTGGAATGTTGAAGAACGTATTGATGGCCCATCATTATATCAAATAAGTACGATTGGTAATTGTTTTCCTCGAAATTACTGTAAACCTGATGTAATGTTTCAGGAACAGAGAGTTGAATAAGTAATGACGAATTTTTTTATCACAAACCATTACAATCGGCAATTTTTTTATAGAAATTAAATTAATAAAAATTATGGGGTGTAAAATGAATTATTTTAGAGCAGGAAATTGAGAGACAATGACATAAAAGCGAGGAACGTAGTGACGAACTGTACTCGCCGATTTAGTGACTTGAAAGGAAGAAACATAATAACGACCATTTTTCGCCAATTTACTACATGAAAGCTAGAAACTAAGTGACGAGTTTTCCTCGCCAATGTACATACATGAAAGCGAGGAATGGAGAAACGTGCATTCTTCGACAATTGTTTGGCTACAAATAGAATATATTTAAGAAAACTCAATTTATTTTTCTATACTTTTCGTTGATATCTTCTTTAGTGTCGCGGAGCCTAGAGATCAGACCTGCGAAGCAAGTCGGACGGCTAGTCCAATATACTAATCAGCCTGAGTATTTCACTTTATTTTAACCAATCTAGCAAGCAGTTATTACTCGCTACAGCTTAAACAGCACGTTAGATTGTTGTGAAACTTCTTTAGGAATTTAAAGATTTTCTGCAGCAGTGCCCTTTGTATATTTCAGATTTCTTCTACACATGATGTACGAGATATTAAATAAATAAGGCGGAAATTTTTAGAGCAAGTATGCGACTGTGTAGCTTTTGTTGAATCACCGTTGCTATTATTGTGAAATTTTTGTTGATTCTACTTAACAAAAAAATTGTGTTGAATTTGTTATTTTTGGCAGATTTGTTTCCAACTTTAAGTATAAAATACATTTATTCTAGACAACTTGAAGTTGGTTTGTAAATTTACCTGTCTTTAGAATTAATAAGCAAATATGTGTACTATTTTGAAAAGTCAATTAAAAAATTTAAATTATAACCGTCACTTTTCATAAATTTGTGTGCAACGTGTCATTTTAGACAGATCTGTTTAAAATTTTGAATATAAATAAATGAGCAAACATGTTTACCATTTTGTAATTTTTTTTCATATTTTTTTTCAAATTCAATTAAATATGACAGATGTCTTTGTTTGTCAAGCTCGATTCTTTTAAGGATTTTAGGCGGTAAAATTCAAATGAGTTAACTTCTTACCTAACACAAAAAAGAAAATTATTTTTCACTTAATAGATGGTTTCTTTTCCTTACATACTTATCAAATATAAAAATATCGTTTTAAATACTTATAATCAGTTTCAGAATTTCTTTTTAATCTAAATTCGTAGAATTGTCAAAATGTTATTTTGAACAATAAATTGTTTTTTATTTCTAATTCTGCCGTGTTTGGTACTTAATTAAAAGTTTCACGGAAAAGATTTAAATCCTACCGTGTTCGGTGTCAAATTGTTTTTTATTTCTAATCCTGCCGTGTTTGGCACTTAATTAAAAGTTTCACGGAAAAGATTAAAAAATTTAAATGTTCGGTGTCAAATTAATCTCGCGGAGGAAATTTGAACTCAACTGTCAAAAAGTTGTTTCGCACGATTGTCAATTGTTTTTTTTTTTAATATTATTTAATATTCTATCGTGTTTGGTATCAAATTAAAAGTCTCGGAAAGGACATTTTATCTCAAGTGTCAAAAAGTTATATTGGTAAATCGTCAATTGCTTTTTATAAATGTTATATAATCTTAACGTGTTTAGTATTAAATTAAAGGTCTCACTTATAAGATTTAATTGTTTTTTTAATAAATGTTATTTAAATCCTAACGTGTTTAGTATTAAATTAATAATCTCATTTAATAAGATTTAACTCAAGTATCAAAAAGTTATTTTAGATGATCCTTAATTGTTTTTAATAAATGTTATTTCAATTCTACGGTCTTTGGTATCAAATTAAATATCTCACGGAAGAGATTTAAACTCAAGTACCATAAAGTAGTAAAATGAAAGCGAGGAACGAAGTGACGAGATTGCTTTGCCGATGCAATGACTTGAAATCGAGGAACGAAGTTACGAGCTTTCTTCGTCAATGTACTGACATGGAAGCGCGGAACGTTGTGACGAGCTTGCTTCACCGATGCACTGACTTGAAAGCGAGGAACGAAGTGACGAGCTTTCTCCGTCAATGTACTGATATGAAAGCGAGGAACGTAGTGACGAGCTTGTTTCGCCAATTGTTTGGTATGGTTTCTTTTTCTTCTTAAAAAATACAACAGATATCTCTGCTCGACCACCTCGATACTTTTAGTATTTTATTATTTTAGGCGGAAAAATTTCATTAATTTAATTGCTTATCTAAAATTAAAATTTCGTTTTAAATATTTATAATCAATTTCAAAATTTATTTTTAAAGTAAATTCGTTTTTATTTCTATTTCTGCCGTGTTTGGTACTAAATGCATTAAAAAATATAAAGACAATAAAAATTGTTAACTGTTTCATAAGAAACAGCCTCAGAATAATAACTAAGTTATTAATTCATTGAGACCGGCCAAGCCAATCAATCGGGAACGACAGACGCGTTTCGCTCTTATTGGAGCTCATCAGTGTAGTGAACCCACCAGCTGCTGTGATGCAGTGGTACCGAATGACTGGCTTAGCGAGATCTAAGTTCCCACCCCAAGATTGGCTTGGCCGGTCGCAATGAACTAAAAACTTAGTTATAATTCTGAGGCTGTTTTTATGAAACAGTTATCAATTTTTATTGTCTCAATATTTTATAATCATTAATTTTTATAAATGAAATTTAAATTCTACTGTGTTTGGTATTAATTAAAGGTCTTACTCATCAGATTTAAACACAAGATCGTCATTTGTTTTTTATAAATGTTAATTAAATCCTACCGAGTTTGGAATTGAATTAAAGATCTCAATTATGAGATTTAAATTCAAGTGTCAAAAATTTATTTTGGAAGATCGTTAATTGTTTTCCATAAATGTTATTTAAATCCTACCATGTTCGGTGTCAAATTAAAGGTCTCGCTCAGCAGATTTAAACTCAAGTGTCAAAAAGTTGTTTTTCACGATTGTCAATTGTTTTTTTTTATAAATGTAATTTAAATCCAATCGTGTTTAGAATCAAATTAAAGGTTTCGCAGAGGAGATTTGAACTTAAGAGACAAAACAATATTTTTAGCAACTGTCAATTGTTTTGTATAAATGTTATTTCAATCATACTGTGTTTGGTATCATATTAAAAGTCTCACGGATTTAAACTCAAGCATCGAAATGTTATTTTGGACGAACGTCAATTGTTGTTATAAATGTTATTTAAATCTTACCGTGTTTTGTATTGAATTAAACGTATCACTAAAGAGATTTAAACTCAAGTATCAAAAAGTTGTTTTGAACTATCGTTAATTGTTTTTTTAAATGTTATTTAAAACCTACCGCGTTGGATATTGAATTAAAGGTCTCAATCATGAGATTTAAAAGTCTCGGAAAGGACATTATATTTCAAGTGTCAAAAAGTTATTCTGGACGATCGTTAATTGTTTATATAAATGTTACTTAAATACTACCGTGTTTCGTATTAAATTGAAGGTCTCACTCATGAGATTTAAACTCAAGTGTCATAAAGTTGTTTTGGGCAATTATAAATTGTTTTGTATAAATGTTATTTATCCTATCGTGTTTGGTATCAAATTGAAAGTCTCATGGAGCGGATTTAAACTCAAATATCATAAAGTTATTTTAGACGCTCATCAACTGTTTTTTTCTAAACAAAATCTTAAATCTTACCGAGTTTCGTACTAAATTAAAGGTATCACACATTGGATTTAATCTCCAGTTTAAAAAAGTTATTTTAGAAGATAGTCAATTGTTTTTTTATAAATGTTATTTATATCCTACAGTGTTCGATATGAAATTGAAGTTCGCACGGAAGATACTTGAACTCAAATGTCACAAAGTAGGGTCATGGTAGTTATTTAAGACTACTCTGTCAAGAAGTGCATTCGCCACAGTGCATTTTTAAGCATCCAAATGCATTTAACACCCACATCATCACACCGTGGATCACATCAACACAGGTACTACGTCATAAATCTGTTTGATTCCGTTCTCAACATCCCTAAACCTGCCCTATACATTTAGCCCTATATAAATCCACGATTTCGCGGCAGTTGAGATAGTCAGACACACCGTCACATAGACAATATCTTACCGTTTACCAGAAAACTACTAGCCGCTCATAAAACGCTCCGTTTGAATTCACCGCGAATAAGCCGGCCGATCTTCGTATCTGCCGCTCAGCCGACATCGCCGTGCATCGATCGCCGAGGTAAGAAATCAGTTTCTCATTTCGTCCCATGCGGGGTTGTGCTGAAAACTCCTTCCGAGATCTCGTGCCCCGTTTGCATCGTGTACGTTTTTCGTCCTCGTGTACCTGGTGTACCTAGACCTTACTAGCGTCTCGGTGCTCTATTTCGGAGTATTCCATAGAGCGAAAGGCCGTTACGTTTACGTGTGGCCCACCAGCGCACCACCGTAACTCCGGTTAGTTCGTGCCCGTCATCCGTCCGCGTGAATCGGGTGTACCTAGACCTTACTAACGTCCCGATGCCCTATTTCGGAGTATTCCATAGAGCGAAAGGCCGTTACATTTGTGTGTGGTCCGCCAGGATACCACCGTAACCCCAGTTACTTCGTGCTCGTCGTTCGTTCTCGTGTGCCTGGTGTACCTATACCTTACTAGCATCCCAACGCCCTATTTAGGAGTATTCCATAGCAGCGAAAGGTCGTTACGTTTGTGTGAGGTCCGCTGGCACTCCGTCGTGACACTGCGTCGCGTACATCGCGATTATCGCGTTACCGGCGTCGCTACGCCCGGCGTCGTTTTCTCAACAAAACGCGATATCGCTCCACGATCACGTAGCGGTCTAACGTGGCCCGTTTGCTATCGTGCTAAGTGCACCGGACGTCAGCTCCATCTCCCGTTACCGCGACCGTCGACCGTACCGCAACCACGGGCTCAAATACTAATACCGGTTGTGTCAGTTCGTGTACGACTCCAACCGCGACGCTCTTTGTGTTAGCGGATCATACCGACGCCCGGCGTCGTTTTCCCAAAAATCCCAAATTCCGTTTCCCCGACACTGTACCTGCTTCGCTACACACATTGCCGTCCCGGCTGGGTCTGTATATCAGCATCAACATCAATAAAAGCATCAGACTTTCTTTTTCCAGCAATATTCTGTGTTTTTATTTTCTTTACCCTACAACCTTCGACACAGCTGTCCGACCGATTGGCGCCCGAGCTACCTGCGCCAGCGTTTTGCTGTCGAGCCAGCCATAACTCGTCACAAAATTTATCGCCCGAGCAGGGACACAGAAGAAACACAGAATGCCAGACACAGAAGCTGTAAAGACCGGCTGGGTCTACGAGCTCGCCAAAGAGGCCCTCCAGGCGGAACTTCGACGCTTCGGCCTTGACTCCGGGGGTACCGTGCTCGAGTTCCGCCAACGCATGGTCAACTTTAGAAGGCAAGCGACCACCACCACACCGCCTGCAGCTCCACCGTCCAACACAGCGAGCTCAGAAGTGACTCGCCCTCCTGTTCATATAGGGTGTGGCCACCCGTTAGGGGGTTAGGTAGGGCTGGCAGCGGTTCGCTGTCGCTGCCAGGAACCAGATGGGTTAAGCGGCGCCGGCCGTCCCAACATCCAGCCGGTCATCCATGTCCTGGAGAGCCGGCTGATCCGTCCAGCCACCACTTCACCACCAGCCGCCGCCGTCACCGTCCAGCAGGCTACATCATGAGCACCTGGGGACACCGACGAAGTCCTAAGGAGGGCCTTGGTCTCCAGGTTCGACCCGTTCCCGGCGCGGACGAACGCACCGCTAGTAATCCGGTCGTACCGGTCGCCTACTCCGCAAGGCGACACCATCGACCTCACAACGTCGCCCGTACCGTCCGACACCGAGGACGACGTGGTGGAAGCCCCGTCCACGGCCGTGGTGGAGGCCCCGTCCACGGCCACCACCGGGTCTACTGTCCCCGGCAGCCTGCTGGAGGCAGAGCGCCAGTTGCTGGAGCTCTTGACGACGCCTGGCTATAATACATGCGGCCCCGCAACGCCAGTACTGACCGTCGTATCAGGACCCGGCTGCACTGCGGCCACCGATGCTGATTGGAAACGTGCTGTTATTTGTCCTTTATTTAAAGGCAAAGGCAGTTCGAGTGAATGTACAAATTTTCGAACAATAAGTTTATTGAGTGTGATAGGGAAAAGTTGTATGGAAAAATCTTAATTCATAAGGAGCCTTTACAATTTCGAAGTTAAGTGATAAGCAAGGTGGTTTTTTTGCCTGAGAGAGGTTGTGCAGATCAATTGTTTTCTCTTCGAACGATTGTTGAGAAGTCACTTGATAAGAACAAAGAGGTGTTCTGTGGCTTTCTCGATTTAAAGAAAGCGTATGACAGTGGTCTTCGAGAGACTACGTGGGATGTACTTGTAGATTACGGTATGGATGGTAATTTGTTGGGAGCGATTCGAGCGTTGTATGAAGGAATTGAAACTGCGGTGAGAGTTGATGGTAGATTGAGTGATTGGTTTCGTGTAGATGATGGCGTGAAACAGGGTTGTGGAATGTCTCCTCTGTTGTTTAATTTGTATATGGATGTGTTGTTACGAAAGGCAATTAATGGAACTGATGGGGTACTTTTGGTGGAAGTATAGTGCCTGCGTTAGCTTATGCTGATGATGTTGTTGTGTTGGGTGAAACTGAAGAGCAATTGAGAAGAATGATTGTGAGCATAAATGAAGTAGGGAAAGGTTTAAATCTGCTATTGAATGTGATAAATGTAAAGTGTTGTTGTTTGAGAAGAATGATTTGGTGACTAATTGCAATGTCTCAATGAATGGTATGAGACTGGAACAAGTGAATTAATTTGTGTATTTGGGTAGTATGTTCTCGAGGGCTGGACGTATTGACCGGGAGATTGAAAGGCGAGTGTCTGCAGGGTGCAAGGTATTGGGTGCTCTGGATACATTTACTTGAAACGTAAATGTATCTGGAGATGCTCGATTAAGTGTATTTAATGGTGTGTTAGTGCCTATATTGATGTATGATTCTGAATGTTGGGTGTGGATGAAGAAGCATGAACGTCGTATAACGGCTGTAGAAATGAGATATTTGAGAGGAGTATGTGGGTATACGAAACGTGATCGTATACGGAATATATTGGTGTATGATGAATGTGAGATTGAGAAGAATGTTGTTAAGAAAGTGGGAGTGAGTCAGTTGATGTGGTTTGGACATGTTGAGCGAATGTTGAAGAAAGGTTGGTGAAACTAATATATGTGGGTGAGATTGAAGGTGAACGATTGCGTGGGCGTCCGAGAAATAACTGGTTGGGTATGATTGATGGTTTGTTGCGTGAACGAATGATTCCGAGTGTGAAGAATAAACGCACTATGAATGTGGACGAGGCGAAAGTGGTTTGTCAGAATAGGAATGTTTGGAGGAGATTGATTGTTGGTTGACTGTGTTTCTGGGATCGTGCTACCCCACTAAGTGGGACATAGCGTGATTTTATGTGTGCATGTATGTAACAGAAGAAGAGCGCATTGCTTTTTTTTAGAAAAATGTTGGAATTTATCTTGCAACACAGAGCAAAAGAGATTGTTGTTATAATATAATTCGGACAAATCTGGTTAAACGCGTACGAGTTAAAGAAACTAAAAGATTCAGAAAAAACACTTTCATTGATTTTTTCCCGAAATATAGTTATAATGTAATGGTTTGTCAACAATTTTTACACAGTACTTTAAATATTTCACTAAGATCTTGTGAACATTTTCCAAAAGTGATGAAAGATGTAAATCATTAGGATCAAGAAATGTCGATCGATCTGCTATGAATAAATTCAGGGAAGTCATTGAAATTCTTCCTGCTGTGCCGTCATATTATTGCCGAATTTCGAGTACGAAGAAATATTTTCCCGTCAAATTTCAGTCGATGAATAACCTATATCGAATTTACAGACAATAGCAAATGGAAAAGAAATGTAATTTTTTTTAGTATTTCTGCTTCCCGTAAGAAGTTGAAGGAATAATATAATAGAGCAATACATGTCTCTAAGTGTAGTTTATGTGCAAAAATTAAAAATTTACCTGTCGAAAACAAGACTAATGATATGATAGAAAATTTTAGTAAACATATTTGGGAAAAGACTGACGCTTGTAATTTATATTTAGAAGAACAAAGAGTAACTACTACAGAAAATACTACACTAGTAAGTATGGTCCAACAAAAAGTATTAAACACCCCACGTGGTAATAGCATGCTGTTATTCTACGCTAGAAATTATTCCTTTTATAAATTTACTATCTTTGAGTCAAATACAAGAAACGGGTATTGTTATAGCTGGGGAGAAATTGATGGTAAACGAGGTAGTAACGAAATATGCAGGATTAATGAAATATTTTGTGAGTTTATCTGAAAATATTCAAACCATTGCAGTAACTTTCTTTAATTTCGTGACATAATTTCATGAAAGTACATAGTGTGCATGCAGCTATTGAAAGATATTTGAAATACAAAATTGGGTGGGCCCCATTCGAATGTCAAACATTGTCGAGAAACTGCTGTATATCCACGTTAACAGAATTCAATTTAAAAAAGCCGATGAATATGTGAATTATTTTGCAGCATTTGGAGAATCGTTTAAAAAGACAAAGTTTGAAATAAAAAAAATAACGTTTTATTCAAAACAAGCATACAATAAACCTTTGTAACTTAGTTCAGTAAAACACAACGATCTGCTAAATTCTACAAAAATTAAATAATTTCACCTATGTATCATTTAAAGTACACAAAAATGTTGGCTACGCCACATATTCCTGATGAACTAGTTGAAAGTGATATACAGGCTATTGTGCTACACTATTGCTATCTCGATAAGTATAATAGATACGAAGTTCGTTAAATTAACAAACAAATTCTAAATTATATGGCTATTAAAATGAACAAAACAAAAAAATTTATTAACAAGTGGTTCTCAAAATATGGGACCCAGCTTTTTTATTTTGAATTATAAAGTACCTTTTTATTAGCTTATTCGATTTAGTGTTTTTTTCTGAATACAACGACATAACACACTTATTAGTCCTACGTAAAAAAAATTTTGTGCAAAAAAGAATTGTTATTATTTCAATTTAATGATACTAATGAGAGTGCTGTGGCAGAAACAATTGTTGTTGTTAAATGTCAAAGTTAAACTTTTGTGTGTTTTCTACGTGCAAAAAGTGTAATTCACGCACGAAGAAATATTTGATATGTGTGTAATTTACATGTTTGTCTTTAAAACATACCTTTGATGCGGTAAATACATACAGGGAACGATTTCCTGACCGGTGAGTTCCCCACGCTAATTATTTTCGAAAATTAGAACTAACGTTGCGTGCTGATATGGATGCGTTTGTTGAAAAGCCTATTAGAAATAAGAATCAGGACGCAAAAACAGACTTTTTTGCCTTTTTTGAAGCCTCTCCAAGGGCTTCAATACGAATGTAAATTAAACCTTTGGATAGCAGCCTAATATTTTATTCAAATATTACCACGAACGGTTTGAACGCCACATACGTCTCCTTCAGGAGGTGATATTAATGGAAACTAGTATAAAACATGTTAAAAGTGTAATTAATAAATATGAACAAACACACATAGATGATAATCTTCGTCAATTTTTTCCGTTGGGTGGAGAAATAACGTTGCTTTACATTTCATTTTATCTGATAAGATTCTAATTATTTATTGTTTTAAGCTTTGACGAAGAGATTCATCTATGTTTGTTTGTTCATTTTTATTTATTTATTACACTTTTAACATGTTTTGTACTCGTTTCCATTAATATCACCTCATTAAAAACGTATGTGGCGTCGAAACCGGTCGACCTAATATTTTCATAAAATATTTGGTTGCTATCCAAGAGTTTTATTTACATTCATCATCCAGCCAAAAAATAGTCCTTATCATTCAATACGAATGGCTGCTGCTGAATACATTTTAGGTATAGCCACTGTTCATCGCATTTAAAAAAAATCATATATACAAACCATTTAAATTGCATAAAATTCATCATTTAGAAACTGGAGACCGCGCATGACGATTGGAATTTTGTTATATATTAATAAATGAAGAACCCGACATTTTGAAATCGATTGTATTTGTAATTGTACAATTTCTCAAATAACGGTTTGTGCAATTCAAGAAATACATACTTCTGCAGCCGCGAAAGTCCTATTGCACTTCGGAAAGAGGTTCTCAGCAAAAATTTTGTATAAATGTGTGGTTTGCGAAAATGATAACTCATATGTTTACATATACGAAGATACACTGACTTGAGACAATTATTTAGAAATATTAAGAAACATACTGGGCATCATTTTAGATGATCTACCACTAGCAGATTTAGGAAATATTATTTTCCAACAAGATGGTGCATCAACATGTAATTTTTTTGAATATTTATATGTTAGTGAGTTGTATGATGAGTATAAGATAAATAAATATGTAAGTATACTTAAAGAAGCGATGACACACGGTCATTGCACTTGTTTGCATGTCTTGACGCTTGACAACAAAAGGATGTTTGTGTTCTCTTTTGATTTATGGGTTTGTTTGTACCGGCAAAATTAAGCTTGGCGTGGCTAGTCCCGGATAATCCACGTGTCGTAGACTCCGGGTGTCGTAAACTGGTGCATTGGAGAAACAAGGACTGCAAAAGTCTTTGTGGAGGGGATATTTGGTATTTAAGGCAGGCAGAAGACGGTAACGAGGAGAGAAGTACGCTGGCCATGGAGACGAAATGTGAATACAAACTTTGAGTCGAGATTTTGACCTTTCCGTTTCAACTTATGGAGTAGGAATACAATTTACATTCCAAACGCACGAAACAGATACCTAGACACCTTCTGCACGGACCCGCTATTACTATGTAACCGGCTAGTCCACAAACATACAAAACAGATACCTAGATACCTTCTGCACGGAACCGCTATTACTTTGTAAACGGGTAGTTCACAAACATACAAAATAGATACCTAGACATCTTCTGAACGAACCCGCTATTACTATGTATTCGGCTAGTCCACAAACATACAAAATAGATACTTAGACACCTTCTGCACGGATCCGCTATTACTATGTAATCGGCTAGTCCACAAACATACAAAACAGATACCTAGACAACTTCTTTACAGACAGGCTATTACTCTGCAACTGGCTAGTCTGGTGGTCCACGTTTTTAAACGCACCAGTTGGGAATACATTTGTTTACAAATGTTTAAGCCTTCTCGGGCTAAGGCTCGGCAAGTACTACCAATGCACCATCTACGTTCATCTTTAATGAGTTTAAAAATGTTAATATAAATTAAATAAAACAAGGTGGGGGTACAACCGATTCCTGATAGAGGTTGCCCCGCCTTACTCCTCACGATTTATTTTTGTATTTAATGATATGAATTAAACGTGATATAAATGACATGCGTGAAGCTGGCGAATAGATGTAAAGCACTAACGATGAAAAATATGCGAAAAGATAGTGCTTCGTTAGTGCTCTTTAGTGCCTTCAAAAATTTTATGACATTCATATGACGTCATAAATAACTTTTGATTATTTTTCTGCCAAGTTCACACTATCCTGGAGATTGCCAAATATATCAAAAATATTAATGTCACTGGTTAGTGCTTCGTTAGCGCATTCTAGTGCCATCATAAATTATTTCAAAATCTCATCCCCCTTAGAGATATATGCGTTCACATTCCTTTTTGCCAAGTTCACACTATCCTGGAGTTTACCAAATATATCGAAAATATGAATGGCGCTGGTTAGTGCTTCGTTAGTGCTTCTTAGTGCCATCATAAATTATTTCAAAATTTCATCCCCCTTTACGATATATGCGTTCAATTATATTGGGGCCAAGTTCACACTATCCCGGAGATTGTCAAATAAATCGAAAATATTAATGGCGCTACTCAATCGTACTTTATATATATTAATTTATGCTTTATACAAAACACCTTCAAATTAAGTGATTTCCAAGATAGTAAAAATTTTTTAATGCCGCAATAAGAAAAATTTGTCTGACATTCGAATACCTATAGGCATATCGAACCTTTGGTTGCCGCTTGTTGTCCAACTTCTTCAGAAAATATTAATTCCTTGATAGAAAATTCAATCTAATGTGTCCAAAACATAATATTCTTCCCAATACAACTCTTAAACTGTACAAAATAGTATTTGATGATACAGAAACATACCTTCCTATTTATTTATTTTGTTCTTATATTTGAGAAATTTAATCTTCTTTCATATATTTATTTAATTTTTTGACACATATTTCACTAGGAAAACAACTTCATTATCACATTGACATGTGTCATATTTAGGAAAAAATTAAATTTTTTTAAGTATTTCCATGGAATGCAAGATCTATGAAATTTATTATTTCCAAAACTAATGAAGATTGATAAAATTAGTGTACCTAATTAAAACAGTTATAAAAATAAATATTCTGCAACTTTCAAAATAATATATATTATTGAAAATTTTAATTTCAATATTGAAAAAAGCTTTCAGAACTCATGGTATATAAATAACAATAACTGGGTTTAAGTTCTGTAATATTACAGAACTTAAACCCAGTTATTGTTATTTATAAATTTTAATTTTAGTTTTTTCATGGAAAACTGTTAAGGGCTTCTTGTAAACTTCTACTTCCAGTTGACCCATTTTATCCAAAATCTAATCAGCTCTTCATATAAGAAGCAAAAATACACAAAATTGTATTTTTTAGAATTATGGTATTATAGTTATACGAGACGAAAAAGGGTGCAAAAAGTGTGCATTCTAATGGTATGTCGAACAAAAAGTATGCGCCATTTATATTTGGTAAACTTAACTGTTTTCTTGGGCGGGCCAAGTTCACGAACGCTGCGCCCATTTGCGCAAACTTTTTCTTATTGTGACCAAAAAAGTGTGCATTCTAATGGCATGTCGAACAAAAAGTGTGCGCCATTTATATTTTGTAAACTTAACTGTTTTCTTGGGCGAGCCAAGTTCACGAACGCTGCGCCCATTTGCGCATACTTTTTCTTATTGTGACCAAAAAAATGTGCAAAAAGTGTGCATTATTACATGCCACACTAGAAAAAGTGTGTGCCCCAAATAACGTACTTAAGAGAAGAACAAGTTGCCTGAATAACTTCTGCCGGAGCGTGGAACAAAAACTGTGCGCCTCTAAATTCCTTAAAAATGCAATATTTTATGAAGTGCTGTGCGTGAATTTTGTCAATGCAAAAAATAATACTAATCGTTTGCACTCTCTAAGATGAGTTGTGGGATGCAAAAAAAGTTAATATCCCCTTTTTTTCAAGAATTATTCATTATGGGAAAAGCAGTGTTAACGTTAAACCAGTATCTATGGCAATAAAAATAAAAAATTATATTGCTGGTTGGTTAGTACTCATCACTGTGTAAGCATGCACCAGTATTTAAGATGTTTATTATTAAGGCAGTGGCAGTGCCACGGAGTGCTAATATTGTTCTTATAGCGGCGCGGCGTTGTTTCGGAATTTTAAAATATATTTAGAAATTTTATTAGTAACATTGTTTGGAAATTGAAATTTGATATATAAGGTGGGAATGAACTTGAGCATTACTGACATACAAATCTTTAGATTTTAAATCATCAAATACTTCCCATGTCGAATCTATTCTACGGCAGAATGCAGTGTAATGTCCAATAGCATTTAAATTTTTAGTAATAGATGGAATGTAATTAAACACACCTCGTAATATAAATGATTTTTCTTTAATTTTAATAAAAATTGGAATGATGTATCATTTTATGTTTGCAGATAAGTGATAAACTAGAAAAAATAAAATAGTAGATGCAGCCGTAATTTCCAATTTAACATAACAGTCATAACTAGTGATAAGTAAAAAAAGTTTATAAATAAAATCACTACAAAATATTTGACATGTCATTACTGTATGAATTAGTATTATCTGCTTCAAATGTCATAAGCAAATATCAGTATTAAAAATATTATATCTCTCTCAATACGATTAATTCTCGCACCGCGTTGTCACTGATCGTCAAAGATTTTTATGTAATTTCACAAAATAAAATATAAAAAAATCAGCGAAGAAGGCTATTGCCTTCCTTATTAATAGTTTTTATAAATATTTTATTTGAAATTCTAATTTTATGGTTCTTATTTTATAATGAATGTGATTCAGATTAGTACTCCCGGAAAATAGAGATTAGGTGCAAAATGTGCAGAAAGTACGAAACATTGTGTTAAATGACTTAAATAGTTTGGAGTATTAAATTTCTCTTAAAAGTGACAATTATCATTAATAATCTTGGTCAATAATACTTATTATTAAACGTTATTAAGAAAGCGGTAGGGGAAACAAGTTCTCTACTCCAAAATGTGTAAATAATGGCATATATATATAGGCAGTAATAAAACTAGTAAATTTATTTATTTATTTATTTATTTATTTATTTATTTAACTTTAAACCTTACAGACAACTGTCCAAAAACAGGTAAAGAAAAACAATGCCTTAAGAAATAAGTAAGAACATTGAATACAATATAAATCTGATCTAAAGTTCATGATAACATACATTACGCAGATTGGCTATTGTACAATTAAATATATCACAAATATTGCTAATTCTATTGTAATTAGAACACATAATGAAAACTGGAGACTTTTGTAACAAGTTAGTATTAGCTTTAGGGTTGTAAAATGTACTAACTTTACGAGACTCAATACGAGGGACTGAAAAATTGAGTTTAGCAACTAAGTAACTGCAGTCAATTTCATTATTTATAAGTTTATATAAAAAAGATATGCTTTGTTCTGAGTGTCTGGTTTTAAGGGAAAAAAAGTCAAAATTATCCAGCAATTCTTCATGACTACACCCTCTATCGGGATAAATATTATAAGTTCTGAACCACATGTACTTTAAAAATTTCCTCTGTACCTTCTCAATTGCTAGTATCGAGCCTTCAGAACGCGGATACCAAATTAATGAACAGTATTCTAAACTAGACCTCACAAACGAGAAAAAGAGGGATTTCAAAGCTACTATGTTTTTAAATGATTTAGTATTTCGTATAATAAAACCAATTGTTCTATTAGCTTTATTTACCGCTTTGATTATATGATCTTCAAATGTTAATTTTGGGTCAAAGATAATACCTAAGTCTTTCACAATACTTGGACGTTTCAACTCTTCGTTGTTTATAATATATTCATGTTCAATAAATTGACGTTTACGTGTATACGTCATAACTTGACACTTTTTTATATTTAAGTGTAGTTTGTTGACAGAACACCACTCATTTATTATATTTAAATTTAACTGAAGTTGCAAACAATCTTCATAAGATTTAATTGACTGGAATAATTTCACATCATCTGCAAACATAAGCATATTACAACTATTTATAACATCGGGAAGATCATTAATAAATAAAACAAATAATAATGGTCCAAGAACCGACCCTTGCGGGACTCCTGATTTTGCTATAAATGAGTTAGAATAAAATCCATTAAACGCTACATGTTGCGGTCTACAATGCAAGTATGATATAAATAAATTTAACAAGTTATCATTAAATCCGAAATTTTGAAGCTTTTGAATTAAAATGTAATGATTGATGCGATCAAACGCTTTGGAAAAGTCAGTATAGATCACATCAACTTGACCGTGATTATCTAAAATTTCAGATATATACTGACAAAGGGAACTTAAATTTGTGAGGGTTGATCTTTTAGCCATGAACCCATGTTGCAGCGGTGAAATATAACTTTTAATTTGAGGTAATATCTTATTATATAATGCAATTTCGAAAACTTTTGCAAAGTTCGAGAGGAGAGCAACTGGTCTGTAATTTTGTATATCAGAATCATCGCCAGATTTTAAAACAGGACATATCTTAGTTTCTTTCCATATTTCCGGAAAGGAAGAGGACTTAAGACAAAGATTGAAAATTTTTAACAATGGACAGACTAATGTGCTAGAGCAATCCTTTATTAAAAATGATGGAATTTGATCTGTACCAGATGATAATTTGTTATTTAGTGATTTTATAGCGAAACAGATATCCTCTTCTGAAAAATATGAAGCTGTAACCGGTGGAAGGTTATTATAAACTTCGTTGTAAATTACTGCAGTATTAATACTATAGGAGTCTGTATACACGCTACTAAAAAATTCTTTGAATAATTCTAGTATTTCCTTAGGGTTATTCTTAACGGAATCACTTAAATGCATAGTACCAGGGATCCTACTTTTATTATTTTTATTGTTAATAAAGGACCAAAATGTTTTTGGATCCGAAGTTACTGATTGCTCGATATTAACTAAATAAGCACTGTATGCAGTCCTAATTTGATATTTAGTTAAGGCTCTTAAACGTTTATATTCTGAGAAGTCAGAGTCATTTTTAGTTTGCTTATACAGCAAATGAAACTTATTTTTCTGCTTGATATTAACAATTATCTCCCTATTGAACCATGGAGGGTACTTTTGACTTTTATTTTTACGTTTTGGAACATATAAATAAGTGAAGGGAGGATTCAACTCCTCCAAACGTCAACCTTAAACCTCCTCGTGGTACACCCTGGGTAACGCAAATTAAGGCTCTGGCGACCGAATCTAGGCGGTATAACCTACAACAGTCCATGTGGTACAACATCTTATCACCAACCTTCAAATGGGGTAGTGAAAAGCGTAATATATAGCCTCTCCTACTCAATCCCGTCTTCCACCCCCTCGGGGTGAGGGTAACCTGAAAAGGATAAACGGAAGCAGGAGAAATGGTCCTCCGAAAAGGGGGTTGAGCATAAGGCTAACGACCTTATCTTGGAAAAAAAAACAATTGTTACGAATGCTCTAACAGAAATAACCGGACGGACTATTGGAAAACGAAACAGGCTACGGACAAAGGATAAGGAAGATTTCAGGTTCGCCACCTGGAATGTATTAACGATGCTGCAAGCAGGAAAGATGAACATGATAGCGGAGGAACTAATGAAATATAACATACAGCTCGCAGCGGTGCAGGAGATCAGATGGAAAGGCAACGGAATAATTAATAAGAAGAACTATTCCTTGTACTATAGTGGTGGTGAAACCCAGGGGCAGTATGGTGTAGGATTTATTATAAGTAAAAAATACCGCCCCTCGATAATGGAATTCATACCAATAAGCGATAGGATATGCAAAATACGTTTAAAAGGTAAATTTAACAATGTTACATTTATTAACGTATATGCACCGACAGGGACTGCTGAGGAAGCAGTTATTGACAGATTCTACGATGAACTACAGACAGCATGTGAGAGGATACCAACACATGACACCATGGTAGTACTAGGCGATTTTAACGCCCAGCTAGGGAAAGAAGATACTTACAATGAAATCTTCGGCAAAAACACATTGCACGACGACACGAACGGTAATGGTATGAAAGTAGCAGAATTCGCTATGGCTAATAACCTAAAAGTAATCAGTACGTGTTTCAACCACAAATCAATACATCTAGGCACTTGGAAAATACCCGGGACAGAACGAGCTAACCAAATTGACCACGTACTCATCTCTAAAAGATGGGCTACATCTGTAGAAAACTGCAGAGTATACAGAGGGGCAAACTGTGACTCAGATCACTATATGCTCGCCGCTAAATACAAACATAGAATAGCAAATGTAAATAAAGGAAATAAAATCAGCCCAAAGAAATGGAATACTGAAAAATTAAAGGAGGCTGACACGATCCAAGCATTCCAAGAACAAATAATGGGAAAGCTAGATCAAAATCCCTCAACAGAAGTAGAAGAGGCGTGGGGAAATATAAAAAAAGCAATATTAGAAGCCGCAGACGAAATAGTAGGAGAAGTCCCAAAGAGAAGAAATAATGAATGGTACGATGAAGAATGTAGGAATGCTATCAATGTAAAGAACGAGGCGAGAAATAAATGCCTGCAGCAGAACACAAGAAGAAATAGGATGGATTATATAAACAAGAGAAAAAAAGCAAATAAACTATGTCGTAAAAAGAAGAGAGAGGCGTTGAATATAAAAATAAACGAGATATTAGATAGCAATAATAGAAAAGACAGTAAAAAATTCTACTCGAAAATAAACGAAATGTCTAAAGAATTCACACCCAGGTTAAACGTATGTAAAGACAAACAAGGAGAAATTTTAACCGAGGATAGAAAGATACTGGATAGGTGGAAAGAACATTTCGAAGAAATGCTACATGAAGACCATCAGGAGGAGGATGAGGAATTAACATATCACAGTGTAGAGCCGAATATAGAAGCACCGACATACGAGGAAGTGAACAAGGTGATAAAAAATCTCAAAAACGGCAAAGCTCCAGGAGAAGATCAAATAACGGCAGATCTTATAAAAAACGGGGGCGACGCACTGTGGGAACGAATACACAAACTAATAATTCTTATCTGGGAGCAAGAAAAATTACCAGATGACTGGAAGTCCGGCATAATAATACCGATACATAAAAAGGGAGATAAGACCACATGTAGTAATTATAGAGGCATAACACTGCTTAACGTAACCTATAAAATCCTATCAGGAGTTATACACAATCGAATTTCTCAATATTCGGAGGAGATCCTGGGAGAATATCAATGCGGATTTAGAAATAGTAGATCAACGGTGGACCATATGTTCACGATGAGACAAATACAAGAAAAGTGCCATGAATATAACATTGACATACACTGCCTATTTATAGACTACAAACAAGCTTTCGATAAAATAAATAGAAAGAGAATGCTGTCAGCACTGGTAACACTAGGTATACCAAGGAAAATAGTACGAATGATAGAAGTAACGCTTGAAGATTCGAAAGCATACGTAAGGATACAACAGCAGATGAGTTCGGGATTCAAGATCAATGCTGGAGTTAGGCAAGGTGACGCCCTCTCTGCAGTACTATTCAACCTAGTACTGGAATCAGCTATCAGAAATCTGAAGATAAGAGGCTGTATAAATACAAAACCAGTGCAAATCCTAGCATACGCAGATGACCTGACCATAATATCAAGAAACAGTAGAGCTTTAATACAGACATATACTGAATTAAGCCCAAACACAACACAACAGGGGCTACAGGTTAACGAACAGAAAACAAAATATATGCTATGTACAAGAAAAACTGCGAATATACAAGCCCTTAACGTTGATAACGCAAATTTTGAAGGCGTTGCGAGCTTCGATTATTTAGGAGCCAAGTTCAATAACAAAAACTCAGTACAAGAGGAAATAAGAGCAAGAATTACGAAGGGTAACAAATGCTACTACGCATATCTAAATCTCCTCAAAAACAAGATACTAAACCAACACTGTAAGCTGAGAATATACAAAACCCTAATAAGACCAATAGTGACATATGGGAGTGAAACCTGGACCCTTACAAAGACAGATGAGAATCAGCTAAGAATATTCGAAAGAAAAATTTTGAGAAGAATATTCGGCCCAGTCCAGGAAGAAGGGTACTGGCGACTACGCATGAACCACGAGCTTGACCAACTAATTGGAGGGGCAGACATAGTAAGGTTCATAAAAAGCCAAAGAATAAGATGGTTGGGACATTTAGCAAGAATGCAAGAGGAAAGAAATCCTAAAAAAATATTTAAATGGTCATTAACAACACCAAGACCGCAAGGAAGACCACGTAGAAGATGGGCTAACGACGTAGCAGAAAACCTAAAAACTATAGGAGAAAAAAACTGGAAACAATCAACAGGAGATAGAGTCAAATGGAGAAAGCTGGTAGAGCAGGCAAAAACCCACCAAGGGTTGTGAGCCAAAAGAAGAAGAAGAAGATGCAGCCGTAATTTCCAATTTAACATAACAGTCATAACTAGTGATAAGTAAAAAAAGTTTATAAATAAAATCACTACAAAATATTTGACATGTCATTACTGTATGAATTAGTATTATCTGCTTCAAATGTCATAAGCAAATATCAGTATTAAAAATATTATATCTCTCTCAATACGATTAATTCTCGCACCGCGTTGTCACTGATCGTCAAAGATTTTTATGTAATTTCACAAAATAAAATATAAAAAAATCAGCGAAGAAGGCTATTGCCTTCCTTATTAATAGTTTTTATAAATATTTTATTTGAAATTCTAATTTTATGGTTCTTATTTTATAATGAATGTGATTCAGATTAGTACTCCCGGAAAATAGAGATTAGGTGCAAAATGTGCAGAAAGTACGAAACATTGTGTTAAATGACTTAAATAGTTTGGAGTATTAAATTTCTCTTAAAAGTGACAATTATCATTAATAATCTTGGTCAATAATACTTATTATTAAACGTTATTAAGAAAGCGGTAGGGGAAACAAGTTCTCTACTCCAAAATGTGTAAATAATGGCATATATATATATAGGCAGTAATAAAACTAGTAAATAAGTATGAGGTGCAAGCGACGAAGGAGTGATCCTTCATAATTCAGTGAGTCCTGTAAAAATTAATTGCAAGAGTGCCGCGTACTAAGTTTTATTTCCACATTCACAGTATTTTTAAATTGTTTTTATTAAATATACATTAGATTTTGTAACCAAATGTGATTGGCGGTAGAAACTTGAAAAATTCTATATGTCTCTTCTGTCTTCTATATGCCCGTAAAATTTTACCAGTATCTTCAACAAGCCTGTAAAATTTTACAAGTCTATGCGCTGTAATTACTAATTTACTTAGTTACCAAAGTACTTGTAAGGTGTCATTTACCTAGAAGGTGGAAATAAAATAATTTACGATATAATACCTATGACCATATTGTTAACGTAATAATCGAAAAGTAACATTGTTTACATTAAAAGTATCGAATAAATAAAATTGTTTTGATATAAATGCATTATTATTGTAATAAAATCAAAAATACTTTACATTAAAAATGAAAACTGTCTTTTTTATGTTAAAATCAAAAACATGTACCGAAAGTAGCACTGTTTTTTTTTTTTTTATTAAAAGTGGAAGTTGTTAGAGCATTTTAGAAAGCAAATTTATTTGATTTAACCTGCAATTTATTTATATTTAACGCAATTTATTTTTAAGTAAGAATAAGAGAATAAGATGGTAATTAGTAACGGAGGAAAATAATCCGCATCCTCAGTCTGGAAATACTGATTGTTAAATTATTCTATTGCAACGAAATTACGAAACAAATAAATCCGCAACAATTGACGTATAATACATTCAGGTGAGGTGCCATGAAAAGGCACCACTTACTTTTTTTAAAATTTTGTTAATAAGCTCCTTTTTGTACTTTTAACAAAACTTTTGATTTGATTGTTAGTATTTACGGGGCAAAGAAAACAGCATGCGATATTTATCCATTCTCTAAATGATCAAATCAGCAGAATATGAAATTTAAGTATAAGAAATAAATATGAAGAAAAATTTCACTAGATTAGGATTCAATACTACGTATTACTTCGCCAAGCCCATACATAAATCATCATTATTACTTACATACCATCTCCAGAAACTCATGATTATCTTTAAAAATAATTTTTTGTTATTTTTGTTCATTTAATAAATTGATAAATATCACATGTTGCTTTATTCTGTTCCGTAAATTCTATGTCTTTTTTATGGAAAAAAGTAAAGTTTTTTTAAAGGAGTAGAACGATGTTATCGACAAAAATTTTAGAACCAAAAATGTTGTGTTTTCAGTGCACTTGAGTGTTCCAGCCTAGAATCATTTCACTTGTGCTAATTAATACTTTAAGAATGATTAAAAAAAATTGTTCTGATCTTATGTAGGGAAAATTGTTGTACTCATTTTTTTGTACCTTAAATTATGTTATTTTTAAGAATATTTTAAGGAAAAATAACTACTGAATTAATATCGAATTTTAGCAACGGTCTTGGCAGGTAACGTTGAATCCGGTTCATTCGATAACGTAAGTTAAGCAGCACTGCCCGCGGTCTATAGTTGGATATGTGACAGCTTTGCTAAGATCCATACCAGCGAATACTGCGTGCCGTTGTCACACTACCGAAAACGAGATACCGAGGCTGCATATGACCTCAGCAGTTGAGATCGCTTAAAATGTAAAAAATTAAAAACAAATACCGAAATAACAAAAATCACTAACAGTAATATATAATTTGGCCCACGAACACTGTTATTGAATGTGATGAAAACAAAATATAAAAAATGGTTTCAAATAAATATTGTAGGTATGGTATTATTCCGCATCCTTTTGAATCCAATTAAATTTGAGTGTTGAGTGGAACGTGCGGTATGTTGAAAGTGTTTTTGGTGCAGCCGATATAAACCCCGAGTTTCCGGGACTTATCGCTTTACTAAAAGCAGACTAATCAAAGAAGTGACTTTAAAGTGATTATAAAGAGGTGGAATAGAAGTAGAAGTGGTTCGTTAAATATAAGAGCTAAAAATCAAACTATTAAAGTAATTGTGTGCGATTTGACAGTCGGTGGAGTGACAGGTCGTCAAGGTGACAGTGAGAGAGTGCGCATCACACTGCGAGTTTAGAGAAACACGTGATCGCGAAGCGGACAGTGCCAATCAGATTTCCAACTGTATTAAAACTGAAGTGTGTGGACAGTGGCGTAACGGAGATTATATATATATATATATATATATATATATATATATATATATATATATATATATATATATATATATATATATATTTGTCAATTACGACAAAACCGTACTTATCTTTCCAACAATGTGCACACAATTTTTTAAACTTTTCAAATGACATGTCTGTATTAACGTGATCGTTATATATATATATATATATATATATATATATATATATATATATATATATATATATATATATATATATATATATATATATATATATATTTTAATTGACAAAGATAGTCACGAGGGGCGTTACCGTTGTGGCTTTGATAATTTTTGTAAATGGATGGAATAAGAATTTTATGTGATATAATTATACCTTTAATAACAATTATTATTGTAATTGTCATTGTATTTATAAGCTTGAAACCGTAAATAAATATTTATTTTGAGACTGAGCGTCTATTAGTTAACATAATGACTAAGGGGGAAAAAACGTTAAAAGGTATTATAGAAGTTAGGAATACAATACGTAAAAAATTTAATGCTTTAAAACATGGTAAAATAGTAACTGAAGAATTGTTGCAAGAAACATTTAAACCCGTAACAGAACCTTTAAAAGAGATTGTCAAACAAATAAAACCAAGTGACGCAGTGATATTAAAAAAGCAAAAAAAAGATAGTGACACATTAAATTCTCCTAGAGCAAAACTATTAAGAAAACGAAAAAATGAATTCCCTGTAAAGTACTATAGAAAACCGATGGTAAATTTAGATAAAACAAAAACAGAAGAATCTTTCTTAGAAGATGAATATTTAAATAAAACAAAACCTGAAGTATCTTTCTTGGAAGATGAGGAGGTTTTTGCATCAGAGCCTGAAGAAACTGAACTTACAATTGAAGATCCTTAAAATGAATTAGAACAACAATTTGGTGATATAGCTGGTTCATATTTATTTCACTTTGCAACTGCTAAAGATTCCGATACCGTGTATGGAGTTCGATATCAACATGATCGTTTCATGATTGGTAATTCACCAATTGAAATAGAACACAATGACATTAAAGTCGGTGATAAATGGTATAAAGGAACGTATGGTTTGTATGAATTGCTTTTTAAAAAAAGACCACTTTCTTACGAAAAAGAAGATGAAAACAATTACTTAGATATTGCATTAAAAACAAATGTTCATCGTAGAAATTATGATTCTAATGGTTCAATAAAAAGTTCGCAAAATTATAAATATTTACACATAATAAAACCATACATAACAACAGGAGGTGCACCATATACAAGTATATCTCAATCTGTAGGTTTTGGTTTAATGAATTACACAAATTTTAAACGTGAGTTTGTTTATTGGGATAACCCAAACGAATTAGTGGATAGATTACGTTTACTATTAGCTTCGAAATCAGCTGGTCATACGGGTCATAATAATGAAATTATGTCTATTGTGGAAGAATTACGAGAGGCAAATATAATAGTTTAATACATAGCTATTTTCATCTAGTTGTAAAATGTCGATTGACAAATTTGGTCGAATAATAAAACGTTCGCGCACATCTAAAAATTTAAATTTAAATGCATACGGACAATATGACTTGGAAAATCATCGTTTAATAAATTTATCACAACCTATACTTGACGATGAATCTGCTTCAAAAAAATATATTGATGACAGAATTTTTGGGTTGGAAAAAGAAATAGGCGAAACAACTCTATCATTAAAAAATAAAATTTAAGAAGCTAAAGGAAAAGAAATACGAAATTTACATAAACCTACTGAAGATAATAGTGCTGTTGTTAAATACTATGTTGATTATTACATTCAAAAATTATTACGTAGAATTAAAAATATAGAAAAAATTAATAATATAAAACCAAACGAGAACGATTTATTCTTAATTGAGAAAAAAAAAATGAGCAAGCACCAAGTAGTTCAGGAAATTCACAAACCGGCAAGGCAATTACCCAAGACGTAAAGTGATAACAAAAGGAATTGATGACTTATGGCAAATTGATTTAGTTGAAATGATTCCATACGCTTCAATAAACAAGGGATTTAAATATTTATTAACCGTTATTGATGTTTTCTCCAAGTTTGCTTTTGCCGAGCCTGTAAAAAGTAAATCAGCTCATGACGTTACTGAAGCTATGATAAAAGTTTTTAAACAGGGACGTATTCCAGTTAATTTACAGTCAGATCACGGAAATGAATTTTACAATAAACAATTTTATAATTTAATGAAAAAATATAATATAAATCATTATTCTACTTATAGTAATTTAAAAGCAAGTGTAGTTGAACGGTTTAATCGCACGCTAAAATCTATAATGTTTAAAGAATTTAGTTTACGTGGCTCATACAAATGGATTGATATTTTACAAAAATTAGTTACAAATTATAACAATACACAACATAAAACAATTAAAATGAAACCAATTGATATGACGTTTGAAAACGAAGCAAAATTATTAAGTACAGTTATAGTAACATAAAAATTGCTGGACCTGCAAAATTTAAAGTTGGTGATCATGTACGTATTAGTAAAATGAAAGGTGAATTTGCAAAGGGTTATACACCAAATTGGAGTACTGAAATTTTTACAATTACAAAAGTGCAATTTACAAACCCAGTCACTTACCTGCTTGAAGATTTTCAAAACAACCCCATTAAGGGTGGCTTTTATGAACATGAATTTCAAAAAACTAAGTACTCTGATGTATATCTTGTAGAGAAAGTTATAAAAGCAAAAGGATCTAAAGTTTATGTGAAATGGCTTGGATTTGATTCACAACATAATTCATGGATAAATAAGTCTCATATTGTTTCAATAAATATGTCATTAGTTGAAAACTTTAGTTGCTCTTTAATTGTCAAGCTGAAAACATCATGAAACGTTAAATTATATTCGAAGAAGCAGAACCTGCTGCAAAAATTGTAAAAAGTGATATTACATCAATTTGTTATGAATTAATTATAAAAACAGAAAATGAAGAGTATCATAAAGCCATTTACGGTGATTTTGTAGTTATTATGATAAAAAGTAATGACTTTAGAAACGGTTATATTAATGCAACAAAACTCTGTCAAAATGGGGGAAAACACTTCTACAATTGGATGGCAAATAAACGTTCTCAAGAATTATTATTTGAGGTAAATAAAGAATTGCGGGTTGCATACGCATCGCTTGGAATTCCAAGCGATGGAAATTATGCAATTTATACAACTACTGGCGGTGAAGATACAGTTATTAGAGGAACATACATTCATCCAGACATCATTGTTCACGTAGCATCTTGGGTTTCCATACACATTGCTTTAAAAGTATCAAAAATAATTAATGAATACTACGTTAATCATTTTCTTGCCAAAAATAATTAATGAATACTACGTTAATTATTTTCTTGCCGAATATAAAAACAATGAAAATAAATTAAAAGCATATATTACCGAAATGCAACCAAAAGTTATACATGAGCCCATCTCAGAGAATAAATACTCAACACTTTGTGTTTTCAAGATAAGTGATACCGAATATTATGTAACAACTGTATGTCGAGATTTATTCAAAAAACAGTTAAAACTTCAACAAATATATCCTGAAATTCAGTTAGTAAAAGAATTGTATGATGTACCAAACGCCAAACATTTACTTGACAATATTAAATTACAATTAAAAGATTTTGCTAATTGTAAGAGAAATATTATTGTATTAAAAAATATATCTGAATGTGATTTTTTAAATGTTATTAAAAAATAAAATTGTAATAAATGGTATAAAATAAAACTTGTAATTTGAAATTGGGATTTTATTTAACTACATATTTACAATATCAAAAATATAAATATAATAAACATAATCAGTTTTATTTAACTGTATAAGTATTTACACTAATAACATTAAAAATAAATATTAAACAATTTCATGAAATCAATAAATGACCCCAAGCTAAAGTGCTAGTACCGTCAGAACAAATAAACCGTTTATCGTCATTAGAACTTAGTGATATTTTATTTTGCTCAATGGTGTACACTATATGCTTGTAACTTCTAAAAATTTGCTGCTTTTGATATATGAGGTCATTAGTTAACATACATTTTTTATAATCAGGACCAGTCAAAATTTTATCCACCACGCATTTCTTAACACCCTTAGCTTTCTTTTTCCAATTGTATTGATCCTCTTCTGTGCAATAGGCATACATTTTTGGACGTAGAACAATGTATATGGCTTATCTCACTCACTCACATGTCTTATCACAGTTGAACATCCGTTGAATAAAATATAATAAATAGAACATTACTGTTTAATTGCTATCAGTCATAAGTGAGCCACCGGCAGTTAACTATCAAGTGTTATACAATCTACAATAATGATTGAATGTGTGAAGTGCAAAAAAACTTTTGCAAGTAGAAGTAATCTGTTCCGACATATGAAAGTATGCTATGGGGACGGAACGGCAAACTTTAATTGTGGACTATGTACAATGTCGTTTACACGTAATGATGCGCGTAAACGACACATGCTAAGACAGCATAAAGACAACGGTAAGTTAACAATTGTAAGGAAAAAATAGTTTATTATTATAATTTATATTTAGATGCTGAAAACAAGGAAAATCTGGCGCAACCACCCATAAAAAAGATTAAGCTAGCAGAGATCCAACAGCAACAGCAGAAATCCAACCTGTATTGTGCACTATGCGATGAGGGGTTTACAACAAAAGTCAAGTATACTGGACACTTGAGATCGCAGAAACATCTCCAACAGAATATCAAACCATACAAACAAGATGTAGTGGAAATTTGTAGCAGTTTTAAACAGCGAATTGCAAGTTACCGCATCAACGGGTCAGGAATTAATATTATCAAATTTTTACAAGACAATAAACATATTATAAATGAATTGATTAAAACAATCATAGAATCACATAAGTCTGGTGTTAAATTTAATTTAGAATTATTTAGTTTTTATATTAATGAAAAAAATCCAGCAGGTGAATTAAAATCTTTTAACTCAAAATTTCAAGAGGTATCACCTAGTATGAATCAATTTTCTGACGCTTATGATAATATGTGCTCCACTATAAAAACAAAATGTGAAGAATTTCAGGAACGGGATTCTGGGTGGACTTTGCGGGTATATCTCACCTAGAATTTAATATTAATAAATATAAGCCAATTCGAGGTTCATCATTTATAGAATTACCTAAACAAATTCGAAATAAAAAAGCGTGTATTAATGTTGAACACAACGACGAATATTGCTTTCTTTGGGCTGTAACTTCTGCACTCTATCCGGTGATTGATCATTCAGATCGAGTTAGCTCATACCCACATTATAAAAAGGTTTTAAAATATGCTGGACTAGAATTCCCCATGAAAATTAAAAACATTTCAAAATTCGAATTCATGAATAATGTTTCAATTAACGTGTATGGTTTAGAACATAATTACAAAACGAAAAATTATGATGTAGTGGGTCCGTTTTACCACACAAATCAAACTCGGGGGAAACATATAAATTTATTATATTTAGAAGATGGTGTTAAAGGCCACTATGTGTGGATAAGGGATTTCTCACGACTTGTGACGAGTCAAATATCCTCACATAACGGTAAAAAATATTTTTGTGCTGGATGTCTAACATTTTTTAGTTCACAAGCTGGCTTTGAACAACATCGGGCGAATGATTGTAGTAAAGTTTATACTATAATGCCAAAGGAGGAAATAAAATTAGATAAAAATGGAGATATGATTCCCGGCAATATTTTAAAATTTCAAAATTATGAGCGACAAATGCGTGTACCATTTGTTGTATACGCAGATTTCGAGTCACTGTTAAAACCCATTAATACATGCTCTCCAGATCCGAATAATAGCTATACAAATAAAAACACGAACACGTTCCATATAGTTTTGCATACAACATTAAGTGTTCATTTGATGATTCATTGTCAAAATTTGTAACATACACCGGGGAAGACTGTGCAAAAGTATTTTGTAATAAGCTGTATAGTGATGTGAGACAAATATATAATAAGCATTTAAGTGTTGTACTACCAATGAAAAAATTAACTGCTAGCGAGCAATATTTATTTGATACGACTACAGAATGTCGATAATTAACTAACCAATCAAATAATCTTTCACCACCATATTTCAACATTTCATTTGTTATGCCATCCAAACCGGGAGCCTTACCATTCTTTAGACGCATCAATGCAAAGCTGACATCACCTTCATCTATATCCCATTCAAGGTTTCTAGCATTTCTTGCATTTCCTCCTCTATTATTCACTCCATTTACACCACCATATAATTCCTTAAAATACTCACACCATCTGTTCCTAACATCTGACTCATTCCACAACAAATCACCATTCGCACTCTTAATTTCTTTCACTGGTCTTATACTCCCACCTCTCAATCTATTTACAGTCTGCCAAAACATTCTCTTATTCATACTAAAATCATTCGTTAATCTTTCACTCATCAATTCATCGAAACGTGCCTTACTTTCTCTTACGACTCTCTTCACACATTTATTCTTCCTTTTGTATTCCATCAAAAAAGCAATGTAAAAAAGGTGCAGCAACAGGACAAGATTTTTTTATCATACTTAGGGCCGTTTTCACCAACTTCTGTTAAATCAACAGTTAACTAACAGTGAGTTATATTTATTTTACAAGTTATATTAGTTTGACATTTCACCAACGTCTTTTGCGTCTCGGTTTGTTAACCGGCGATTAGTAATGTTTTTTAAATTATATAGTCGTCCCAGATGGCTACCAAGCCAGTATGACTGTTTAGTGCCCTGTTTTATCGATATTTTAGCTTTGAGGAACAACTGACTATTGAAAATCAATCACATTTTGTAATTCGAATTATAAAACAAGGTGTTTTCTTTTTAAATTAAATCAAAATGTAGATCGTAAAAACAAGAAGAACCAGAGGAAAAAATTAAAAGAAGGAAGAATTATTCAATATTATCAAGAAATATATGCATATAGTGGAGAATAAAAAGATAAATTCCTTTCGGATTTGTTTGGTTAAATCGAGGTCCTAATAATTCCAATATTTCTTTTAGAAAATCCAAAGGGCATCTTAAAATCAATCGTCAAACATAACAATCACATTGTTTTTGTCTCTGATGATTCATGATCTCGAGTATATAACAATTTCTTCATCACTGGGTGATAATCCCATCAGATGAGAAATTTTATTCATTACTGCTCAATAAACTTGAGTTGGATGACCTTTTCATAAAATAGGAGAGCATGTTTGTAACTTTTAAATATTTCACATTTATAACCTATGTTAACAACTTTTGTGTTTATAACCTGTATACTCTTGGATTTATGTCAACATAATGTTATTTAAATTAATACAAATTCAATATTCTATACAAATGTAAGTTTTACTTACCAAACAAAGAAATTTTACAAAATAATGTAATAAATTTTGATATATAAGCGTGACATAACAGTAGAATAAATAATTATCCCATCAAAATAAGCTAGGTTATTTTAACTGTCGGTATAAATGTCGGTTAGCGCTAACCGAAGTTGGTGAAATGGAAATGTCAAATATATCCTCTGGTTTAATTAAACCTACAGAATAAAATATTTAACCGTGGTTGGTGAAAACGGCCCTTAATGTACAAAAACTTACCATCCAAATTATATTAAAATATCCCACGGAACAAGAACAACAAAGGAAAATTGACTTGGTATCCCTTTGCTAATACAGGCTGCGGGTGCTTGTTGTACTAGTTACACAGAAATCCGCAGAGTAGCACGACAGTCAGGCCTCCCGTGTGTTAGATTTAGACTACATTGTAAGTGTCAGTTCGAATTTCAAGGAGAATATAGTTATTATTTAGTTTGAAAAATGGTGAACAGTAAATGCTGTGTACCGAACTGTATATCGGGTTACAAATCTTGTAAGGAGATAGTCTCGATGTTTCGCATTACCGAAAAACCTCTTGTTGAATGGAGCCGAGCCATTCCAACAAAGGACAACACTTTGACAACAAATGACGTGGTACGCGAAAATCATGTTACTCGAGATTGTTTTGTGAAGAAGTGGATTGCTCCTGGTAGTAATAATGAGGTACGTAACTGAAAAATGAATTAAATTATATTGAGGTTTGTGACGATACCTCCGTCGAGGGTTGGGACGTCACTTCCTTAGCTGCTGTACTAGCTCGGGCGCCTTCGGTGACGGTGTCAGGTCCAGCAGCTGAAAGAGTTGGATAGCTTCAGTGAAGACGGGAAGGGTTCGATATTCGGGGATTATTCAGTGATAACTACCGAAGTGAACTAGATGTACTTAAATTTATTGCTCAACTTCAAATTACACCACGAAGAAAAATAAAATGAATATATCACACAAAACTGCGAATACGAGCAAAAAGCCTACTTGGAACTCCCCCCTTTAAAAAACGCAAATATAAAAATTCCGATGAACGCGGTAGCGGTGACGGAACGAGAATGTACGGTGGGTCGAGGTGGAGAGAGGGGAGGATCTTATGCAGCAACCGCGTAGTACACCACGGCGGCTACTGGCATACACGGGAACCTGATACACCAGACGCTTGGTAAACCACTGCGCTGGTGCGACCGGGGGAGATGTGGGCGACAAAAGCGTAGTAAACCACGGCCAACTGTCGACACACGGGATAGGGGTCGACTACAGCAGACGCTTGATAAACCACTGCGCTGCTGCACCGAGGGGAGAGAATGAAACAGCGGCGTAGTATACTACGGCCGACTGTAACCAATAAAGGCGGAAAGAAAAAAACAAACGGTGACAGAGACGGAGAAGGAGACGGAGACGGCAGAGAGCTAACTCACCTACGTGATACTCCAGAGAACTTTGCTCCACGTAAACGCCGAAGCAACTCTGTCTGAGCTGCCGGTAGAGCTCGGCTTATATACCCGGTTTTGCGGGTGGGGATAACTAATTTATTGATTACTTGCTTTGCGCATGTCCGACGGAGTGCTAACCGGACACGCTACCACTCAGCCACGCTGGCTGATGCGATAGCATAGACGGACACGGACATAAAAATGTAACTTCGTAACAGGTTATCCGCATTATTTCTATATATTTTTTAGATACCATTGCAAACTGTTAGACTTGCAGACCACGCAAATCCGACAATATTTCCTAATTGTCCCAGTTACTTAACAAAAAAAATCGCAGAGCTCCAAAAATTACATCAGTTGTTAATTTAAACAAATCGAAAATTGAACCAATACCTTTACAGAACATTGCAGAAACAGATGTCGCAAACGTTAAATGAGGAGAACAAACCAGTATTAAAAATAACTTATGAATGTAATATTAATTTGCCCAATGAGATTTAGAGTTATTCTGTTATTGACATCAATAATGACAGCATTCATGTTTTTCAAGAAAAAGTTTATTTACAGTTATTGGGCATTACTTCTATAGGTAGAAAAATGGGTTTATATAAGGATAATATTTCGATTACTTTTTACAGTTTTTGGTGATGTCAGACGCTTGTGGCACAAGGCGAAACACGTGAGAAAAAACACTTCGCCCACGATTTCATTAATTATAATCAATAATTTTATGAATAATATAAAAATTCCTTTAAATAACTTGAATCCAATATACTATTCGGCAATATGCACTCTATACTTTGACCAATCTAACAACGGCCATCGGAATCGCCTACAGCCTAGACGGTTTGATGTACTCGGGTGAAACTTTTTTTGGGTGTTAAAGGACCCGGTGGAACAGTATCTTTTGTATGTTTCATATTTTTCTTACACATGATGTGCGAAATATTAAATGCGAAAGACATTAAATTTTTCCATCAAGGGGGGCCTCGTATTCCGTGTAGTTTATGTTAAATAAACACGCGTTGCTACCACTGTTAAAAATTCAAAGATAAAGGGAATTGACAGTTCACTCTGAAATTAATTTTGTTATTTTTAAATTGATGTTTAAAAATTTAACAAAATATTAAACATGTACTTTAATTTATTCTAAACAGAAATAAATTTACCATACTTATCTAACTTGTCTACAAATAAAGTAATTTATTTTTACAATTTCAAAGTGAACTGTCAATACACTTTATCTTTAATTGTTTGAAAAAAAGAATGACAACTTGTCAATTTTGACAGTTCACTTCGAAGTTTTAATTATACATTACTTTAATTGTAGACAAGTTAGATAAATTTGGCAAATTTATTTGTGTTTAGAATAATAGTGCGTACATTGTTTACTATTTTGTAATTTTTTTAAATGTGAATTTTTTTTAATATTTTTTTCAAATTAAAAATAAATATGACAGATGTCTTTGTTCGTCAACCATGATTCTTTTAAGGATTTTAGGCGGTAAAATTCAAATTCTTATCTAACACAAAAAAGTTGAAAATTATTTTTCACTTCATAGATAGTTTCTTTTCCGCGTCAAAAAATACACAGATGTCTCTGCTCGACAACTTTGATGCTTCTAAGTATTTTAGGCGGTAAAATTTAAATAAGTTTATTACTTATTTAATATAAAAAGATCGTTTTAAATATTTATTTAATTTCAGAATAATTTTTTTTATCATGAGTTGTTTTTCATTTCTAATACTGCCGTGTTTAGTACTAAATTAAAAGTTTCACGTTCGAGATTTAAAATAAAGTAACGATTGTCAATTGTTTTTTACAAATATTATTTAAATCCTACTGTGTTTGGTATTGAATTAAAGGTCTCGCAGAGGAGATTTGAACTCAAGTGTCAAAAAGTTATTTTGGACAATTGTCAATTGTTTTCTATAAATATTATTTAAATCATACCGTGTTTGGTATTGAATTAAAGGTCTCGCAGAGGAGATTTGAACTTAAGTGCCAAAAAGTTGTTTTGGACGATTGTCAATTGTTTTTTATACACATTATTTAAATCCTACCGTGTTTGGTATTAAATAAAAGGTCTCGCAGAGAAGATTTAAACTCAAGTGTCAAAAAGTTATTTAGGACGATTGTCAATTGTTTTTTATAAATATTATTTAAATCCTACCGTGTTTGGTATCAAATTAAAGGTCTCGCGGAAGAGATTTGAACTCAAGTGTCAAATAGTTGTTTTGGACGATCGTTAATTGTTTTGTATATATGTTATTTAATTCCTACCGTGTTTGGTATTCAATTAAAGATCTCGCAGAGGAGATTTGAACTCAAGTGTCAAAAAATTGTTTTGGACGATTGTCAATTGTTTTCTATAAAAATTATTTAAATCCTACCGTGTTTGGTATTAAATAAAAGGTCTCGCAGAGAAGATATATGTTATTTAAATCCTACCGTGATTGGTATCAAATTAAAAGTCTCATGAAGGATATTTCAACTCAAGTGTCAAAAAGTTATTTTTGTAAATCATCAATTGTTTTTTTATAAATGTTATATAAATCCTTACGTGTTTGGTATTGAATTAAATATCTCACGGAAGAGATTTAAATTGAAGTGCCAAATAGTAGTAACATAAAAGCGAGAAACAAAGTGACGAGCTTGCTTTGCCCATGCACTGACTTGAAAGCGAGGAACGAAGTGACGAGCTTTCTTCGTCAATGTACTGACATGGAAGCGAGGAACGTAGTGACGAGCTTGCTTCGTCGATGCACTGACATGGAAGCGAGGAACGAAGTGACGAGCTTTCTTCGTCAATGTACTGACATGGAAGCGAGAAACGTAGTGACGAGCTTGCTTCGCCAATTGTTTGGTATTAATTGGAAGTTATTAAAGACTATCAATTTATATTTCTACATTTTCAGTTGTAAAATAAAAAATTTTTATTTTGATGCTACTTTTACTTTAAACTAGGAAAAGTGGCTATTACACGACAAATTTATTAAAAATAAAGTAAATGCATTAAATTTGTCGACAATGTAGGGTACAATTTATTATATATTATTATTGACGGTTCTTTTAAATTGACAAGATAATAATAGAAATGTCAGATTTAGAGAAGTCTTTGTAACATAATCAAATTTAATAAAAATAAAATAAAAACATGAAATTTTGAGAAAAAAAAAGTTTCCAACCTTTTTTTTTTATTTTACTTGACTTTACAATAAGTAACTTTGGTATTACACGATCTAATTTAGTAATAATAAAGTAAATCCGTCAAATTTGTCGACAAAAGAGAATGCAAATTTTTGTACATTATTATTGATATTTTAAAATTACCAATAGAAAAATCAGATTGACAAAATTATTTATCACATGATCAAATATTAATTAAGTTGTGTTTGATTTAATTATTTTTTAAAATCACTTTTTGGGTATCCAAAAAAAGATGTCGAATAGACGGGACAAATGATAATATAAAAATTGGCGGCTGTCGAATATTTTCATAAAAGACATCACAAAAATATAGTGTTTGGTATCAAATGAGAATCTTGAATAGACAAGTTAAAATTTTTTAGCTTTGATTGTACTTTGAAATGTAACTGACAAGATAACGTAAGACTGGTTGGTTGGTATTACACGATCAAATTTTATAAAAATTTTTAAAACCGCGAAATTTAAATGAAAAAAAATTCCATTACAATTTCACGATTTTATTCTACTTTGACGTTAGATTAGGTAAAGTCGACAATGTGGAATGCAAATTATTATACATTATTATTGGCGGTAGTTATAAATTGCCAAGAAGACAATAGGAATGTCAGATTGGCAAAATATTTGTTATATGATCAAATATTAATGTAATTTGTGTTTAATTTAAATTCTTAAATTTTTTTTTTAGGTATCTAACTTGTGGTGTATGAAATGATATGTTTTAAGAGTTCCCAGATAATCATTTTTTTAAGTCACTTGAAATCTATTGCAAGGGTAAAAATTCAAACACTTGGTCTTGGTAAAACGAGTATCCACGGAAAATTTAATAATTGTGTTTGTTGTAATTTTTTTCGCAAACCGATTCTGATCGGCAATTATTTTTCCTTACAATTCATGAATATTTGCGACCTGTGGGGTACCAAGTAAAATGTTTTAGAAGTGAAATATTGAGCCATCTTTATTATAAATCTGTACGATTGGCAAATGCTATTCTGAAAATTCCCCTAAAGCTAGCTTGTGAAGTATTGAATGTAACGTTTCAGGCTCAAAAAGTTGGAAAAAGTAGTGATGAACCTTCTTTATCACAAATAATTACGATCAGCAATTGCTTTTGTGGAAATTACTGTAAACTTAACTTAGGGATATTAAATGAACTGTTTTAGGGATAGGAAGTTAAGGGACATTGACATGAAAGCGAGGAACGAAGTGACGAGCTTTCCTCGCCATTGTACTGACATGAAAGCGAGGAACGAAGTGATGTGTTTTCTTCGCCAATTTACTGACTTGGAAGCGAGGAACAAAGAGACTGCTATCTTCTTTAGTGTCGCGGAGCCTAGGGGTCAGACCTGCGAAGCAGGTCGGACCGCTAGTCCTATATACTAATCGGCGTGGGTCTGAACTGTCACTCTATATTTTAGCCAATCTAACAACCATAATTATTCATCGCTACAGCCTAAACGGTGCGCTGGATTCGGGTGAAACTTTTTTTGAGATGTAAAGGGCACTAGGGACTACGTGCTTTTTATGAATTCATATTTTTCATACACATGATGTGCGAAATATTAAATGCGAAAGACATTAAATTTTTCCATCAAGGGGGGCCTCGGGTTGCTACGAAAGTGTAGTTTGTTGATTATAGTTGTAACTTTTCATAAATTTTTGTTCAGTTTGACATATATGACAGATCTGTTTCAAATTTTGAGTAAAAATTACATATATTCTAGACAAGTTGAAGATGTTTTGTAAATTTATCTGTGTTTAAAATAAATGATTGAACATGTGTACTATAATGTAAATATATTAAAAGTCAATATAAAAAATTAAAATTATTGCTGTCACTTTTCACGAATTTGTGTTCATCCTGTCATTTTTGACATATCTGTTTGAAACTGTAAGTATAAATTGAATTAATTCTAGACCAAATAAAAAAGTTTTGTATATTTATCTGTGTTTAGAATAAATGAGGAAACATGTTTTCTATATTGTAGATTTTTTAAATGTGAATTTTTTTCTTATATTTTTTCCATTCAAAATAATTATGACAGATGTCTCTGTTCGTCAACCTCGATTCATTTAAGGATTTTAGGCGGTAAAATTCAAATGGGTTAATTTCTTATCTAATACAAAAAAGTTAAAATTTATTTTTCACTTCATATATAGTTTCTTTTTCTTCTCAAAAAATAAAACAGATGTCTCTTCTCGACAACCTCGATGCTTCTAAGTATTTTAGGCGGTAAAATTTAAATAAGTTCATTACTTTTCTAATATAAAAAGTTCGTTTTAAATATTTATAATCAATTTCAGAATTATTTTTTTTATCATCAGTTTTTATATCTAATCCTGCCGTGTTTGGTACTAAATTAAAAGTTTCACGTTAGAGATTTAAAATAAAGTGTCATAAAGTGGACGATTGTCTATTGTTTTTTATAAATGTTATTTAATTCCTACCGTGTTTGGTATTGAATTAAAGGTCTCGCAGAGGAGATTTGAAATCAAGTATCATAAAGTTGTTTTGGGCGATTGTCAATTGTTTTTTATAAATATGACTTAAATCCTACCGTGTTTGGTATCAAATTAAAGGTCTCGCGGAGGAGATTTGAACTCAGGTGTCAAAAAGTTGTTTTGGACGATTGTCAATTGTTTTTTATAAATATTATTTAAAACCTACCATGTTTGATATCAAATTAATGGTCTCGCGGAATAGATTTGAACTCGGCAATGTACTGACATGGAAACGAGGAACATAGTGACGAGCTTGCTTCGCTGATGCACTGACTTGAAAGCGAGGAACGAAGTGACGAGCTTTCTTCGTCTAGTACTGACTTGGAAGCGAGGAACGTAGTGACGAGCTTGCTTCGCCAATGCTCTGACATGGAAGCGAGGAACGAAGTGACGAGCTTTCTTCGTCAATGTACTGATATGGAAGCGAGGAACGTAGTGACGAGCTTGCTTCGCCAATTGTTTGGTATAAATTGAGAGTTATTTAAGACTACTCAATTAATTTTTCTACATTTTCAGTTGTAATCTTCTTCAGTGACGCGGAGCCTAGGGGACAGACCTGCGAAGCAGGTCGGACCGCTAGTCCAATATACTATTCGGCATCATCCACTCTATAGATTAGCCAATCTAACAACCATAATTATTCATCGCTACAGCCTAAACGGTGCGCTGGATTCGGATGAAACTTTTTTTGAGATGTAAAGGGCACTAGGGACTACGTGCTTTTTATGAATTCATATTTTTCATACACATGATGTGCGAAATATTAAATAGGAAAGACATTAAATTTTTACATCAAGGGGGGCCTCGTATTCCGTGTAGTTTATGTTAAATAAACACGCGTTGCTACTACTGTTAAAAATTCAAAGATAAAGGGAATTGACAGTTCACTCTGAAATTAATTTTGTTATTTTTAAATTGATGTTTAAAAATTTAACAAAATATTAAACATGTACTTTAATTTATTCTAAACAGAAATAAATTTACCATACTTATCTAACTAGTCTACAAATAAAGTAATTTATTTTTACAATTTCAAAGAAAACTGTCAATACACTTTATCTTTAATTGTTTGAAAAAAAGAATGACAACTTGTCATTTTTGACAGTTCACTTCGAAGTTTTAATTATACATTGCTTTAATTGTAGACAAGTTAGATAAATTTGGCAAATTTATTTGTGTTTAGAATAATAGTGCGTACATTGTTTACTATTTTGTAATTTTTTTAAATGTGAATTTTTTTTTTATATTTTTTTCAAATTCAAAATAAATATCACAGATGTCTTTGTTTGTCAACCACGATTCTTTTAAGGATTTTAGGCGGTAAAATTCAAATGAATTATTTTCTTATCTAACACAAATAAGTTGAAAATTATTTTTCACTTCATATATGGTTTCTTTTCCTGTTCAAAAAATACACATGATGTCTCTGTTCAACAACCTTGATGCCTCTAAGTATTTAAGGCGGTAAAATTTAAATAAGTTTATTACTTATTTAATATAAAAAATCGTTTTAAATATTTATTTAATTTCAGAATAATTTTTTTTATCATGAGTTATTTTTCATTTCTAATCCTGCCGTGTTCGGTACTAAATTAAAAGTTTCACATTAGAGATTTAAAATAAAGTGTCATAAAGTTATTTTCGACGATTGTCAATTGTTTTTTATAAATATCAATTAAATCCTACCGTGTTTGGTATTGAATTAAAGGTCTCGCGGAGGAGATTTGAACTCAAGTGTCAAAAAGTTATTTTGGACGATTGTCAATTGTTTTTTATAAATATTATTTAAATCCTACCGTGTTTGGTATTGAATTAAAGGTCTCGCGGAGGAGATTTGAACTCAAGTGTCAAAAAGTTATTTTGGACGATTGTCAATTGTTTTTTATAAATATTATTTAAATTATGCAGTGTTTGGTATCAAATTAAAAGTCTCGCGGAGGAGATTTGAACTCAAGTGTCAAGAAGTTGTTTTGGGCGATTGTCAATTGTTTTTTATAAATATTATTTAAATCCTACCGTGTTTGGTATTGAATTAAAGGTCTCGCGGAGCAGATTTGAACTCAAGTGTCAAAAAGTTATTTTGGACGATTGTCAATTGTTTTTTTATAAATATTATTTAAATTATGCAGTGTTTGGTATCAAATTAAAAGTCTCAAGAAGGAGATTTGAACTCAAGTGTCAAAAAGTTGTTTTGGATGATCGTTAATTGTTTTGTATAAATGATATTTAATTCCTACCGTGTTTGGTATCAAATTAAAGTCCTTGCGGAGGAGATTTAAACTCAAGTGTCAAAAAGTTGTTTTGGACGACTGTCAAATGTTTTTTATAAATATTATTTAAATCCTACCGTGTTTGGTATTGAATTAAAGGTCTCGCAGAGGAGATTTGAACTCAAGTGTCAAAAAGTTGTTTTGGACGATTGTCAATTATTTTTTATAAATATTCTTTCAATCCTACCGAGTTTGGTATCAAATTAAAGGTCTCAAGGAGGAGATTTGAACTCAAGTGTCAAAAAATTGTTTTGGATGATCGTTAATTGTTTTGTATAAATGATATTTAATTTTTACGGTATTTGGTATTAAATTAAAGGCCTTGCGGAGGAGATTTAAACTCAAGTGTCAAAAAGTTGATTTGGAGCATTGTCAATTGTTTTTTATAAATATTATTTAAATCCTACCGTGTTTTGTATCAAATTAAAAGTCTCATGAAGGATATGTCACAAAACGTGTTTGGTATTGAACTAAATATCTCACGGAAGAGATTTAAACTAAAGTGCCAAATATTAGTAACATGGAAGCGAGAAACGAAGTGACGAGCTTGCTTCGCCTATGCACTGACTTGAAAGCGAGGAACGAAGTGACGAGCTTTCTTCGTTAATTTACGGACATGGAAATGAGGAACAAAGTGATGAGCTTGCTTCGCCGATGCACTGACTTGAAAGCGAGGAACGAAGTGACGAGCTTTCTTCGTCTAGTACTGACATGGAAGCGAGGAACGTAGTGACGAGCTTCCTTCGCCGATGTACTAACATGGAAACGAAGAACGAAGTAACGAGCCTTCTTCGTCAATGTACTGACATGGAAGCGAGGAACGTAGTGACGAGCTTGCTTCGCCAATTGTTTGGTATAAATTTGAAATTATTTAAGTCTACTCAATTTATTTTTCTACATTTTCAGTTCTAATCTTCTTCAGTGACGCGGAGCCTAGGGGATAGACCTGCGAAGCAGGTCGGGCCGCTAGTCCTATATACTAATCGGCTAGAGTATTTCTCTATATTTTAGCCAATCTAGCAACCAATTTGTACGCAGACCTACAGCCTAGACCGTTTGACGGATTCAAATGAAACCTTCACAGTAATTTAGAGTTTGATTGGGAATACGTGCTTTTTATGAATTCACATTTTTCTTACACATGATGTGCGAGATATTCAATAAATAAGGCGGAAATCAGAGTGTGCGAGCGTTGCTACGAATGTGAAATTTGTTGATTTTAAATGAATAACTGTATTGTAGTCGTAACTTTACACAAATTTGTGTTCTTGTCATTTTTGACAGATCTTTTTGAAAAATTAAGTTTAAATTACATTAAATCTAGACAAGTTTCAGAAGTTTTGTAAATTTATCTGTGTTTAGAGTAAATGAATAAGCATACATTGTGTACTATTTTGTAAATATTTTAAAAGTCAGTTAAAATTATTAAAATTATAGCTGTCACTTTTCACAAATTTGTGTGCATTTTGTCATTTTGGACAGTTCATTTTGAAATTTTAAGTAAAAGTATAACAGATGTCTCTGCCCGTAAACATCGAAGCTTTAAAACATTTTAGGCGGTAAAATTTGAATAAGTTAATTATTTATCTAATACAAAAAGGATGAAAAATATTTTCAAGATCGTTTTAAATATTCTTATTTTCAACGATTGTCAATTGTATTTTATATATGTTATTTAAATCCACCGTGTTTGGTATCTAATTAATAGTTTCACGGAGTAAATTTAAACTTAAGTGTCAAAAAGTTATTTTCGACGATCGTCTATTGTTTTCTAAAAATTCTATTTAAATCCTACCGTGTTTGGTATCAAATTAAAGGTCTCATGGAGGAGATTTGAACTAAGGTTTCAAACCGTTATTTCGGACGATTGTCAATTGTTTTTTATAAATGTTATTTCATACGTACCGTGTTTGGTATCAAATTAAAAGTTTCAAGGAGTAGATTTAAACTAAAGTGTCAGAAATTTATTTTGGACTATCGTCAATTGTTTCCGATAAATAGGTACTTTTTAAATCCTACCATGTTTGGTATCAAATTAAAGGTCTCGCGGAGGAGATTTGAACTCAAGTGTCAACACGTTATTATGGATGATTGTCAATTGTTTTTTCTAAATGTTATTTAAAACATACCGTGTTTGGTATCAAATTAAAAGTTTCACTGAGTAGATTTAAACTCAAGTGTCAAAAAGTTATTTTGGACGATCGTCTATTATTTTCCATAAATACTATTTAAATCCTACCGTGTTTGGTATCAAATTAAAGGTCTCGCGGAGGAGATTTGAACTCAAGTGTCAAAAAGTTGTTTCGGACGATTGTCAATTGTTTTTCATATATGTTATTTAAATCCTACCGTGTTTGGTATCAAATTAAAGGTCTTCCGAAGGAGATTTGAACTCAAGTGTCAAAAAGTTATTTTGCACGACTGTCAATAGTTTTTTATAAATGTTATTTAAAACATACCGTGTTTGGTTTTAAATTAAAGGTCTCAGGCGTGAGATTTAAACTCAAATGTTGTTTCGGAAGATCGTCAGTTGTTTTTTTTTTTATAAATGTTATTTAAATTCTAACATGTTTGGTATTAAATGAAAAGTTTCAAGGAGGAAATTTACACTCTAATGTCAAAAAGTGCTGACATGGAAGCGAGGAACGAAGTGACGAGCTTGCTTCGCCGATGTACTGACATGGATGCGAGGAACGAAGTGACGAGCATTCATCGCCAAAAAACTAACTTGGGAGCGAGGAACGAAGAGACTACTCAATTTATTTCTCTATATTTTTAGATGTAATCGTCTTCAGGGACGCGGAGCCTAGGGGTCAGACCTGCGAAGCAGGTCGGACCGCTAGTCCTATATACTAATCGGCTAGAGTATTTTACTATATTTTAGCCAATCTAGCAACCAAATTTGTACGCAGACTTACAGCCTAGACCGTTTGACGGATTCGAGTGAAATTTTCACTAGCATTTAGAGTTTGATTGGGATTACGTGCTTTTTATGAATTCACATTTTTCTTACACATGATGTGCGAGATATTAAATAAATAAAGCGGAAATCAGAGTGTGCGAGCGTTGCTATGAATGTGAAATTTGTTGATTTTAAAATGAATAACTGTATTGTAGTTGTAACTTTTCACAAAGTGTTCATCTTGTCATTTTTGACAGATCTATTCAAAAAATTAAGTATAAATTATATTAAATGAAGACAAGTTTCAGAAGTTTCGTAAATTTATCTGTGTTTAGAAAGTAAATGAATGAGCATACATGTGTACTATTTTCTAAATATTTTAAAAGTCAAACAAAAAAATTAAAATTGTAGCTGTCACTTTTCACAAATTTGTGTGCACTTTGTCATTTTTGACAGTTCATTTTGAAAATTTTAGTATAATTATAATAGATGTCTCTGCCCGTAAACATCAATGCTTTTAAGCGTTTTAGGCGGAAAAATTTAAATAAGTTAATTATTTATCTAAAACAAAAAGGATGAGAATTATTTTCAAGATTGTTTTAAATATTCTTAATAAATTTCAGAAATATCTTTTTAAACTAAATTCGTAGATAAGAAGCTATTTTGAACGATTGTCAATTGTATTTTATAAATGTTATTTAAATCCTACCGTGTTTGGTTTCTAATTAATAGTTTCACGGGGTAGATTTAAACTTAAGTGTCAGAAAGTTATTTTGGACGATCGTCTATTGTTTTCTATAAATACTATTTAAATCTTACCGTGTTTGGTATCAAATTAAAGGTCTCGTGGAGGAGATTTGAACTCAAGTTTCAAAACGTTGTTTCGGACGATTGTCAATTGTTTTTTATAAATGTTATTTGGTACGTACCGTGTTTGGTATCAAATTAAATGTTTCAAGGAGTAGATTTAAACTAAAGTGTCAGAAAATTTTTTTGGACTATCATCAATTGTTTCCGATAAATACTTTTTAAATCTTACCATGTTTGGTATCAAATTAAAAGTCTCGCGGAGGAGATTTGAACTCAAGTGTCAAAACGTTATTATGGATGATTGTCAATTGTTTTTTCTAAATGTTATTTAAAACATACCGTGTTTGGTATCAAATTAAAAGTTTCACTGAGTAGATTTAAACTCAAGTGACAAAAAGTTATTTTGGACGATCTTCTATTGTTTTCCATAAATACTATTTAAATCCTACCGTGTTTGGTATCAAATTAAAGGTCTCATGGAGGAGTTTTGAACTCGTGTCAAAAAGTTGTTTTGGACGATCGCTAATTGTTTTGTATATATATTATTTAAATCCTACCGTGATTGGTATCAAATTAAAAGTCTCATGAAGGAGATTTGAACTCAAGTGTCAAAAAGTTATTTTGGTAAATCATCAATTGTTTTTTATAAATGTTATTTAAATCCTAACGTGTTTGGTATTGAATTAAATATCTCACGGAAGAGATTTAATCTAAAGTGCCAAATAGTAGTAACATAAAAGCGAGAAACGAAGTGACGAGCTTGCTTCGCCCATGCACTGACTTGAAAGCGAGGAACGAAGTGACGAGCTTTCTTCGCCAATGTACTGACATGGAAGCGAGGAACGTAGTGACGAGCTTGCTTCGTCGATGCACTGACATGGAAGCGAGGAACGAAGTGACGAGCTTTCTTCGTCAATGTACTGACATGGAAGCGAGGAACGTAGTGACGAGCTTGTTTCGCCAATTGTTTGGTATTAATTGGAAGTTATTTAAGACTATCAATTGTTTATTATAAATATTATTTAAATCCTACCGTGTTTGGTATCAAATTAAAGGTCTCGCGAAGGAGATTTGAACTCAAGTGTTAAAAACTTGTTTTGGACGCTCGTTAATTGTTTTGTATAAATGTTATTTAATTCCTACCGTGTTTGATATCAAATTAAATGTCTCGCGGATGAGATTCTAACTCAAGTGTCAAAAAGTTATTTTGGACGATTGTCAATTGTTTTTTATAAATATTATTTAAATCCTACCGTGTTTGGTATCAAATGAAAGGTCTCGCGGAGGAGATTTGAATTCAAGTGTCAAAAAGTTGTTTTGACGATTGTCAATTGTTTTTTAAAAAATATTATTTCAATCCTACCATGTTTGGTATCAAATTAAAAGTCTCATGATGGAAATTTAGACTCAACTGTTAAAAAGTTGTTTTGGACGATCGTTAATTTTTTTTTGTAAATATTATTTAAATTCTATCGTGTTTTATATTATTTTGCATTAAAGGCCTCGCGGAGGAGATTTGAACTCAAGTGTCAAAAACTTGGTTTGGACGATTGTCAATTGTTTTTTATAAACAATATTTAAATCCTACCGTGTTTGGTATTAAATTAAAAGTCTCATGAAGAAAATTTAAACTCAATTGCAAAAAAGTTATTTTGGACGATCGTCAATTTTTTTTTATAAATATTATGTAAATCTTAACAAGTTTTGTATTAAATTAAAAGTCTCACTTATAATATTTAAACTTAAGTGTTAAAAAATTATTTTTGACGGTCGTTAATTATTTTTAGTAAATGTTATTTAAATCCCACCTTTTTTGGCATCAAATTGAATTTCTCATGGAAGATATTTAAACTCAAGTTTCATACAGTAGTGACATGGAAACGAGGAACGTAGTGACGAGCTTGCTTCGCCAATTATTTGTTAATAATTGGAAATTATTTAAACTATCAATTTATTTTTCAACATTTTCAGTTGTATTCTTCTTCAGTGACGCGGAGCCTAGGGGATATATAAATATTATAGTAATGAACAAACAACTTCCCACAATAAAAAACATACATCTTTCGTCAGTGGTTAACACACAGTTTCTCTCAATAAAAGCCATACATTTTTCGTCATTGGGAAACACACAACTTCTCTCAAGAACTGTACTGACATAGAAGCGAGGAACGAAGTGACGAGCCTGCTTCGCCAATTATTGGTATGAAATGAAAGTAATTCAGTGTTTAACAAACAACTTCTCTCAATGGAAAACACACAACTGCCCTTAATGAAAAACATACAACTTTCGTCCATGAATAGCACACAACTTCCCTCAATGAAAAATATACAATTTTTCTCAGTGGGAAACACACAACTTCTCTCAAAACTTGTACTGACATGGAAGCGAGCAACGAAGTGACGAGCTTGCTTCGCCTATGTACTGACATGGAAACAATGTCAATTGTATTACTCCTACACTTTTAGTTGCCATTTTCTTCAGTGTCGCGGAGCCTAGGGGGCAGACCTGCGAAGCAGGTCGGGCCGCTAGTCCTATATACTAATCGGCGTGGGTCTGAGCTGTCAATCTATTCATCGACCGATCTAACAACCGCCATCGGAATCGCCTACAGCCTAGACGGTTTCATATATTCGGGTGAAACTTTTTTTTGGGTGTTAAAGGTCCATGTGGAACAGTACCTTTTGCATGTCTCATATTTTTCTTATACATGATGTGCGAAATATTAAATGCGAAAGACATTACATTTTTCCATCAAGGGCTGCCTTGGGTTGCTACGAAAGTGTACTTTGTTGATTGTAGTTGTAACTTTTCACAAATTTTTGTTCGATTTGACATATATGACAGATCTGTTTCAAATTTTGAGTATAAATTACATTAATTCTAGACATGTAGCAGATGTTTTGTAAATTTATATTTGTTTAAAATAAATAAGTGAATATGTGTACTATAATGTAAATATTGTAAAAGTCAATTTAAAAATTTAAATTGTAGCTGTCACATTTCACAAATTTGTGTGCAAATTTAATAAATTTTTTTCGTTTTTATTTGAAAGTTTTTAAGCATATCAACATTAATATAATAAATTATAATGGTTAATCTATTTATGCAATAAATTTGAAGAAAATTTATATTTTTGAAGTGTTTTAATTTTTTGACATTTTAGCTTGAAGAAGCAAAATAAAATCAGCAGTATATAAGTTAAAATAAATGTATGTCTGCTGGAAGCAATAAAATAATTATTATTTATTAATTGCAAGCAAAAAAATTCAATTTGAGTTTACATAACCTAAAATAAATCCTATTGGTATTATATTTTATAATTCTTCGTACATGTTTAATAATACTGTCACAGTGAAATCCTTGAGTTAGTGATTGTAATTAGCATACTGTTTATTTTTGTTATTGGCGTTTGCATTAACGACATTTTAATTAGTGTACTTTTGGGCCAAAAACCTTCAAGTGATGTCAGGAGAGAAAGTGGGAAAGTACACTGGAAATTTCCCTTCGATTGACGTCACTTGAAGGTGCAATTAGAATTAGTATAAATAGGGCTAGTTCGATGGCACAGAGTTAGTTGAGTATTAGTTGTATCGTATTTGCGAGTTGGTAGAGTTACCTAGTTTTTGTGATCGTTGCTGACAGTTCCCTGAGCCATCGTCAACCCTAAGTGTTGCCGTCCAAGTGCGCGATCTGCTATGATTTGTAAGTTGTTATACTAATTTGCTGTTTTAATTCCACGTCAACCTTTTTATTATTTGTTTATCGACCAAGTGTGCGATCTGTTATGATTTGTAGGTTGTTATATTAATTTGCTGTTTGAATTCGACGTAAACATTTTCAATCATTTATTTTTTACATTTTTGTTATACACCTCAATTGTTAATTAATTTATTCATATATACCTGCTTTAATAAAAGTAATTTCTTTAAATACTTAAACGATTCCTGTTTTGTTGTCTGAAATCCTGTCTGTTGCAATTGGTGCTCAGCGGTGAGATTCGAAATATTCCGGAAGCCTTGACCGTTTTTTGTTTTTGTTGCTTAAAGTTAACGTGAATTTATTTATTTAACTTTATTTTTGGAATTTTGTAATACGGTTTTCTTTTTCTATTTTTCACTAAATTATGAGCGGATAGAAACTCAGCTTCGCGAACGTAGCCTTAACCCCGTGAATAATGTTTGGACACAGGAAACGTTACTTGAAAATTTAGTATCAATAGTGAACGCAAAAATTCAACCCAGTACGAGTGCCATGAATTCACCTGCCAGACAGAGTCTAAATTTTAAACCACCAAATTCAAATCGGTACAGTTCAGGGTTCCAGTCGCAAAACAGGAGAGAGATGATGAACATCATGTACTTCAACTGCGAAGAAATGGGGCACATGAGGTATAATTGTCCTTTGAAGCAAAAAGATTTAATTTGCTACAAATGTAAACAGCAAGGCCATGTACAGAAAGATTGTTCAATGCAGTTAAACCGGTCAAATTTAAGTTGCAATAGATGTAAGCAGGTGGGTCACACCACCAGGGATTGCCAGAAGAAGAACGGCGGAAACTCTTCACAACGACGTTAGAATTTAAACTAAGAATAGTCGCCGATAACCCCAAATCGAGCGACAAATATCACTTGATGAATAAAGATTACTTTACCACGATATAAGCAGCAAAAGTAAATTTCACTAACCAAATATCATTAAAAATAAATAACAGAGTTTGTAACTTTTTAATTGACACAGGCGCGAGCATCAGCGTAATTAAACATGTTGTGATCGAGGGGACAGTCACTAAAATAAACAATATAGAAAACCGGATAATAACTAGTATTTCAGTTCAATCATTACCAGTGTTAGGAGTAGCCGATATAAAATTACCATTGGGTCGGAATGGTAATGTTAAGCACGAATTCATCGTTTGTAAAGATAGCTTATCACTTGCAGCTGATGAATTGATTGGAATATATTTCTTAAAGAAGCATAAGGCGGTGCTCGATTACGCCCGAAATGAGTTTAGATTGGATAATGAGTGTTGGAAAATAGCGCTCATAAACAACGAAAAAGAGAAATTTAGAGCGCCGGCTACAGAGGACGAAGGGAAAATCGAGTGTAACAAATTGAAACAAAACTGCTGGAGCCAACATAGATTGAAGACATCGCCAAATGAAATTGAGTCTATGGAATCTAAAACAGCTGTCGAAGAGGACAAAAATAGTACGGCAAAGGTAAAAAGGCAAGACGTAAAAGAAATAAATTGTACGAAAAATAGACTCGAAACATCGCCACATGAAATTAAGTCTATAAGAGCTAAAACACCTTTTGCAGAGAATGAAAGTACCAGGAAGGTAAGAAACCGTGTAAACTGTGATGGAGAGGTTCAAGAAACGAGTAAGCGTGAAGCAGTTCCAGAAAGCGGTGTCGAATCGGAAATAGATCTTTTGATTAACTATATCCGCCTATCAGAGGATCTTGAGATTCCTGCACGATCGGAAGCAGTTCGTGATGCGGCTAGAATAAATCCAGTACAACAGACGGGTAGTATTTTAATAGAACCAGCCGAAATACACATAAACGGTGTACTGGCTGCCAGAACTGTAACCAAGGATACAATAAAAATATATTCATCAAATTAATCAATGTTAGTGCAGAGACAGTAATTGTCCCAAAGAACCTTATTCTGGGGACTCAGACTCCTGTAACGTTTAATGACTCTTTAACCTTAAATGGAGAACAAGTTTCCGCAATTAATAATACGAATCTTTCAGACGTTATTGATATCAGCCACTTAGCCACTACGGATCAAGGAGAATTAAAGAACTTAATAGACGAATACCAGGACATATTTATAACGGAAGGAAGTAAATTAGGTTGTACTTCTAAAATAAAGCATCGCATTATCACTGAAGACGCACATCCAATTGCCAAGGCGCCTTATCGAGTACCGTATGCACAAAAAGAAGAATTAACGGGCCAAATCAATAAACTTTTGAACGACGGAATTATTGAAGAATCCGATTCACCTTGGTCTGCGCCTGTTGTACTAGTAAACAGAACGATGCCAGACGGCAGCACAGAAGTCAGACTTTGCATAGATTTCCGCGCTCTTAATAACATAACGAAAAAGGATTTTCTACCTTTGCCAAATTTACAAGACACTGTACAGCAATTACACGGCGCCGCTTTGTTTACAACTTTAGATTTGGCAAGTGGTTACCACCAGGTCGCGGTCGCAGAAGAGGACAGAGAAAAAACGGCATTCAGCACACCCTGGGGGCATTATCAGTGGAATCGCATGCCATTTGGTCTTTGCAACGCCCCGTCTACTTTTCAGCGTCTTATGTACTGTGTACTTAGCGGTTTGACAGGAGAAAAATGTTACGTCTACCTTGATGACATTATTGTTTTCAGTAAAAACGACATAACGGAACACTTGGAAAGACTTAAAGAGATTTTTGAGCGATTGAAGAAAAATAATTTGAAACTGAAGCCGGAAAAATGTAATTTTATGAAGAGTGAAACTAGTTACCTTGGTCATATAATATCTAGCAAGGGTGTGAAACCGGACCCGTCAAAAACTGACGTGATAAAAAATTACCCTGTTCCAAAAACGGTGCGCGACGTTCGGGCATTCTTAGGGTTGGTTGGATTTTATAGAAGATTTATAAAAAAATTTTCTGACATAGCAAAACCACTCACCATGCTTACAAGAAAAAATTGCCTGTTTAGTTGGGATAAAACAACCGAAGAGGCTTTCAACGTTCTTCGTTCTGCTTTATTGGACAGTCCCGTGCTGCAGCATCCAAACTTCGAGGAGCCATTTATTTTATCCACGGACGCTTCTAATTTTGCTTTAGGTGCTATCCTCAGCCAGAAAACCGGCGAACACGAACACCCTATTTGTTATGCCAGCAGAACTCTACACTCACCGGAAGAAAATTATACCACCACCGAGAAAGAGTGCCTCGCTATCATCTGGGCAGTAAAATTATTCAGATGCTATTTATACGGTAGGCCGTTCACCATTATAACCGATCACAGACCGCTCAACTGGCTGATAAATCTGAAGGATCCAAGTAGTCGACTATCGCGGTGGGCACTTACATTAGCAGAATACGATTTCAAAATTATCCATCGAGCTGGACGTAAGCATGGAAACACGGATGCACTATCCAGGCTCTCAGTAGCCACGATTCGAGAGTACGAACCAATTTGGGATAGAAATCGAATCCAGGAGGAACAGCAACGGGATGCAGTCATCCAAAAGTTAATAGAAACAAAACAAGACGAAGATGCCGCCGATTTCTACTTCGATAACGACGGGATATATTATAAATTGCGAGTAACAGGAGAACGCGATGATCGCATAGTTGCACCTGCTAGCATGAAAAGAAAAATTATGGCTACCTATCACGATTTACCACAGGCGGGGCACCTAGGATATGATCAAACCTTAGCAAAAATTAAAAAGAACTTTTACTGGAAGGGTATGGCTGTCGAAGTAAAAGATTATTGCTCTAAGTGCTTGTCATGCTGTCAAAGAAAAACATCGCCACACTTTCGGCCGGCACCCTTGCAGAAGTTTCCGAAAAATCTGATGCCTTTCAATGTTAATAAGGTTAGAGATAAATTAGACTCACTAATTAAAACCATTGCTCCCTATGAAAGACCAAAACGCGGACTTATAAATGCAGGTGGTTATGTACTGAGATTCTTGTTCGGCACCGCTACTTCATCAGTAAATGAAAAGATTAGTAATTTAACTATGAAAGCCAACGGTATAATTAACTTATTAGATGAGCAAGTGACAGTAATAAAAGCTTTACAGGATAATGAAAAGAAAATAAATTCTAATTTTGAGAAATTCCAAACTGCTATAGAGTTGATTGACAATAGAACAGCAAAGATATTATCGGAAAAAGGAGAGGCGTTTAAGAATGTTGCAGGTAAATTAGTCCAAGCAATAAATTTAAATTCGGCTGTACGAACTGCGGAATATATATTAAATGACTTAAAGGAGACTGTCACGGATTTCGGTAACGCACTGGAAATTACTGCATTACATAAGTTAAGTCCCGTCTTTATTAGTCCGGCTATGTTAAAACAAGCGTTCCAGCAAATCCAAATTGATTTACCAACAAGTCTAACGTTATTAACATCAAATTTCGATAAAAACATATATATGTATTATGATGTCGCAACCGTACACGCCGCATATTTTAACGACACTTTAAGGTTATTTGTGGAAATCCCTCTAAGAGCACCTGGCCGATATTTCTACGTTTACCGTGCTCTGCCATTGCCATACGCAGCGGCTGAGAATAATGCGACTCGTTTGTATATCGAGCCAGATTTTGACTTTCTCGCAGTTTCCGAAGATGGGCAATTTTACTTGGAGTTGGATGCGTCCGACTTGCTAAATTGTAAAGACGGATTTTTCAAAATTTGTCCAACCACTAGCCCGATTCGTAGGATCTCGGACTCATCTTGTTTATCAGCCTTGTACACGGGAAATGCTGCAATCTTTGTAGACATAAGATCACTCTTGAAACTAAATCGGTTCTTCATCGGGCAAAGGATTCTAACTTGTGGGTGTATAGCGTGACAAGAGATATGTTAACCTTAAACTGTCCTAGTCCAAGTGATGGGAACACCGTCAATGTTTCCACTAAAATCATTTCTGGAACAGGCATTTTAGATATACCTGCTACCTGTATTGTACACAACGCGAACTACTTTCTTTTAACCCATACCACAACTTCATCTAAAATAGAATCAAAATTTTTAAACAAATTATTTATTCCTCCGATGGATGCGGATATTGTGCATATCGCTAACTTCTCGAAGACAGCCGCAACTAAGGACGAAGTAGATACGATACTGGCCAGTATAGATACGCGGTTGAATACTCGCGGAATTGATGTAGACACCTGGCATCAGCATATTCAAAATTTGCGGTCTAACTACAGACAGAAACAAAATACAGTTATGACTATCGGTGGCTTAGGTTGCGTTATAGCTATTCTAATAGTAGTGGCTATAGTTTTGAAAAAATATAAAAATATTCGGATTTGTAAACGTAATCAATTTAAATTAATTAACGCCCAGGAAATAGAATTGCCCGTTGTAGAGATACCAGCTTCAGCACCAGACCGTGTTGAAACACCAACTGCACCGATCTTAAAACCGATTTTCTAAATTATACGTTTTGTTTGATAAGTTCAGCTTAATATAAATTTCATTACAGTGTAGTTTTACCGGATGCCAGGACATAAGTAGTTGTTATGATCCCAGGAAATTGTCGCTCCTGTCCGTATGGTAGACAACCAGAGGTTTAGTATGGTTTTGTGATTTTGAGAACGGAATGCCGACAGACAAACTAAATCTCTGGTGGTATAAGGTTTATATAAATAAGTTAAATTTAAGTTAGTTTTCAATAGTCTTTATTTTAAATCATAGTTTTTGTTTTATCAAAATTGTTTACATGGCATAAGGTACTGCTCAGGATTTTACTGTTACAGCCACCCCGAGGTTAATACGTTACGGAACACTAGTACGACGGGCCAGGTGTATCATTCAGGGTATGTTGGTGTACCCCCAGAAACGTTGCGTTGAGGCCGTCGTCCATTTGGTTTTACACCGTGGAGCAGAAGGAGGTCTACGAACCTTCACATCTGATCCTCCACACCGTGACCATCAACCAGCCTGCGCAGATGACCCCAGCGTGAAATGTAGAAAATACAGTAGCAGCTTGGGGAACCGGGAGATCAGCAGCATCAGAGGTTTGGACGACGCCAACAGCAACGTAAGAATCCAGTCATGGGGGATACAACCACCGTAGCGAAGAGAATACCTGGGGCCCGGAGTCTAGTGTTCAAGTAGTAATTTTTGCGAAAGAAGTTATATTTTTCTTCAAAAAATGTAACTAGTTTAAGGGGAAAGGGGTTGTCACAGTGAAATCCTTGAGTTAGTAATTGTAATTAGCATACTGCATATTTTTGTTATTGGCGTTTGCATTAACGACATTTTAATTAGTGTACTTTTGGGCCAAAAACCTTCAAGTGATGTCAGGAGAGAAAGTGGGAAAGTACACTGGAAATTTCCCTTCGATTGACGTCACTTGAAGGTGCAATTAGAATTAGTATAAATAGGGCTAGTTCGATGGGACAGAGTTAGTTGAGTATTAGTTGTATCGTAGTTGCGAGTTGGTAGAGTTACCTAGTTTTTGTGATCGTTGCTGACAGTTCCCTGAGCCATCGTCAACCCTAAGTGTTGCCGTCCAAGTGCGCGATCTGCTATGATTTGTAAGTTGTTATACTAATTTGCTGTTTTAATTCCACGTCAACCTTTTTATTATTTGTTTATCGACCAAGTGTGCGATCTGTTATGATTTGTAGGTTGTTATATTAATTTGCTGTTTGAATTCGACGTAAACATTTTCAATCATTTATTTTTTACATTTTTGTTATACACCTCAATTGTTAATTAATTTACTCATATATACCTGCTTTAATAAAAGTAATTTCTTTAAATACTTAAACGATTCCTGTTTTGTTGTCTGAAATCCTGCCTGTTACAATACAAAAGTGTAAAAATTGCGGAATACCGAACCCTGGATAGATTTCAATAACGAACGCACCCAAAGAGTCAGTGTACAGTGTTGCGAGTGCATGTTTCCATTAATTGATCGTATTAATCGGTCAGTACACAATACTTAAGAAAATTCAGATCATTATGATCACAAATTAAATCACAATTATACATAATGGAGAATTGAGGTGTTACTGACAATGATAATTCTGTTGAATCAAAATTTCTCAAAGGTTAATTTCCAAGTTTGAATAATTTAAGAGACACAGTTCTTAATAACACAATGGCATGTAACGCTTCAAAAAATTAATGTTGTTCCATAATTCAGGTATGTAAAATTACATAAAGTGTGATATATAAATTACATTTTACTTAAATTTTGACAGGTCAATTTAAAACCAGAAATGAAACGTATATTTATCAAGTTTTAATACATTCAGGCAAACTTATCTGGCATGTCGAAGTAAAATAATGATTTAAGATAAATATTTGTTTAAATATCTACATAGTTTAATACATGCACATTTATTGCAGATATTTTCAACAAAATGATTTGAAGATAAATTTTGAATGATATTTTGATACAGAAAGAAAAGACTGGTAACTGCTCAGTGTGTTGCACTACTAAAATAAAGCTAAACCATTTAGATTATTCTATAAAACCCCAAGTTTGTTAAATAATACATTAAAATGTGATGTATAATTTTATATCTAACCTAACTTTTTGCCAATCTGATTCGAAACCGTAATGAACAAAAGTTGAAATTTATCAAGTTTCAATGTATTCAGACAAACTTAATTAGTACAATAATGTATTTCAATAATTTTAAGGTAGGTATTTATATAATAGCTATAGTTTATAAAATAGGCATTTTTATATGTCTTTGTACCAGTTATGGCAGAATCAAGAACAGACATACGTCATTCTTTGCCAATCGACATACGTCAAATTTATTTTAAATCGGCATATGCGTATTAAAAATATTCTCTATAATGTGCAATTGGATGAGATAGAAAACTGCAGAGGCAAAACTTAAAAATATTGGAAAATATGTTTAAATATTGCAAAATAAATTATTTAAAAAGAAAATAACACATAATTTAAAAAGCTGATTACTAAACTATCAAATGACGGGAGATAGTAACTTTGTAAGATTGCTGAATGCTATTTGTCCAAAGTTACAAAACATAACCGATAGTGCTGCTTTTTGCGGCACGGCAGGAAACTACATTACAGGAACTGGTTCACGTGTATGGCGCGGAAATGAAAAAAAAATTAAATTAAAATGTTTATCACAATTTTTTTTTCACCAGCACGTTATCAAAATTTGACATTTACATTAGAAATATGTTTTTAATTTTCTTTGGAAAATGAAAATGATCTTTGGGTCACTATTTTAAATTACAATGAATTTAAAATAATTTATTTTATGTAATTTAATACTCATAATGCCATCCCTTAAGTCGGCAGGAAACTAAAATGCCTCCCATATTGTAATCAGTACATTGTTGTAATCAACACGAATATATTGCTGTATTCAATATAAGTACATTGTTGTAATCGATATGAGTATATTGTTGTAGTCCGTGCATTTTTGTAATCAAAACATTATTCTCATTAATACACTGTTGTAATCAGTACATTATTGTAATCAATTATAATTATTACAATTATTGTATTATTGACGTGATCGTATACGGAATACATTGGTGTATGATGAGTGTGAGATTGTGTGTTGTTAAGAAAGAGGGAGTGAGTCAGTTGAGGTGGTTTGGACATGTTGAGCGAATGTCGAATGAAAGGTTGGTGAAACTAATATATGTGGGCGAGATTGAAGGTGAACGATCGCGTGGGCGTTCAAGGAATAACTGGTTGGGTATGATTTATGGTTTGTTGAGTAAACGAATGATTCCGATTATGAAGAATAAACGAGCATGTATGAATGTGGACGAGGCGAAAGTGGTGGAATGTTTGGAGGAGATTGATTGTTGGTTGACTGTGTTTCTGGGTTCGTGCTACCTCACTAAGTGGGACATAGCGTGATGTTATGTATGTATGTATGTACAATTATTGTAATGAACGCAAAAGCGTTTTGATGAATTGGTGAGTCAAACATTAACGAATTATTTTAATATGAACAAGAGAATGATTTGGCAGACTGTAAAGAGATAGAGAGGTGGGAGTATAAGACCAGTGAATCAGATGTTAGAATAGATGGTGTGAGTATTTTAAGGAATTGTATGGTGGTGTAAATGGAGTGAATAATAAAGGAAAAAATAGAATAAATGCTAGAAACGTTGAATGGGATATAGATGAAGGTGGTGGAAGATGGTGGTGAAAGATTATTTGATTGGTTAGTTTATTTGTTCAAATTTTGTTTGAAACGGTGCGTAGCTCCTATCATTTGTCTTTTATTTAAAGGCAAAAGCAGTTCAAGTGAATGTACAAATTTTCAAGCGATAAGTTTGTTCAGTGTGAAAGGGAAGTTCTATGGAAAAATTCTAATTCATAAGGTGCGAGCCTTAACATTTTCTAAGTTTAGTGATATGCAAGGAGTTTGATAAGAACAAAAACGTGTTCTGTTGGATGTACTTGTAAAGTACGATATTGATGGTAATTTGTTGGGAGCGATTCGAGCGTTGTATGAAGGAAGTGAGACTACGGTGAGAGGTTGTGGTAGATTCAGTGATTGGTTTCGTAGATGTTGGTGAGAAACAGGGTTGCGGGATGTCTCCTCGGTTGTTTAATTTGTATATGGATGTGTTGTTACAAAAGGCATTGAATGGAAAAGATGGTGTGCGTATGGTGCCTGCGTTGGCTTATGCGGATGATGTTGTTGTGTTTGGTTAAACTGAGAAGCAATTGAGAAGAATGATTGTGAGCATAAATGAAGCAGGGAAAGGTTTAAATCTGTTGTTTAATGTCGAGAATTGTAAAGTGTTGGTGTTTGAGAAGAATGATTTGTGGACTGGTTGTAATGTTTCAGTGAAATGCATGAAACTGGAACAAGTGAATGCATTTTTATATTTGGTTAGTATGTTTTCGAGGGATGAACGTATTGACCGGGAGATTGAAAGGCGGGTGTCTACAGGGTGCAAAGTATTGGGTGCTCTGGGTACATTTGCTCGAAACGTGAATGTATTTAGAGATGCTAGATTGAGTGTTTATAATGGTGTGTTAGTGCCTACATTGATGTATGGTTCTGAATGTTGGGTGTGGATGAAGAAGCATGTACGACGTATAACTGCTGTGGAAATGAGATATTGGGAGGAGTGTGCGATTATGCAAGACGTGATCGTATCCCAATACATTGGTGTATGGTGAGTTATAGATTGAGAAGAATGTTGTTAAGAAAATGGGAGTGAGTCAGTTGGGGTGGTTTGAAAATCTTGAGCGAATGTCGAATGAAAGGTTATATATATATATATATATATATATATATATATATATATATATATATATATATATATATATATATATATGCGGGTGAGTTTGAAAGTGAACCGATTCCGTAGGCGTCCGAGCAATAAGTAGTTAGGTATAATTGATTGAAGAAGAGACGAGCATGTATGAATTGCATTATGAATGTGGACGAGGCGAAAGTGGTGTGAAAGGATATGAAATTTAGAGGAAATTGATTGTTGGTTCGTGCTACCCCACTGAGTGGTATATAGTATCATGTTATGGATGTATTTATGTATGTATGTGTGTTTTTTCATGACTTGGAAATTTGCATAAATTTAGATTGGAATTTCATAGAATTCAATTGTTCCTAACTTGTACTGATTTAATATGAACTAATCAGATTAATTAGTAGGAGAACTATCTATAAATCAATCGTTGAATAAGATAGTTTGTAATCTGAAACTGCAACTCTATATTTTTTGTAGATTAAATATAATTATGTCAAATATATAAGCTGACTAAATTATATTTATCTATCTACTGGACCTGCAGCTCCATATTTTCTCTTAGTCTTAGTTGTAATTAACAGAGAGACGTAGATATTTTATGAGTAATTATATGATTTGTAATAAATTCAGTTTATATTGTAATTACCAATTATTTTTGGGATCTGTATTTCATATAAGTTATCCACGGTGGTATTTAAAGGATCACCTCAAAGTGAAGATATTTTGCAATTTTAAAATGTGTAACAAATTGTACTTCTCGATTTTGAAATCTGCACTTGCAGAACTAGAATTCAATAAAATTAAATTTGTCGTACATTATTATTGGGATTTAAAATCGTAGAACTCATAGCATGAACTGGGTCATATTATTTAGAGTTCAGTATTCAGTAGCGTGATGGTAAATGACAAATGAAATCTTTAGGTCTACTTTTGGACCAGTAGTTTTGGATGATTGTCAATTGTTTTTTATAAATGTTATTTAAATCCTATCGTGTTTGGTATGAAATTAAAGTTCTCACGGAGAAGATTCAATATCCAAAAGTACTAGCATGGAAGTGAAGAACGAAGTGACGAGCTTGCTTCGCCGATGTACTGACATGGATGCGAGGAACGAAGGGACGAGCATCCTTCGCCAATGTATTGACTTGGAAGTGAGAAACGAAGAGACTACTCAATTTATTTCTCTATATTTTTTAGTTGTAATCTTTTTTAGGGTCGCGGAGCCTAGGGGTCAGGCCTGCGATGCAGGTCGGACCGCTAGTCCAATATACTACTCGGCAATATGCACTCTATACTTTGACCAATCTAGCAACCGCCATCGGAATCGCCTACAGCCTAGAGGGTTTAATGTATTCGGGTGAAACTTTTTTTGGGTGTTAAAGGACCCTGTGGTGTAGTGCCTTTTGTATGTTTCAGATTTTTCCTACACATGATGTGCGAAATATTAAATGCGAAAGACGTTAAATTCTTGCATCAAGGGGTGCCTCGTATTCCGTGTAGCTTATGTTAAATAAACACGCGTTGCTACTACTGTTAAAAATTCAAAGATAAAGGGAATTGACAGTTCACTTTGATATTAATTTTCTTATTTTTAAATTGATGTTTTAAATTTAACAAAATATTAAACATGTACTTTAATTTATTCTAAACGCAAATAAATTTACCATACTTATCTAACTTGTCTACAAATAAAGTAATTTATTTTTAAAATATAAAAGTGAACTGTCAATACACTTGATCTTTAATTTTTTGAAAAAAAGAATGACAACTTGTCATTTTTGACAGTTCAGGTCGAAATTTTTATTATACGTTACTTTAATTGTAGGCAAGTTAGATAAATTTGACAAATTTATTTGTGTTTAGAATAAATGTGCGTACATTGTTTACTATTTTGTAATTTTTTTTTTCATGTTCTTTTCAAATTCAAAATAAATATGACAGATGCCTTTGTTCGTTAACCTCGATTCTTTTAAGGATTTTAGACGGTAAAATTCAAATGAGTTATTTTCTTTTCTAACACAAAAAAGGTGAAAATTATTTTTCACTTCATAGATTGTTTCTTCTCCGTGTCAAAAAATACACAGATGTCTTTGCTCGACAACCTTGATGCTTCTATGTATTTTAGGCGGTAAAATTTAAATAAGTTTATAACTTATTTAATATAAAAAGATCGTTTTAAATATTTATTTAATTACAGAATTATTTTTTATCATGAGTTGTTTTTCATTTCTAATCCTGCCGTGTTTTGGTACTAAATTAAAAGTTTCACATTAGAGATTTAAAATAAAGTGTCATAAAGTTATTTTCGACGGTTGTCAATTGTTTTTTTATAAATATCATTTAAATTCTACCGTGTTTGGTAGGTAAAGGTCTCGCGGAGGAGATTTAAACTCAAGTATCAAAAAGTTGTTTTGGACGATTTTCAATTGTTTTTTATAAATATTATTTAAATCCTACTGTGTTTGATATCAAATTCAAGGTCTCGCGGAGGAGATTTAAACTCAAGTGTCAAAAACTTGTTCTGGACGATCGTTAATGGTTTTTTATAAATGTTATTTAATTCCTACCGTGTTTGGTATCAAATTAAAAATGTTGCGGAGGAGATTTGAACTCAAGTGTCTAAAAGTTGTTTTGGACGATTATCAATTGTTTTTTTTTATAAATATTATTTAAATTCTATCGTGTTTGGTATCAAATTAAAAGTCTCATGACGGACATTAAAACACAAGAGTAAAAAAGTTATTTTTGACGATCGTTAATTGTTTCTTGTAAATGTTATTTAAATCCTACCGTGTTTGGTGTCAAATTAAAGGTCTTGCGGAGGAGATTTGAACTCAACTGACAAAAAGTTGTTTTGCACGATTGTCAATTGTTTTTTACAAATATTATTTAAATTCTATCGTGTTTGGTATCAAATTAAGTCTCGCGGAGGAGATTTGAACTCAAGTGACAAAAAGTTTTTTGCACGATTCTCAATTGTTTTTTATAAATGTAATTTAAATCCTACCGTGTTTGGTATTGAATTAAATGTCTGGTTCATGAGATTTAACCTCAAGTGTCAAAAAGTTGTTTTGTACGATTGTCAATTGTTTTTTATAAATATTATTTAAAATCAAAAAGTTGTTTTGGACGATTGTCAATAGTTTTTTATAAATATTATTTAAATCCTACCGTGTTTGGTATCAAATTAAAGGTCTTGCGGAGGAGATTTGAACTCAACTGTCAAAAAGTTGTTTTGTACGATTGTCAATTGTTTTTTACAAATATTATTTAAATTCTATCGTGTTTGGTATCAAATTAATAGCCTTGCAGAGGAGATTTAAACTAAGTGAAAAAAAGTTATTTTTGACGATCGTTAATTGTTTTTTATAAATGTTATTTAAATCCCACCGTCTTTGGTATCAAATTAAATATCACGGAAGAGATTTAAACTTAAGTGCCATAATGTAGTAACATGGAAGCGAGGAACGAAGTAACGAGCTTGCTTCGACGATGTACTGACATGGAAGCGAGGAACGTAATGACGAGCTTGCTTCGCCCATGCACTGACTTGAAAGCGAGGAACGAAGTGACGAGCTTTCTTCGTCAATGTAATGACATGGAAGCGAGGAATGTAGTGACGAGCTTGCTTCGCCAATTGTTTGGTATAAATTGGAAGTTATTTAAGACTACTCAATTTATTTTTCTACATTTTCAGTTGTAATCTTCTTCAGTGACGCGGAGCCTAGGGGACAGACCTGCGAAGCAGGTCGGACCGCTAGTTGTAATACTAAAGTAGCATTGAATTTTTTGTTCTTGTTACACGAAAAATATAAAAAATAATATTATACTCGTATCATTACTTTGTAAAAAATGTATTGTATTAAAATAAATAAATACATGCATATTTGTTTTAACGTATTTTTCCATTACTACCTAAATAAAAAATATTACTCAAAAAATACGATAATTGTCTTTTAATCTCGGCTAAAGTATTTGAAATGATGAAAGACCTGATACTAGCGCCAAAAAGCAGTACATTAAACGACCGCGTTATCTGCTGAAGTCGTGGAACGTGGACTATACCCAAATCTATGGAGAAATGCTATAATTATTTCGATATTAAAACTAGGTAAAACCCTGAAAATACAGACAGTTACCACCCAATTTCTCTCACATGCCACATGGCCAAACTATATGAAAAATTAGTTTTAAAAGACTAACCTGGTATTTAAATACAAATAAATTAATCAATGAATATCAATTTGGCTCGAGAAAGAGCCACTCTACACAAGATATAATTAACAATTTTACAAATCAAATACAGAACTCTATAATGCACCAAAAACACCTAGTTGCAGTATCATTCGATTTAACGAATGCCTTTGATACTCCATGGAGATTTGGAATAATTAAACAAGTTCATCAATGGGGAATTCGTGGAAATCTGCAAAAATTTGTTGTCAACTTCTTAAAACTTGGGTTAAATTATTCAGATAAAATTGCATTTCCTAACGGAATTCTACAAGGATCAACAGTCTCAGTCGTTTTATTTCTAATTGCAGTAAACGGATTAGTTAATAATCTCCCAAAAACACTAAAATATTACGTATACGTAGATGATTTATTAATTTTTGCAAATAATAATAATTTAAACCAAATAAAAAACGAATTACAAAATGGGATAAATATAATTTCTCATAATGCTGAATCACATGGATCCACCTTTTCCATAGAAAAATGTAAGTCAATAGAATTCTTTAGACTACGAAAACCTTATGTTTGCCTAAATTTACATATAAATAATATTCCAATAATTCCATCAAGTTACATAACATTCTTAGGAATTGTAACGTTATTGGTTCTATTGAAAATAACATTAACTACACTGGTGTAATTGGTTTATTTTATTTATTTCATTTATTACTTACACTTGTACATTCTTTGACAGCCATTTTCTATCTGTCCCACGCCACTCAATTGCGTGTGTCGTCGGATACCACAGCCCTCTGTATGAAACTCCCTTCTTTTAATAATACATATTTACAATTTTTACAATAAATAATAATATTAGCAACATAACTTATCTTACATTTACATATTATCAAATATAATCTTTGAACTTAATTGGTTCATTACTCTGCCGTTTTGGTCTTTTCTTTTCATTTAATATATTCATGTTATACGTAAATCTTGTTTTATATGTTTTCTTAGCTTTACTATCTTTAACAATATACTTTTTGAAGACAAACGAAAATTACTGGATTTCAGTGAATTTTATTATAAAAATTTTCTCTGTCGACCGGTTTCGGCCCCACTTGAGCCTTCTTCAGGAGCTGAAGTATAATTACAAACATAAAATTACAATCACAATTATGCAAATGTGTATACATAAATAATACAGAACTACTTACATGTGAAAATCTAAAATGGTATAGTATTTCATATATAACAAAATTTAAAAAATTTAAAAGTAAATGCCATCTGGAGCAATTGGATTACGTCCAACGTATAAAAATTTTTAACATAGGTCAAAAAATAAAAACTAAGAACAAAAGTTCTGCGTGACACACCCATGGAACTCTACTTAAGTAATGTCTGTTTTGGAAAGTTAAAACATAATTTATTCCGCGGTTTAAAAAAGAAAATAATTTTTCTTATTGAAATTGTATTTTATGTTTTTATGCGTTTATTTAGAAAATGTATTTTATTGTGTTTGATTTTTATCTTTATTATTTTAGTTATATTTTAAAACATTAGTGTAGATTTTACTTATGTATAGTGTGTCCGTCCTGAAATTAACATTATTTTTATCCTGTTGTATATGTAGCATTTCAAGCGTCAGTCTCTTATTTAGATTTTTCTCTTTGTCTATTTTTGTTTCATTGAATTTAAACGCGTGATTATTTTTTGTGGCGTGAGACGAAGGCACATTTTCCTGTTGTTTGTTTAGTTTTTTTTTTGAGTTACAGTTTCTTTTGTGTTCATCTAGTCTGGTTTTTAGGTAGCGTTTTGTTTGACCCGTATATTGGGCTGAACATTCACCACATGGAATTTTATACACCACGCCAGATTGATATTCCGGTGCAGTTTTAGATTTTAACTTCATGAACAGATCTCCCACCGTTTTTACTTGTTTGAAACTGACGCCAACATTCAAATTTCGCGCTAATGTTTTCCTCAGTTTATCCGCCATTCCCCCTACATATATCATTGAATAAAAATCGATATTATTGATTGTTTTGTTTTTATTGTTCACCTCATTATTATTATGTTTATTTTTGTTCGTCTCATATTCATTTATTAAACCATTTATTACTCCTTTTGGAAACCTATTGAGGTTGAGAAGTTGTTTTACTCTTTTTATAACATCGGTTTTGTACTCCGGTGAGGTTAAGTTCAGTGATCTACTTATTAAATTCTTTGCATTATTTAGAATTTGTGATTTAGGGTGTTTAGAGAGAAAACTTAGATATCTAGTGCTCGCCGTCGGTTTTTTATATCATATAGTTTTAATATTTTCCTGTTCTTTACGTAGGAGTGTCATATCCAAGAAAGGAATGCTGTCATTTGTTTCAACCTCCGTTGTAAATTGAAGATGTTCATTGTAGCTGTTGAAAATACTCAGGGTATTGTTCACTTGGTCTTTGGGCACTGCTAGAGTCAAGTCATCAACATATTTTTTCAGGACAGGTGGTTGGAATGGTAATTTAGGTTTTATTGCCTCCAGTAAGTCATCCATAACTAAGTTAGCTACGACAGGTGATAAGGATGATCCCATGGCCACACCCCATAATTGTTGGTAAAACCGGTTTTCAAATTGGAAGTAACTGCTGCCCAGACAGAATTTTATTATTTCGAGAAACTCATGGAGAGGAATGTCTGTTCTACTTTGAATTATGTTCTAATGTTTTTCCACGGCTGCTATGACTAGTTGCATAGGGATGTTAACGAACAGCGATACCACGTCCAATGAGATTAGAATGTGATCGTCTGGTAAAGTAATTTCGTTATAAACTCTTTGAATTCAAAGGAATTTTTTACATAATAATTTTCATTTTCCAGTCCCTTGAAAAGGCCAGCAATAAATTTGGACAATTGATCCGTCGGCGAATCAATGCCTGAGACTATGGGCCGTATTGGGAGGTTTGTTTTGTGTACTTTTATTAAACCATAAATTTGTGGAGGTACTGAGTTTTCTGTTGTAAGTTTTCTTTTTGTGGATATGTCTATGTAGTTTTTGCCAAACAGATTTTTTATAATTTTATTAATCTTATTTTGTACTTTTTTAGTAATATCCCGCTCAATAGGTTTATATATTTTATCATCATCCAGAAGTTCATTCATTTTGTTATTGTATTCATCTTTGTAAATAGCAATGGTTTTATTCGACTTATTTGCTTTTAATATGATGACTTCTTGATGTTCTTTTAAAAACTTCTTGCATTTATTAAAATTCTTATGTAGAATATTATAACTATTATTATCTTTCTTTACCCTATTGTTTTTTATTGCAGAAGTTAGTAATAATGGTGAATTGGGCTCTAACGTTGTTCCTAATTTCAATGTCATTCGTACCAGATATGATGTTCTCAAAATCCGCTATCAATTTCAATATTGGTATCTCATCGTGATTCAAAGGTACACCGAATTTTGGTCCTAACGCCAGCATCTCTGCGACCTCAGGTGGGAATTCTATATTAGGAACCAATCATGTTCTGTTAAACAATTTTTATTGGCATTGTGTTGACTGTCCATTAGAGCATTGAATTTATTTATTTGGGTTGTTTTAAATTTGTTTTGTAAGAATTCAAATTTTCTATTTAATAACTGTTGTATTTTATTCCAGTGTACGTAACTAACATTTTGTCTAATGATTTCTAAATGGTGGTAGTATTTATTTTCCAGATTATTTATTCTCTAACATATTATTTTAAGTTCTAAATTAAGTGTTTATTTCTTAAAACCGTTTACAATTTTATTAGTATAGTTTTTGTAGGTATTATTTAACAAAATATTATTCAGGCAATTAAAATTAAAATGTGTTTAGGAAAAATGCCGTTTTGTTGGGTAAATTTAAATTTGTAACTGTCGGCAGTGGGATTCGAACTGAATCCCACCAACCAAATTTAGAATTAAAATACCATTTATTTTAATTTCATGATAAGTATGATTTACTTTTGGGTTTAGACAACTTGAAAATGTTAAAAATTATTATAGATATTCATAACGATTTAATTATAACTCCTAATTGTAAAATTAAAATGCAGTATCACGATCACCCTGAAAATTCGAATAATAATAATAATAATATAACGTTTAATAATAATAATACAGTAGAACCTAATACTGAGAAAGTTATAAAAGTCAAAGTCGACGTTGAATACGGAACAATCTTAATACCGAGAATAAAAACTAAAAACACAATTATAACTGAATGCGTTTCTGTCGCAAGAAATTTTCAAGCATTATGCACCCTTATTAATTTATCTGTAGAAAAAATTAATTTTACACAAAAAAATCCTATAACTGTTTACCACTCCAATGGCTTTTTTTTCTTAAACAATATAGCCAAAAATTAATACGTTAGCTGTTAAAGCTAGAGGAATTTGACTACGGAATAATTTACAAAAAAGGAAAACAAAATACTAATGCTGATGCTCTAAGCCGAATTCATCAAGAAAATAATGATCGAATTTCAAACACTTTACAATTCTCTGACAGTGACTCTCCCTTGGTCTTATTCGACGAACTGAATTGGGATGAAGTCAAAATTATGTTAGAATATATTTTTAATGATACTAATATACTCATAACTGTTTTTAATAAACCTGACGATGAAATTACCCCCATGGTATTAAATATAAACGAATCAGAGAAGTTTGAACATCTTAATAAATTCATGGATAACTTTTACACCGAATTAAGAAATAATAAATAAATTAACAACGACCAAAATTATAATCATTCACTAGTGGTAGAAGTAGATAACGCACCAAGACGCGATAGCGAAAGTGATGAATCGCAAGATGTAAGCGATGTAACAGCGGTCTAGGACAACTCGACGCGGCCAACTCGCCGCGGCCAACTCACTGCGGCCGACTCGCCGCCGGGCCAACTACCCTTTACGCGTCTAGAGAATACCAAGACAGATACCCAAAAAGATGCCAACCTTCCCATGTTGTTATGTTGTTCTGTGTTGAGAATTTATTTATTTGTCTATTTAATTGTGTCATTGTGTGTTTTGTCCTCTAAATTGTATTCGTTAATATTAATAAATAAAATTAATTAAGACACATAAGGTATTACTTTTCAATAAAACTCTTCTTTTCCGAAAGTGCCTTGATACAAAAATTAGAAAATTTCGTGTTATTTGTAGAACTTCAACCTCTTGTATTTTGGTAACTAGAAGGAATAGGACATATGTTCATATGACATTTTTGGCTCAAAATGATCTCAAGAATAAGCTGTTAAAGTTTGTTACACTAGTCCTGAAACACCCTGCATAATAATAATAATAATTATTATTATTAATATTTATTTTTTTTTTGTAAAGGGGTCTCAACTGCTAAGGTTACATGCTGCCTCGGTTTCTCCTTTTTCGTGGTGTGACAATGGTACGTAGTGTTCGCTGGTATGGGTTTTCGCAAATCGGTCACACATCGAACTATTAACCGCGGACACCCTTGCTTAATTTGCATTATCGAGTGAACCGGCATCAACGCTATTTGCCATACCGTTGCCTTTATAATTATTTTTAGTGTTATATGGACTATTTTACACATGCAGTGATATTTATTGGATTTTCCATCTTAGTAAATGGCCCCAATGAACTCGCGGCGCGTTGGCCTGGCGGTGAGTTAGCCCGGCGGCGAGTTGGCTCGGCGGCGAGTCTGCCCCGGCGAGCTGGCCACGGCGAGTCGGCCGCGGCGACTTGTCCCATTCCGATGTAACAGTACATTCTAACCAAGAGAACCCTATCGTTGGAATACCTATAACAGAATCCCCAGTTACTTACGGAAAAAACCAGATAATAGTATCCGAAGTTCAGTATAATCCTAAACCCCCCAAAATATTGAAATTGTTTAATAATAAAAAACAAAGATTTTTTAGTAGAATTCTCTCAAGATGATTATGAAAAAGAAATGATAACATTTATTAGAGAATATATAGTCCCAAATGTTAAATATCACATTTATTTCTAAGATGAACTATACTAAAAATGAAGCTCAACACTTTAAAATTACTTTAATAATTCACAAATTAAAATTGTTAAATGTACACAATATTTAACCGATGTTACTGACGAAGACGAAATAATTCAAATAATATCAAATTACCACCACAGTAAGACAAATCATAGAGGAATCGATGACACAGACGCTCGTGTCAAACGAAATTATTACTGGCCAAATTTAAGACATTCTAAACAAACATTTATTAATAATTGTGAAATATGCCAAGTAACCAAGTATGACAGAAGACCCCTAAAATTAAAATTGAACATCACTCCTACAGCTACAGAGCCATTTCAAATCATCCACGTAGACAGTATAACTTTAGATCATGCTAAATTTCTAACTATAGTGGATTCATTTTCAAAATTTGCTCAAGCCTACAAATTAAATTCGGGGCAGGGAATAGAAGTTGTTAACAACTTAGTAAAACATTTTTCACATCACTGAATCCCAGAAAAAATAATATCGGACAACGGACTTGAATTTAAAAACTCAGTAATAAAAGAACTTCTAGAATTACATAAAATAGATATGCATTTCATCAATTCCCAACATCCTCAATCCAATGGAATTATAGAACGTTTTCACTTAACCATTATAGAGCATATTAGATTGTTTAACAATCAAGAACAGTATAAAAAGGAGCCTATAGAAATGAAAGTAAATTACGCGCTTTTGGCTTATAATAATACAATCCATTCTGTAACTAAATAAAACCATCGGAAATAGTTTCTGGCCACCTTGATACGAAATCTCCTTTTGAAATTAACGTTAATCAGAAATTAATAAACAATTATATAGAAAACCATAAAAATAAAACTAAATTATTATACGAAATTATAAATGATAAAATTAGACAAAATAAAGAAAAGGTAATTAGTAAATATAATGAAAATAAAGAAGAACTACCAAATATCCCTAAAAATGTGTTTGTTGAAAATAAACAAAAACAAAAAAAAGACTAAAAATAAATAGAAACCCGAAAAATTTATTAAAATTAATAAACATCTTAAAATCGGAAGAATAAAACCAACGCACGGTAATACCACGGACAACATTCACTTTTCAAATGTAAAACGCCCTAAGAAAAATATCTTTTTTTTTTTTGGCCTGGTGGGGGAAATGCATTTACGCACAGAGTGTGGGACTCGCCTGCTATTCAGCCATACCCACTAAAACCTAACCACCAGTATGACAGGGGTTTAATCAACCTGAAGTACTACCTTTCGGCATTTCTTTCCAGGTTGCCCCTCTTTCTTCGCTCTTATGTTAGAGCTGCCATTTGTCTTCTTTCTTCTTCGAGTCTCTTCTCTCTCTCCTCCTTCTTGCGCATTATTGCGTTGGCGAAAGATTTGATCGAGGTCCACTCGTCTTCGCCCTCCAGCATTGTTTGCACAATGTTTTCTGGGCTGATATTCCTGTTTAGCTCCTCCTCAACCACTGTCCTTTCAGGTGTCCATTCGGGGCAGTGGAAGAAGGTGTGCTCAGCTGTGTCCTCCCCTAGTTGACAGAAGGGGCAGGAGGCTGAGTCTCTTCTTCCTATCCTTTTGAGATAGGCTTCGAAAGAGCCGTGTCCAGTTAGGAGCTGGGTGAGATGGAAATCCAACTCTCCATGCTTCCTGTCAATCCATGTCTGTATCTGTGGGATGAGTCTCCTCGTCCACTCACCCGTAGTTTCGTTTTCCCATTTCCTTTGCCACTTGAGTCTCGTTTCTAGCTTTATTGCTCGAGCCTCTTCTTTGTTCTTCTTATAAGTTTGCTCCCTTTCTTTGACAAGTAGCTCTATAGGAGTTTGTCCCGCCAGCACCTGGGCTGCTGCTGTCGAGACCGTCCTATATGCGCTACATATCCTTATTGCCATCTGTCTTTGGATCTTCTCATATAGTTTCCTATATTTCGCAAGATCCATGGCCTTGTGCCATATTGGGGCTGCGTACAGTAGTATTGAGTTTACTACTGCGCCCAGAACCCTTCTCTTTGTTGCGGCTGGGCCGCCTATGTTTGGCAATAGTCTGGAGAGATTCCTTGTGACCTCTCCTGCCTTCTTGGCTGTACACATAACATGTTCTTGCATTCGCAGGTCTTTGGCGAAATGCATTCCCAAGTACTTGATACTCCGGGAGGTTTTCACCACTTGGTCTTGGACTGTTATATCCAATTCCAGTAGTGTCCTTCTCCCCGCGAGTATTACGGCTTCGGTCTTTTCTGGAGCCACAGTTAATTTTCTCCTTCGGAGCCAGCTAATGGTACTCTCGATAGCTGTCTTTATTTTTAGCTCGAGCTCAAGCTCTGTCCATGCCGTCACTACTATCCCTATGTCGTCCGCAAAGCCTATTGTTGTTGCCCCCTGTGGTAGGTCGATGGAAAGGACCCCACCATACATGATGTTCCATAGTAGGGGGCCAAGTTTAGAGCCCTGCGGTACTCCACAAGTCATGGGTAGCTTCGTCTTATCCCCGATTGAGATATATCTGTTTTTCAGATAACTCATTGTGACTCTGATGAGGTAGGCACTGATGTTCTTGCCTATCATCGCTTTAACAATCTCTTCCCAGTCTGCACTGTTAAAGGCGTTCCTAATATCGAGAGTCACAAGGACGCAGAAACCTCTAGTGTTTCTCAATCGGGTACCCTTCTGATGGCAGTTCAGCACTTCTTTCATGGCATCTATAGTGCTCTTCCCTTTTCGAAAACCGAATTGGTATTGTGACAGTCCCCCATTGGCCTCTATCTCTTTGTTGATCCTGTTACAGATCAATTGTTCTGCGATTTTGACTAGGGTGTTAAGTAGGCAGATGGGCCTGTATGAGGGTAAACCTGTCGCGTCCTTCTTCGGTTTTTCGATCAGCACTAGCTTCGTCTCTTTCCATTCCTCAGGAAATCTACCTGACTGAATCACTTGGTTAGCAATCTGTAGGTAGACTTCCTGTTGTCCAATAACGGCAGCTTTGGCGATCTCCGGTGGTATCAGGTCCGGGCCCGCAGCTTTTCCGTTTTTTAGTTTAGAAACCGCTTCTAGGAGCTCGTCTTCCTCAAAAGGTGTCGGTGGTGGTTGGCATGTAAGGCGTTCCTCCAATGCTTCCCAGTTCACCGGTTCCCTCTGGGGGAAGAGCCCTTTGGCAATTTCTAATTGTTTCCCTTCTTCCAGCTTATTGTGCGACCTGATCTTTTTGGCCACAATCTTATACCCTTGTCCAAAGATGTCCTGGTCTAGGTCTTGGATGACGCTATTCCAGGCCTCTTTTTTGGTATCTTTGATCTTCTTCCTTAAGGCCCTCCGTGTGTCTCTATACTCTTCCCACATCCTCTCTTTTTCATCAAGAGTGGCGGAAGCTCTTTGGTGTAATCTGGTGAACCTTTTGCGTGTTTTAAGGCAGTTTTTACGCAGTTCCCCTATCTCTGCTGTCCACCAGTAAGCTTGTGTTTTCCTGCCGCTCAGAGCTTTCCTTCGTGGGAAGGTAGAGTCGCATGCCGCTTTAACGCATTGTGTTAGTGTGGCTGCATTAACACTTCCTGTTTCTCTCTCCAGTCTTCCGTCCAGTTTCTCCAGGAAACAAGGCATCAGTTCTGTTGAGAGTTTGCAGCCTGTAGGCCGGTCGCTTAAGCTGGGTTCTGGGAATCCTGCTTCCCTCACTTCGAATCTTATCATCTTATGCCAGCTAAGGGTCTCCTCCTCTAAAACCTCCCATAGCTGGACATCAGATGGATGTCTTGTCATAGTCAGGTCTATGACTGACTCCGACTCTCTTCTTACGAAGGTAGGTGTTGTACCTGTGTTTAGGACCACTAGCTGGTGTTGTGCCATCCAGTCGGTCAAGGTCTCACCCCTACGGTCTTGCTTATGCCCCCAGAGAAATGACTTGGCGTTAAAGTCACCTCCGAGGATTATTTTGGTCCTCGCTCCCCTCATGCTGTTCCCGAGGTCTTCTAGGAAGTTCTCGAAAACGTCGAAGGTTACATTGGGTGAGATGTAACAGCTGTATTTACGGTAGCCGCTTATCTCAACCCATGTAAAGCCCTTGCCTGTCCCTTGGTGTGTAATTGAGACTTGCTTACTTGATATCAAGATTGCACTATCTGCGTCCTTGTCAGCCAGCCAAAGATTTTGTTTGACTAAGGACTTATTTGGTTCACTGATTAGAATAACATCGATCTTGTGTTGCAACGCTGTTGCCCAGACGATATCGTGGGAGTCCCTCATGTTGCCTACATTTACTTGCAGGCATCTGAGGTTTGTTCTCTTCACGGTAGCCATCTCTTACAGGATAACACATTCTGGGTCGCAGCTCGACGATCCACCGGGGTAGATACGTTCCGTTGCTTCCCGTCTGTGCCTTTCCATTGCCTGATATTCCGTCATCTTTTTCTCCCTGACATAACCTTCCAGGATTTGGAGATCTCTCTCCGTTTCCTCTCTGGTTATGCCTTGGGAGCAGCAGTACTTCACGTATGCGCTCTTGATATCTTCCTCGCTCTCTGGGAAGCCCATCGCTCTGAGTTTGACCTTGACCGACATGTAAGTCTGTCCCTGGTAATGGCTCTCTTTATGCTTACACAGGTAGGCTAGGAAGAGCCTTGCCATGTCGAAATTGGCGGCATTTGTCAGATGGCCCTCGAGCTGCATCTGATTAATGTGGCTGTAATCAAGAGGTATCTCACAACCTCTTGTTATTGCCTTGGGCTCATTTTTCGGCATGTCTGGGCTCTGAGGGGTCTGGGTTTCCCCTTGTTCCCTTAGAGTTCCTCCATGCACGAACCTGATGGTTCTTTCAGACTCGGCCTTTTTAAGTGCCCTGTCCAACACCTGCCTTCCTGTCTGTCTGTTTCTGCCTTTATTGGGCATTGTTCTTGCTGGAGTCAGCCACTGGGGATTTTGGTCTTGTCCCCTTTGTCCCCTTTGTCCCTACAGCTTTCCCCTTATTTTGGGTTGCTGTCACTTTCTCTTCTTTCTTAGCGGGTCCTGTTTTAGGGCCCGCGGTCTTTCTCTCTGGTTTTGCCAGAGCGTCTCTGTATACCGGGCACCTGGTGGTGTTCGCCGGGTGCCCTGCCTTCCCACATATTAAGCAGACGCTGTCTGCCGTGCAGTCCTTGCGGATATGCCCTTCCTTTCCGCAGTTCCTGCAAGCCTTGCTGCGGTCAGGACCTTTGCAGGTACGCTGCGTATGTCCTGGCAGCCAGCACTTGAAACAAGAGGTGACTTTCTTGTTTTCGACCACACGGCAGAATGGTAGCCCAATTTTCACGAACTTCATTTTTAGAAGTTTCGCTTCCTGCTCTTTGCTGACGTACACAGTGGCATTCTGTGTGCCAGCAAATCCCTGCCTTAGGGAGGCTATCTCTATGTTACTGGGCCCCTTTTGGCCCAGTGCGCTGTTTATAGCGGCCTTCACTTCCTCGGCGGTTGTTACCGCCTCGATGTCCTTGACATGGACTATCCCCTCAGGCTTGCGCTTGGAGGATCGCACCTTGTCACTTCCTAGTTTTTGCTTGATGGCTTCTTGTATCAAGCCAGACTCTCTTCCCTCTGGTTTCCTGATAACTGTCAGTATCAGGTCCCCAGTCTTCGACTCCCTCACCCCTCGGACAGTTTCGCTGAGGCCCTTGTTTAGAACCTCCTCTCTCACTGTCCTCAGGGTGCTGGCGTATGTCGCACCTTCTGCTTTCTTGACGAAGATGGCTTCCGTCTCCACCTTCCTTGTCATAGGCTTGCCCTTCTTAGGCTTCGGCTTGATGTGGATTGCCACCTCAACCTTGTGTTTAGTTGCGGCTTCCTCCATCATCTCCTGAAGCTCCTTGGTCTTGAGAGACGGATGTTCGTCCCAAGGCAACGCAAGCTTCGTCCTGCTGTTTTTTGCGACGTCGTTTACCACCTCCTCCAACCGACGTCGCAAAACTTCCTTGTCTCCATCTACAATTTTGTAGATGGATCGTGGTTCCGGCTCTTTCCCGGCAACCCATGTGGCTGTCTTCAGCGAGGCCACTTCTCCTTGTAATTCCGCGATTCCCTCGAATCTGTCTCTAAAGAGACGCGGAATTCCATTCTCCATTTTTGGGTCGGTCTGGGTCCTTAGCACTGCCAGGTCCCATTCCGATCCCAGTGTTAGTGGGTTCGTCTCCACTATTTTGGTGTGGGTAAACTTGGGCGTAATCGGTTTACCCCACACCATAGGTTCGCACTGCGTGCTTGCCTCACATGTTGCCCTCTTCTTCTCTGTCCTGACGTTCTTGGACGTCCTTAGGGCTTTCATTTCTTCCACCATGTCCTCAAGCTTCCCACCGGAAAGCTTTTTGGCCATGGTGTCAAACCTGGTCACACTAGCGACCACGTCCTTCCTTATGTTGGTCACCGTACCAACTTTGCAGGTCACCTCAGTGATACCCTCCAGAATCTCCTGTATCATCCTCGTCAGCTCTGACCAGGAGGTGTCTTCCTGGTCTTGTAGAGTATTTAATTCTGCATCTAATTCACTAATCAGATTTTATATTACAAGTCTTGTAATCTGTAAAACCGAATTTAAAGTTTTATAAATATTGCTAGTGATATGTAATTGTTTGTAATTTTGTTTCAATTCCATGGCTATCACTACAAATAAGCAATATTTATAAAACTTTAAAGTCGATTTTACGGATTAAAAGACATGTAAAATAAAATCTGATTAGTTATTTAGATGCAGAATTAAATTCTCTACAATTTTTATTTGAACCATTTTCGTCCAAAACCATTTGGGAACTTTTGCACACGGAAAAACTGATTTCCCATGTTAAGCGCCCATGGCCCGCTTGTTGATTTACACCCTGTATATATGTATATATATATATATATATATATATATATATATATATATATATATATATATATATATATATATATATATATATAAATTAAAATTTTAATCTGATACATCTCTTCTATCTCTAACTCTTATTTATAACATTTCTTTAATACTGAAACGTCAGGGTTTCGGGTTTCATAATTCCTCCTTATGTTTTTGTTTATTATATATATATATATATATATATATATATATATATATATATATATATATATATATATATATATATATATATATATATATATATATACACTGACCGGCAAAAAAAACCGGCCACTTTGAAATATTTTATAAAGGTCCTCCTAACCGGATATTTTAGAACAAAATTTGAAACTGTGCTAATTGTTTTTAGTTATCAATGCTTTAGGATGCTTATTTCATTTTAAAATACCTAGGGAATACACAAATTATGTCAGAAATAAATTTAACTTAACAATGTAACAGAAACAGTACAAATCGATTTTTTTCTTAATTATAAAAAACAAATGTAGCCTTTTTTAATGGACGTCACCGTAATTGCTAATAGCGTGTATGGCCTCCTCGAGCTTGAATTACGTCGTTCAACCTTCGTGGCATTGAGTTGATCAAATTTGTAATTAACATTTGAGGAATTGCTTCATATTCTTCTTGAAGTGCCAGTGGTAGTTCTTGAAGAGTCTCAGGCACGGCTGGACGACGACGAAACTGCCCCTGAAGTGTATCCCATGTATGTTCTATTGGATTAAGATCCGAACTACATGCTGGCCAATCAAGTCTTCGAATACCGACCTCATTCAGTATTCATTTACGACTCGTGCAACGTGTGGTCTGGCATTGTCGTGCATTAAAACAAAGTCATCTACTACAAAATGGGAGTAGGTAAACAAGGGGGGTTCTGGCTCACAAACAACCATTGTGCTACAACTGCCCGCGTACCTTCACGTGACGTGGTTCAAGGTTAGCCATGGCGTTGACGCCGACGTCCATGCGTTCAAGGTTATCAAGAACCCCAGTGCATGCAGTTGCAGCACAAGGGTTGTTGATGGTCCAGTAACCTAGTTCAAGGTTAGCCATGGCGTTGACGCTGACGTCCATGCGTTTAAGGTTATCAAGAACCCCACTAACGCACCCCCATCGGTAAGGGTTGCGGGGCAGTTGTAGCACAGTAGCGTAACGTGAAGCGTTGTTGCGTCATACGCACAGGAATCAACACGTTCGTTGCGTAACATCACAGCACAGTAGCGTAACATGAAGCGTTGTTGCGTCATACGCACAGGAATCAACACGTTCGTTGCGTAACATTACGCAATAATAAAACACGCTGTGACATTCCTACATTGTATCATTTCTTCTAATCTCAAATTTTACATGAAATGTTTCCTTTGAGCGACATGTGTTGACGGATTATTTTGAAACTTGTTATATATGTATGTATTTTAAATATTAGGAATAGTTAAATAAAAAAAACCAATTTCATATTATGTTTTATTTAATACAGTTGATACAGTTTTATTTTTTAATAACATTTAAAAAATCACATTCAGATATATTTTTTAACACAATAATATTTCTCTTAAAATTAGCAAAATCTTTTAATTTCAATTTAATATTGTCAAATAAATATTTTGCGTTTGGTACATCATACAATTCTTTCACTAACTGAATTTCAGGATACTTTTGTTGCAGTTTTAATGTTTTTTAAATAAATCTCGAAGACACAGTTGTTACGTAATATTCGGTATCACTTATCTTGAACACACAGAGCGTTGAGTATTTAGTTTCGGAGACAGGTTCATGTATAATTTTTGGTTGCATTTCGGTAATATATGCTTTTAATTTACTTTCATTGTTTTTATACTCGGCAAGAAAATGATTAATGCAGTATTCATTAATTATTTTTGATACCTTTAAAGCAAAGTGTATGGAAACCCAAGATGCTACGTGAACAATGATGTCTGGATGAATGTATATTCCTCTAATAACTGTATCTTCACCACCAATAGTTGTATAAATTGCATAATTTTCATTGCTTGGAAATCCAGGCGATGCGTATGCAACCCGCAGTCCTTTATTTACTTCAAATAATAATTCTTGAGAACGTTTATTTGCCATCCAATTGTAGAAGTGTTTTCCCCCATTTTGACAGAGTTTTGTTGCATTAACATAACCGTTTCTATAGTCATTACTTTTTATCATAATAACTACAAAATCACCGTAAAATGCTTTATGATACTCTTCATTTTCTGTTTTTATGATTAATTCGTAACAAATTGATGTAATATCATCATTTACAATTTTTCCAGCATGTTCTGCTCCTTCGAAGACTGTTTGACATTCCATGATGTTGTCAGCTTAACAATTATAGAGCAACTAATGTTTCCAACTAAGTTATTATTTCTTTAAACGATATGAGACTTATTTATCCACGAATTATGTTGTGAATCAAATCCAAGCCATTTTACATAAACTTTAGACCCTTTTGTTTTTAAAACTTTCTCTACAAGATACACATCAGGATATTTAGTTTTTTAAAGTTCATGTTCATAAAAGCCACCCTTAATTGGGTTATTATGAAAATCTTCAAGCAGGTAAGTGACTGGGTTTGTAAATTGCAATTTTGTAATTGTGAAAATTTCAGTACTCCAGTTTGGTGTATAACCCTGTGCAAATTCACCTTTTATTTTACTAATACGTACATGATCACCAACTTTAAATTTTGCAGGTCCAACAATTTTTATGTTACTATACACCGTACTTAATAATTTTGCTTCGTTTTCAGACATCACATCAAATGGTTTCATTTTAATTGTTCTATGTTCAGTATTGTTATAATTTGTAACTATTTTTTGTAAAATATCAATCCATTTGTATGAACCACGTAAACTGAATTCTTTAAACATTGTAGATTTTAGTGTGCGATTAAACCGTTCCACTACACTTGCTTTTAAATTACTATATGTTGAATAATGATTTATATTATATTTTTTCATTAAAGTGTAAAATAGGACATTATAAAATTCTTTTCCTTGGTCTGATTGTAAATTAACTGGAATACGTCCCTGGTTAAAAACTTTTATCATAGCTTTAGTAACGTCTTGAGCTGACTTACTTTTTACGGGCTCAGCAAAAGCAAATTTGGAGAAAACATCAACTACGGTTAATAAATATTTAAATCCTTTGTTTATTGAAGCGTATGGAATCATTTCATCTAAATCAATTTGCCATAAATCATCAATTCCTTTCGTTACCACTTTACGTCTTGGGTAATTGCGTCTGGCCGGTTTGTGGAGCTCCTGAACTACTTGGTGCTTGCTCATTTTTTTTCTCAATTAAAAACAGATCGTTCTTGTTGGCTTTTATACGACTAATATGTTCTATATTTTTAATTCTACGTAATAATTTTTGAATGGAATAATCAACATAGTATTTAACAACTGCACTATTATCTTCGGTAGGTTTATGTACATTTCGTATTTCTTTTCCTTTAGCATCATAAATTTTATTTTTTAAAGATATAGTAGTTTCTTTTATGTCACTTTCCAATCCAGAAATTCTGTCATCAATATATTTTTTTGTAGCAGCTTCATTGTCAAGTACAGGTTGTGATAAATTTATTAAACGATGATTTTCCAAGTCAAATTCTCCGTACGCATTTATATTTAAATTTTTAGATGTGCGCGAACGTTTTATTGTTCGACCAAATTTGTCGATCGACATTTTACAACTAGATCAAAATAACTATGTGTTAAACTATTATATTTGCCTCTCGTAATTCTTCCACAATAGACATAATTTCATTATTATGACCCGTATGACCAGCTGATTTCGAAGCTAATAGTAAACGTAGTCTATCCACTTATTCGTTTGGGTTATCCCAATAAACATACTCACGTTTAAAATTTGTGTAATTCATTAAACCAAAACCTACTGATTGAGATTTACTTGTAAATGGTGCACCTCCTGTTGTTATGTATGGTTTTATTATGTGTAAATATTTATAATTTTGCAAGCCTTTTATTGCACCATTAGAATCATAATTTCTACGATGAACATTTGTTTTTAATGCAATATCTAAGTAATTGTTTTCATCTTCTTTTTCGTAAGAAAGTGGTCTTTTTTTAAAAAGTAATTCATACAAATCACACGTTCCTTTATACCATTTATCACCGACTTTAATGTCATTGTGTTCTATTTCAATTGGTGAATTACCAACCACGAAACGATCATGTTGATATCGAACTCCATACACGGTATCAGAATCTTTAGCAGTTGCAAAGTGAAATAAATATGAACCAGCTATATTACCAAATGGTTGTTCTAATTGTTCTAATTCATTTTCAGGATCTTCAATTGTAAGTTCAGTTTCTTCAGGCTCTGATTCAAAAACCTCCTCATCTTCCAAGAAAGATACTTCAGGTTTTGTTTTATTTAAATATTCATCTTCTAAGAAAGAATCTTCTGTTTTTGTTTTATCTAAATTTACATTCGGTTTTCTATAGTACTTTACAGGGAATTCATTTTTTCGTTTTTCTAATAGTTTTGCTCTAGGAGAATTTAATGTGTCACTATATTTTTTTAGCTTTTTTAGTATCACTGTGTCACTTGGTTTTATTTGTTTGACAATCTCTTTTAAAGGTTCGGTTACGGGTTTAAACGTTTCTTGCAACAATTCTTTAGTTGCTACTTTACCACGTTTTAAAGCCTTATATTTTTTACGTATTGTATTGCTAACTTCTATAATGTCTTTTAACGTTTTTTCCCCCTTAGTCATTATGTTTACTAATAGACACTCATTCTCATAATAAATAATTATTTACTGTTTCAAGCTTATAAATACAATTACAATTACAATAATTATTGTTAATAAAGGTGTAATTATATCACATAAAATTCTTAATCCATCCATTTAAAAAAATTGTCGAAGCCACAACGGTAACGCCCCTCGTGAATATCTTTGTCAATTACAACAAATCCGTACTTATCTTTCCAACAATGTACACACAATTTTTTAAACTTTTCAAATGACATGTCTGTATTAACATGATCATTATATATATGTTTTAAATTCATTTCATCTTGTTTAAATAATATTATTAAATTCGCATTGTCTCGAATTAAATGCTTTGGAATTTTTGCATACGATTGAGATAAATAGAATGAGTCAATTTTATTATGACGACCCATACTAAAATATTCTCGCATACAGTCTTGTTTGTCGCACACTACATCGTCAAATATAAACACTGAATTTAGTTTTGCATCTTTTGGTTTAACTATATCAATATTTTCATTGTACGGAAAATAACCCATAACCTTTTACACGTTGCAAACAATTTTCTAAAAATTTATATTTAGGCTGATGCAGAGATTTGGAATAAACATATACATTTGCATATATTAACCCATTTTCATGCATTAGTAAACCTAAAATAACGTTTGTTTTATATATTTATTAGTCGCATAAATGTTGTTATACGGGCAGGGATTGCTAAATAAAACAATAAATTCTCTTCCGGTTGAACTACACATCCCCGGATATCAGTATTGTGGACCTGAAACAAAATTTTGTGAAAGATTGGCAAGAGGAGACACAGGTATCAATCCGCTGGACGAGACTTGTAAAGAACATGATATATCGTATTCCAAACATAATAATTTAAAAGATAGACATCAAGCAGACTACATATTACAAGAAAAAGCTTGGAAACGAGTTCGTGCAAAAGACGCGTCGTTCGGGGAAAAAAACAGCGGCTTGGGCTGTAAGTAACGCAATGAAAGCAAAACGAAAATTTGGTATGGGGTCGTTTAATGGAGCCATTAATGATGCGCGTATAGCATTAAAAAAATCTAAAGTTAAAGATCCTAAAAAAGCTATTAAAATTGCTCTGAAAGCAGCAAAAATGTCTATGAATTATAAAAAACCTAAACTAACATCCCGTATAATACCAGTTCCAAAGACAGGTGGTATTTTGCCATTTTTAATACCACTATTTGCCGGTTTATCTGCAACTGGAGCTTTTACTGGAGGCGCGGCTGGTATTGCGAAAGCGGTAAATAGTGCATCAGCTGCGAAAAAAAAATTAGTCGAAGCTGAAAGACATAATTGACAAATGGAGGCCATTGCATTAGGAAAACAGGGTAGTGGACTATATCTGAGACCATATAAGAAAGGATTGGGGCTTTTTTTAACATCAAAAAACTGCAAAAAAGGGCGTTAAACGATTTAGAGTTAAAAAAATTTGCAAAAAATATTCCATACTTTCGAGGAGTCTACATGCGTAACGCCCTACCAAAAAAACCAAAAATAAATGAATGTGCAATTATAAATTTAGATGATAGAGATGGACCGGGAAGCCATTGGGTAGCGTTTGTAAAACGAGATCGAGAAGTAATATATTTTGATAGTTTTGGAAACTTAACACCACCGCAAGAACTTGTAAAATATTTTGGCCCCAATGTAAATCTCCAATATAATTATAAACAATATCAAAAATATAACACATATAATTGTGGTCATTTATGTATAAACTTTCTTATAAATACTATAAAATAAATAAAAATATTATCATTTACAAATATGTCTTTGACTATAACACTTACTTGTAATACGTCTGAGATAAGTACAGATTTTTTTTCCTCCAATAGAGTTGGATGATGATTATTGTATTGGTCTAGTAGATTTTGAAACGTATCATTCGATACCAAATGTTGACGTTTATAATAACAAATTTTATTATAATAAAAATAAAAAATTTGAAATTCCAATTGGGTCGTATGAAATAGATGATATAAATAATTATACCGGGTGTCTGTCTTAAAGGTGTACATAGGAGATTAACATGGGAAATCAGTTTTTTACGTGCTGTTGCTCGGTGTTCTATCGGACAACAATCATTGTGATACCAATCGAAAGATATCATTTTTCTGAATCAAACGATGTAAAATACACGACTATTTAGTGGTAATTTGGTTCCGTAAATTAAGTTTAAATTTTGAGAATTATCCGGTTTATTCAATTTTTATCGTAAATAAATATAGTCATCCATGACTGTTTTGTTTTGATTTCTGTCAAGCTATTTATTTGACGTTTCTGACTTTTGGACTTGTTTAAGACAATTTGTAAAAATATGGCTAGTTATACTACTGAAGAGCGTATTTTTATAGAAAAATTATTTTTTTGGAGGAAACAGTTAGCTCAGAGTGCGAGATCTATTTTCTATTAAGTTTATGAATCAACCGAATCCAAGTGCAACCACAAATGCCAGGTTCCATGTAAAATACACGTGAGCTTAGTAATTGCAATTTAGCAAGAGGAGAAGAACGTGCTTAATTGGAAGAAAGGGTTTTAGGAATGATACATGTAGATCCTTCGTATAGCACTAGATTTTTTGGAAATGAATTGGGTGTACATTGTTCATATTTTTTAAAAAAAGTTATTTTTATTCCTACAAAATGCACTGCAATCAAAAACTTTTTTCCATTTGACGAAGAAAGTGGAAGAGTATTTTGTGAAGATATACAAAACAGAGCTAATAAAAATGAAATTTTTTTGTCATCGATTTAAAAAACTTAACTCTTAATAAATTCATATTATTTAAAGAAAACTGGTTTTTGGACTTTTATTTATTTAATAAAATCTACGCAAAAATTATAAAAGTACGCTTGTCATTACTGAATATAACCATATTTTACAAATTGACAGAAACGTCAAATAAATAGCTTAACAGAAATCAAAACAAAACAGTCATAGGTAACTACATTTATTTTCGATAAAAACTGAATAAATCGGAGGATTTTCAAAATTTAAAAATTAATTTACGGAACCAAATTACTACTAAATTGTAATATATTTTACATCATTTGATTCAAAAAAATTATAACTTTCGATTGGTACTACAATCATTGTTGTCCGATAGAACACCGAGCAACAGCACGCAAAAAACTGATTTCCCATGTTAATCTCCTATGTACACCTTTAAGACAGACACCCGGTATACGTGTAAAAGTGGGTGATCCAAATGCAGAATTTGTTTCAATAAGTAACGAAATTAAAAGGGAATCACATGGACAAATACAAAACTTTTTCACTTTACGCCCTAATAATAATACATTAAAATGTGAAATAAAAAGTACTCTTGAAATAGATTTAAAACCTCATGATTGTATTGGGTCACTATTAGGTTTTTCAAAAAAAGTATTAAAACCTTCTCAACTACACGAATCAGATTTGCCAGTAGATATAACAAAAGTTAATTCTATATTAATTGAATGTAATATTGTGAATGGTGCATATAAGAACAATAAAATTATGCATACTGTATACAGTTTTCATCTGTCGTGCGCTCCTGGCTTTAAAATATCCGAAGTACCAACAAATGTTATTTATTTACCAGTCAACACTCGAACAATAAACAACATTACGCTAAGTCTTATAGATCAAGACGGTGATTTAGTTAATTTTCGAGGAGAGCTAATTACAGTAAAATTACATTTGAAAAAATTATAATATGGGAATTGTATATAAAAGAGTATTAAATACGTATAAAAAACTCATTCCTCGTCAAACTTTAAAGAGGTTAACACCTGAAAATATAAACTTTTTAAAACAGCAGGGGTTCAAAATTAAAAATGAGCAATATTCTACAAATTAATTCAGCCATTGAGTACGATAATTCTATTTCACGAAAAGAATTACATACTTATCAACCATATATTGCTACAACTATTAATAATAGAGACGAAATTCGTATACAAATTCAACAACAAGATATATACACAAATCCCAGTGAAAGTTACTTATACATTGAGGGACAACACAAAAAAACTGATGATACCGATCCCCCAGCAGATACAAGAATAATAAACAATGGTTTTGCAAGTTTATTCGAAGAAATAAGATATGCTCTAAATGGTACCGAAATTGAAAGAAATAAATTAGTTGGCATATGTAGTACTATGAAAGGATATGTTTCGTTAAATAGTGCAGAATATCAAGCGTTGGAAAATGCTGGTTGGGGGCTAAAATCTAATAAAATAGATTCACATGGGAACTTTAATGTTTGCATTCCTCTACGAACTTTACTCGGATTTGCTGAAGACTATAATAAAATTATTATAAACATTAAGCAAGACCTTATTTTAATACGTGCTCGCAATGATTTAAATGTCTACACGTCTCCCGCTGAATTAAAATTATCTTTAAATAAAATAAAATGGTGTGTTCCACATATTTTTGTCGATGATCAGCAACGATTAAAATTGCTAAAAGTGTTGGAAAATAATTTTAATTTACCAATTGCATTTAGAAGTTGGGATTTGTATGAATACCCTTCTATACCTCAGTCAAGAAAAATTGTATGGCCTATTAAAACTTCAAATGCTCTTGAAAAACCGCGTTTTGTAATATTTGGATTACAAACTGATAAAAAAAATAAATATAATAAAGATGCAAGTCACTTTGATCACTGTAAATTAACAAATTTTAAATTGTACTTGAATTCTGTTTGTTACCCATATGAAAACTTAAATTTGGATTTCACAATTAATCAATATGCACTAGCATATCCTATGTTTTGTCAATTACAAAATGCTCTTTATGGGCGAGATACTACTCCGTTTTTGAAATTAGAAGAATTTAAAAATATTGCACCGTTAATTGTAATTGACTGTAGTAACCAAAATGAGTCTATAAAATCTGCGTCGGTTGACATCAGAATTGAATTTGAATCTAGTGAAAATTTTCCCGCTAATACAGCTGCGTACTCTCTTATTATACACGATCGCATTGTTGAATATAACCCACTATCAGGGAACGTAAAAACACTAGTTTAAAATTTGACTCCGAGCAAGATGGAACTTATTGTTGATATACAAGGCTTTCAAGCTATTAACTATACTATAGTACCTAAAGAAATTGCTGTACTTTTAAGGGACGGTTCTAAATTACAACATTTTCTTATAAAACCTCCGTTCGCATGGGCTGATTTACCCCAACAAAATAAAAAAACTGCAATTTGGTTGTACCACAATCATCATGGACTGCGATGGAGCGATGGGCACATTGATTATGGAGACATGTGCGATATTTTACGAAAAATATTGCAAACAGCTAATAAAATATATGTGAAAGGGGCAAATAAAAAAGAATTTTTGTTGTGGTATAATTTAAACAACTGTAAAATAATAAATTTAAAGGAATTTAATGAGTGTAAATCATTAAAAAATTGTTTATCTCTTCGTAGATGTTTTGAACATTGTGCCTGCGTTAGCTTATGCGGATGATGTTGTTGTGTTGGGTGAAACTGAGGAGCAATTGAGAAGAATGATTGTGAGCATAAATGAAGTAGGGAAAGGTTTAAATCTGCTATTGAATGTCGATAAATGTAAAGTGTTGATGTTTGAGAAGAATGATTTGGTGACTGATTGTAATGTTTCAGTGAATGGTGTGAGACTGGAACAAGTGAATGAATTTGTATATTTGGGTAGTATGTTCTCGAGGGATGGACGTATTGACCGGGAGATTGAAAGGCGAGTGTCTGCAGGGTGCAAGGTATTGGGTGCTCTGGGTACATTTGCTCGAAACGTGAATGTATCTAGAGATGCTCGATTGAGTGTTTATAATGGTGTGTTAGTGCCTACATTGATGTATGGTTCTGAATGTTGCGTGTGGATGAAGAAGCATGAACGACGTATAACTGCTGTGGAAATGAGATATTTGAGAGGAGTATGTGGGTATACGAGACGTGATCGTATACGGAATACATTGGTGTATGATGAGTGTGTGATTGAGAAGAATGTTGTTAAGAAAGTGGGAGTGAGTCAGTTGAGGTGGTTTGGACATGTTGAGCGAATGTCGAATGAAAGGTTGGTGAAACTAATATATGAGGGTGAGATTGAAGGTGAACGATTGCGCGGGCGTCCGAGGAATAACTGGTTGGGTATGATTGATGGTTTGTTGCGTGAACGAATGATTCCGAGTGTGAAGAATAAACGAGCATGTATGAATCGCACTATGAATGTGGACGAGGCGAAAGTGGTGTGTCAGGATAGGAATGTTTGGAGGAGATTGATTGTTGGTTGACTGTTTTTCTGGGTTCGTGCTACCCCACTAAGTGGGACATAGCGTGATGTTATGTATGTGTATGTATGTATGTATGTGAACCATATGTATGTGCAATAAGCAATGTATACAAAATTAAAAATCTGTTAGACGATAATAATGATACTATGTATGATGATTTATAAATAAATTTTTTTAAATAACCCATATTTTATATTATTATATTCTTTGCATTTATTTTCAAAATTTACATCATAAAGTATTTATTTTTATATAAATAAATATATATATATATATATATATATATATATATATATATATATATTTTTTTTTTTTTTTCTCAATAATTTAACATTTCCATACAATTTTATTGCATTTTTCAACTCTTCTTATTTACGATTGTATATTTTTCTTCTATAACTACAAATTTATTTAACATCTTCCTGTATAATTTCAGGATAATAGTGCATTAATTCATTTATACCTATTTTACAAAAGCTATTGTCTATATTTAATAACTTATTAATATTATAAGTCTGCAAAAATGCTATTCTTATTACAATCTAGTCCTTTTTTTACAATATTATTATAATAATTATAAAAGTCTAAAGACTGTAACATCTGTATAGCGTTTTGTAAGATATAATTTAAATGAATCAGTTCTTTATAAGATTCTGCTCCCAAGCATATTTCATTAATATTATTTGCACTTTTTAACAAAATTACTGGCTTTTTATTAATAAAATAAAAATATATATTATAATTATTTAACATTTCGTAATTAATATTATTCACACCATTAAAATAAGATAAAATTGTTGTATTTTTTTGCATAAATTGTATCCATTCTAATGAAGTAAAATTAATACCTGAGTATGAAAAATTATTTGTCAGTTTAACAGTTATTTGAAATTGATTTAGCGGATCAATTCCTACACTAATCCATTTTGTTAAACTACTATCTAATGGATACCTTAATTCGTTAAGTAGTTTATTTATTTCCACGCTTTAGACGTCTGTACTTTCCTATTTACTGGACTGTTTGAAGATTTGGGAACAAGTTGGTTATTCGGTTCGAAAAATTCTGCTAACGTTTCATCCTCCACAACAGACATATGTTGTTGAGAAGTCACTTCTTCAGGCATCACTGGCTCAGCAGTTGACACTTGTTCATGTGTCATTCGTTTAGTTGATACTTCAACTGTACAAGGTTGAATTCGCCTTTTCGATGCATATGTTTCAATGGGATATTGCTTATTTTGGCGAACCATCTTTAAAAATAATTATGAAAATAAAAATGTTAACTTACTTCTTAATCGGATACAGACACGTTCAATAATGACAAACAAGTGACTGCAAGCTTTGTGATGTTTTCTTTTATATCTATTATCTACACTCATCAAATATACAATCTCAATTGTGTTATTTGGTTTTTTTTTTTCGCAAACGATTTTTTCGTCTACGATTTCTCCAAATTTAATAAAGTAGTCATTTTTAAATTTCATATTTGAATGTTTATGTTACAAGCTGAATAGATTTTGATAGAAATCTATTAACTGGAAGTGGTAGTTTTCTTGAAGACCTTTCAGTATTTTTGGTATATCTCGTAAATAATTGAGTTAGAATAAATTTTATTATTATAAAAAAAAATGCTAAATAGTGTTAGATACAATTTGTATTTGGAAGATTATTCTATAATTTGGTACACTTTAAAAATTGTTCAATAGTGTAAACATTTAATTTTAAATTGTTCATATTCTTAAATTTAGGAATATTTTTCATTTTAATTGGAAATTTTATTTACTTATGCGATCAGAATATATTTTTGTGGGGTTAAAGCAGAAACTACTGCTCAGAGATAGCAAAACAGGAAAATCTGTACATAGCTTCCAGTTATTGGTGAAAAATTATTAATGTTTAGTTTCAAGTGTAGTATTTCACATAGAGCCCACCCCGAATCTCGCTCTTGGAACTCTTCAAGCTTCTTCAGAATTTTTTCAATTACATTCTTTTTATACCAGTCAACTATATCAGTACTTTTATCAATTATATTATTCATAGTGTTGAATGTTTTCATTTCAATTTTACCTGAAGAGGGTAAAATAAATTCCCCACTAAATATAACATTCACCTTTACAACCGATGACTTTAGCGCATTTCTAATTTTACTTTTAAAAATATTTCTAGCTTTTTCTAAAAATGTTTTAAGATCTTTATAGCCTGCTTTATTTATTATTGCACCCGTTCTAACTCGATTGTTAAAAACTGACTTTATATCTTGCCAGATTAAATTGTTTCGTTGTTTTAAACCCAAATCAGCACCTGTTTTGAAGTTTATACATTCTAATTTCTCACGATATACTTTTAAAACAGACAAATTTGCTTCTAATTTAAATAAATTTTCTGTTTTTTTATATGTAGTTTTTTGTTGATTAATACATTTATTAACAATTAAAATTATTTGATTTATACGCTTTCGCCATGTTTCCACTTCGGTTATTTATTTATTTATTTACCCAACAGAAATAAAATTCCAATTACACAGTAAAATTATAGAATATAACATCTCAAATAACATGAAAACAAACAAAAAACGAAAAAGGAAAACAGCTAGTAGAAATTACATATACAATAAATTGATAATTCAGTGATCTTTCAGGCACATAGCTATATAATTTTTGAATTTTGAAAAAGTATCGCAAAAATCTAATGTGTTATTATAATTATTAAAAGTACGGCACATGGCGTTGATTGGATTGAAAAAGTTAGCAGTGGTGCGTGAGAAATCACAGTGAAATGTCTGTGTGTAGCGAGTATTACATGGCCTAGCATGGAAATTTAATTCACCTAAAAGTGGGGGGCTATATATGACATTGTTGACCAGTTTATACAAAAACAAAAGCTGAAGTTTCACACGTCTATCGGATAAACTATCCATATTAAAATTTGTAAGTAAAGCATTATATTCCATGTTCGGCCAAATGTGAAAAAAGCGATAATATAAAATGTTACAAAATCTTTTCTGTACCTTCTCAAGTTTATTTACAATAGTGCTGTAGTAAGGACTCCACACTAGACAACCATATTCTAGTTTACTTCTAACAAGAGAGTAGTATAAACACATCATAGTTTTGATATTACGAAAGTTACGTGTTGTGCGAAGTACAAAACCTAAAGTTTTATATGCATCTGAAGTTATTTTATCAATATGCTGATGAAATTGAAATTTGCAGTTAAAATGTATACCAAGATCATTAGTAGAAATAAGTCGGTTTAGAACACTATCGCACATAACGTAGTCGTACTTTATAATATTAATTTTCCTACTGATGCTTATTGCAGAACATTTCTTTAAATTAAAAGGTAGATTATTTTTTAGAGACCATTGCACAGATTATCAATATCTGATTGTAATTCTAGACAGTCAGTGTTAGTTATTATTTTGTGGAAAATTTTGCAAGTGAATTTAAACTTGATATAGGTCTGTAGTTATTCAATTTAGATCTATCATCGGATTTAAACACAGGACAGATTTTGGCTTCTTTCCATTTTTTAGGGAAAGTACCGGTTTGCAAAGATAAATTAAATAGGTAATAAAGTGGTTCAGCCAAAAGCTCAGAACAGCCCTTAATTATATGCAGGGTGGGCCATTTTAAGTTGCGTTCAGGAATATCTCGGAAACGAAGCATCGGATGAAAAATCCAAAAAACACGACATCCCATGACACCAAATTCAACCCCCCCCCCCCCCGCCCCAACCCTGGTGGGGTGGGGAGGGGGTTAGTTTGAAATCTTAAATGGGAACCAGAAATTTTTTTGCAGATTCGCATTCTACGTGAACAACGGAATTCAGTGACATCAAAATTTTCGCCCCCGATTGATTTTATGTTTTTTTGTGAATTTATTGCTTGCAAGATGTCAATTTCAGAGATTTCATGAATGTGTATTAAATTAGAATTATAGTTTAAGTCAATAACAAAATTATCAGATTTGTGATGCTTAGAAACCGAATTGAAAACATTAGCAAATGCTGTAGCTATATTGGACTCACCCGTAAATTCAATATTATTCTCATCACGTAGTGAAGAGGGGATACCGTTAGAATTCTTTCTATTTTTAACAAAGTCCCAGAAATTATTAGGGTTATTAATAATGTTGTTTTCGGTATTTCGTATGTACGCAATATACAATTTTTTAGACAGTGATTTACATAGTGTTCGGTGCTCTTTAAATTTGATATAATAATAATTGGAACCGGTATTTCTATACTGTTTTTTATAGCGATCCTTCACTTTTATTGCTTTAATTATTTCTCCATTATACCAGCAGGGATAATTTCTTACAGTCGAACGAGTATTAGTTTTAGGTATACATTCATCTAAAATTCTGTATATTATGATATAAAAAGCATCTAAAGCAGCATTAATATCACTACAATTAGTTACTGTTGACCAATCAGTATTGCTTATCAAATTATATAATTTTTCGTAATTGCCCTTATTAAATTGGTAATTGTATTCGCTATTAGGCTTACAAATTTTGACATGAGAACTGATATTGTGATAGGTAATTACGAGGGGTGGATGATGGGCATCAACGGGAATAAGAGTGTCCAGGGATTCAGACACGGTGCTATTAGTATTAGTGATTATTAAATCTAATATTCTATTACTGGCATTGAGGATATTATTGCACTGCTTTAGATTTAAGAAATTCAATAGGTTACATAGACTTTTAATCTTATCATTAATATTGGAACTCTCAGGTGTGTAATCTACAAACGATGGTAAGTTGAAATCACCAATAATGAAAAGTGGCGTAGAGTAAATAAATGGAGCCTCTAACAATGAATCATAAAATTCTTCATAAGTAACTTGGGGGGTACTAGGTGGGAAATATGTTGCAATTAAATAAAATGGTCTACTTTGAAATAAACACTTAACACAATTGTACTGAAAGTTTTTGGAGACACACGTTAAGGTCTGCAAACAGGGGTTCAACAGCCTATTGACAGCAATGAGCACTCCTCCTCCTCGGCTTTTACCAGTTGCTTCTCGGTCTCTGTCACATCGAAATACAGCGAATCGGGAATCAAACAACTCAGGGTCGTAGGTGTTGTCAGCCAGCCACGTCTCTGACAAAACAATTGCATCGTATGAGCAGGTCGTACCACTCAAATAAAGTTCTTCGAGTTTAGTGTTTAGTCCACGAACATTTTGATAATAGAATTTTTTTACGTCACGCCACTGTGCTGTGATGTTACGAAACGAACGTGTTGATTCCTGTGCGTATGACGCAACAACGCTTCACGTTACGCTACTGTGCTGTGATGTTACGCAACGAACGTGTTGATTCCTGTGCGTATGACGCAACAACGCTTCACGTTACGCTACTGTGCTACAACCTTTACCCTTACCGATGGGGGTGCGTTAGTGGGGTTCTTGATAACCATGAACGCATGGACGTCAGCGTCAACGCCATGGCTAACCTTGAACTAGGTTACTGGACCATCAACAACCCTTGTGCTGCAACTGCATGCACTGGGGTTCTTGATAACCTTGAACGCATGGACGTCGGCGTCAACGCCATGGCTAACCTTGAACCACGTCACGTGAAGGTACGCGGGCAGTTGTAGCACAATGGTTGGTTGTGAGCCAGAACCCCCCTTGTTTACCTACTAATGGGAAATGGGACGACTGCATCTTGAAGAATACCTTCCACATATCTATGGGCATTCAAAGCACTATTTTCAACAAATATGAGGTCGGTATTTGCTTCCGTTGAAATACCCGCCCACACCATAACAGAACCTCCGTTAAAAGATAGCCCTTCAGATATTGTGCAGTCTGCATATCGTTCGTTTCATCTTCTCCACACCCTTTCTCGACCACCAGGTGCCCGCAGACAAAAGCGCGACTCATCAGTAAAGAGAACTTAACTCCATTTTTCAAGAGTCCAATTTGCATGTAATCGCGCTAACTGAAGACGTGCCCTTTGATGCCTAGGTAGCAATTGCGGTCCCGTGGCAGGTCTCCGTGAAGTTAGGCCTCTTTCGACAAGTCTCCACCTGATGGTCCTCTCACTTATTTAAACCCCTCGCACTGTTTGCATGCGATGTTGAAGTTGAACCACTGACCTTCTGCGATCTCTTAATGTATTCTGCACAATAAAATGATCATCAATCGCAGTTGCAGCTCTTCTTCTTCCGGATCCTGCACGCCTCGATAATCTTCTAGTCTCCAGAAAACGATTCCAGGCATCCTGAACAGTACTGCGAGGTATTGCCAACGTACGAGACACATAGCGATGACTACGACAATCCTCAATCAAAGCTACAATTTGAGCAACTTAAGCAACAGTTAATGGCATTGTTATTGCGATAAAATTATTCTTAAGTGTCAAAAACAATTCCTTAAACAAGGAACCTAAATTTACTTGCATTTTATCATAAATAAATGATAAGAAACGATGCGTAGTCTATTGCTGCGTAATTTACAGAAACATGTTAATGCTATTGAGAAGAGAATTTACCCTGTTAAAATTAAAACTAAACATAATTTAGAATGAAATAAACTTCTTAAAGCATTGATAACTAAAAACAATCAGCTCAGTTTCATATTTGATTGTAAAATATATATATATATATGTGTATGTGTGTGTGTGTGTGTGTGTGTGTGTGTGTGTGTGTGTGTGTGTGTGTGTGTGTGTGTGTGTGTGTGTGTGTGTGTGTCGTCCAGCTAAGTACAAGATATATATATATATATATATATATATATATATATATGTGTGTGTGTGTGTGTGTGTGTGTGTGTGTGTGTGTGTGTGTGTGTGTGTGTATGTATGTGTGTGTGTGTGTGTGTGTGTGTGTGTGTGTGTGTGTGTGTGTGTGTGTCGTCCAGCTAAGTACAAGATTTTATTTAAACGAAAGTTTTCATTTAATCTAGTCATTCTAGCAGTTGAAATATCATGCCACAAAATGATTTTTCTGTTACAGATATTTCCGCAAATTGCAGAGACGCAATTTAGTCAGGACGGCCGAATGTTGGCGTAATATGTTGGGGCTGACGTAATTCAGTGAAGAGGGTACAGAGTCGGGGTTACATAAATATATAAATAATTGTATTGGAGATTATTAGATTCATTTATGTAGTTGGCTGTCGTAGAATAAAGAATTTATAAGTGGATAATACTTGGTGTGCCTGATTTTTATTTTTATTCCCTGTGAATAGTAGAGAGTGCTAACAATTTTAGAAGTGGGATAGGGTACCTGTGTGCAAATCATATTAATCTTGTGATAATGAAGAGATTTAATTCAGGGAGAAATTCTGACCATAGGCTATAGCTAAATAAACGTGTTAAATATGATTGAATTGGTGACGCAAGTGATATAAGTGATAATGACGGTGAATGTGATAATCAGACGATGAAGAGCGATTGTGAAAGTATGAGTGATTTCGGTGAATATAGTGGTAAAAATGGTCGTTAGGTAACTCCAGGAAAACCTAGTGCAGATAACGATATGAGATTAATACGTGCTGTTCTAGCTGCTGTTAAAGAACAATCATCGAGTGAAGGATCGCACCAAAATAATCATAGTGAACACCTAATACCTATATATGATCCGGAAGGAGGAAATATCAGTCCTCAAAATTGGCTTTTGAAAATTGAACAGATAGCAGCTGTAGTTTACACGATATAGCTCCGCCATCTTGCGGGAGAGAGCCAGTCAGGCAGTTGCATAGTGACACCGACAAGGGGCGGACGTGTTGTGTTAACTAAACATTATTTACTACTTAACCAGTGTTTTATTTAAGATCCTAGTACTTTACAAGTGGCGACGAGGTGAATTTAGGTACAATTAACAAATTATTTTTTTTGAAAAAGAGGGATAACCCCCTTGTATGATTACTTGTGCATTCATTCCTTGAGATTTTTGAACTAAAACTATGCCGTTATAGCGTACCTGTTTGCTTACAATTATAAGGCAGTTTTTACGCACAAATGAAAATATAGGGATGGAATTATTCGTCTTTTGAGGGCCACGCAGTACAAAACTGATATTTACAAAGTAAATAAAGGGCCATGTCCGATCACGTAATTTATTACAACATTAACCATTATTATAAACAGCGTTTACACGAGACCTAATGGTATATACGAAACTACTTACTTATAATTAAACTGATTATTTTATATAATACAAGTGTCTTTTATTTTATTAATGAGGATGAATATTGCATTTAAATCATTATGACATATATTCTACCAACAAATTAATTATCCTTACGCCTGATTCTATAGTTTATTCAATATTATTGCCATAAATAAATACATACTTTAATATGATTTCATTCTGTGTAAACACGTGTTTATTATAAAACAAGGGCCATGCAATAAGAACAAATGTTCTAATAATGAGTGTACTGGGTTACATTCCAAGGGCCATGCAAAAAGAACAAAGGTTCTAATAATAAATGTATTGTGATACATTTTATAATCAAGGGCCATGCAATAAGAACAAATGTTCTAATATTGAATGTATCGTGTTACATTCTAAGGGCCATGCACTAGAACAAAGGTTCTAATTTCTTTCCAGATGGCCCAGCTGGGATCCACTCTTACTAGCCTCGACAGCTTTGACTGCGATGGCGACCCAACTTCAGTTGGTGTACGCTGGAAGAAGTGGAAGAGAGCACTGGAGATATATCTCTTAGCTTTGTCTATAGAGGCACCATTAAAAAAGCGAGCTACACTTTTACACATTGGGGGGCTTCCTTTGCAAGATATTTATTATAATATACCTGGAGCGCACATTGATGACGCGGAAGGCATTGATGTCTACAAAGTTGCACTTAAAAAGCTAGATGAGTACTTTTTACCGAAGCAAAGCAAAATCTATGAAAGACATTTGTTTAGGCTCATGAAACAAGAAGAGGGAGAAAGATTTGAGAAGTTTTTACTTAGATTGCGAAATCAAGCTGGAAAATGCAAATTTTCTAATAGCGACGAGCACCTGATTGATCAGATAGTGGAGAAGTGTAACTCTGTGGATTTACGAAAGAAAATATTGTCTGCCGGAGATACTATTACATTAGATCAGATTGTTATAGAGGCGAATACTTTAGAAGCAGTCGATAAGTAGTTGCAGCATTTTGACAAAAACAAGTTGATTCAACCAAGTAGTAGCAATCATGAAATAAATAAACTAGATGTAAAGAAATTCAGAAGTACAGACAAACAGACTAAAAATAAAAGTAGTGACGGCATTTGTACAAGGTGTGGCAGTAACAAACATTTACAGAATGATAAGAAATGTCCGGAAAAGGATAAAAGATGCCTCAAATGTAATCTTATTGGACATTTTCGAGAACATTGCAGAACTAGGCAGAAGAGGAAGATGTTCAAGCAAAGAACCGATATAAAACAAAAAAAGCCAAGAGAAGATATTAATGAGACTGTAGAAGTTGACTATGTATTTCACCTGGATGATGACTCGATTATAAATTGTATCGTGGGTGGAATCAAGATTGAGATGTTAATTGACTCGGGAAGTAGGAGCAATATTATAACCGATAAAACATGGCAATACTTGAAAGACCACAAAGTAAAAGCTTTTAATCAAATTAAGAATCCCGATAAGGTGCTTCTGCCTTATGGGAGTCAGAAACCTTTAGATATCATTGGATCATTTGAAGCGGAGATAAATGTAAATAACAATCGCAGAAAAGCCATATTCTATGTTATTCGAAACGGTACACGCAACTTATTAGGCAAAAATACTGCGATTGAAGTCGGGGTTTTACAGATAGGACTTCAAGTAAATGCAATTCAGCCCTTCCCAAAATTCAAAGATATTCTGATAGTAATACCGATTGACAAGACAGTAAAGCCCATAATCCAACCATATAGAAGAGTACCAATTCCCCTGGAAGATAGAGTAAATTCAAAACTAACTGAACTTCGTGATTCCGACATAATAGAAGAGGTGCACGGTCCTTTACCTTGGGTTTCTTCGATGGTCCCTGTACTAAAAGAAAACGATGAGGGTCGAATCTGTATAGATATGCGATGCGCCAATGAAGCAATTAGCCGAGAAAACCACCCATTACCAACAATGAATGAATTGCTCCCTAACTTTCGTTTAGCTAGATACTTCTCTCGTTTAGATATCAAAAACGCATTTCACCAACTTGAAATTGATCCAGATTCTCGTTATATAACAACTTTCAGTACCAGCAAAGGACTCTTTCTATATAAAAGACTTATGTTTGGTATATCATGCGCACCAGAAATATTTCAAAAAGTTCTCGAAAAGATGCTGCTGGGCTGTGAAGGCACAGCAAATTTCATTGATGACATCATTGTATATGGGCCCAATGAACAAATACATGACCAAAGACTAAATAAAGTATTAGATGTTTTGAGAAATAATAATGTTCTCTTAAATAAAGCAAAATGCGTTTATAGAACAAGTAAAATAGAATTTCTTGGACATCAGTTATCAGAAAACGGCGTGATACCTCTTGAAAAATATATAAAAGTCATACAGTCTAGCAGACGCCCTGTGACTGTTGAGGAACTACAGAGTTTCTTGGGGTTAGTGAACTTCGTAGGTAAGTGGATTCCGAACCTAGCAACTTTGACCGAACCGTTCAGAAAGTTGCTACGAATTAAGCTGAGTAAATCTGCTAATATTGAAAGGTATTGGTCATCCGAACAAGATAGGGCATTCCAGTGCTTGAAAAAGAGTTTAGGAAATATACATACATTAGGCTATTACAACCCTAACGATAAAACTCGGGTTGTAGCAGACGCTTCCCCCGTTGGTCTTGGAGCTGTTCTTATACAAATAGATAAAGACGGTCCCAGAATTATAGCATATGGCAACAAAAGTCTAACAGATTGCGAGAAAAGATATTGTCAAACCGAAAAGGAGGCGTTGGCTCTTATTTGGGCCGTGGAACATTTTAAAATGTACCTTTTTGGTAAGGAATTTGAACTCGTAAGTGATCACAAGCCCCTTGAAACAATATTTGGCCAAAAATCGAAGCCTTGTGCTAGAATTGAGAGATGGGTTCTTAGGTTGCAAGCATTTAGGTATAAAATCATTTATCGTCCTGGTAAGTCAAATATTGCAGATCCACTTTCGAGGCTGTGCAAAACTAATGACCCAAAACCGTTTGATAATGAAAATTATATTAATCAAATTGTTCAATACAGTCGGCCAGTCGCAGTACCAATAAGAGAAATAGAAGCTGCCTCCTCAACGGATAAAGAGATCCAAAAAGTAAAGAATAGTATATTCAACAATAATTGGGAGGAATCTGTAAACAACTATAAAATATTTCAAACCGAACTATGTTTTTATGAGAACATATTGTTAAGAGGTAATAAAATTGTCATCCCGCAGAAATTGCGCCAGAGAGTACTAGAAGCTGCTCATGAGGGACACCCCGGTATAGTAGCGATGAAAAACCGATTAAGGACGAAAGTCTGGTGGCCAAAAATAGATAGAGATGCTGAAAATTGTGTCAAAGCCTGTAGGGGGTGCATACTAGTCTCAGCTCCTAATCCTCCTAACCCAATGAAAAGAAGGGAACTTCCGAAGGACGCTTGGGTGGATGTTGCAGATTTTTTAGGACCACTGCCTTCTAACGATTACTTGCTTGTACTGGTAGACTATTTCAGCAGGTACAAGGAGATAAAAGTAATGCGACACATTACGTCTTTGGACACAATTAAAATCCTGAAAGAAATTTTCTCAAGGTTAGGTTTTCCAGCTACATTAACTTGTGACAACGGTAACCAGTTCAGATGTGAAGCATTTAAAAAAAATAATTCTGAATTAATTAGTGAATAATATTTATTATTAATTGTTTATTTGTCACTATTAAGAAAACTGTAGTTGTTTGTTATACTTGTACACGATTTCATTTACTTATTATATTTAGGTGAATTGTATTACAAATCTAAATTGATATGTATAATTATGGTTATGAAATGTAATTAAAAAAAAAATATAAATAAAGAAGGGATGTAGTGTACACGATATAGCTCCGCCATCTTGCGGGAGAGTGCTAGTCAGGCATTTGCATAGTGACACCGACAAGGGACGGACGTGTTGTGTTAACTAAACATTATTTACTACTTAACCAGTGTTTTATTTAAGATCCTAGTACTTTACAGCAGCTATTCACAACTGGTCTGATTCATTGAAAGTTTACAATATGCAGTTAAGATTGCGCGGATTAGCTAAACTGTGGTACAATCAACTACCCGACTACGATCTGTCCTGGGCAGAGTAGAAAAATGCTTTGGTGAAAGCTTTTCCTCGGAAAGTGGATTATTTTACATCTCTAGCCGACATGATGGCCCGCACTAAGCAAACAAATGAAACAATAACGAAATATTTTTATGAGAAACAGGCATTATTGCAAAGTTGCAAGATAGTAGGCGAAGATGCGGTGTCCTGTATTATAGCTGGGTTGCGAAGTGAAGAGCAGAAGAATAACGCTCGTGCAGGGAACTACAAAACACCACTGGGCTTGTTCAATGGTTTCCTATTTTCGTTAGACGAAAGCAAACCATCTTAACCGAAGCAAGGTCATCCTTTAAAAAAATAGAAAAAAAACACTTTGAGAGACGACATACTGATCACCAAAATTATCAGAGAGTGAAAAAAGACTTCAATAAATCACAAATATACTGTTACAATTGTAAAAAACTAAGGCACATAGCAAGAGATTGCAGAATCCCGAGAAAGGAATGCGGCAGCTGTAAAATGCTCGGACACCTCACACACGAATGTAGAAATCGACAAACTACGCAAGATACATTTAAAAAGAATATAAAGTTGATAAATGTCTCAAACAACGATGGAAAATATTTTGTAAAGGCAATATATGTTTACGATAAAGTATTTCAAGCCCTCATCGATACCGGGAGCGAACTAATAGCCGCCACCACGTCAGTCAAAGACATGTTAGGGATTCCAATGAATACCACGAGAATTATCACAATTAAATCGTTCGGGGGTAGTGAAGTAAAATCGTTGGGTAACGTACACATTTATATAAAAATTGATGAAGTTGACGCGTATGTTGACGTTACGATCTTACCAAATGAATGCCAGTCCTACCCATTTATAATAGGATAACCCCTCTCGAATAATTCAGGAATTTCAGCAAGTATCAGCGATGGTAAAATACGTTTCTTTGAGTCTATGCTTAGTGAACTACCCAAAATGACAGCGAAGAAGATGAAAAGGTAATCATAAGGTGTATGGAGAATCTGACACTGGAACCGAGGACGACACACTCCATTCCAGTTAGTGCTTCCTGCACGCCCCCTTACCACTGTCATCATTCCTGCCATATTGAATGGACATCCAGGTTTGCAGTATTGTACGTTCTTACCAACGAAATTCGTGGCTGGTTCAGGAATGTGTTTAACTTGAACAAATTTAGCTGATAAACGAATTAATTTACAGAGAGATATGATTATTGCTAGGGGTAAGGAAATTAACAATATGTGTACAACAGTATCAAAAAAAAACTGACTATGATCCATTTAAGGCAAAAATTGACAAAATACAGATTTAAAATTCAAATAAAGCTAAATTAGTAGATTTACTTCTTTCTTTCAAGGACAGATTCGCATTTTCAACTGGAGAAATTGGTAAAACATCTTTAATAGAAATGAAAATCGTTTTAAATACCGATAAACCAGTAACTTATAAACCTTATCGACTGTCCCTATCAGAACGTAAAATAGTGCAAGAACATATTGACGATTTGCTTCAAAACGATATCGTTCAGGAATCGGAATCTCCTTTTTCAAGTCCGATTGTGTTGAAAATTAGAAGATCAATTAACCAGTTTAGCTGGCTATTCCTTTTATACTACTTTGGCCCAAGGGTATTATCAAATACCCATGGCTAAAGAATCGATTCCAAAAACTGCTTTTATAACCCCGGACGGTCATTTTGAATTTAAAAGACTTTCGTTTGGCCTTGCAAATGCATCCGCTGTTTTCCAAAGTATGATCCACAAAGCAATGAGGAACCTGAACGTACTTATATACATGAACGATATCCCGATTCCATCAAAGTCTGTAGAATCTGGTTTAGAAATATTTAAACAAGTTTTATCATGCTTACGAGACGCCAATTTAACTCGAAAATTATCAAAATGTAATTTCTTTAATAGTAAAATTGATTATTTGGGGTACGAGGTAACAAGAGAAGGAGTTAAGCCAGGGAAAAGTAAAAAAAATAGAAGCAGTTAAAGAATTTACAGCTCCATCGAATGTTCATGAGGTACGGCAATTTGTAGGGTTGTGTAGTTATTTCCGGAAATTTATAAATAATTTCGCGTTATTAGCAAAGCCGTTAACTGACCTTGCGAAAAAGGACTCATTGTGGAAATGGGAACGCGAAGAACGTCAATCTTTTGATACCTTAAAAGAACAATTAATCGATCGTCCCATACTAGCTCTTTATTCCGCAGATGTATGCACCGAGTTACATACAGACGCGAGCAAATTAGGTTTAGGAGGGATATTATTACAGTAGCAAACAGATAATTCCCTTAAGCCAGTTGCACACTTCAGTCGAGTCACTGCTAAAGAAGAGAAAAACTATCACAGTTTTGAGTTAGAAACGTTAGCGGTCGTAGAAAGTGTTAAAAGATTTCGCGTTTATTTATTAGGTGTTGAATTTAATGTCATCACAGATTGTAATGCTCTCCGAGCTACATTAACAAAACGTGATATAAATCCACGTATCGCACGATGGTGGCTATGTCTGCAGGAATATAATTTTAGTATCGAATACAGACCCGGCAACAAAATGCAACTTGTAGATGCTCTTAGCAGAAACCCTATAGAGAAAAATATCTAAGAAATATCGGTATCGGATTGAGTGGTAGCCCTACAATTAAAAGATCCTTACTTGAATAAAGTTAAATACGTTTTAACTAGTAGCCCCACTACTTCAGAAGAACGTGCTATATACAAAGAATTTAGAATAAAGAAAAACCGGCTAGAAAAGCTAATAAACGGTGAGTACAAATTAGCAATTCCAAAATCTGCACGTTGGCATGTGCTTTGAAAAATGCACGATGATTTCGGACATTTTGGTTTTGATAAAACACTAGATTTAATACAAAGAAGATATTGGTTCGCCAAAATGTTAATATGTTAATTCATGTATAGAGTGCGGATATCGAAAAAATAGGCCAGGGAAAAAGTGTGGACTGCTTCATCCTATCCCAAAAGAACCTATACCTATGCAAACAGTATATATTGATCATTTAGGACCCTTTAATAAGAGTAAAAGAGGTAATAGTTACCTAATTGTTCTTATTGATTCATTCACCAAATATATATTTCTAAAACCCGTTAAAAATAGTCTCAAGTCTCAACAGTACTATCCTTTTTAAATGAAATATTTACACTATTTGGTTCACCCAAGCGTATAATAAGTGATAGAGGCTCTGCATTTACGAGTTAGAAATTTCGGGAATTTTGCGAAAGTTGTAATGTAGTACATGTGAAAAATGCAGTCGCTACACCAAGGGCAAACGGCCAAGTGGAGCCCTTTAACAGAACTATACTACATTCTTTAGCAACCTCTGCAGACAAAGAGGACGATTGGTGTGAAAAATGCTGCACGTTGCCACTTGCCAGAAGCAGAACGATGACAAAAAAAATATATGTTTTTGTAATTTTGTTATGTACAATAAGAATAGAGATCGCGGTGATCTGTGACCGGCAGTTGTTAGAAATATATAAAATAAACGATTAACTGTCATTATTTTGATTGTGCGATTAATGTAAATAAAATAGTTTTAAACAGTAACGAATTACTCATTTTGAACCCGGGCATCCCCTAACAAACGCAAAATATATCATATTTTGGTGCCGAAACCCGGGACCTTTAGATAATAAGTGTGAGTAAAAAATAACGTGAACGTGTATAATCAACGCAGAAAAATGGATCTAGAATTTCGAAAAACGTATCGAAAACAGCTAACAACGTTAAGTAATGACGCTGAGGATTTATGCAAGCAAGACTCAATTGAGAATGACGAAATTCCAGTGTTAATCGCAAGAATGAAAGCTATTCAAGCGAGTTTGAACGAGATCAACGAAAAACTTGCACCCATGTTTGAAGTCAGTCAGATGGAGAAGGAATGTGAGAAGATCATGGAATATAACAACAAGGCGGTGCTAGCAATAACAAGGTTAGAACAACGGCAGAAACAAGAAATTCAGGTAGAAAATGGATTATTTACGCGGGAATCACGCAATCAAGACAACGTATCATCGAGGACCGAGCATCTATTGTCGGTAAAGTTATATATATATATATATATATATATATATATATATATATATATATATATATATATATATATATAGTCCGATACTCGCGATACCCGTAAGGGTGTTGAGTTAAATGAAAACATTATTTATGTTCTTTAGTTAATACACGCCACTTGTTTCTGTCTTTAGCTAGCACTGTCACTGCAGATTTAGTGAGATTTTTATATTTTAGAATTTCGTCTATTACAGTGTCCCACGATTTAGCTTTTCTTCCTCTTGGTCGTTTTCCTTCTTGTCTAGTTCTCCATACTTTTTTAACCTGTCTGTTTTCTGGCATTCTAACTAAATGTCCAAACAAGTTAAGTTGCCTCTCTTCTATAGTACTAAGAGCTGGTTTAACATGCAGGAGTTCTCTAATCTTTTCATTTCGAACTCGGTCTAATCTCGTTACTCCTTCTATTCTTCTAAGATACTTCATTTCCGCTGCTTGAATTTTACTCTTATTTCTGTTATTTAGCACCCATGTTTCGCAGCCATGTAGCAACGTAGGCTGGAATACTGTTTTATAAACTATCGTTTTTGTACGCTTGGAGATCTTTCTATTATTTAGTACTGTTTTACAGACATTGAAATAGTTTTTGTTTGCTGCCGTTAGTCTATTGTTTACCTCTTTTCCATAGTCTCCTTTACTATCTATTATGGATCCTAGATATTTAAAAGTGTCTACTTGTTCTAATCTTTCCGAATTGAGTTGAATATTCATTTTAGATTCTGTTTTGGTGATTCCCATTACTTTAGTTTTTTCTGTGCTTATTTCTAGATCGAACTTGTTTAGTTCATTGTTCCACACATTTAGTTTTTGTTGTAATTCTTCTTCTGAATTTGCTAAGATGGCAAGATCATCTGCGAATGCGCACTCATTTATGAAATATCCCTGAAGCTTATAATATCCTACTTTTATTTTTTTCGTATTTTGATGTACTCTTTTTGTTATCTCGTCTAAATAGATTGTAAATAGGAATGGACTAAGCGAGCCCCCTTGTCTTAAGCTTTGGTTTGTTGTGAATTCCTCTGATACCAGTTTACCGGCCCTCACTACATTTTTTGTTGACCTATATATACTTTTAACTGCTGCAAGTAATCTCGCGTCAACACCTCTGAGCTCTAATATGTGCCATAATTTGTCTCTGTTTACTTTATCAAAGGCTTTAATGAGGTCTATGAAGGCCACAAATAATGGTTTATTCCTTGATGAAAATTGCTGGATTAAATGTCTTAGCGTAAATATATGATCTTGTGTGCTGTACCCATTCCTAAACCCACTTTGGGAGGGTTCCATTGTTTTGTCCAGTTCTAGTCTTAGTTTGTATTCCAGTACAGATTCCAATATTTTTGCTGTTGTGCACAGTAGGGAAATTCCTCTATAATTAGAGCAAGCCAATCTGTTACCTTTTTTGAAGATCGGGAATATTATAGCTGTCTCCCATTCCGCAGGTATTTTCCCTTGTTTTAGTACTACATTAAGCATGACAGTTAGGAAGGATATACCTTCATCCCCCATATATTTCAGTTGTTCTGATTTTATGCCGTCTTGACCTGCTGCTTTCCCTATCTTAAGTTTGTCCAGTGCTTTCTTTACTTCTTTTGTCTCTATAATGAATTCGTCCTTTGCTTGTTTTGGTTTCGTGGTACTAGGTTTTATTTCTCTATCTATATGGTTTGTGGTTTTTCCGGCTTCCAGTAGTTCTTCAAAGTAGCATTTCCATCTTTGCATAATTTCCTCCTCTTCTATAATAATGTTTCCTTCCTTATCTTTTATTTGATGTATCACTGGTGTTTTCCTGTTATTGTTTTTTTTAATTACGTAAAGTTACCAAAACTTAATATTATTAAATTTGATGGCGACATTGCAAGCTGGCCTGCATTCTGGGAACAATATTGCCCAGCAATACATAATAATGCTAATTTAGATGACGTTACTAAATTTGCGTACTTAAAATCTTATTTAACGAATAAAGCAGCAATATCGATAGCTGGTTTAACGGCAGGTCAGTCATCATATAACGATGCAATTGAATTATTAAAAGCTGAATATGCTAATACTGAGCGTATCGTGGACGTTTATATTCAAAAATTATTGTCAATATCACATGTGAAATACGAAAAAGACGTACAAGGTTTGAGAAAACTGTATAATACGGCTACTACAATAGCAAAATCATTAAAATCGCTTGGTATTTCGCCAGAGCAATACGGTCTTTTGGTAAAATCCATAATATTTAAAGCTTTACCGTACAATTTAAGAATCGCATTTAATAAACAAAAATTAAATGATTCTGGTTTTAATAAAAGTACTCCAAATATTATTACGAATGAGAATAGTGTAGCCGAATCTACGATGGACTATACTAAACAAATAACGGATTTACTCCAATTTATAAAAGTCGAGCTCGATTCAATGGAGCAAGCACGTTGTTCAAATGAATATGACAATAAAAATAAATCCGATTATAAATCTTTCAATAATAATACAGATAACAAGTCAAAGACTAAGCAATTCACCGCGGCCGGATTATTTACAAACGTGAAAGAATGTTGTTTATTTTGTCAATCTAAAAAACATCTAACCAAAGAGTGCGATGGTTCTTTAAGCATTAATGATAAAAAGGACATTTTAAGGAAAAGGCGACTTTGTTTTCGGTGTACTAAACCTAACCATAATTCTAAATTTTGTAGAAACAGAGATATAATTTGTGGTAAATGCAATAATCGACATGTAACATCAATGTGCGATCCGAAATTTCGTCTGCCACAAAAATACTCGAATACGGTTCATGATTCTTTAGGTGAATCAGTTAACAAAGTAACTGGTCTTGTAACGAACGAACAAATAGATAACGTCTACTTGAAAACAGCTTGTGCGTATATTATTTCGACTGGAGCACAAGAAAAAACACTGATTCGTATGTTAATTGATGGAGGCAGTCAGCTTACATTCATAAAAAAGAATTTATCGCGTCAGTTAGGACTGCCCGTAATCGGGACACATAAAATTGCAATACAATCATTTGGACAAAGTTCATCGTCACCTGCTAGACTCTGTAATAGAGTCAAGGTTATTTTAAAGGGACAATACAATAACGAATTAATTGAAATATGCGCGGTTGAGGTTCCTGAAATTTGTTTTGATTCACTGAACACCCCGTCATTGAAAAATCCAGTCATTGAAGGATTTGCAAGACGACAAGACAGCAGATATTAAACAAGAAAAATACTCAATAAACGGTATTTCAATGTTGATTGGAGCTGATAATTATTTTAAACTAGTAACTGGAGAGGTACAACGATTAACTGATGATTTAACGGCGGTAAATTCAAAATTTGGTTGGACCTTACTCGGTTCGAGCTTAGTTAACGATACGTATAACTTTATGGTAAATCTTAATATAGTAATGGCATTTAAAGTAGAAACAGTGACAGAAGAGATTAATATAAAGAATTTCTGGAACTTAGAAACAATTGGCATAAACGTAAACGAACAATTAAATGATGAATTTACGCAAGATTTTTTAAAAGAAAAAATTGTATTTAAAGACGAAAGATATGAAGTGTCGTTACCGTAGAAAACAAATGAAAAGCTCGACTCTAATTATTCGGGAGCGTTAGTTCGCGTCAATAATCTTGTAAATAGATTGCTCAGAAATAAAAAATTGTACGAATATGATTGTGCGGTGCGCGAATATATAAAAAATGATTGTGCTGAAGAAGTTTCAACTAAATCTGTTAATAAGAAAACTTATTATATACCGCATAGACCCTTGTATAGAGACGATAAAGAAACTACAAAATTGCGGGTGGTTTATGATGCTTCAGCTCATGCACCTTCATTCGAATCATTAAACGATCAACTTTTTGCTGGTACTAACTTAGTTCCAGATTTACTGAAGATCTTGTTAAACTTTAGAATTGGCTCAATAGCTTTAACAGCGGATATTGAAAAGGCATTTTTTCAGATATCACTTAACGAAAAAGATCGTGATTCACATCGTTTTTTGTGGTATAATGAACCAATTAATAGAAATATTTCATCGACGTCCAAGCTGCCAACATTAACTACATATCGGATGAAACGCGTCACATTCGGTGTAACTACGAGTCCGTTTCTTCTGGCATCTACCTTAAAAAAGCATTTTGAAGAGCAACCCAAGCAACTTAAAGCAACTGCGGATCTTTTAAGCAGATCATTCTACGTAGATGATCTAGTAATTGCTGTAAGTACATCAGAAGAAGCTTTCAAAATTTATACTGAATCGAAGAATATATTAAAATCAGCAAATATGAATTTACGAAAATGGCACTCAAACGATTTAGAAGTGAATACGCTTATAAATAAAGAAGAAGCGTCTTTCGGAAACGAATTGCAAAAGGTATTAGGAGTATTATGGCATACTATAACGGACGAACTAAAAGTTGATTTAACTTCTATACTCCAAAATAAAATTAATAATTGCCCAACAAAACGGAGTGTTCTTCAAAGCGTAGCAAGAATTTTCGATCCTATGGGTATGCTTGGACCATACGTAGTTGGAGCAAAGATTTTACTGCAACATGTGTGGAAAGAGAATCTTGATTGGGATGTGGTATTACCGGAGAAGTTAAAAGTTGTTTGGATAAAATGGTATTCCGAACTTTCGATATTAAATAATTTTTATTTTCCTCGGATTGCTTTACCAGACCGTACAAAAGAAGTAGAATTACATGTATTCGCTGATGCTAGTTTGCAAGCCTATGGTGCAGTAGCGTATATAAAGTGTTTATCGACTAAACAATGTAGATTTTTAATTTCGAAAAATCGTGTAGCGCCTGTTAATAAAAAGGGAAAAAGGCAATTGACTTTGCCGAAACTAGAATTAACAGCAGCATTGTGTGCAGTAAGACTACAAAACTATATTCTAGAAAATTTAATGTTAAACGTGAACTCGATATTTATGTGGTCTGATTCAAAAATAACGCTCTACTGGATAAAGAGAGAAAAGACAACAATCAAGAGTGAAGTATATGTCTGCAATCGAGTAAGTGACATTAGAAATTTAAATAAAGGTGAATGGAGATATTGTCCGAGTAAGGAGAATCCCGCCGATTTTGTAACAAGAAGTGTTACTGCAAAATTGTTGTGTGAATCTCAACTTTGGTTTGAAGGACCAGAATGGCTACAAGAAGAGAAAGAAAGTTGGCCTGTGAATGATATTGAAAACACTGCTGAAGAAGTAACTAATGTATTTATAAACACCAATAATGAAGAAGATCGGCAAACGAAAAATAAACCAATCTTTAATTTCGACCAATTCAGTAAATTAGAAAAAATATTGCGAGTTACTGCCTACATTTTAAGATTTATTCATAACTGCAAGCCAAATATAACAACGAAAATGACTAGACAATTAGGAGTTGAAGAATTAAAAAGTGCTGAAATTTATTGGATAAAAGTTACCCAACAATTAGATTTTGCGAACGAAATAACAGCGTTAAAAAACGAAAGTGAAGTAAGTAATCGTTCCCCAATTTTGACACTTAGTCCCTTTTTGGATAAAGACGGAATTTTAAGGCTAGGAGGTAGACTACAAGAATCTTCATTGCCTTATGAAACAAGGTATCCAGTACTCCTGCCTCAAAAATCGTCGTTTACAAGACAAATTATAATCAAAAGTCAAGAAGAGGTGAAGCATTCCGGAGTGAATGCTACATTAAATCAAATTAGAAAACAGTATTGGATTTTACGAGGTAGACAGCAGGTTAAATCCGTATGTGGAAAATGTCTAAAATGCAAACAACTGAAAGGCAAAGCAGGAAATGAACCTTTTGCTCCTTTGCCCAAGAATAGAATGACAATGGCAAATCCATTCAAATTTACCGGAGTTGACTTTGCTGGACCATTATATATTACAAGAGATAATAAACAAACAAAGGTTTATATTATGCTTTTTACATGCGCGGTCATAAGATCGGTCCATCTGGAATTAGTTCCGGATTTGACCGTAGAGAGCTGTATTAGAGCATTACGGAGATTCATTTCTCGCCGAGGTGTGCCATCTGTAATATATTCGGATAACGCCAAAACATTTCGAAGAACTTCGCTAGAGATTCACGAATTATTTCGCATTCTATCATCAGAATCCGTACAAGATTTATGTACGAAGCATCGTATCGAATGGTGTTTCATAGTAGAACGAGCAGCGTGGTGGGGCGGATTCTGGGAAAGGTTGGTGAAAAGTGTGAAGGATGCATTAAAATTAACATTGGGAAGAGCACACGATAATTTTGATGAACTTCAAACGATTTTAACAGAAGTGGAAGCCACTGTAAATTCACGCCCATTGACTTATATCGATGATGATCCTACAAATCTATTAATTCTGACACCGTCACATTTTTTGATCGGTTTCAAGGACTCTGGATTTAGTATGAATTTAAAGACTTCGGAGATAAAACGAGATGAAATACTCCAGAAATGGAAGAATCGAGAAAGATTAACAACGAAATTTTGGAAGCGATGGTGCACAGATTATTTGCAACAACTCCGCTCCGTGCATCATAAATTGAACGTGAAGTCCAGGCCTTTGAAAGAAGGAGATGTCGTGTTGATTCATGATCAACATCTTCCAAGATTGTAGTGGAAAATGGGTAGGATATTAAATTTGTTTCAGGGTCGAGATGGCAGGGTACGAGCATGCGAAGTCCAAACCAGCAACGGAACGAAGCTGCGTAGACCGATCCAACTTCTATTTCCTTTAGAAGTTGACCATTTTCCGCCCGGGGAGGATGTGAAAAATGCTGCACGTTGCCACTTGCCAGAAGCAGAACGATGACAAAAAAAATATATGTTTTTGTAATTTTGTTATGTATAATAAGAATAGAGATCGCGGTGAACTGTGACCGGCAGTTGTTAGAAATATATAAAATAAACGATTAACTGTAATTATTTTGATTGTGCGATTAATGTAAATAAAATAGTTTTAAACAGTAACGAATTACTCATTTTGAACCCGGGCATCCCTTAACAAACGCAAAATATATCAAAATTAAGACAATCAATTTTGCTTTGAATAATACAATATGTAAAGGCACAAAACACACCCCATTTGAGTTGATGTTCAGTTACCAAAGTAATGGTCCACATAATCAACTCCTGAATATTCATACGGAAGGTGAAAATTGAAAAGATATACTAGAAAAGCGGTTAAATGCTTTGACAATATCAAAGAAAATGCAAACAAAACGAAAATGAATTTCGATAAAAGTCGAGTTGAAGCGGGCAGTACAAAGAAGGCGATCTTGTTTATTTTAATAAACCACTCTGTACGAATGATGGAGCAAGATTGCCGAGATTCAAAGGTCCGTACGAAGTAAAGAAAATCCTTGGGAACGATAGATATGTTGTTAGTGATATTCCTGGGATACAAAGAACCCAGCGTCAATATAACAATATAGTGTCAGCAGATAGATTAAAGCCGTTTAATAATCCGGAAGTTTCAGATAGTAGCGACGATGATCAGAATAGCGGATTTAAAGGCACAGATGATTTGATAGATCTACTAGAGTCATAATATAGTGTTATAGCATTATATTTGTGATAATTAAGTAACGATACTGACGTTACTATTCGTTTATTGAGCATTACTTTGTGTTTTGCTATTCGTTTAAGTAACGATACTGACGTTAATATTCGTTTATTAAGCATTACTGTTTGTTTTGCTATTCATTTAAGTAACGATACTGACGTTACTATTCGTTTATTAAGCGTTACTCTGTGTTTTGCTATTCGTTCAAGTGACGATACTGACGTTACTATTTCTATTCCAACAAGGATTAAGTAGCGAAATTATCAATACAGACATCACCATTCGTCCAGCTAAGTACAAGATTTTATTTAAACGAAAGTTTTCATTTAATCTGGTCATTCTAGCAGTTGAAATATCATGCCACAAAATGATTTTTCTGTTACAGATATTTCCGCAAATTGCAGAGACGCAATTTAGCCAGGACGGCCGAACGTTAGCGTAATACGTTGGGGCTGACGTAATTCAGTGAAGGGGGTACAGAGTCGGGGTTACATAAATATATAAATAATTGTATTGGAGAATATTAGATTCATTTATGTAGTTGGCTGTCGTAGAATAAAGAGTTTATAAGTGGATAATACTTGGTGTGCCTGATTTTTATTTTTATTCCCTGTGAATAGTAGAGAGTGCTAACATATATAGGACGTAACAGCTCAGCGAGCAACCTGGAATAATTTCTATGTTATTAAAGATGCAATAAAATACTATAAGACAATCTTATACAGGACAAAAGGGGACATTTAGTTAAGGATGAAAATATTTTTTTAAACCAGTGGTTCTCAAATAGTTGAAAATTGTCTATGAAACATATATGTATATTAAAAAATATAGACAATAAAAATTGTCAACTGTTTCATAAAAAGCAGCATCAGAATAATAACTAAATTATTAATTCATTGAGACCGGCCAAACCAATCAATCGGGAACTACAGACGCGTTTCGCTCTTATTGGAGCTCATCAGTGTAGTTAACCCACCAGCTGCTATGAGGCAGTGGTACCGAATGACTGACTTGGCGAGATCTAAGATCCCAAGAGATTGGGAAATTTTGTACGTATAGTCTTTTATGTATTCCAAGTATTTTGAACTATATAACTTAAAAATCAAAGATGGTGTATTTTGGAAAATGCATTTTGAAATTTTTTCGTAATTTTCAAAATTATTATGCAAAAATTTATTTGTAATACAAAAAAAAATTATTTTTGTCATTTTCCCTTTAAATAGACTCCAAAGAATCTAAAAATTATGCAAACAAAATTTTCTTTCAGAATTTTAATATTATTTTGCAACTAGTTTATGTCACCTGCAGAGGTAGTTCTCATTTTCACTAAAAATGTTTTTTCAATGATTAAATGCAAAATATTCAAGAAAAAAATAAAAGTTGGTATTTTTTCTTGGTTTTTGGACAAAACAAAACGAGTAAAAGCATTTATAGATAAATCGGTGATTGACGGGAATTTTGTTGGTCGAGTATGAAAAGAATGACCCTATTTATAATTTCAAAAGTCGTTCGGGTGTTTCTGTGAGATTATCAGTAAGTTGTATAGGTTTTCTGTCATATTTGCATTTTTTACATGTTTGACAATTATTTATGAATGAATGAATGAGGTGATGGTGTTAATCATTTTATGCCAATAATATTTCTCTATTAATTTATTATATATGTTTCTATTATTCCGCGGTGATTCGTTTTTTCTATATGATATAAATAACAATTTTATTTTGTTCATCTAGTTGTTCTACATCGGCTACTTCTTTATTTACTTTGATAATATTATTGCTATATGTCTCAAAGTTCTGTTGAATAAGTTGATTTAGGATTTTTAATATTTTATCATTTGTGACAAACCAGATTTGTTACTCCGGATTTATTACCTTTCATTTCTTCCTACAAAGATAAACATTTGTAAATATAGGTTATAAACATTTAACATTTAAGCAACCAACTTACCTTAAAGTAATTATTGTATTGTAAATATTCACTTTTATTATTGTTGTAGCAAGATGTTCATATTCAATTCATATTCAATTGTTTTGCCTCAACTCATGTAAATATGTTGTTACTTAGGTTAACTAATTAAGAAAAGAATCTGAAATTAAAATTATCACATCTAACTTAACCACACTTTATATTTACACGTTGAATCTGACAGTCAAATTAATTTATTAAATAATCGCGGAAAAAGGTCGAATTTCAAACGCGGCCGATTCCCAACAGATGGCTCGCGCCAACTCTCGGTACTTCTCTGGGACGGTTACCAATGTCAAATCAATAACTCGACATAAAAATGTACTAGGAAATATCGAGAATCGAGAATCGAAGATCGGAACTCGATTCAGGATCTCTGATCTGGTTTGGTATAGACCATCGATTCTTAAAAATTAAAATAGCTCCACACTCTTTTAACTTGACTTGTTGAACTTTTATTATATACAATCTATGTTATATATTTACGAATATTTCAGGCGTGGCATTGAGACGTGTATTTTCAGATTCTTTAGATAAAAATATAAAGAAAATGTAGAGGTAAAATTAACTGGAAAGCAACATTATTGAGTAAAATTTTGAAATTTTGAGAAAATTTTGACACAAAACTGATGGAAAATCATGAAAATTACTAAAAATTACCAAATGTTGATGTGGTTTCCATAGACACAGTGTCAGATTGAATTTTTTAACTGTCAAAATGAATTTTGACAAATGTATGAAATGTCATTGAAAATATTAATTTACAATTTGTGACCGATTACGGACGTACAAGTCTATAAAATTAATAAATTATTGTATTCTAATTGGTTTTACATGATTTTGGTACGTTCAAATACAGTTTAAATGGGTTAAAAGTGAGACGAAAATTTCAAATGACAGATGGAGATTTTGACGCTTAAATACGCGTAAATTGTTTAAACTCATGGTAAATATGTATTATTTTATTGTACAATATCAATTAAACATATTCTATTACAGGAAAATTGGTACAAATTGATTTTATATTATACATGTCAAATTGAAGTTTGGTTATATTCATGTCATACAATTTTACTTATGAAATACTATAGAAAAACGGAAAGTTACGCAAGAAATATATAGACATCATTGAAACCCATTGTATTGGGCGAATTACAATTATCAAAATGCATACAATAAGTATTTGTGACTGAAAAAAATTAAGACAGTTTGACGGACCACTGTTAGAGTGTAAGGCTTTTTACTTATGGCTTCACGTAAGTGTGTAAAATGATAGAGTTTCTTTCTTTAAAGTTTAAATAATTTTTAAGCAATATATTTTACATAAATTCCAATTAATGACTTCTCGTCAGGATGTAAAATAAATTATTACCTTTCTTAAAATTTCTTACAATAAGTATTTGTGACTGAGAAATATTTTGACAGTTTGACGGACCACTGTTAGAATGTAAGGCTTTTTATTTATGGTTTCACGTAAGTGTGTAAAACGAATGAGCTCCTTTTTTTTAAGTTTAAATAATATTTAAGCAATATATTTTACATTAATTTCAATTAATGACTTCTCGTCAGGATGTAAAATAAATTATTTCCTTTCTTCAAACTTTTAAATCATATGTAATCAGTATAATTACATTGAACGAGGTGAGGAGCGCAGCGACGAGCCGAGTATACAACAAACATAATTACGAGGTGAGGAGCGTAGCGACGAACCGAATATTCAACAAATATATTTACGAGGTGAGGAGCGCAACGACGAGCCGAGTATACAACAAACAAAATTACGAAGGGAGGAGCGCAGCATACATGTATACAATAAGTATTTGTGACTGAGAAATATTTTGACAGTTTGACGGACCACTGTTAGAATGTAAGGCTTTTTATTTATGGTTTCATGTAAGTGTGTAAAATGAATGAGCTCCTTTTTTTTTAAGTTTAAATAATATTTAAGCAATATATTTTACATTAATTCCAATTAATGACTTCTCGTAAGGATGTAAAATAAATTATTTCCTTTCTTGAAACTTTTAAATCATATGTAATCAATATAATTACATTGAACGAGGTGAGGAGCGCAGCGACGAGCCGAGTATACAACAAACATTCCCACTCGGTGAGGAGCGTAGCGACGAACCGAGTATTCAACAAACATAATTACTTTACGAAAAGCGTAGCGACAAACTGAGTATTCAACAAACATAATTAAGAGGTAAGGAGCGTAGCGACGAACCGAGTATCCAACAAATATTCCCACTCGGTGAGGAGCGTAGCGACGAACCGAGTATTCAACAAACATAATTACTTTACGAAAAGCGTAGCGACAAACTGAGTATCTAACAAACATTCCCACTCGGTGGGGAGCGTAGCGACGAACCGAGTATTGAACAAATATATATACGAATTGAGGAGCGTAGCAACGAGCCGTGTATCCAACAAACATTTCCACTCGGTGAGGAGCGTAGCGACGAACCGAGTATAAACAAACATAATTAATTTATGAAAAACGTAGCGACAAACTGAGTATTCAACAAACATAATTACTTTACGAAAAGCGTAGCGACAAACTGAGTATCCAACAAACATTCCCACTCGGTGAGGAGTGTAGAAATAAACTTATACATATTACATTACCACATAAAATTTAGATACTAATATAGAAAATAAAAATTTATCAATATGAAATTAAATCATGCGAAGCGAAGAGCGTAGCTACGAGCTTCGTATTTAAGTCATATATTCACATAGTTTTTTATATAAGAGAATTTTTCCATTTTATTTAATTATACTTTCTAAAAACTTTTAGTTTCTTCATGGAAACCTACTTATACCTATTACATTACAATAGAAACATATATTTTTACAATATATCCATAGATACAAATTAATTTAGTTCCATAGAATAATAAAAATATATATTATCAATATGAAATATAAGTATGCGCGGCGAGGAGGGTAGCGACGAGCCTCATACTTAAATAATACATTGACGAGGTGAGGAGCGCAGCGACGAACCTCAAATCTACACTATATATTTTTAAAATATATTATTCAAAAATCTATAATTGTTTTAAATAATAATATTTCATTAAAAATTCTATTTATCCACGGAAACACACTTAAAACAATTACTTTACTATATGTTCTTAAAGTGTATCTATAGATACGAATTATTTTGTCTACTATGGAAATTAAAAAATAGAAATAATATCAATACGAAATAAGGCTATGCGAGGCGAGGAGCGTAGCGACGAGCCTCGTATCCAACTTATACATTTACAAAATTTATAATACCAAAAAAAAAAAATTTCTTTCAAAAATAATATTCTCATTGAACATTCACTTTTTTCTATGACAACGAACTTATACCTATATCATTACTATAGAAGCATATGTTTTTACAATGTATCCATAGATACAAATAATTGTGGTTACCATGGAAATTAAAAATATTAATTGTTTATCAATACGAAATAAGGCTATGCGAGGCGAGGAGCGTAGCGACGAGCCTCGTATCCAACTTATACATTTACAAAATTTATAATACCAAAAAAAAAATATATATATATTTCTTTCAAAAATAATATTCCCATTGAACATTCACTTTTTTCTATGACAACGAACTTATACCTATATCATTACTATAGAAGCATATGTTTTTACAATGTATCCATAGATACAAATAATTGTGGTTACCATGGAAATTAAAAAGATTAATTGTTTATCAATACGAAATAAGGCTATGCGAGGCGAGGAGCGTAGCGACGAGCCTCGTATCCAATTAAAAACACTGATTTATCTACAAGACATTTAAATTAAAAAATATTTCTATCCACCTCACACATTTATCTATACGGCGAAGCACTATCCATTGCACTGGTTCGTCAGTTAATTCTGAACTACAATATAACACATTTTACGGACCTGTTCCCCAGACTTGCACTGTCGGGCGAATTGTGTTTATTCGACATAAACAACTAAACTCAACAACACATATTTTACGATTTTCCCAGACTTGCACCGTTGGGCGAATTGTGTTTATCCCATAATCCTGGTTTACCCACCTCCAACAGATCTCATCAATAACTCCATGGTATTTCCTTACATCCTCGCAACGTTTCAGATTCACTACCAATAATGTTCAAATAAATATAAATTAACACATAACCTTCAATTGTAACTTACCTTTTGAGAATAATAATAATTTTACCATTACAAACACAAATGTCTTTATTTCACTAAAATCTCGTTCACGTTGAGACCGGACCCAGTCAGGATAGTTGATTTTTTTGTTCATGTTCACTCAGATTAGTTAAAAAGGCCCCCGAGAAATCTCCATAATCAGCTGTCAGTGAAGCTTTGCTTTATCACCGAGCAATCATCCGTTGGCAAAACTCAAATCTCCCTAGACACAATTTTGTCGGCGGGAACTTTAATCTACGAGTCACCGTAAATTTAAATACTTCCCTTCTTCTCTCTCGACGAAAATATCAGCGTCATATATTACATATACAATAATATCTAATTTTGGGTATAAAATAATTTTTTATAAATTCTTGCAGTTGATTATCCGCTTTATTTTCTTCAAAAGTAAATAATAACCGTTGTTTTTTATTGCCAAAACGTACAATTTTTACATCATATTTATCGTTATAATTGAATATAATTTGATTATCAGCTATGTTTATTCTATTTTCTAAAATTTTTAAGCCGTTAGTAGTTTGTTCTTGAGCTTTGTGTACAGTTTCAGTGTCGTCTTGTGTGTCAATTGTTGTTTTTGTTGAGTCAGCGTCTTGTTCTATGATTTTCTCTAGCTCAATTCTTGATTCTAATTCGTCACTTAATACAAAATTTTCTGGTAAGGAATATATATATATATATATATATATATATATATATATATATATATATATATATATATATATATATATGAATTTGTATGCTAGTATTCTCAAATATTTTTGTTAAAATTTTTATTAATTTTTCTTTTGGTATTTTATCTAATCTACATGATAAATAAGGGATGGTCATTTCATATATATCGTTTTTTTTTTTAAGAAATCTCGTAATTGAATTAGTGATTGTTTCAATAAGTTTTGATACAATCGTCGTTGGACTTTTTTTTTGAAAATAAACGAAAAATTTGTTTATTATATTCGTTCTGTATTATGATTTTATTTGGTAGTTTATTTATACAAAAAATTTTACTATTAAATTGATAATCAACTAGTTTTGCTAATCTTTTCCCGAATTTTTAATCTTTTGAAATACAATGTGAAAAATGGGGTCGTTGTTAGGTCGCCTATTTTATAATTTATTTTAAATTCATTTCTAATTCTGCTTAAAAAAAAGTCTGGAATTTTATTTGATTTTCCAGCTATAATTCTATTTCGAAATTGTATTCGCTGAGTTCAATTTTCCAGCGCATCAACCATTTTTGATTTGCATTTTATTAAAAAGCCAGATCAGCGGTCTGTGATCTGTACGTATTAGGTAGGTAAGGTTTAAAATTTTGGATAGCCAATACTATTGCTCTTAGTTCTTTTTCTATGGTGGAGTAATTTTGTTCATGAGAATTGAATTATGATTTTGAGAGAGCACCGCACCCATTGCGTAGTCAGAGGCGTCGGTAGTAAGAATAAAATTTTTATTGAAGTCAGGGAATACGAGTATTGGGGGGTTTGTAATTAATTCTTTTGCTTTCGTAGAACATTCTTTACATTCGTTATTGTGAATATCTATTGTGGATCTTTTTCGTAAGCAGTTAGTGAATCGTTTATTTAATTTAGACAAATTTGGAATGAATCGGCGATACCAAGATAATTTACCTAAAAATGATTTTATTTCTTTTATTGTTTTCCGAATTTGAATGTTTTGTATTACTTCCATTTTTTTATATTTGGTTTCAGAGCTTCATTGGAAATTACAATGCCTAAATATTCGACTTCTGTCTTAAGAAATTCTGATTTATCTAATTGTATTTTTATGTTTGCCTTTTTTAAATATTCAAAAACTGTTTTAACATTCTCTAAATGTTGTTGTTATGTATTGTCAAAAATTATGACATCGTCTAAGGGCGTTGATCAGTTCAAAGGGCATACGCAAAAATTCGTAGTGTCCTGATATCTGAAGGCTGTTTTTTTCTCCACCATTTTTGTCGACGAGTATTTGGTGGAATCCGGAATATAAATCGAGTGTAGTGAAATATTTTGGATTGTTCATTTCATCAAATAGTTTGTCGATATTTGGGATGGGAAATTTATCTTCTTTTTTGTTTTTTGATTTATTTTTCAGAAGTCGATTACTAATCCGGTTTTTTGTTTGGCTGAGGCATCCATTTTTTTGGGAAGAATCTATATCGGTGAGTTGTATGGACTTTTTGTTTTTTATATGACACCTGCTTTTAACATGTGTAACAAGTACTAAGTCAGCACAATATAGATCACGTAATAATTAGGTAATTAGGTCAAATCATGTAAATAATACTGCTTACTTGTAACACTTATTTTGCTGACTTAGCACTTGTACAAATATATATAAGTGCTAGTATGTAAGTTAGGTAGTTAGTTAATTCCGGGTTATGTTAAATTAAGTTTGAGTAGTTCTGAAAGTTCGTGTGTAGTAGTAGTAGTAGTGCCAGAGTACCGAGTCCGATTCCAGCTGACCAGAAAGAAGTGTAAAAGTGTTCTTCTATATTTTTCTCTTAAATTTGCGGAAGACGGTATTTTTTTGTGTATATCGGGGTATCGTGTGAAATGTAAATTTTGAGTTGTATTTTATTCGTAAATGTCCATGTTTCGTTTTCTTTTGCGAAGAGCGAATCAAATAGTTCAAGTAGATTAAGTAATTTATTTTTTATGTTTGTTTGTAGATGTTCATCGCGTATTTGTACGTGAATTTGTTTACTTATTTATTTTGAATATTAAATTTCATTTTTTCATTTGAATAGCGTCATCTGTGAAATTTATAATAGTATTCGTTCCGAATAATAAATTACATTCTGAATTAAAGTTAATGATAAAAAATTTATATTTTTTATTAAATATAATTTAAACGTACTTCTTGCATTTTCTTTATTTATCGGAGTTCTAAATGTTAATAATTCTTCATGAATTTTTTTGATATTTTGTTTTACATTTGTTCTGTTATTAAATTAATATCTGATTCTGAATTAATAAGGATTTTAGAATTTTGAAATATAATGATTAGGATTGTTTTTGTATTAGAATACATTACGTACTTTCTTCTATCTGTTCTGGGCCGTATTCTTAAAAAAACTGAATTTCAAACATTTCGTTTTGATCTTGAGGTTCTACGTGGTCTGTGATTTCGGCATTATTGGTTTCCATGTCTCTTTCTGTTTCTATGGCGTAGTTTTGTCGTCTGGTTTCTGTGGACATTGGTATTGTAGTTCTTGTCATAATAATAATAATAATAATAATAATAATCTTTATTACCCAACAGAGTCCTATTACAGGGTAAAATTTAACAATTAAATACAATACAAAAGAAAAATTATAATAAAAAAAGATTTTGAAAATAATACATAAATACTAAGAAAATATATTTTTATAGAAATATGTCCACAAAGTGAATTTCCGCAAATTGGCACATGATGTGGACTGGCGAGCGTCGTAGGATGTCCGTATTGTGCGACGAAAGATAGAAGGTGCGTGTGAGCCTTGATGGGTACTGCGGGACGTGGATGGGAATACGAGATAGCAGAAATGGAGCATCTACCTTGTTATGTAACATCAACCACAAAAACCTTGCACTAGAAAATTCCCTTCTGAAACTTAAAGCTTCCATATTATGACGTACAAGGAGTAAATTTTGATCAATTCCTCGTTCAGGGTACGCATGATCTATTTTATAAGACAAGTACTTTAAGAATCTTCTGTGTAAACGGTCAAGAGCAGATACCTGGAAGATATAAAACGGAAACCAGACTATAATAGCGTATTCAAGTTTGCTCAGAACATAGGAAAAGTATAAGGCTTTTAAAACAGTGATATCACTAAATGTTTTGGAAATTCTAATCAGGAATCCAAGGGTTTTACTAGCTGATCGACATATATTGTTAATATGTTCAGTAGATTTCATATTCGAGGTAAACGTGACGCCCAGGTCTTTAACAGAAGATTTACGTTCTAAAATTTCAGTATCCATGAGGTAGGAATAAAATATGCTATTACAGCGATTAGTGTAAGAAACAACACAACATTTGTTTATATTAAGGGAAAGTTTATTCAAGTTGCACCATTCAATCATGATATTTATATCCTTTTGTAAGATTTCAGCATCATTCAAGTTAGAGATATTATTAAAAAATTTGAGATCATCCGCATAAGCCAGTACAGGACACGAAAATTTTTGAATGAGTTCGTCGATAAATATGACAAACAACAAAGGGCCCAAGTTCGACCCCTGGGGGACACCAGATGTTGCAATAAAATTAAAAGATGAGTACCCATTGTAGAAAACATAGCAAATTCTATTAGCAAGATAAGAATACAGAAGTTTTACCAAAGCAGGTGCTGCACCAAATACACTAATTTTTTCGAGTAAGATTCCATGCTCAATCGAGTCGAAAGCACGGGAAAAATCCGTATAGATTGCATCCACTTGACCACGGGTGTCAAGTGACTCCGAGACATACTGTGTGAAAAAGGCAAGATTCGTGACTGTTGAACGATTTTTTATAAAACCATGTTGTTCTGGAGAAATGCGAGACCTAATATTTGTGTAAATAGAATTGTAAATTATCATTTCCATAATCTTACTGAAATTATTTAAGATGGATATAGGACGATAGTTGTTAATGCAGGTTTTATCGTTTTTTTTTTAATACCGGAGTTATGCGAGTCCTTTTCCAACGCTCAGGGAAGGTAGATTTTTTAATAGCTAAGTTTATTATTAATGACAGAGGTCTAGCAAAAATAAGCTTACTATCTCTTAAAAGGAAACTAGGCAATTGATCGTCACCAGAGGTCATTTTGTTTGGAAGTGAAGCTAACAAGGGTATAATATCTTCTTCAACCACTGGACTAATAATAAATGAAGAAGTATTGTTAACAAAAGTATCAGAGATTTCAAAATTAGAACTTTCTGAAAAAATGTTAGAAAAATGATTTGCAAAGGCGTTCACAATTTCGCTAGGTGTAGTAAATTCGGATTTATCGTCATGTAGTTTAGCAGGGATGCGCGTTTCGCCTTTTTTCATATTTACATACTTCCATAATTCGGCTGGGTTACTTTTAATATTGCTTTCGACAGAACGTAAATATGATTTATAAGCTTCGTTGATTTCTAATTTAACTAAGGCTCTCAGCCTTTTAAATTCAATGAAATACTTATAATTATTGGTCGATTTCCATTTATTCCTGTAATAATTTTTTGTTTTTAAATTAGATTTAATGTTAGATGTAAACCAGATAGGATAATTTGATTTGACACTAGAATATTTTGGAACAGATCTGTCAATAGTCTTGTACAGCATTTCATAAAACATACGCACTGATCTTCAACATTGTTAGGATTATGTAAATGGGACCAATCTATGTTATTAAGATAAAGTTGCTCGAAATTCGCTTTGCGAAAATTATAACGTAAGTTGTTGGCAGAAGGAAATTTTGGCAATTTTGGAGAGGATACAAAATTAAATTCAATTTCAATTGCTGGATGATAATTATCCTCAGGTACAAATGGTAAGATCATTCTTTCAACTTGGAATGGCCCGGACAAATTAGAAAAGACAAGATCCAGAATATTTTGATCAAGGTTACACACCTGATTATGCTGGGTGAGATTAAGTAAGTCACATAAATTGTGAAGTGAAGCAGATTTTGTACAATTTATACAATTTATCTTAGAGTAATGAGGTAAATTAAAATCACCTAGAAATATTACATATTCATTAATAAGTAACATCTGAATAGCATCAATAAAATATTCAAAATCATTTACGGTGATATTAGGCGGAATATAAACAGCACAAATAACAACTTTTTGAGCACCCAAATAACATTTACAAGCAATGATATCAACTATTGGAACGATGGATTTTATTTGAGACGTATTCAGAACATCATACGTTATATGGCTCTTGAGAGCGACTAATACTCCACCACCCTTAGAACGACCAGAACCAGAAAAGTCTCGATCACAACGCAAAACCTTATAATCAGGAGAAAATAATTCTGCATTATTAAACGAATCAGATAACCATGTTTCAGTTATAACAATAACAACAAAAGAAAAGCTACAACAATTAGTATAGAATAAATGCCCTTTACTATTTAACCCCCTAGTATTTTGATAATATAAACTTAATGTAATAGGACGACTGTTGGGTAGAATTAGTTTTCCGAATTATTGACGATTTTGGGAATTCCATTTACATATTTAATCGAAAGGTCGGTTTCACCATTAGAGATGCGGTTAAGCAATTCTTCTTTTAAAGATTTATAGTACTTGTTTTGCAGGGAAGTACGATCTCGAGATAAAAATAGATTTTTCCAAGCATCGGAAGATTTAATTTTATTAATGTTTTTAAACACATTATTAACATCGCTCGGTGACGAGAGTTGGATTTTAATGGGACGAGAATTTGATTTTGAGGCATCAAAACGACCAAGACGTGAATGCTTGACAACATTAGGTGACATTCCTAACAAAGAAAATATATCATTAACAAGTGAAGAGTCATTTAATAAACTTTGCTCCCTAGTTAAAGAATTATTTTCCTTAGCACCAAAAATCATCACATTAGAAGCACGTTTTTGACGTTCAGAAATTTCTTGAATTATTGTTTCAGTGAAATGAAATGAAGACTCAGTAGAGATTTCTCTTCTGTTGGCATTTTTTAATTCAGCCAGGTCATTTTGTAGGCTAACAATTATAGCTTTAAGGCTATCAATATCGTTGCCTAAGGAACGACAAGCAGAACAATTCCATTTTAACCCCGATTTAGAATTTAATTTACGTACCTCAGAGATAGTAATATCGACACATCCATGATTAAAGAATTTTTTACAAATAGAGCAAGACAGTAATTTATGTAAATCAAATTTCTTGCTACAACAGCTGCAAGTCTCCATGTTAAATAATATAATAGAGAAACAAAAAGAAAACAAAAAAGAAAAAAAATGAAACACCCAGTATGTATAATTTTAATCGAACACTCAGTATAATGCAAAAACATTTAATTAAATTAATAAAGTATGCCGGACAACACCTGAGCGGCCAGCTGATAAAAATTAAACTAGCAAAGATTCAAAAAAATGTGAAGAAACTCACCCCAGATTCAAAAGTGCCAAAAATAAACTTCACCAACACATAGAAAATCACTTTTCAAATAGATTAGTACAAAATTCAGCACAAATAGATAAAAATCTATCGGGATTCTCAAAAAAGAACTGAAGAGCGAGACAAAAGCAACCGATCAATCGAACAACCAACCAACGTTTTTTTTCATGTCAGATATTGGGGTTGATTTGAATTCGCGTTTTGTTTCAATGCCGTTCTTTATATTTTGTCTAGCAAATACGTTTGATCCAGAGGGTCGTGAATTTTGAGGATTGAATGGGCATGAGGGGAATTGTTATGCTGGAAATTTCTGTGGTGGAAGGTTGAAGTATTTTTGTAGTTTATTAGATACTGTTCTGTTCATGGGTAATTTGTGTAACTGTATTGAGTTGTATTCGTTTATTAAAAGTTGTTCGCATGCATCAAGTGTTTGCGGGTTTTTCTCATAAATGAGGCTTTAAAGTTCATAGGTAACCATGAAATAAAATGAGCAACTACTCTTTTTTGGGTTTCAATTATTAAACATTGTTTAGCAATTTGTTCATATCTTAATAATTGAATTTTGGAAGTCATTCTCTGGTACAATTCTTTGAATTTCTTTAGAGTGCCATTTATGTTATTGTCTATTTGTGTGATTTAAATTGTTGTTAATAACAGTGTATTTTATGTTCTTTTATCTTCAAAATTAGTTTGGAGATATATTTTTATATCATTCCGGGTTGTGAATTCTTGAGTGTCTAATATATCTTTGGCTTTATCAATAAATTTCTTTTGTATCATAGAAAAACAATATGTTTTCTGTATTTAGGGTATCCATTACTAAGTAAAAGTTATCCACTTCTTTTATAAATCTAGCTAGAGATTTAATTTCTCCATTATATTCAGGCACTGCATCGATTATATTTTGAATCTCGGCAATGGTTGTAGTTATCATAATTAAATAAAATTGACAGTTATTTAATTTGGTTGGGGGCACGATTGATATTTTATTAAGTTTATCACTTAAATTTTCTATTGCTTCATCAGTAGACATATTTTATAATTTGTGATGTTTCGCCATGGTTTTTGTAGTTTTCATGTGGTTAACTTGTGTTTTGCGAACATCACCTCGACTCTGTCTAAGCTAGCCGAGTTCTGGTCATTTTCTTGTATTTTCCTGGACATGTATTGATCACAGTGTTTATATTATTTCTCAATTGTACCTGTAATAGCAAAATGTTAACATTTGTACTCTGTTAACCTGAATTACGTACCTGTAAATTTAATTTGTTTTAGTTGGTTATGTTTACGTTGGAAATATATTTCATCATTTTATTATTCCTTGTTCACGTTGTACCTGAAATATCAAATTTTGAGTATTTGTACATTGTTGTAAAATGTAACTTACCTGTAAGTTCAGTTGTTATGACGTTCATGTGTTTACACTTTGACAGCTATCGCCTAACACTGCCGGCTGACGCCAGCGCAGCCTAGATGTAGTTCAGTTAACTATTGAATTTCAAATTTAAACGTAACACTGTGATACACTGCAGATGTATTTTATATCATGTATTTTTACTTGTAATGTCAACAGAACTATTGTAAAATTTATTAGAATTTGTTAGACAAAAATGGTTGGAGTTTCGAGACGTTTTGATTGTCTCTGTCTGACAACTTACCGAATATTGCCGTTTAATTAAGAATTGCGGGTATAAAGGCCGGCTTGCATGGCCCATCAGTCAGTCAGATTCTGAGTTGGCGTTCCGCTTGAAACTTCCGTCTTCGACGAGCTGTTCCACTGGTGAGTTATTTACGTTTTTTTTTTTTTTTGGGCTATCTAGTTTGTTTGCGCTCTAGCTATCGGCCCTCCACGGCTAGAAACTTAGAGTCTCTCTTGGATTGTGTGAGTGGTAGTTGATTGCGGGACGATTCTTTAAGTGCCGGCCTTCCGCACTTGGAGAAGTTTTGCAAGGCGCTAGCAACGTGAGTGCCGGTGCAGTCGTCGGCCTTCTACGATTCAGCCGGCTACCTGGAGCGCAAGCCTTCCACGATCACCAGGAAGTGGAACGCCCACTTCGACGGCAAATCTGATCCAGTGTCCTTCCTTGAAAGGATCACAGAGCTGCGGCAGGCGTACCATATTCCACAAGACCAGCTTCTCCCGGCCTTACCAGAATTACTACGTGGGGCACCACTTCAGTAGATGCTGAACCAGCGCGCCGAGTGGACGAGTTGGTCCGGTTCCCTGACCAACTTTTCCGAGACATATGTCGGCACAGACTACACTCTGCGACTGAGAGAGCAAATAAACCAGCGGAAGCAAAGGCCGCATGAAACCAATCAAGATTACATTACAGAGATCCGCACTCTCAACCGCCGGCATGGATGCGTCACGGCAAGGGAGGAATTGTACCAAATATTCGGCAACCTCCGGCCGGAGTACCGCCAATACATCCGGAGGCGGGACCTCACCACCCTCCAGTAGGAGCTAAAACCCACAGCACCCAGGAATCAGCTCCACGCCATTACTCCAGCAGCACCGGCTACGAGAGACAATGTGCTGGACAAGTCTTGATAGCAGACGGCACCGTCACCTACACCACCGGGCTGCTGACTGTGGGGTGCGTACTATACAACATATGGAAAAGAATATCCCTCTAATGCCTACCAGGGTTCGCACATTCAGTTATCCTGGGCCTGGACGCGCTACAAACGTACGGCGCACAAATAGACACCACGCGACGGAGAATCGCGCTCCAGCCGTCTTTAGCCGCAGCCGCCCCGCTAGACAAACCCACGATTAGTACGGAGGACCCACTCGCCCATTTTCTGGCAACCCAAGGCTCACCGCGCTGAAGGGAGTAATCCCTAAAATACAGCACCAGATTAAGCTGAAAAATTCAGCCCCCATCAAACAACGTTACTTAACCAGGAATCAGAACGCAAGAAATCATCAACGAGGAAGTATACAAGATGCTAGAGGACGGCATCATCGAGCGATCGCAGAGCCCCTGGAGCTCGCCTGCCGTCATCGTAAAGAAAAAGGACGGTCGGGCTAGGTTCTGCATCGACTTCCGCCAGTTGAATCAAGTCATGGAGAAGGACGCCTACCCTCTGCCTTACATCACGGCCATCCTCGATAAGCTCCGGGGCGCTAAGTACTTCCCCACCATTGACTTGAAGAAAGGCTACTGGCAGGTAGCCCTTACCGAAGACAGCAAGCCGCTCACAGCATTCACCGTCCCGGGCAAGGGGCTATTCCAGTTTCGGGTGATGCCCTTCGGCCTCCACGCCGCCCCGGCTACTTTTCAACGGCTATTGGACACTGTATTCGGACCCGAACTCGAGCCCCATGCGTTCGCATACTTAGACGACATCTCGGTCGCCAGCACCACCCTGGAGGATCACATGACTCACCTATATGAAGTATTTAAACGCCTCCGTAAGGTCAATCTGCGGATCAACCCCGTGAAATGCCAGTTCGGGCTGCTTTCTACACTATTATATTGCGGGGTTGTTTAATAAGGAAACAGTACAGTTTGTAATAACATGAGTTATATTCGATACGGTGACATTCAATAATAATAACAATAGTTATAAAATACATGGTTTTCACTGTCAATGAAAATAAAGACGAACTAGATCTTTGAACGTGTAATTTAATGTAAATTGTGTATATGTAACTTCCGATATACAATATTTCTTCCCTCCCTTCAAGTAACAAACAAAACAGAATTTATGATTAAGAATGTATGTGTGTAATGTGTCTGTTACTAAATATTATAAAGGTGTAAATCGCTTAGGTGGATGATGTTGGCGTTTGGATCTACGCGGAATTTTGGAAGATGTAGTTTTCTTGGTGATTGTCTTTCATTTATTGTCTTTTCTTGTTGCATTCCTTCATTCAGGGCTGGAAGATGTGGTTCTCTTGCAGACTGTCTTTCTCGTACATTGACTGGTACTTGCTGATATTCTGTGCCTGAGTGCGGTTCTACCCCAAGTGGTTTCACCTGAGGTGCTTGAACGTATTGATTTTCGTAGAACCGAACACGATGAGGTTCGTCAATTTTTTTAATGGTTTGAGATGACGACTGGGTCCCATTCTGCATTTCAAGTTGATAACGTGTACGAATCTGATCTACGTGACGTTTGTAGCGACTGCCATCAAATTCAATTTCGTAATGAAGGTCACCCAAACGTGTGACGATTTTCCCAGGGATCCATTTGTCCATGCGCTTATTTCCGGATAGGAAGTATACTAATTGTTTTGGGCTGAATTCTCGGAATTTCGGCTGATAATCAGCTCTTTGCATGTTAGTGATTTTTGTATAAATGTCGTCCGGTCTAACTAAATCTAATCTGGTTCTAATGTTGCGACCTAGGAAAAGAAGCGATGGAGGCTGGCTTGTTGTGACGTTAGGCGCTTTTCGGAATTGACACAAGAACTGGTTCAGATTATGTCGCAGTGAAGCTCTCGTAGTTCCCATGGCTTTGAGTGCATCTTTAACTGTTTGTACGTAACGTTCTGCTTGTCCATTTGTTGCCGGGTGATAGGGAGCTGTTCGTTTGTGATACTTGACCCCACTCATACGTAGATAGTCTGTTAATTCGGTCGATGTGAATTGGGGTCCGTTGTCTAAGACAATGATAACCGGAGCTCCGTACGTAGCAAACAATTCTTCGAGAATTATTACTGTAGCTGCGGATGTCATCGATGTCATGGTTTTTACTTCGAGCCACTTGCTGTATGCGTCGACAATGATTAAGAGCAGCTACTGGTCCCGCGAAGTCGATGTGTACGCGTTCCCAAGGTCCTTTAGGATACTCCCAATGATGATCACGGAATTTTGTAGGAACATGTGCATGCTTGGCGCATTCAATGCACGATTTAGAAACTCGTTCGATATCTGCGTCTATTCCCGGCCAAAAAACGAACGAGCCGGCCATACCTTTCATTTTAACTATGCCCACATGTGCTGCGTGTAGATCGTTTAGGATTGGTTCCCTCAGGGATGTGGGTATAACGACCCGATGCTCGAATAATAAACATCCACCCGCCAAAGTGTAGTTGCATTCGGGTGCTTTCAATTTATTATGCACCAAGTTTTGGCCGCTTTCCAGTAATTGGACAATTCTGCCTAAATTTTGATCTCGTCGCGTCTCTTTTGCAATGTCCTCCGCTCTGACTGGTAGCTGTCGGATTTGGTGCAAGGTAAATTGGTCGAACTCATCTCCTTCTTCTTCTATTTGATTGATTCGGTTTATTTCAAGGGTTGTGTCATCAACTACAGGCAATGGCAGACGAGAACAGAAGTCGGCGTTGGCGTTTGCTTTTTTTTGTTGGCTTAAATTCCACGTTGAAATTGAAGTGGGCCAAGTAATCCGCATAATTGGCCATGCGGCTTATACAGAGAACAGGAAGTGACTTTGCTGGATGCAGGATTTACGACAGAGGTTTCTGGTCCGTAATCAAGGTGAAGTGACGTGCGTACACGTAATATAAATTTTTTTGGATTGCCAATACAATTGCTAATCCTTCCTTGTCCATCTGGGAATAACGTTGTTCCGTTGCATTCAAAGTACGGCTTGCATACGCTATTGGCCTTTCTTGTCCATTGTTCATTCTATGAGATAGCACAGCTCCCACTCCCGTTTGACTTGCATCAGTTGCCATCAACAGAGGAAGTGCTGGGTCATATGGCGTGAGTACCTGTGGAGAAATCAATATATCTCTAATTTCATTGTAAGCTTTTTCGCCGTCTTTGGTCCAGACAAACTGATCTGATTTCAACATGACTCTGAGTGACCGGTCTTTTGTCGATAAGTCTGGAATAAAGGTACCATAGTACGTTGCTTTGCCTAGGAACAATTGGAGCTCTTCAGGTGACGATGGTCTAGGTGCGTTGCGAATTGCTTCAATGTGCCTATCCGACTTGTGAATCCCTTGTGCGTCTACTTTATGGCCAATACATTCGATAGTTGGTGAAGCAAACACACATTTTTCACGATTAAGGCGTAAACCGTGAAAACTTAACCGTTCCAAAGTCCTCTCAAGGGAAGCTATAAGATCATCAAAACCATTCGCAAAAATGAGGATATCATCAAAAAAATTTAAAACGTTTGGCAAGCCCTTTAAAACCGTTTCCATTCGACGTTGCCAAATAGCAGGAATATTCGCTGCTCCGTATACCGCTCGGGTTGGTCGTATGAGTCCATGAGTGGGTGTATTCAGCGTCAATGCATGGCGAAATTCCTTATCAACGGTGAGATGAGTATACGCATCGGTAATGTCCAAGTGACAGAATAAATTGGCTCCTTTCATGCGACTGAAAATGTGCTCTGGTTTGGGAATCGGGTGCTCATCGATTATCATTTGAGGATTAAGTGTCGGTTTGTAGTTCCCAGTAATTCTCAATTTACCATTTTTCTTTGCTACAACGTGTGTTGTAGATGCCCACTCTGAGTAGTCGACCCTTTCATAGAAACCAGCTGAAATTTTGTCATCGATTGCCTTAGCGTAAGCATTACGTAATGCCAAGGGGATTTCACAAGCTCGGGCAAATACCGGTGCCGCGCCTGGTTTCAAATGAACTTGTGCTGGTGGACCTATCAATTTGCCTGCAGTGTTGCTAAATATCTCTTGGAATCTTGAAAGAAGATGATTAAGTCGACTGGATTGTTCCGATGTTAGTATTGGAGTTGATGTAATTAATGATCCAATTCGTTTCGTTGGTGAAAATAACTCAACGAAATTTATCTCATTCACGAAAGATGTGATCCACTCCCGTTTAAAAAGAGAGTTAAAATTTCCATCTACTATATACAAATCTACAGTTTTCGAGGTTTGTACGATTGACACATCCGCAGGAATATAGCCTAAGCAATTAATCCGATGAACCGTATAACTAGCAAACTGACGATTTGATTTCCTCAAGGAACAACTGGGCTTGATCATGCTGAACTGTTGACTACCGATTATTCCACATGGCGCTCCAGTATCCAATTCCATTTCCAGTGAATGTCCCTCTATTTTGACGTTGATGATGTGTTTAGCTGTTCCATTTATTTTATCTAATCTGTGGAGAATGTCAATGTGTTCCGTAGGTTTTTCTTCAAAGGTGACTTGATCCGTTTGTGATGATGATTCAAATCTACAAACTTTCCGTATATGGCCCTTTTTATTGCAAGAGTAACAGATAGCGTCACGAAAAGGACATTTCACACGAGAGTGCCGTTCGCCGCATCCATTGCAAGTTTGTTGATTACTTGACAAGCGATTTTCAGAGGCCAATCTGTGTGACCTGTGTTGTTTGTCCCAATCCTTGTTCGAGAATCTACCGAGAGAATCTTTCGTTTGATTTTTTACCTTAGGTCTTGAAAATCCTAATTTATTCGTAAATTCTGGAGCACTTGATTGCCCTCCTGGGATCTGAATATCTTTTGCTGTGGTACGTGTAGCTTCTAAAGTATGCGCAATTTTATATGCGACATTGAAGGTTTCTGGATTTTTTGCTATTATTTCATCACACGACTCTCGTGAATCGAGTCCATGTAACAACTGTTCTATGAGCATCCTATCAGCAAATTCCTTATATTCGCATTTCGTGGCTCCCTGTTTGAGCCGAAGGGCGAAATTAGCGACAGTTTCTCCGCTGTCTTGAAGAAACTTAATACTTTCGACGTATTTGTTTGTTTCGCGATCGAAGTGTTTCTGGAGAGTACTCCTTAATTCGATATAAGTAATATTTTCTGGTATTAGTGGACTAACTAAGAACTTCAATGCATTATTTAGCTCAGCACCCATGTGAACGCGTGCGTAATTGGCATATTGAATTTCTGGTACCTGACTTAGTTCAAGTGACCAATCGAATCGTTTAAAGTAGTCTTCTACTATACTCCCACCTTAGGAATGATAATCTCCCATTGTGAAAGGCGGTGGCCTCCCCGATGTCACATTTCCAGCGGATCCGCTCGCACCACTGTTGGCACTTTCCACTGTGGACCTCAGTGCGCTGGCCAACATATTCGCCATAGCTTGCATCAGTTCTGGCGGTACGTCATCCATTGTCTTGTAGTTTACCTCTGATATTCTATGAACTCCGCACGACGCTAACACTGTTGAGTCCTGATGTGTGGTTCGCTCGATGAAGCGTATGCACGAACTCCCGAATTGACAGCGTCGTCGAAAGCAAACGATTTGTACGTTATCTGCGATGCGCGTATGACTTGTAAAATGGGCGCACTATTTACTGTCTATCCCACTTCTGACACCACTATTATATTGCGGGGTTGTTTAATAAGGAAATACTACAATTTGTAATAACATGAGTTATATTCCCGCGCAATTGTTTGGGCCGTCAAGAAGCTCTGCGGTTACCTAGAGGGTTACCATTTCAAGATAGCCACCGACCACCCGGGGCTGAAATATTTAGACACCATGAAGGAACTCACCGGACGACTTGCACGCTGGATAATAACGCTACAGCAATACGACTTTGAAATCACGTATCGGAAGGGCATATTGAATCAGCTGGCCGACATGCTGAGCCCTAAATCACTTCCAGGCATCAGCAGCATGGCCCCAGCTGTCCCTGGTACAAACGGATGTACGATGCCGTCAATAACAACCCCAGCCTGGTTCACAGTTCTGTTGGCGGCTTCGGACAGCTGTAGTGGCGGGACTGTAGTGCTGAACCCGTGTTTGAGCTCAATCTGGAGTTGTCGAGTAAGCAGAATTCACTACTCGCTTACAGCCACCGATTGCCTAAGGCCCTAGCCCTGGTATAATCTAAAACAGTACAAAAACAAGGCAGTACCAAACTCCGGAAGAAAGTATCGCAACAAAAAAAAAAAAATACAATAATTTTTACAACTAATGAGCTCGCAAATAATGAAAACAAATTTACAGAAAATTTACGCAAAACCAGGAGCAGGAAGAACATAAAACGCTCACAGTACAAAACTCCAATGATGCATGCGGTGACGACACAAAAAATAAAGAGCTAAGTAAGTCGGCTAAGCTGAGACAACGGCGCAATACAATGTCGATACCAGTGATTATTCAGTTCCGAACGTAACTAAACCAACTCAAAATGTTCGGGAACTGAGCCAAACTTAAATTTAAATAGGTCAACTTAAAACTACAAACTGGTATACGACATTTTCAAAAAATCGCAATGCGGGAACAATCGTGACCGAAGACAAAATAACTTAGCGTTTAAAATCACTCACACAGCATTCATCAACACATTCAGATTTATTATCGGAATGCAGTGTACTCAAATTATTCAAAAAAGTAAAGCCGAAGGCTGAGAAAACAAAATTTATCAGAAAACTGGACTCCGCAGCTCATGAAAGTATTTAAAGCAGATTCTTTAGCCGCCCGGAAAACAGCTTAGTGTCCCGTCATGCTGCCCCCGTTGCCAGCCACACCGTCGCGTCCCAACACGCCAGCGCCGTCAACACCCGGGGCGTCATCAGCCTGGAAACGTCACCTAACGGGAAGGCCATCGACCGGTCTGCCGCCTGTCTCCCGGGTATCTGCCGTGGGGCATAGACCCCGTGTCGCCGCCGCCAGTTGGGCTTCCGGTGACTCCGAAGGCAGTCCTACCGCAGCTTGCCGCGGTTCGGGCCCCAGCAGAGGCATCCAGCCAGGAGCAGCCGCCCTCGGCACCAGCCGTCAAACCAATGAAGGAGACCGCGTCCGCCATCGCCCCCGTCTACCGGCGTATGCGGGTAATCATACCCCAGCCGGACGGCAGCATCAAGTGGGTGACGATTAAAAACCCGGGTTCACCGCGACAACCCCATGCCAGAAGAAAGAAGAATTAATATCGGACTTAAAGTTTAGTTTTTTGTTTACCTTCTGGTTTATTTTTCGATTTCTTTGTTTTAAGAAAAATTGTAAATTTTTCTTTAGCGAAGTAGGAGGGTGTGATGTTTCGCCCTGGTTTTTGTAGTTTTCATGTGGTTAACTTGTGTTTTGCGAACATCACCTTGACTCTTACAAAGCTAGCCAAGTTCTGGTCATTTTCTTGTATCTTCCAGGACATGTATTTTGATTACATTGTTTATATTATATCTCAATTGCACCTGGAATCGCAAAATGTTAACATTTGTACTCGGTTAACCTGAATTACGTACATGTAAATTAAATTCGTTTTAGTTGGTTATGTTTACGTTGGAAATATATTTCATCATTTGTATTATTCCTTGTTTACGTTGTACCTGAAATATCAAATTTTGAGTATTTGTACATTGTTGTAAAATGTAACTTACCTGTAAGTTCAGTTGTTATGATTTACTTTGTTTTTCTGTTATGACATTCATGTGTTTACACTTTGACAGCTATCGCCTGACACTGCAAGCTGACGCCAGCGCAGCCTAGATCACGGAGTATAATATAGAAAGGAAATGGCACTTCGTACTCCAGGCCACGGAATAAGATAAACTCCAGGCCCATGAAGCTAGCGGTACCAAAATTTACTTCGTTTGTTGAGCTTCTGGGGGGCATAGGAAGCCATCGCTGTGTTCTGTTTACGTTTGATTTGTACAGAGAAGTGTTTGTGTTTTGAACTTTTTTGATTATTTACATATAATTTCATTTAAAATGGACAAAATGTGCTTTTTTCCAAATTTTACAAGCGGTTATGCGTCAAATAAAGAAAAATTACATTATTTTGTGCACTTAAGGACGAAATAGAATTTAAATTTGTAGCGGAGAACAATTCCCAAAAAAGACAGAGTGCTTAGTTCAAAAGGTTATATATGTGTAAAACATTTTAAGGCGGACGATGTTATTAAGGAATGGACCTGAGGATCCACAATATATTAATATATTTTATTTTAAAATTAAGATTAGATACATTTGTAGGTACCATTGAAGGTGCACTTTAGACTGTTTTTCCAAATTGCTCCAGTTATTAAGATATAAAAAAAAATACAAAATAAGAAAAAATATTAAATGTGACATTGCACATTAAAAAAACCTTTAATAAAATATATAATTATATACTTTTAATAATAATACTATTGATAAACTAGATATTTGAAAAGAAATATCTAAATCTTGAAATGAAGCATTTAAATTGTAAAGTTTGGAAAACAGTTTTGTATACTTTACGTCACAAAAAATGCAATATAACAACCAATGGTACAGAAAATTTACCGGGTGATGCTCGGTAAGTGCTAACATAGGGATTAAACATGGGATATTAGTTTTATGCAATTTCCTGCTCTTTTGTACATTTTACAGAAAAAACTGTAGAGGGAAAATTTATTCAGAATTAAAAGTTATCCACGAAACTGTTTTTACATGTTTTATTAAGTTTTTCGTTTAGCCGTAACATTAAAAATAAATTTCGAAATGTCTGTTACTTTGTCGCAATAGCCATGAATTTTGTTTTATTTTTATGACAAATGCGTTAAATGTCAATTTTTGATGTTTATATACGTGAATCTATCTTATTAAATTAAATCTTTGTGTAAGCTATAAAATGAATGTTTATTCAAACGAAGAACGTGTCTTCATTATTAAAAATTATTATAGAGGAAATAGTTATAGGAGGGTGCAGCAAGTCTTCCTTCCTCTTGATTTCTCGATTGTTGGGTTGCCAAGGAAAGTTGATTTCTCCGTGAGATCTGCGTTTCGTGGCGTTTCCACAGGTCGTTGTAGACGGTTTTGTTGAAATTTAAATTTTTCTTGGTTCGTAATTAATTGATTGGTTTATCAGAGTAAAGAATTAAAATTCACCACACAATTACTTTTTGAGTTTCTCTGATCCTACCGATGACTGCGCCAATTAAATAATTTCGTTTGAATTATTTGAAAAAAAAATTATTTTATTTTCACAACAAGGTTACATGTGTTGAGACAAGAAAATACAGGAAGAATGAACAACTTATCTAAGTTACAGGAGGTTTTATTACATAGCACATCATAATGGAAAAGTACTGCAAGAAGTGCTGACATAATAATAATTATTGTAGAATAGGATTACAACAATACATAATTTATATACTTATACCGGGTGTATATTGAAAAGTGAAACATAGGCGTTTAACACGATAAATCAGTTTTTCCGTTCGCATTGCTTCCCTAATTATTTTAGACAAAAATGTTTCAAATAAATGTTGTTAAGCATAAAATTCTACATCCGGATCAGTGAACAAAATTCATTTTGATTCCTTCATAACTGCAGAAATTAAATTAGAAAATTCACGAAATTGCGAATTAATAGTAACAGCCATGAAATTAAAAACAAGAGATGAACAAATACGTAACGTTTTAAACGTCAATGTCAAAATCTGATTTACATCCTGTATATATAGGGTGTAACAGCTAAACGAGCTACCTCGAATAACTTCTATGTTATTAAGAGCCGGTATTTCCAAACTTAGTTACCTAGAGAATAATTTTATTAATAGAATAAACAAAAAATTTCGCATCAAAATCATAGCTAAAATGATGATTATTATTCTAGCTGTCATCTTTTGATGCGATATTTTTTGTTTATGGAAATACCGGCTCTGAAGATACAATAAAATACTATAAGATAATCTTATACTGGACGAAGGGGGACATTCAGTTAAGGAAGAACATATTTTTTTTAAACCAGTGGTTCTAAAGATACAATACAAAGTTATATTTTTTCAAATGAGATGCTGTATATATTTTAGGCCCATTCGATAGAGTATTTTTTTCTGAATTCAACTAAGTATTCGTTTTATGCAGTTACATAATAAAAATATTGAGAAAAATGCGATTGAAATTTATATAAATTTTATTTTTAAAGTTATTTTTCAGTTGAGATGCAGTGGTTTGTGAAATAACACTAGAGAAAGTTTGAGAAATTGTTGTGTAGTGATAGTTTTTTGTTACAAAAGGACAGTGAACTCTGTAATAAGAGTGTTGCATAAGAAATAAACAATTCGTGAGTGAGAATTGTTTACCCGGATAAGTAGACATAACCTTTGTTATCGAAACATAGCGCGGGAAGGTTGTTGCTTTGCGCCTTCCTGGTAAAATAGATTAAACGCCGGCGCCGTGTCAGTTTAGAATAGACTAGTTCGGCAACGGTCGACAGTTTCCGTCGTAACTGACAGAAGTGCAACAAATTCTTATAGAAACGGGAAAAATTGACAAAATGAGTGATACCGAGAACGATTTAAATGAAGAAGTGGTGAATGTGTTTCATTAGACTCAATTTACGCTAGCTGAAATGGATCGCGAACGCGAATTATTGAGAAGTGAGCGGGAATTAATTGAACGGGAGCGCGAATAGTTAGAAAGAGAAAGAACGGAGATGAACAATACATTTACATCGGAAGTGGTAGGAGCTGTGGAAATTGAACAAGAAGTATCAGACAAATTAGTCACGGAATTTGATCCAGCAAACGTCACGGGTCTCACAGCTGAAGGATGGGTTAAACGCGTTGATGCAATAGCAGCAGCAAATGGTTGGAGTCAGCCGATGATATTAATTCATGTTTCAAGCAAACTGAAAGGATCAGGTTAGACTGCAGCCTGGAAGAAATTACTACGTGGAAGGAGTTCAAACATAAATTATTGTATAGTTTTCCAACTTCGTTAACTGAATCAAACGTACATTTAACCTTATCGAGATACAAGAAAGCCAATACTGAGGAATTGGAGTCGTATGTATACGGAATGAAAACAATAGCTCAAAGAGGAGGAATTGAAGGCACGTCACTCATTAAATATATTATACAAGGTTTAGATGATAGAGAATTAGCTCGATCTTTCTTTCTTTCTTTATGCGAATTTCGAGACGTAGAATAGTTTTTGAGCAAAATTCTAAGACATGAGAACAGAAAAGATCTTGAAGTATATGAAGTTCGTTCTGTACAAAAGACACATGAGAATAAAGGTTATTGCTCAAAACCGACACGACCGGTTTGTTATAATTGTAATGAACCGGGACATCTTGCGCGCAAGTGTGAGAAAGCTCCTACAGAAAAGCGCAGTTACTTTGCATGCAAGAAAGTATGACATTTAGCTTCTGCATGTCCCACAAGAATAGAAGCATCTCGTTCGAAGCTGGAGAAGGATCGAAGGAGTGTGAAGAAAATTACAAATACAAACGGACACGATGATTATAATAGAACTATAGTCATAGATAATAATGTGTTGCAGGCATTTATTGATCTAGGAAGCGATTGTGTAACGATCCGAAAGACATCAATCGAGAAAATTAATATGCGATATACAACAGAATAGATTACTTTAAGAGGTTTTGGATCTCGATCATGCACGACCGTTGGTAAAAGAACACTATTAATAAATTTGGATGGAGTTGACTTCGAAACAGAAGTTCTTGTTGTGCCGGAAGACATACAAGAAGATGTGATTATTGAAAGAAATGCCTTAAACCAACCAGGTTTACGACTACCAATTGAATATGGAAACATGCACATTACGAAAGAGAAACCAGAGCAAAAAGGGGAAGTTCAAAGAATAATGAAAGTAAAAAAGAAAATTGAAGATATAAACCACGAATTAAATGAAGAAGAACAAAGAAAAACTGGTAAATACTTACAGGGAATGCTTCGCAACCGATCTGGAAGAACTAGGAACTGTCATATTACGGAAATTAAAATTGCCCTGACAGATGATAAACCAGTTTGTTATAAGCTATACCGCATCCCGTATACTGAGGGAGAATCATGCGGAAAATAGCAGATGAACTGCTCCAAGCGAAGACAATAAGACAATCGAAGTCCGAATACTCAAGTCCTGCTTTATTAGTAGGAAAAGCGAATACTGAGAAACGACTTTGCATTCACTATCGGAAAATTAACGAGAAGACAAGAAAATATAAATTTCCAATGGTAGCAATGGATGAGTTACTTGATCAACTTGAAAAATATATCCGAATATACCCTACATATTTTTTAACGCTCTTTCAGAATCTGCAATAAAAAATAGGGGTTCCCATTTAAAATTTTTAAGTTGACCCCCCTCCCGGCCCCCCTTGGGGGGCTAGGGGGTAATTTTATCAAAATCCAATATCCCCCTCAAAACCATGACGATTATGATTAATTTAACCAGTTATAGAACTCGTCGAGAGGAACAATATTTCTTAATAACTTTTCTTTTAAATCGCATTTTTTTTCGCAGTTTTACCACCCCACAAAATGACGAGTCGTTCAGGTACTTTCATAATTTGATCCAGTAGCAGTATCCATAGCAATAGTAATGACATTATTGATGTTGACATATGTCACTTGTCAACTTATTCAAATACATTTTGACTATTTGCGGATGGCGTCAGCAGTGTACTTACTATAATTTTCATGATTCACCAAAAAATAGCATTAAATAAATAATCTTGTACATGTACCACATGCACAATAAACTTGGTAACAAAGAACATAATTCTCATATGCTCAGTAACAGATTTTTCCGTTTGAATTTGCTTTATCTATGCTGCTCTTTTATATTCCAATTCAAGTTCTTAATATTTGTTTATTATTTGCACCTTACTTGCATCCTTTTCTGGTAAAAAAAACTTGAACCAGTACAAGAATGGCAGCTACATACATAGCAGTTACTGTTGTGTATTTTTCTTTCTTGATTGTAAAACTCATTATACCAGAAATCAAATTAATTATGATAAGAAGAAATAATGAAAAATGGATTAAACATAATAATAATACACTAAATAGCTACGTAAAAATAACTTTTATTAACACTGTCCAACGCGTCTTGTAATGGGCGTTGACCCTATTGTAGTTCAAAATTTATCCACCAGGTGGCGAATAGTCCCCAGAAGTTAGCTGCGGAAAAATTGGTATTTGGACAGATACAATACGATCAGATAAATTATTTATTTATTTAATATGCATTGCCCGATAGACGAGAGCCTAAGGAAAATATAGGAAACTATCTATTTTTATTATTCCATTGCCCAAAACCAAAACTAAGAAAAACATATTTTCCATTAAATGGTTGATATATGCCCGGTTTCACCAACGTTAGTTAAATTTTAAACTTGGTTTAATTAAATAAAAGCGTATCTAAATTTCGTCATCAATGTCAATTACTCCATATGATTTGCTTTTATTTATTTAAACCAAGTTTAAAATTTAATTAACGTTCGTGCAACCGGGGTCAAACCGATTAATAATAATTTCAAAAGTTATAATTATAAAAATGGGTGATTTTACGAATAGTTAGTTGTCTAACATTGTGCTGGCTTATGGTGAAGCTCAGGGAAACGCAGTTCAAGCCCGTCAAATTTATTTGGAGCGTTTTCCAAATCGTAACATTCCGAATGTTTTCACATTTTTACGTGTTGTTCAACGTCTACGAGATCATGGATCCTTTAAGCCTGCAGTAGATGAAGAATTTGTTGTATTCGGCTTCTATTAATACGATAGAAGAATTGCGGGAACGAGTGGAAAATGCAGCTACAAGCATACGCAACAACAGGGAGATGCTGTTAAAAGTAGAGGAATCATTTTATCGATGTCTTCAGTGTTGCATTGACAACAACGGTGAACACTTTGAACATTTATTGTGAATTCATTTCAGAGGAAAATATTTGCTTTTGCTTCTGTATGCTGAAAAAGGTATTATTAATTATTTGAACATTAAGATTAAGTTTAATAAATTAACAGTTATTACTTACGTAATTTCGGATGGATTCTCATTGGAATTTGTTCTTCAGCTTCAATATCGTTTGAATAACTTGCTATTATTGGAAAATGCAATTTTTAACAGCTTTAGTTGACAGCGTATACACTAACGCCATCTGGCTGTTAACATGAAAACTGATTGGAGCCATTGAAGCTAACTTCAGTTCTTTTAATTTTAGAATGTAGCAAAAGGCATTTGTTTTCCATTAGCGGGTAAGCTAATTTGTAATAAATTTTAATGAATTTTAACTCGAAAAATAGATGAATTAGGAAAAAAAGTTATTAAGAAATATTGTTTCTCTCGACGAGTTCTATAACTGGTTAAATTTAATGTACTTATTTATGTTACACCTTATATATATATATATATATATATATATATATATATATATATATATATATATATGTATATATATGCGTGTGTGTGTGTGTGTGAAAGCTTATGTTTATATAATAAAATATATTTATAATGGAAAAGCATATTCTTATATACAAATAAAAAATGACGGATTATTTTTTCATTGTATAATTATTAGTTGATGTATCGTTCCACAATTTATGGCATGTAGATAATTGCGTTGTTCCAGTAGCATCAAATTGAATTAATATTATCAAATATATAGTAAGAGCTGCCGTAATCTGGAATTTAACACTATAAAAGTATATTTCACTTATAATTTCTTATTATAATATAAGAAATAGAATGTTTATTAAAATAAAATCAAACATGTAAGATTGCAAATGTATACAGTGTGAGGCATTTAACACATTTTTGGAAAATATTTCGAAAACAAAACATTTTACGCAGAAATGACATGGGTGAAAAATAATCGTTCAGAAAGGGCTCATAATTATGTACCCAGGTCAACCTATTTTTTAAATTGGAAACCCATTTTTTTGCAGATTCTGACTTCTCGTTAAAAAATACGTCAAATTTACTTAACTTATTTTTTTGTCAGCCTAATAGATGACGCTGTAATCTTTTTACTTTATTCAATTACACAACAATTTTTTTAACTGAACAAAAATTAAAAATGACTTAAATTCGTAATCAGTTTTGACGAGAGACACATTACAATGTTATTACTTACAATGCGAGTGCAGCTTGTGCTTTGTGAGCTGAGAGGTATCCGGATAGACATCAACTTATTTGCGGACACTGGCAGCGTGAAACGAAACAGGAATCAAAGACGTACTGTCACGCTTGAAGATGCCGAAGTAAATATTTTAGTTGCAATTGCTGTTAATTCTCACATCAGTTTCTGACAACTTGAGCGGAGTTCAGGAAACTCCCAAAGAATCATCCTTATTACTGCATCAAGAACATAATGGGGACGATTTTCAAAATCGAGTAAACTTTAGCAACTGGACTGAACAATTGATAACAACAACGGTGACTACTTTTCTTTTTCATCTTGTTTTCAGGAGTAGCAAGTTTCACAAACCGTATCCAAATCAACCGGCATAACATGCATTATTGGGCTGAAGAAAATCCCCATTGAATACGACAAGTGAATCATCAACGACAGGGGAGCGTTAATGTTTGTTGCGGCGTTGTGGGCGTTTTGGCCCATACTCCATCGACGGAAATCTGAATGCAATAAAATACAGTCAATTTCTGACTCTCAGCTCCCAATTTTATTCAAAGAAGTACATATGCAAAACCGCTTAACAATGTGGTATCAACAACCCCGCACATTTTGCGTTTCGAGTCCTAGATATTTTGAATCGCCAATTTCCGAACAAGTGGAGTGGTCATGGGGGACCGGTGCCAGATGATATGAAGCAGCGTATTCGGGATGCTTGTGCGAACATCAGCATAGACCTCCTTGAGTTCAGACAGCATTTGAAAAAAGAGTCCGAAAATGTTTGCAAGTGAATGGCCATTTGAGCATCTGCTATAGAAATGATTTCAACTAAGTAAAATACAAGCACGGGGCTTGGCACAAATACACAAAATCTGCCCCTTTTGACCAGCCTTTCTATTCCAGCATCCTACAAGATGGTTTCCATCTCGGACATCGACGATATGGATATCTTTTACATACACTGCAATTTAATGTATACGCAAAACTCGCGAACATCCCAAAGAATTATCATTTTTTGCGATTACAGCGGCATCTGTCATGGTGACAAAATATAAGTTAAGTAAATTTGTCTTACTTTTTAACGAGGAATCTGAATCTGCAGTCAAAAATAAAAGTTCCCATTTAAAAAAGGGGTTGACATGGTTTTAGCGACAACAGTGCCTGGATGAAAAACAATATCACATAATTATGGGTTCTTTCTGTACGATTATTCTTCACCCAAGTCATTTCTGCATAAAATGTTTTCTTTTAGAAATATTTTCGAAAAACATTAAATGCCTCATCCTGTATAAAAATCCTTGCACGTGGGTTGAGAACAATGTTATCATTACCATTATAATTAAGATGTTAGATCAAGACTTGTAAATCAAACCAGTGTTCATGATTATAACAAAATATAAATAACTGCAATCAACAGTATGTTTGTGTAAATATTGAGTAATATTTATGATGAATAAAATTGTACTTATATTGTAATTTGAGGAAACTAAAATTTATATTACTTGTAATCAGAATAAAATCCCCGCCAAAAAGAAACATGTTTTCATCTAAGACAAGAAAGTTGTATCCCATATTATATTTTGAGAACTACAGGTCATAATATGGTTTTGTAATAGACTTTCAAAATGATATTTCTATTTCTAATATACTATTATAATATAAATATAGTGTGTTTTGTCAATTTTTAGACTTAGCGATTGGATATCGACAACTATATGTGCTATGACTTTTGCTAAATTAGACAAATGTTGCCAAACAATTTAATAATATTTTTGTTTTCCCGAAAAAGTGAATGGGGCACAAGATTTGGAGAAAATATGTCTTCCCTACGAGGCTATAAAAATATGTACGTTTTTAATTTGAAACTTTTTTCTTAATATGCAACAGTTTAAAAATTATTTAAAAATGATAAATATACACGGCAATAGTAATTTCTATATTAGGCACTAAAGTACATTTTTTATTAAGAATAAACTATATGAGTAATAAAAAATACTTTAATGCCGAGGTATAAATTATATTTTTTTACCCAGGGTTAAAGTAAATAACTATTATAAATCAATTTAATATTTCTATTTTAACATGTTCACTGTCGTAAGGAGTTCTAACTTATTTTGATCTAGGCTGACCATTTAAATACGCGGCTTGGTCTATGCCAAAAACTGTTATTTTGGCCGAAACGGCGCTGTGAACAAATAAATTCTCGGTCTATATGTCTACGAGACCTAGAGCGCAGTGACCGTGTTAAAATACTACTAAATTTTTAATATGTACTTACATTGTATACTAGTTCGTAATCCAACTTGAAGAATCCTTCAGCTTCGAAACATATATCCTGTTGCAAAATTTGTAACGAGAAATAATTTGTCTAAAACAAATTTTTAATAATTAGCGAAACAGGTACAAATTGCGATGAAGTAAACTAAAAATATTATAATTGAATAAAAGTGACTTTATTATTTTTATAATATTCTTAATTATTTCTAGTATTACTAACCAAGCACGTCAAATGAAACAAAAACAAGAAAAGGTTACTATATTCTTAATTTTTTCGATATAAAAAGAGTAAGGAACCAACTTGGAACAGTGGAATAAATTTGCTTCTTTACGTATCTTATTAAATACGATATCATAAATCGATTTAGATAATTTTCTTAATATAATTAATTGCCCACTTCTATCTTATCTAATTTATTCAAATTTAATTTATTTCAAAGTGATGCGTAAACTTAAGAAAAAAACAGTAACTAAACAACAACAACAAGAATTAACTTAAAATCATGTAATAGTGATCTATAAAAATTATAAAAATATAAGACAAATAATCTAGATCACTACATAATCCCCATCCTGGAAAGAGAAAACTAACGACATCTATGAAACTAAGTCATTGGTACAAAATATTTTCATATGAAAAGTCAATTTGAATCTATGTTGAGGAAAGCGGGTTTTAGCTTATCAATTGACAATGTATATAATTTGTCATTTACTAATTTCAAAAAAAAATCGTAACGTTTCATAACTTTAAAAGCACCGTCAACAGGCTGTTGTAAGGTGGAACCATTAGCATCGTGCTTCACAAAAACATAAGTAGTACCACTAAATACACAATATATATATATATATATATATATATATATATATATATATATATATATATATATATATATATATATATATATATATGTATAGTATATGTATACTCACTGGTACTACGAAACAAATTTTAATCTACATAAAATTTACTATTTTTAAATTTTGAAATAATCGGTTTGAAGTTATTAATTGTTTGTTTTAATTATTGAAGATAAAATGGCATATTAATGTCACATAATTGATGGGAACGTTCAAAAAATTCATCTGTTAATCCTAATTTGGTTCCATAAACTAATTCTGCAGCGCAGCACTTAAAGGGTTTATTTAATAGATAAACGAAGACCCAATAATACCATAGGTAAGTGAGTTACCCATTCGGAAATATTGTTGTATGCCCTAAGATAATCTTTTAACTGCCTGGCTGACAGCCAGAAATGCGGCCGAACAAAACTTATTTTCTTCAAGGGCTCTTTCGATCCCTTTAGTGACTCTATGTACTTGCTCCACAGTCGAATGTTGGTTTCTAAAGCCAAATTTGTGTTCGGGGATTAAGTTATTATCTTCCATTTCAATTTTTAATCTTTTGAGAATTAATTTTTCGATTACCTCAGAGAGGCATGAGAGTAGGGAGATTGATCTCTATGAAGTAGGTTCATGTTCTGGTTTGCCTGATTTTAGTATTAGAATTACATGAGAGAGTTTCCACATTAACGGGAAGTATTGGATTCTTATTATTGCAATAAATATGTGTGTTATTGTGTTTAATGTATTCTCAGGTAGATTTTTCAGTATTACTGGAGTAATTAGGTCATGGCCAGGAGCTTTTTTATTATTTAGAAATTTTATTTCTTTTATGTTTTCTTGAAATTTAAAGATTTTAATAGGTAAGGATAGCTTCAGGGGTGTACCTAGTTGTGTAAGTATTAAATTTTCTTCTTCGTCCGTAACTTGTGGCGGGTTGGGAGTAAAGGTATTTGCCAGATATTCCGCAAATATTTCAATTTTGTCTTTGCCCGACCTAGACCAGGTATTGTCTGGTTTTCGGATTGGAAGAGAAGGTTATTTTAGGTTTTTTTAGCTTTTTATAACTTTCCATAGTGCGTAGTCGTTTTGTTTATTCGGCGAAAGGGTACTGATGAAATTTTGGAATTTTCATCTTTTATTTCATATATCAATGATTTTACTTCTTTGCTCAGTTTGTTTAGCAGAGTTTTGTCACTGGGTATTATGTTTAAGTTCCACCTTTTTCTGACTCTTCTTTTCTCCGCTATTTTATCTTTATTGTATTTGGTGTAGTTTAATACTCAGTCATTATTATTTTTTTTTAGGTGTTAGCATTCACACAGCTTGTTGTATGTTTATGTTAAAATGTCCACTGCGTCATCTATCTCATCTTCCGTTTTTAGTGACATGAGAGTATCTGTGTTGTCATACAAATATTTCTGGAATGCAGACCAGTTAGTTTTTTTTTTTAATTGCAAGGGTAGGTTTATTTTCCTTATTAATTATTGCTGAGTTCAGTGTGGCTATAACAGCAGAGTGATCTGACATAATATCGAATACCCATTCAAGTAATTTATTTTTTATCTTTTCGTTAATTATTATTCCAACTCCAGCTCTGGCTCCTTCGGTTTGTTGTACTCCATTTTATAGTAGCAAGTGTCCTCCTTTTAGATTTTGCATTCCGTGCCCTTTCCTTTTAGTTTCCGTAATTCCTAATATTGAAATTTGTGACTGAAAATTCTTCAATTAGTTCAATTTATTTCCCTTTAATGCTCTTTATATTCCAAGTTCCCATTGTTATTTTATTTTTGCATTGGCGTTGAGATTCAGTATTTTTGTTCTTTGGTGCATTGGTCTTTTCTGTTATATCCGGCCTTTTTGTTTCCTCTTTCTATGTTGCTACTTTTTTCCGTTTTTTGATACATTATCTTTACTAGTTTCTTCAAGTTGGTTCGTCGTCTTATTCTTTTTGAGTTCTTTTCCTTGCAGAATTAATTTTTGGTAGCCAACTTTTACTCTTTTCCCCTTCTCCTTCTCTGCTCTCGCTATACTTCTTATCTCTTTCTGAATTTTTCTCTCTTTCCACATCAAATAATTTTCAATGTAGATACTTGTTTTATGTAATTTGTTTTTTGTTCCTAGTACCTTCTGTTTCTCTTCCCAGTTTGCCAGTTCTGCTAGTATGACTTCGTTCCTCAGTTTTACTACCTTGTTGACATCAACATTTATTTTAAGTTTTTCCTCAAATAGTTTGTTAACTTGTTTTCCTGGATCTGTATCGTCTTTTATAGCTTTCATTATTATGTTTTTCTTCTTTTTTGTTTCTCATCCTTCTCGAGTTTCATTTTTAGTTTTCCTAATCTACCTACTAGTGCTTCTTTTTCTACTTTCCAAGTTTTCTCCTTTCTCTCCTTTTTCCAGTTTTAATTCTTTTATTTCCTGCTTTATATCTGCAATATTTAAATCTATCTCGTCCAATTTTCTATTTATATTTCCTTCTAATAATTTACTTGTCTCCTGTTTTCTTCTGTTTTCTTCTTCTTTTCTTTTCTTTTCTGTTCTGGTGATCTCAAAGTTTTCTTACTTTTATTAAATATATTTTTGTAATCTTGTTCTTCCTCCGATCTTGGTCTATTGTTCATTCCCCCGTTATCACTCCGATTATGTACACTCTTTTTTATTTTATTAAGTAAACTAGTAGGGTCAGGTGGGGTAAATGTAAACGGTTTTTGCATTTTAAAATTTGAAATTTCATCTTATGTTTAATGAGAAATTTTTGACCACTGTAATAATGTCCATATAGTTTTAAATGTTTTAAACATTTTCTCCAGATTTTACCGCCATATGAGTTATCCAAGTTTCAAGGGCTGTTTACAATTTCCCCAACGAAAAATTAAACTATCCAAAATACAGGGGTAAATGGAAACACGCCGTTCGTTGTTCTATTGGTCTAGTAGTGATTTTTGTTGGGGAAAATGCGAACAATATTGCAAGTAAACATTTTGAATATATCTAACTTACTTTACATGCGTGTTTACAATTTCCCCTATATACGGTTATGTACTTGTATATAAGCTATAAGTTAACAGAATAATAAAGAGGCATTTAAAGAAACGTGTACTTCATACTTTATTTAAATTTAATGCTTACAAATATTAGTTTAACAAAGTTTATTGTTCGAAAACGCTTACAGTACCAGAAAAAATATGAATTGTTTTTCTATCTCTCGTCAATGTTTTTGGCTCAGGTAACACGGCCTCAATCATTTCAAATTCAATTGACGAAATATCAGTTTCTTTTTCAACGAATTCAGTTCCAAATCTGTCGCTGCGCCTAAATCCAATAATTTCAATGTCTCCACTTTCTTCATCTACATTACGTACACGGCAAACATATTTATAATTCGTGCTTTTCCTTGATCCTCCAAGAAATTTTACCAATATATATATTCCTGGCTTAATTAACTGCCATTCTGGTAGTTTATATTGAACCTCTGAATACATATCTGCTGCAACTTCTTCGGCCCATTCATTTTCGTTTAGCTCTTCATCTGAGTCATCGTTATAAGGAACTCCATCGCTTTCTTCTTCGCTTGGACTGTCCTCCTTACGCTTTCTTTTTAATTTATCTTTGGCTGCCTTTTTTTCGCGAAGTTTGTCTTTTCGTGTATTTTTCTCTTCTTTTAAACGTTCTGCTTCTTTGAGCCGTTCAATAACTTCAAAAGTCGTTAAAACCTCTCCGTACTGAGCCTGTTTCAGTCTTGGTGTAACTTTTTTGGGTTCTGCAGAATTTCTGTTGGGGTCCACATTTAGCGTTTTAACAATTGCTGATGAGAAAACACTAACAATATCTGCAGCAGTAGAAATACGAGTACGATCATCAGTTTGTAAAATAGCAGATGTAGATGGACCTGGCCGTAATTGTAGTGGTTCCGTTTCTTCTTGTATGGAAATTTCTTCACTGTTTGTTTCTTGTTCGGCTTCATTATTTTTATTCTGTTGAATTTCGGCATTTTGAACGGCTTTCCGCTGATTTTCTTTGAATCTCTTTAAATCAATAGAATTAAATTCGTCTTCTGGAAACTTTTCTGGGTTGACTGGAAATATTCCTGTGGTTACAAATCCGCTTTTAATATTTTTTTCAGTAAAAGCTTCTTTCCACACTTCCCCTAAAAGTTCAGTAAATTCATTCTTCTTGAGTCGTCCTACTCCATGCCCCATGTGTTTCTTTCCATGGGCAATAAGCTTTTTCTCCCAGGAAGATTTTACAGGGCCGAAAACACACTTATCTAGAGGTTGGAGCCTGTCTGTAAATGACTTGGAAATTTTACTAATACGATTTTATTTTCAAGTGCACACTCAATGATTCTCAAACTTATGTGGCTCTTGTGTCCATCATACAACAATAACGCTTTCTGGTATGGCATATTTTTTGTCACTCGTAAATCTTTCACCCACTTTACGAATACAGAATGGAACCAATTAAAGAACTGAGGTTCTTCCATCCAACCATTTGTGGATACGGCATAAACTGTTCCTGGGTAAGCCTGTGGTGATGTCCACCTAGCCTGTACTACGCCTCCTTTAAAAACAATGAAGGGCGGCAAAAATGAACCATCGGCCGCTACACAAGCCAGAACACTTGTTGATTCTCTTCCAGAGCCTCCTGAGACTCTTGATAGAGCCTTTCCTCGTTCTCCAATGGCCTTTATTCTCGATGGATCATTTCCAAAACCACTTTCATCAGCATTGAAGACAAATGCAGCTTCATCAATTTCTTCATCGATAACTACCTTTTCCAAACAATCATAAAAATTATAGATGACCTCTGGTTTTCTCTGATCCTTTCTTGCTTTTTGGAGATGCTCTGGCTTTTTGAAGGACAAAGTTTTATTAGATTCATGAAGCTGTAATACCAGTCTAAGCCAGGGCGACCATCCTTGAAAGGTGTTTCTAAATTTCTTTCTTTAACGAAGGTTGATATTAGATCTCGTAACTCTTCCTTATTACATGAATATCCCATTCGTGCTCGAGCCTTTAAACATTCCACTATTTGTTCTTCTACCTCGGCCCCTAATACAATAGAACGTCCACCTCCCATTTTTGTTTCTGGCACATTTCTGCCCTTTATTCTATGGAAAATAACTGCTACGGGGACATTATATTGTTGTGAAGCCTGACGATAAGTGCAATTTTTATTCTTTACGTCACTGACTGCCCTTAAAAGATCATCTTGTGAGTATCTCACCACAGTTTTCTTCTTAATATACTTCCTGGGCATGTTTGTTCTTCCCTGGAATAAAATAAATACAATTTTAGAGCGATACATTTTTGTTTACAATTTCCCCAAATTAGCGTTTACATTTTCCCCAGAGGCACATTTAAAAGGGGTAATTGTAAACAATGATTTGCTCTGTGTAAACTGGTAACACAGAAGTTAGGTTATCAAAATACGTTTATTTATGTTATATTATTATCATCATAAACAATAAACAGTTTGAAACTTACGTTGCAGTACCTTTAACTTTAACTACCGAGTGATGTGACCGAAACAACTTGCAAACTTTAAAACAGCATCCAAAACTTTTCACCATTACTCGCATCGAATCATCTGTATTGGACTACACTGTGCGTCTGTATTACCGGCCGAGATGTGTTACCTGGCTTATGCGCGCGAAACTATTCTATTTTGAATTTTTAATAATATACAGCGCTGTATACAATTACCCCGAGTTCACATTTACCCCACCTGACCCTATTAAAGACATTTAAATGTCTCTATCGTTCTTCTTCCTCTTCTCTTCTATTTCTTTGCTCCTGTGGTTATTTTGTTTTTAATTGCCCTCGTTTGCTGGTTACCCTGTTCACCTCGGTGTGTTGCTGGTTGCTCACCCTCTTCGAGGCGGGTGTGCCCGCTTACATTATTGTTTGAGTTAAATTTTCGCTAGAATTGAGCTTTTACCTACTGTAAATAATTTAAAAAGTATACTTTTGACCCTGTGGGGTCTTTCCCTCTCAACCTTTTGCCCTATCTATATATTTCTTCCTCGATCACTTGTATCACTTGTATCTAACCTCACACTTAGATCGTTAGTTGAAATTTCCTTATTTATCTTTACCTCGGCTTTTGTTGTTAATTAACAATAATTTTTCAAGAAAACGAAAATAAATCAAGTTGGGATGGTATAGATATTAAAACTTTAAAACAAATGTTTCACGTGATTGGATATCCACTCTTAAACTTAATTAATACATCTTTAGCTTAATTAATACATCTATAGCTACGGGTAAATTCCCAGAGAAACTAAAAGAATCTATGATTGTTCCAATTCTAAAAGTAGAAGGGACTACCAAAGTCGAAGAGCACAGGCCAATTAATATGTTGGTAGCTACAGAAAAAATATTGGAAATAGTAGTCTACAAGCAATTGAAACAATATATTGAGATATATAACATACTAAGTAAATGGCAATCAGGTTTTCGAGAAAAGCATTCGTGTGAGTATGCAATACAGCTGTCTTTAAACAACTGGATGTAGTCTCTTCTTCGGGAACAGACAACATGTGCAGTGTTTTTGGATTTCAAGCGAGCATTCGAGACAATTGATCGTGAAAAATTATTGCATAAATTACAAGTTTTTGGTTTTAACGGTAGTGCTTTAAAATGGTTTCAATCTTATTTATATAATAGATCACAGAAAACTAAATACGTGGATAAAATTTCAGATAAAAAATTGTGTTTTAATGGTGTGCCACAAGGTAGTGTTTTAGGGCCCCTACTATTCATTCTTTATGTCAACGACCTACCCGATGTACTAAACCATTGTAAAATACATCTTTTTGCGGACGATACCCTAATATACTACCAGCATGAAAATGAAGAAATACTGCTGAACACTATTAATGAAGAATTAGAAAATGTGAATGTATGGTTACTATCAAATAAACTGAAATTGAACACTAATAAAACTAAGTGTATGCTCATAGGGCCTAAGAAGAAAAAGCAAAACATCTATGAACAGGGTATGACAATAAGGATTGATAATTGTAATTTAGAATATGTGAATTCCATTAAATATTTGGGTGTTATAATTGATGATGAGTTAAAATTTATTAAACATGTGGAAATGACAATTAAGAAAATAGCTAAAAAAGTTAATTTTATGTGTAGAATAGGAAAAACATTATCTACTTGGTCTAAAATACTGGTATACAACACAATTATTTTACCCCATCTAACATATTGTGGTTCAATTTTATTAAAATGTAATAAATCTCAAATTACACAACTTCAACGTTTGCAAAATAAATGTATGCGTTCAATATTAAATTGCAGTAAATACAGTAAAATTACAGATATGCTTAATGTTTTACAATGGTTAGATGTTAGTAAATTTATACAATACACATCTCTTATTTTTGTACATAAAATTGTAAATAAATTAGTTCCTAGTTATTTATATGACACTCTACAGTTTCATAAAGATATACACACATACAATACTAGAACAAAGGATAATGTTTATATTAAAAATTATAAGCAGGTAAATACTAAAGGATATATTTTTGAAGATGGTTTTTCTTGTTATAATAAATTATGTGCTAAAGTTAGGGAAATTACTGACATGGCTACTTTTAAGATAAAGCTTAAGGAAATATTGATGTTTACTTAAGTTCTTTCTCTTATATTCTGGAGAATATTTTTAGTTGATAAATGATGTGAACTTTCCTATGTTATTTTGTGTCTTTATTATATTTGATTTTTGTAATGTTTTTCTTGTATTTGTATTTTAACTAGCTTAGCTAACTAAAATAAATAATAATAATAATAATAATAATGTTATTCTTCGTTTATACTTCCTTTTACTTTACACTTAGCATTCTTTACACAATACTAGCTCGTATATGCTTCATTTATTAGGTTTAAAATACGGAGCTTATTTTCATCATGCAAATGCAATACTTTATATGTATTTGTTTAGTAGAGTTTTGTCACTGGGTACTATGTTTAAGTTAGACCTTTTTTGACTCTTCTTTTCTCCGCTATTTTATCTTTAATGTATTTGGGGTAGTTTAAAACTGAGTCATTATTAATTTTTTGTTTAGGCGTTGACATCCACACAGCTTGTTGTATGTTTTTTAGTTAAAATGTCCAGTGCGTCATCTATATAATCTTCCATTTTTAGTGACACGTTAGTATCTGTGTTGTCATTAAAATATATCTGGAATGGAGACCATTTAGTTTTTTTATTTACAAGGGTAGGTTTATTTTCCTTATTAATTATTGATGCGTTCAGTGTGGCTATAACAGCAGAGTGATCTGACATAATATCGAAACATTCATAGATATTTATATAATTGGCAGATATTCCACTAGTGACAAAAAAAATCTAAGACATCAGGAATTTTTTGTTTGGTTGGTTGGTTGGTTTGGCTAAGGCGGGGAAATTTATTATTAACTATGAATTGCAGGTTTTCTGTTGTATTTTGTTTTTTGCTTAAAGTATTTGGATTCGCCTTTGCTCTTTATTTTTGTAGATCTCGATAAACTGTACAGCCTTTATAGTTGGTGGGATGAGCTCCACCGCAAAGTACACATTTAGGAGTGGTAGTCCTTGGTTGTTTGCAATCTGCCGTTGGATGATTTCCTGTGCATTTCACGCAATTAAATGGCTTAGCACAATACGACTTCGTATGTCCGTATCTTGACACTTCATGCATTGAGATAATTCATTTCTTTTGCGCGGTTCTTCCACTGTTATTTTTGAACATAAGAGATGTTGTATTTCATATATTTCTTTGTTGTTTTCGTTTGATTCCTGGTCTATGAGAAACATTGGTAGTGGTTGTTTCGTTTTCCAGCTACGTATATTAATAATATTACGTATTAGGAATCCTTTTTTTCAATTCTTGTAAATCATTACGGGCTATTGAGTGGTGAAGGTTCTTAATAACGACTCTGGATAATTTTCTACATCTTTTTTGTATATCGGAGGAGTTTTGAACTCATCTCTAGATTTTTTATTTAGATTTTCTGTTCCTTGGTTAGTTAACTGGGTCTTGATCCATGTCTGAGTCTGAGTCGTTACTAAGAACGTAGTATATGTTAGAAGTTTGTAATTCATTAATTTGATTATCGTAATTCAGTCTCTTTGTTGTGTTTTCCAACGTTGTTTTTTCGGTTTTTCCTCTTTTCCTTGTGCCGTTTTGCCAGACAAAATTTGGATTATTTGGTGGGTATATTTGTGGGGCTTCTCCCGGAGTAGTATTAGAAATAAATTGTACCAGGTATATAATATGGATTATTCATACCTGGTGTTTGGGTGTAACCATCTCTATGAGTCCAAGATCCTTGGGCTGTAATTTGTGATAGGGTATTACTATTCGGTGAAAGCTGGAATTGAGTTGGTGTAGAAATTTGTGTAGTGAAGATGGTCGTTGTACTTGTTATTGTTATGGCTGCTGGGGATAGAAAGATTTGGTGAACCACCACTAGTTTCTGACATTTTAAATTGTATTTATAAAAAAAAATAATTATTTTTATGTGGTTTTACACTTATGTTAGTTGTTAAATAATTATGATTATGTAGCTGGTTGGTTGGTAATATGTAATCGCATTTCACAGCACTGGTGTTCGTAACACGTCCGCTCACCCCGACTGCTCGCACAACTATTCACTTTGTTTAAAACTAACAAAATTGATTTCTTACATACTTAATACTGTAATAGCATTTTAGCACTAATTACATAAAATTCGAACACTACGTTACATATTGTAAAAGATCAGATTGTAGTTGGGAATTGATAGATTACCTAAAAAGTCACATCTCAGAAAACATTCCTGAGGATACTCAAATAATTGCTTACTTGCTTTTATACACAAAGGTAAGGGAAGATATTGGATATTGTATTTATTTTTAAATTACAATACTTACTTAAACTTACTTAATCCTTCGCCTTTCTACCTTTCGGTGTAAGGCCGGGGACGGTATTAGGTTCTGGGTTTCTTCTCCAAAATTCCCTCCATGCCCGGCGATCCGCAGTTTTTCCTCTTATTTCACTTAGTTTTATTCCTCGCTCTATTGCCGCGTCTCCGGTTTGTGCTATCCACGTCGTTATCGGTCTTCCCCTTTTCCTTTTTTCCTGTAGTCTAGCTTCGAATATTTGCTTAGGTAGTCTGTTTTCGTCCATTCTGTAGACGTGTCCTAGCCATCTCAGTTGGTTTTCTTGTATGGTGTTTTTTATCGGTTTTGTGTTGAGTTTCTCTCTGTATACTTCCTTCCTGATTCTGTCTAGTTTCGTTTTTCCTTCTTTTTTTCGGAGGAATCGCATTTCAATATTTCTTAATTTGCTTTGTTGTTTTTCATTCATTGTCCATGATTCGCTAGCGTATGTCAAAACTTGTGTGATAACCTTTTTAAATACTTCAACTTTTGTCTGCTTTGGGATTTCCTTTTTCGCCAGGAACTTTGTCTTTAGAGCATTGAAAATTCTGCCTGTTGATCCTACTCTTTCTATTATTTCCTCATCTAGCCTACCTGTTTCGTTGATTTTTCGGTTCCTGCTATACTTATGTTATGTGTTTTTCCTTTGCCATTTATTATCATAGTCTTAGTTTTGTTTATGTTTATTATCATATTCCATTTCTTAAATTCTTCGTTTATAACATTGATATTGTTTTGTAGATCTTTTTCATTTGCTGCAATGAGCATCATGTCATCGGCGTAGCTTAGTTCACTAATCTCTATATTTTTCATTTTCCATTTTCCTACCTTATAGGTTCTTAAGAGCATCGGGCTTAGTATGCATCCCTGTCTAAGTCCCAGTTTAGTATTAAAGGAGTGTGACGTGTTGTTTCTTGTTCTTACATAATTTATATTTACTCTGTATAGACTTTTGATGTTTTCGATCGTCGTTGTGTCTACTCCTCTATTTTCCAGGCATTTCCACATTTTTTCTCTCTGAACCTTGTCAAAAGCCTTTTCTAGATATATAAAGCCGCAATGTACTTCTTTATCTACTAATCTTGCTTTCTCTATTAACTATCTTATTGTAAATATATGGTCTTGCACTCCTCTATTAGGTCGGAATCCACACTGTGTTTCCTCTAGTGATGGTTCTGTTTGTACTAATACTCTAGCTTCTAGAATGCGTGCAAATAACTTTCCTGGGATGCTTAATAACGTAATCCCTCTATAATTATTGCAATCCTTGTTGCATCCTTTTTTATATATTGGCACTATGATGCCTGCTTGCCAGTCTTCCGGAGTGATTTGCTCTTCCAGAACTTTATTAAATAATTTCAGTAGTATTTTCTCCCCTTTCTCTCCCATGTACTTCATCATTTCCGGTGTTATTTTGTCGTGTCCGGGTGCTTTACCTATTTTTACTTTACTCAAGGCTTCTGACAGTTCTTCTTCTGTTATGTGTTTTATTTGTTGTCGTTGATGTGTGTTTCTTACATTTATTTGTATATTATCTTGTTCTGTGTTGCTATTTTCATTAGTATTTTCTATTAGAAGCTCCATAAAATATTCTCTCCATCTGCTCATTATTTCTTCCTCTGTGTTTAGTAATTTTCCTGTTTTATCTTTTATGTTTTTCAGTGTAGTTATGTTTTCTTTCCTCATATTCTTTATTGCTCCGTAAAATAGTTTCTGGATACTTTTATAATCCTGGCTCAGTTTCTTTCCGAAATTCTCCCATTCTTTTTGTTTAGCTGTCTGCACAGATTTCTTAACTGCAAGCCTTTTTATTTTGTATTCTTCATAGTCTTTTTTGTGTTTTGAAGATAAATATTTTTTCCACGCTTTCTTTTTTTGTCTCACCTGGTCTTTAATTTCTCTTGTCCACCAGGAGCTTTTCTTTGTTTGTTTGTTGCCTAACTTGGCAGTACCGCATGCCTTCTCAGCCGCTTTTAGTATACCTATTCTGAAATTTTCCCATAAATCTATAGTGCTCACTTCCTTGTCTAAGTTCTTTAAATTTTCTTCTAAGTGCTGTTGATAAATCTGTCTAGTGCTTTCTTCTTTTAATTTGTATGTTCTTATTTTTTCTTTTACGATTGTCTTTCTGTCATGCATCCTACTTTGGCCTTCTTCCTTCAGTTCCATTATTACTAAATGATGATCGCTTCCAATTTCAGGTCCTCTGTATACTCTCACGTCTTTCACAGCCGGTTGATTGCTTTTGTTTACTAGAAAGTAATCAATGATAGACTTTTCATTCCTGGTTGGTACTGTTCTTGTATATTTATGTATGTCTTTGTTTCAGTTGGTACTATTGTGTAGAAAAGTCAACTTATTTTGCTCCGTTAAAATTTATCACTTTTATATAGTTCTAGCCGTCAATTAAATCAAAGTGTAGCACCCGAGTGTAAATAATCATCTGAAATTTCGTGTTACTTAAAAAAACCAAGTTAGTATAACAAAATATACGCTATCAAACATCAATTAACTAGTTTTTGATGCTTAACCTTGAATAAAAATTTGTTAGCAAAGCTAATTAATCGGCTATTAACGCGCAAATCAAATTTAAATCATCAGTGTTCCCAACTCTATCAAAGCAAAAATTATTTTTTATATACACAAAATCAATTTAAATGGATTTTTCCCAAATCTTGGAAGCCATAGAAAGCAGTAAACAAGAATTACTAGCAGCAATTGGAGCAACTAATAAAAGAGTTGAAAATATAGAACATGAGGTAGGGCAATTAAAATTACAAAACGCTACGCTCGAGAAAACTACAGAAATCCAAACAAAAAATATATCACTCCTTAACAAGAAATTAAGATCTAGAAACTTGGTAATTTTTGGAGTTAAAGAAGAAGAGGAAACTAGAGAAAAATTAGAAAATTTAATAATAAACTTAGTAAATAAAAAGCTTAAAATACCTACACTCGCCAATGAAATAGACCATATAACAAGAATAGGAAGACCATCAAGTAAAGCAAGACCTATTCTATTAATACTAACGACTGAAAGAAAGAAAATTGAAATACTGGGTGCTAAACATATGGTACAAAAAGAAAAAATATACATAACTCAAGATTATTCTAGAGAAGAAAGAAATACTTACAAATTTTTAAAACCCTTTCTTAATGACGCAAAAAGCAAAGAGTTAAAGGCGACAATTAGAAACGGGAAACTATTGGTTAATGGAGAGTATTACACCGAAGAAGAATTAAAAACAGGTACGTCTATACGGCAGAAAACTCAAACCCCTAAAAGAAGAAGGTCTATGTCACTACCCAGTGTATATGAAGAACAGGATATAAAATCAAATGATGAGGAACCATCGTCAGATGAAGACTCAGAAAAGGAAGTAATCATTAACAAACAACAAACTTCAAACGCTAATACTTTAAAAAACGATACCCCTGCACAACAAACATTGCATCATTTTTTAAGACCAAGAAACACCCCAAACCAAAAGAAAACAAAATAATGTCGAAAGATAACAATATTACGAGAAACAAATACATAGAAATTACTTTCTGGAATGCACAAGGATTTAAAAACGTAATTAATAGTTTTACCCAATTTAATGAGTCATCAGAAATAATTGCTATAACTGAGACATGGCTTACCAATCAAATAAAAAATAATAATAAAACATTAGAATATTATAACATCATCAGCACAGAAGCCATTAAAGAAAAAAGCAGGGGTCGCGCAAGCGGGGGACTCGCAATTCTTACAAAAAAGAGTATACAAGAAGTTATATGTATTAATAAATGTGAATACTGGATCTTCGCTAAAATTACACATAGCAACTTTAATGCTATCATAGGAGTAATTTACTTCAAACCAAATTTAGATATTAACGTCATTCTAGATCTTCTACAAACTACTATAAATGATATAAGGATAAAATACAATAATTGTTATTGGATTATAGGAGGAGACTTTAATTGTAGAATTGGATACCTAAATTCTATTTCAGAGGATGTTTTAGGTGATATTGATTTGATAGCATCACGAGAAACAATGGACAACACAACAACAAGAAAAGGCCAAAATTTAACAGACTTTATGGAAGAAAATGGTTTCATAGTGATTAATGGACGAGCCAAAAGTGACTACCCTGCTCAATTCACATATTGTAGTGCTATAGGGCAAAGTGTTATAGATTTAGTGTGGTGCGATTTACTAAGCAGTGCTATAATCAATGATTTGTTGGTTAAATCCTGTGTAAATGACTCAGATCATTTCCCTGTGTCTTTAACTTTAAACGTGACATTACAAATTGAACCAAAAGATATTCGAAGTGTAGAAAGACACTATTTACAGTGGAACAAAGATTTAACACAAAATTATTCTGAACTTATGGAAGTAGCCCCCAGTGTTGTGTGGTCAGTAAATCAATCTGTTAACGATTTAAATGAAAATTTATTAAACTCTATTTTCTATGTAGCTAACATACTAGGAATGTATAAAAAAAATGTATATGTGGCCTAATTGAACATTAATAATCGCAAACCATGGTTTGATCTTGAATGTAAAGCGTGTCATAAGCTAGTAAAACATAATTTAAAAATTTGTAAATCATCCAATTTTGAAGTCAATTGTAAAAATATGTATTTAAATTCAAAAAAAGAGTATAAAGCATTAATAAAAAAGAAAAGAATAGATTACGAACAGGCAGTAATAAAAAAATTGGAAAATGTAAATAATTCAACAATCTTCTGGCAAACAATCAATAAATACAGATGTAAAGTTCATAAAAGTAACATTATAGATAAAAACACATGGGAAAATTATTATGAAAATTTGCCTACAAATTTAGTAACGAATGATATACTTATTTTTAACAATTCAAATTCTCTATTTGATAATGAATTTACAACCGAAGAAATATGTTTGTCAGTATCGAAATGTAAATTTGGAAAAGCGCCCGGACTAGATTTAATCAGCAATGAATTCTATAAAAATCTGCCAAATAATTGGCTGTTATACATAGTGTCAATGTTCAACAAAATTTGGCAAACCGAATCTATTCCGGAGCGCTGGTCCCAAATCGAAATGATCATGCTCCATAAAAAAGGTGACAAAGAAAATCCAGCAAATTACAGAGGCATTGCCCTTGTTAACAGTATAGTAAAAATCTTTACTCAAATTATATATGATCGACTATTAATTTGGGCAAATTCAGAAGCCGTTATACCGGAATGCCAATCTGGCTTTCGTAAAGGTCGGTCCTGCATAGACAATATATTTACCTTAAATGCAGCAGTACAAATACAATTAAGACTAACAAAGAAATATGTCTATGCAATTTTTATAGATTTCAAAAGAGCATTTGATTCTGTACCTCATATTCTACTTTGGAATGAACTACATAAACTAGGTATAAGTGGGAAAACAATTAGAGTGTTGAGTAAACTGTATGAAAACTCTCATATGAAAATAAGACTGAAAGACTATTCGCACACAAATGACATAGATATTACGGAAGGTGTGTTACAAGGCGAAATTTTAAGCCCACTGTTATTTAGTTTATTTCTAAATGATATTGAAAGATTTTTCCGTAATAATGATGCAAAGGGCTTAAATATAGATAATAAAAATGACATCCTTATGCTGCTCTATGCAGATGATTTGGTAATTTTTGCTGACTCTCCAGTTGATGTTCAACGAAAATTAAATATTCTGGAAAATTATTGTAATTTAAAATGTCTCACGGTAAATAAAACAAAGTCAGAAGTCATTCGATTTCATAGAGGTGGCTCAAGTAATTATAAAGGTACGTTTTTGTACAAAAATAACGAAATCCAAATTAACAATAAATATATTTATTTGGGGATTCCATTCTCGAGTTCATCTCTGTTTCTCGAGGCGGCAACTAATGCAGTCACAAAAACCAATATTGCAACTTGCTCTGTTTTAAATACTTTGGCACAAGCTAAATCAAGCGATTGGAATAGTAAAATAAAACTGTACTCATCTATTGTTGCTAGTACACTGTTATATGGTTCCCAGATATGGGGAGTCAGATATACCGATGTAATCGAAAAAGCTCAAACAAACTATTTTAAAAGATTGTTAAATTTATCACAAAACACACCACAATATGTTGTTCGCCTAGAAGTCGGCATATCAAAAATTGCAGTGGAAATATTGAAACTAATTATTAACTGGATCATTAAATTGTGGAACATGCCGGAATACAGATATCCGAAAATTTGTTACAGACGTTTGTGTAAGTTAGATAAATTAGTAAATAATAAAGTAAAATATAATTGGGTAACACAGGTTAAAAAGATGTTCGAAACGATTGGTTTTACTGATATACTGGAATCCGAAAATGTATTATTATTAAAAAATAGTATTAACCTAATTGTAACTACATACGAAGATCAGCTAAGAGCACAAGACTTAATTAGAGCCCAAAATGGAAAATTCTGTAATCTTTACAAACATTTGTCACTAAATAGTGGACCGCAACAATATTTAACTTTAGGTATTCCCATTAATATTTGTAGAGTAATAGCTCAATTACGTACAGTAAACTGTGTTATAATTAGGATAGTTGTAAATAATATCAGTTACAAAGTTAATCCAAATGAATTGTGTACAGTATGTAACTTGAATGAAGTGGAAGATTTACAACATATTATATATACTTGTCCTATGTATAAGCATCTCTGAGAGTACTGGTTATCATCCCCAGAAGAGACTATTTTACAGTGTATGAATATTACAGAAAAAAAGCAAGCATACAATTTATTTTATTTTATGGCCAATGTCTTAAAATTACGTTCGTTTTTAATAAATGAATAATTCTTACTTTGTGTTAGTAAATATTAATTAATTTAAGTATAAATATTTAAGTGATAAATGTAAAATTCAGATTTGTTTAAAAAATTAAGCTTTTACATATCATATAATTATACTATTTTGTACTTTATACTGAACCTCTTTTGTATCAGGGATATCCCTGGAAGGCAAAATAAATATATTATTATTATTATTATTATTATTATGTATGTCTTTGTGTGTGAAGGTTGTGTTTGTTATAACTAAGTCATTTTCTACGCATAAATCGATTATTCTCATCCCATTATTGTTTAGGGTGTTTTCTCCTTCTTTACCCATATATCTTTCTACGCCTATATTATCTTTACCCACTCTTCCATTCAGATCTCCCATTATGATTATATATTTGCCTGTTTCGTCGATTACTGATTGCAATTCGTCGAAGAATTTTTCTTTCTCTTCTTTTTTATCATCTTCGTTAGGGCCATACGCCACGATCAATGTGTAATCTTTCTTGTTTCCTGTTGTCCAATCAATTTTCATTATTCTTTCATTAATATAATTTTCTTTATCTATTTTCCCGATTAAGTGTTTTTTAATTACTATTCCCACTCCTGCTGCAGCCCAATCTGTTTGTTTGGGTCCGGACCAATACATCCAGTAATCCTGTGTTAATTGTGTGAATCCTGAACCTTTCATTTTTGTTTCTGTTACTCCTAGTATATCTAAATTATTTTTTTCCATTTCTTCTATTAATTCAAATTCTTTGTTTTTTATACTCCGCACATTCCATGTTCCTAATCTTATAATATTTTTCCGAGTTCCATTAACGTTAGTCATGTTCTTTGCTGCTGTCATCTTTCCCATCGGTTCCGGTATGTCGTTTTTTAGTTTTTTGAGTTATGTTCGCTTTGTATTACTCCATTCTCTTTTCCGTTCCATTCATATAATTGACCGTCAATAATTAATTTTTTGTAGCCAATTTTTACTTGTCTAAATATTGGAATTTAGACTTCCTTATTTATACATTAAAAATTAAAAAAATTATATGTTAGGCCATATGAGAATACTCGTATATTAAATTTTTATGTAGTAAATCACTAATAAAATAGTATTTTTTAAATATTTCAATAAATTTAAAAAATCTGTTGCACCCAGCATAAAACCTCCCGCTTAACTTTATATTAACTATACAAACATACAATACAATATTTAATTACTTGCATATTATGAAATTTATTAAACATTCAATAATTACTAGATTTCAGATTAGAAAAATTTAATTTTAAAATTTTGATTATAATTCTGAATTACTACAAAGATAGAGAAAAATGTTTCTAATAAAGTTCGTACAAATGAAAATTTCCCTTATTTGCAATATGAAAATAGACAGGTATTATAAATATATAATTCATCTAAATTTGGAAAATCAACCCATTTACTCTTTAAATAAACTATTACTTTCGGTTCATGTATTTGAACCATAATATTTTCTTCTGAAATGTATAGTAATGTAAACAGCAAATATAGAAATTTCTGGTTTATCCATTTTTGAGTTAAGTGACCTTCATAGATCCTTACACACATTCATATACACATACAAGCATCATCGCAAAACTATTAAAAATTAGTTGTAAAGATACTAAATCGAACGGGAGGTAAAAAAAAAACTTGTATGATATGACACAATGATTACAGTTCCAGAAGAAAATACAGGTAGGAAAAAATATGAGTTGACGTAAATACGGGTTAATCTAAATATAAGTAGACGTAAATACAGATTGAATGAAATACAGTTTGATGAATTATGACAAATTATATTTTTATACGTAGTCCAAAATAGAGTTATAATAAATTATAAATATATTGTTGTTTGAGTTTATTTAAATTTTAATAAAATATTGTTTTAAAAAATAAATTTATACGATTTAAGAACCCCCTAATTATTATTAAATTATTAGAACATTATTTAAATGAGCACAAAGTTTTTAATATCTGCATATAAAAGTACAATCTGAGCATATAATATTCTGTTTAAAATATTTTGTTATTTCTAAAACTAAAGTGCAACCATATAGAAAAATATTGAAATATAACATTATTATAATGAGAAGGAAATTTTTAATATATGCACAAAGTAGCACAATCTGAGCACGTTTCTTAAAACTAAAGAAATGCTCAATTGTATGTCACTTGTCTGAATTTCAACAAATCCTGTAATAATTATACTGAGTATAAAGCTCTAGCGATTATTCGCGGGAATAATCTCTGTAGCTTTTTTGTTTTTGTTGACAAATGTCAGATGTCAGATAGTTATCATCAACACAAGTAAAGACTGAGCAAAAATAATTGACTTACTAGCGTGCCTTCTGATGAAATAAAAAAATAATCTAAATAAGACTCGAGATTTCGATAAATTAGAAAATAATTCTCCAGTATATTTGTCAAACATGTTGTCATTTGGTAATAGCCACGAAAGCCCTATCAAGTTTTCGGAAGATCTGTCAAATTATTTTCAATTTATTCTCAATCTCTTGTTATATTATTACTGAAAATATTTTGATATTTCTAAAACTGAGGTGTAACCCTCAAGTTAGCACCATATAAAAAAATGTTAAATTATAACCTTATTTTAATGAGCACAACCTTAGCAAAAAACACTAATGTAAATATTTGTCTTAAAAAATAAACTTGCGGAGCCGTGCACAAGTTGGCTCTAAAAACCAAATATATTTATTACTACGCGAAGAAAGTAGCACAAGTTTTTATTAGCAGCACAATAGAGGACAAATAAAGTATAAATTATTGGAAAGCAAATATTTGAAAAATATTGATTTTGAGGTGATATCTTGAAGCACCACATAGAAAAATGTTAAATTATAACCTTATTATAGTTAGCAGAAAATTTTTAAAATCTGCATAAAGAAGCACAAACTTAGCACAAAACACTAATGTAAATATTAATGCAAAAAAATAAACTTGTGGTGCCAGCTACAAGTTGGCGCTGAAAAACAAATACGTTTATTACTGCGCGAAGAAAGTAGCACAAAATTTTTTATTAGCAGCACAATGGAGCACAAATAGAGCACAAACTACTGGAATGAAAAAAATTGAAAAACATTAATTTTGAGGTGCTATCTTGAATGACCCTATTGCTTGTACTATATTGTGCTGACTTAGACTTGTAACAATTACAAGTATTTACAATAAAATTATTAAAAACCTTCATGATGTATAATTCATTGACGACAATGTTTTGCCAAATATTTAAAAGTGTAATTCTGTTTAACCAAAATATATGTTTCTAAGTTAACAAGTTGATATAATTTAAAAAAAAACATTTAGAAAAACTGAAACATAAATTGAAAACGAGTGGTTATTCTTTAAAATTTATTAATACAACTTTTATCTACGATAGTGTGTAAAATTGATGTTTAACTGTTAGTTTCAAGTTTGTAAAACGGTTGTTTAGTAACACGATCCCATTAGTCACGGGCAGTCACGGGTTGCCAAGCAACGAGTGATTAAAATTTTTAAACACGCCAAATTTGCAAAAATTTTGTTATCATGGCAAACTTCTCATTTAATATTGTGATCCTACTTCATAAATAAAAATTATTTTTTTTAATATTTTTTTGGGTTTTTCATTATATCGTAGATAAAATATTGTACGATACACTTACATAAAGCGTCTTTAGTCACTCGCTACGCTCGTGTTTTAATTGACCCATTCGTGACTAAAGACTAGCTTTACGTACTTGTATCGTAAATAACTATTTCGACACTCCTTAGCAGTAACGAAGTCGACAGTAGTTGCAGCCGGGTTGTCGTGCAACAAAAAAGTTTTCATAAAAATAAGAAATTAGGAAGTTTATTCAGTTCGTTAAAAGATCGTGCAAATGATGAGAATAGGTCGAATGGTATCTATAGGATTAATTCTTTAAATTGTAAGGGTATTTGCATTGGACAAACAAAGCAATATTAAAAAATTCGTATCAGCAATCACAAGAATAACTGTAAAAAATTCAATAACATTCCACATAACGGAGGAGCAAAAAAAAATTGTATACATGCTCTAGATATCATTTCTTAGTTCATTTCCCTATAAATAAAAATTGTAGTTACTTACATTCTGTACGATATTGGTATTGCATTTCCAGATATTATGTAAAAGTACACCAGTTTGTCTTGCCTAAAATAAAACTTTACTCTTCATTTGTCCTAAATATAAAAATATACGTGTACCTTGTCGCTAGTATTAGACGAAATAGATAAAATCATTAGTATTTTCGATGTATGTAAAAATAAGTATATTCCTATTAATAGAAAGGTTATATATCGTTTTGTTGGATTTTTTCCAAAAACCATTTTGTAAATTGTTAACAGCTGTGTTATTATCATAATGAATCGCATACCTACAGTAACAAGCAGTCTCAATGAATATGCATCATTTATTTTTCTGCTCACGTCATACAAATCACTATGGATTTTGCTCAAAGTGCTGATTGCAAATTCATGTCTCATATCTAAAACATCATAAACCTGTGCTTTTGTTCTATTTACTTTAATTCCTTTGTGTGTTTTTTCTAGAAAATGGACTCCATGTATGACCCCTAGTTGCTTCAAAATCTTCAGTTTCCGATTTAACCAGATGTAACGTTGCCTTAGAAGCAACAAGAGATCGACGTACTGAAATAGAGTGATGGTGTTGACGTAGTCTACAATATTGAATATATTGTAGATAGATATGAATGCTCGCTCGGCTGTAAAAGGCTGAATAACTGCTTTGCTTGAGAATACGCATGTAATACCAAGAATTTGAAAAGTTGCGAACCTTTTGGCATTTTTGTAGGTAATATTGATGCCTATTGATTTCATAGTCTTGTCAATATGTATAATATCTGTAAAGATATTGAATATAATTTTTTTATATATCAAATAAGCCTTAAAATATTGTAAAACCGCGTAAAACGTACAATATAAAATTTCAATCATTTTTAAAGGTTCATTACTGAATAATTGATGCAAATGGATCAAATTCAATCTGTACAAACAAAATAAAAAATATGAAAATAGTATATGTTGGAATGCTACATTATTACATAAATAAACATATTAAATTTAGTTAAAATGAAATCTCACTATATATTTTACGCAAAAGAGATACAGAACTAATTAAAAAGTAATAGAAAAGTTAATGTTTATATTACAATAATATATAAAGTTAAATATATAAAACTAGTTTGTAACAGACATGTTATATTTATATGAGGAGCATGCTAAATAAAATGTTTTATAGAAACATAAACTCTTACGCACACACACACACACGTCAGTCAAAATGAACACAGGCGACTTCGAATTTTTTGTTTCACAAAATTTCTCTTAAACGATTGTTTTATGTACTTCCCTATACTAAGTACAAGTAAATAATAAACAATAAAAGAAGCGCTTTGCAATAATACTATCATTTTAGTGTATTACTCCTGGCGAGGAATATGCTACTTCACAAAAAGAAGAAGTAATAAGATTTTTTTTTCTCTAGACCATGGAAAGTCTCTAAAGTGTTCCATACATAACAACAACACACAAACGTGTGAACTTTTGAACATATTTTGTACCTGTGCGTGAATTTTGCGACTTTTTTCTGTTTTATGCTGCAGTTTTTTTTCACAATTTTGTCAACATATTCACAATTCGGCAGTCGTTTAATTTACTGTACTCTACTTCTATCAAAAGTTCAGTGAATACACGGTTATCCCTTTTCGCTACAATTTCAACCTCTACCTAATATCAGATAATTCACAGTGTACATATTTAAACCAAGTAATTAGCTGTTGTATCCTTGTGAGTAAATCTGCGGTCTTCATCAAGCAGAACAAATATTAAAAAGCTAAACTATTTGCCAAAATACTATTACAGAAAAACCACTAATTACATGCGGTACTTGTAAGGATGTTGTCCATTCATACTGCTCTAGTCTTACTCGTAATCAGTTATTATGTCTTAACTCATAGAGACGTGTAATTTTATTTCTCTATTTCAACATACTATCAATGACCTACAAAGTGAATTGACATAATTAAAAAATCATGTGGCTCATGGAACTTTCACTTTTGATGAAAATAACTTGGAACCAAGTCTGCAACAATTTGCATTTATTAATGAAAGCAATGAATTATTTATTGACGAGACACAAGAGCGTCAACTTCGCTCCGAAAATATTGAAAACATTTATTGTTCCTGAGAGCTTGTCGTATGATAATACTACAAAACACAAGAATGATTTAAAACAAGTATCCAAAATCTTTACTGAGACTGCTAACATCGGAACTGAGAACATACGAATTTATCGTTTAAGTTTAGGACGTCATACTAATCCAAACCAACGACGTTCTATTAAAGTGATCTAAAGCAGCAAGGAATATGTAATTGAACTTTTAAAAACAAAAACCAAAAAAATCAAAGTCAATTCGGATAAGAATAACTTTGCAGAGAGAATATTACAATAATAACAAAAATACATTTGATAATAGGACGAAGAATGGTGAGTTAAATCTTACTATAAATTATATTAAGAGAGTTTCTACTCTTGTTGAGAAGATAGCTTCCAAAATCGATGGTCAAATAAACGTGTAAATTCAGCAGGCAATAATCTGTCATTATCACTTTATAAACAAAATGCTCGCGGATTAAATAGTGTTTGCATAAATTTACTCAGTACCGACCATGACATTGTTGAGCTGACAGAAACATAGCTTATTAATAATGTTCATAATTTTGAGTTCTCAGGCAGATTATTTTCTATTTACCGTACTGTTCGCTTCTTCCAAGCCTGCAACAAGTTTATTTCATCTCTCGTTTCGTTCAGTGACGTTAAATAGTTTATTCCTTAAAAAATAGAGATACTCGTTCTTCTTCCTTTGCATTACGCTTCTAGTCGAAGCTTAGCATCCTCCACTATGCCCTTCCATTCCGGTCTGTTTTGAACGGCCCTTGTACAATTTCTAACTCCTAGATAGGTGATGTCCCGTAATGCTTGGTCCATCCATCTGTTCTTCGGTCTACCCCTACTTCTTGTTTCCCTTGGATTGCCCTGCAGTATCTTTCTTGGCAATCTTTGTTCTTCCATTCTTTTTATATGACCTAGCCACCTTAGTCTGTTGGATTTTATTGTTGCCACAATGTTGGGAAATTGAAACAAATCATCCAGTTCGTGGTTGTATTTTATTCTCCACCCCTCTTCTTCCTCTGTAGGTCCGTATATTTTCCTTAGTATTTTCCTTTCGAAAGTGTGTAGTGTTCTCTCATCTTCTTTAGTTAAGGTTTAGTTTGTTTAGTACTGAACCTAGGTATACAAAATTGTCCACTCTCTGGAATGTATAGTCGTCTATTTCCCAGTTTTCATATTCTTCATGTTGCCTTTTTGATGCTATTAGTAGTTTGCTTTTTCCTTCATTAATTTGTAGTCCTATTTCCTTTGCTGATTTCTCCAGTCTTCTAAATGTTTCTTCAAGATCATCTTTATTTCTTGTGATGATGACAACATCATCCGCAAATGCAAGTAGTTGGTGTGCATTTACGAATATGTTCCCGTTTCTGTTTAATTTCGCTTTCTTTACTGCTTTTTCAAGAGCGATGTTAAATAGTTGTGGTGCTAGCGCATCCCCTTGTCTTATACCTTCTTTTGTTTCGAATAATTCTGAATTGTCTTTCCCTATTTTTACTTTGTTTAGGGTGATATCAGCCGTTGCCCTTGTTATCCGTATGAGTTTTCTGGGTATTTTTTGTTCTTCCATTATTTTCCAGAGTTCTTTCCGTTTAATTGAATCATACGCTTTTTTGAAATCAATGAAGAGGTAGTAAGTTTCTATGTTATATTCCCAGTTTTTCTCCAATATTTGTTTTATGGTGAATATGTGATCAATCGTGCTTCTGTTATTCCTCAAGCCACTTTGATACTCGCTCGTGTAGTTCTCGGTGTATGGTTTTAATCTCTCATATAGTATGGTTGCTAGTACCTTGTATGTTGTGCATAACAGGCTGATGCCTCTGTAATTGTTGCAGTCAAACATACTCGTAGTTGGTGCAAAAATTTACCTTAATCTAGTTTGTAACGTACCTGGGGGTGTATCTCCTAAGTTAAGCTAGTTAAGCTATAACTATATTACAAGGTATACACGTAAATTTTACTGCCGATAAAAATATTATATTTCTTGAGTATTTAAGTAACATATAATTACACATTTGTTGTACTATATAAATAACAGTGTATCAGTTGTTTTGATAAAAAGTGACAGTGATTCTTTCTCTTTACACCAAATTACCACCAAATTAATTCAAAGTTAAGCGAGCAATAAGGTCGTTTATCGCTTAATATCATCAGCTAAGTAACTTGTCTTATCGCAGTAAGTACAATTAGTCAAATTATTATTCATCATGTCGTGCTGTAGATCATGCAAAAAGCCGACTGATCGCTACAGTGACTTGCTGTTCTGTATGGGTACCTGCAAAGGCGTATTTCATTTGGATTGCGGAGAAGAAAGTTTAGTATCATATCAAAAGATGCGTTTAGATAAATCCATAAAAATTTGGAAATGTATTGATTGTTCAACCACTACCACTAGTATTGCTTCTATTTCAAATGACACCATATTAAAGGATTTAGATATAAACAGTAAGCTAGATCTTATCTTAAACAGCCAGAATCAATTGCAACAAAGTATGGATGTCCTTAATGATAAATTTGAAAAATTGGCAAAAGAGAACGATATTTATAAAATAAAAATAAATCAGTTGGAAAGCAAAATGGAAATGTTAGAAACTAAGGTAAATGAAGTCACTTCTAATGATTCATCGTCGTCGACCAGCTTACCAATTGATATAGATAATATGCAATCCGAAACTATAGAAAGAATACAACGTGCTAATAATATTATACTCTATAATTTAATAGAATGCATTGTTGCGCTTAAACATTCTGATGATGCGCATACAGATCAGTGTAAAATATATGAATCTCAAGAAATATCAAAGATTCTTCAAAATATTTCCAATAATGAGTTCAAGCATTTTAGTACACTTCGTCTTGGAAAATACAGTTCAGACAAACCGAAGCCAGTGAAAATTTCTTTTCCAAATACATACGATGCAATAAGTGTGTTAAAAAATAAAAACTTATTAAAGCATTTAAAAATATCAGTCAGTGCCGGTCAGACAAAAATGCAACAACAAAAACTAAAGATAGTGAAAGATGAACTAAAAACACAGATTGAACAAGGAAAAAGAGATCTAACAATCAAATATATTAATGGTAACCCGACCATCGTCTCAAAACTTAAAACCGGAAAAGGGCAATAACAATTAATCCATAATGAAAATTTCTCTACATTTTTTCAAAATATTCAGGGAATTATTAATAAACTTGAAGAATTAGAAATCTTTCTAAATGATCTTTCAATTCAACCAAGCATATTGTCCTTTAACGAACATTGGCTAAATAAAGCAGAAATTGAACTGATTAAATTAAATGGTTACAAACTCGCATCTTTTTCTTCAAGATCAATTCAAGCGTGTGGAGGTACAGTATTGTTCAGAAGGTACCAAAACTGAACTAAAATCCGACAAACGTTTTCGCTAGTCGAATGAGAAAGATAAACGATACGAAATGAAGGACAGATATATAATCCATTGTTTACCTGAACCAGGTAAACACCTTGTAGAGATTATACAATTTCTCACTTATGATCTTACAATATTTTGCAAAATGCAAGTGAATATTGGATGCGGTATACAAGTTCGATGACGCATCTAAACTTCTTGAACTTTGCGACCCCTGTTGAAAGTTAATTACATTTTCATCAGAAAATAAAACAAAAACATTCAACTACATATTAAATTCAAATTATCTGATAACTAAAAATATTAATGGACGAAATATAAAACAACTACAAAAATATTGTATGTTACTGTGTCGCCAATATACCGGATGTAGTATTGAAATGTAGCATATAGGGATTCCAGTGTTATATTTTTGATATTGCTATAAATAATAATAATAAAAAATAATCTTTACATTGATATCGAGTTGGTTATTGAATTTTCCAACTTCTTCCTTTAGTTTTCTTCTGTTTTCACGCCTGTTATTATAAACTTATTCTTATTTGCTTCTTTTTCTTTCTGTTCGTCTGTATTCTAGTCTTTTTAGTTTTTCTCCTATTTCTCTCTCTTCTTTTACCCATATCTTCTCTTCTCTTATTTTTATCTGTTTTGTTTCTTCAATTATACCTTTTATGGTATTAAATATCAAATTAAATTTAATATTTATTTAAAAAAATGTAACACAGTCACGGAAAATTGAACAGAAATAAAATATTTATATATTTACTAAAAAGAAATGGAAAGAAATGAATACTGAAATTCGCCATTATCATTTCAATCTTCTATAAAATTTCTAAAGGTAATAATACAACACTATAATAAATAATTATAAATTTGTTCACTGAAATGTATATTTTTGTTTTTGTTTTTGTTTAGTGTTATATAGCCGTATTATAATTTTTTTTAATAAATACTAATTTTAATTTAATTGATATATAGTGAAATATTAACATTTAGGTAACTATTGCATGCATTTTGAAATTCTAAACACCTTTGTATTTTCTTCTTTGCTGTATAGTAAGTAGGTAAAAATTGATAGCAAATTCAAAAAAATATCTTTGAGATCCCTCTATTCTACATTTAAATTCTACACGCGGTATACAACAAATATATCACAGGAGTTCAAAAGTGTCGTCAATTTATACAACAAATATATTAATATCATACAAGTGCAAAAATAAATATCACAAAAAGTGTCGTCAATATATACAACAAATATATCACACAAGTTCAAAAATAAATATCACAATTAGTTCTTCGATATATACAACAAATATATCAATCCTACAAGTTCAAAAATAAATATCACAAAAAGTGTCGTCAATATATACAACAAATAAATCACAAAAAGTTCGTCAATATATACAATTAAATTAAAAACCTAATATTTACACCAATAGCCATTATTTTCAATAACAGCTTCTACTCGCCGCGGCATCGAATTAATTAAATTCTGGCAGTGCTCGCTTCTTAGCAGATCCTCCCACACGCGGAGAACATTTTGTTGAAGTGCAGCCTTCGTTCGAACATTTCCTGTCCCCCTCTGGACCATTGTCGCCCACACGTTTTCGATGGGGTTCAAATCTGGTGACTTAGCAGGCCACTGGAGTAAAGTGATTTCCGGGTGATCATTAAACCAGGATTTTACAATTCTTGCGGTATGAACCGCAGAATTATCCTGTACAAAAAAAAAAGTTGCGATCAGGAATTAACATCCTTACTGATGGCAACATGACTTCCTCCAAGATTTCTAAGTAATAGGCCGCATTCATTTTCCCGGATATCTCCACTAACTCACCAGGGACCCAAGACGCCATCCATCCCCAAAACTCGACGCTTATTCTCCCACTCTTTCTGATTGGAGCGACGTGTTGTGGGTGAAGACGCGAGTTGTTTGGCCGCAACAGCGGCTTCTTGACGACTTCGTCTGATGAAAATACATTTTCGTCAGAAAAAATAACAGAATTCCAATTGAAATCTCTATTTATTTCACAAAAATTCAGCCTCGCTCGCAAATGATTTGGCATAAGCTCGACTTTAGTCGCAGCCTTCCTACAATGGATCCCTACTTCATGAAGCCGTCTCCTGATGGTTAAAGCAGAAGCATTAACTCCGAGTCTCTGCTTTAGCTCTGCAGAAGAGCAAAAGGGAGTCTTGCTGACGACCTGCTGCAAATTTTGGATAGCAACGACATTCAGTTTGCCTGGCGCCCCGCTTCGTCGACGACTTTGTAGGTGAAACGGGCCACCAATTCTGTATCGCTGAATCCAACGCCAAACGGATTTTCTCTGAAATATAAAATATTTATATTAGATTCAATGTAAAAAATTTTCACCTCTCGCAAATACCGGGTGTCAATTTTTTTTTGAGCTATAGGAAATACAATTTAAATATTTTAAGTTATTATTTATTAATTTTAGAGCAATAATGTAATTAGGTAAAATGTTCAAAATAAAAAAGCTTCGTGAACCGAGCCTAAATTTATGGATGTGATATACCTATTTTTGTCATGAGATAGACGTAAAATAAAATACATAATTTCTAACTATTTCCAGAGTGCCATGGGAAACAAAACATACAAAAAGTCGTATTATTTGAGTTTAACAATAGTTATTTGTGTATCAACAACTCGACAAGTGCACCGAACAAGCTTTATCCGACGAGACACAAACAATATTTTTTCTATAATCGTTGAACAATGTCAAGCTGTAGAAAAAAATTAATTTTCAAAATTATCTTTGGTCACGCCTATAACAATTCAATAAAATTGTAGTTACCCATGTCACCGTAATCATGACAACGTTTATGAGCAAAATAAAAATTTTCAAAGAAATAATTTGACACATGGAGTACATTTGACATATGGAGTACATTTGACAAAAAGTCTACAGAGTGAATACGTTTATGGTGATTAAGTTGAAGTGTATGTATGTATATGCCAACTGTATTTGCAATAGCAAGGTTATTACCAGAAAAATCCAATGCATCATTTACTTCTTTTACCTAATTTATTTTTGTATTGTTTTTGTCGCGCTAGTGCGACAATATGTCACTTTGTCGCCCTAGAGCGACAATTTTGAACATTTCCTAACTAAAAATGGAATAACAATGTCGATATTGTGCAACGATTGTAGAAAAATGTTATTTGGAATAAGTTTAATGATTATTTACTGGTTTAAATTTTTAAATAAGGACAAATTTTATAAATGTAAAAAATACTTACATCAATCTGAAGATTTTCTGCAATGTCGCCGATACTCCACCCTGCTTGCCATAGAGCAATTATTCTTCCTCTCTTCTCCAATGAAATTTTCGCCATCACAAAATATTCTAATTGCTCAAGAACTGAACCATGAATGAAAATTACATATAATGTAACATATTTATACCTAGTTCGCGTACTTAAAAACAAAGTGGGGTAAGTAAATGTCATTATCATCAGTTTGGAAATTCCACCCTTTCCAAACAACAGCGGTTGCTTCGACCACTTTAAAGTTAATGCCAACAAATGACTATTGAATATTGGTTACACTAATCTTCTTAAAATGGTGTTAATATTTTGGTATTTTAAAATACATTAATAAATAATGACGTCAAATGATTTTAAAATGTATAATATAGCGAGGAGTTAACTAATTCTTTTAGATCTTTCAACATTGAGTATTAAACAGAGCCTTAAATATTTGTTTCCATGTAACATTGTTGTATTAACAATATATTCAGAAAACAAAATGACAGCTAGAACAATAAGTATCATTTGAGCTATAATTTCGATGCGACATTTTTTATTTATTCGGCGATTAATTTATTCGATACTTTATACGTAAATGGAAATATGGGCCCTTATTTGTATTTATATTGATAAATGATTTATTATAAGTCATACATATTTGATGGTAGTTACATTATGTTATTATTATTAGATTTCAAGAAGTTTGGATGCCTCATCGAACTTGTGTACAGCATCCAATATTCACTTGCATTTTGCCATATATTGTAATATCTGAAGTGTGAAATTTTATAATCTCTACTTCGCTCAGGCAAACAATGGATTATATATCTGTCCTTCATTTTGTATCGCTTATCTTTCTCATTCGACCTGCGGAACGTTCGTCGGATTTTAGCTCAGTTTTGGAAATCTGTGGAGGGGTTATGGGGCATAACTTCTGAAAAATACTGTACATGCATTTATATTCGCGATAATATCAACTTCAATGAAGTTCATAAATATGACAATATCATCCAAGAGACAATATTTGAATTCTCAATGATTAACTTAAAACAAATGAATGAAATTATTACAATAATCTCACTATACAGGATACCAGATAGCTGTGTAGAAACATATCTAGAGACACTTGAACTTCTTCTATCGTCACTACATCGAAATAATTTCACGAAAATAATTATAACAGGCGATACAAACATCAATCTTCTTCAAAATACACGAACTAAAGAACGTCTACTGTCAATAATAGAGTCCTTTGATCTATTTCCCAACATCCTTATTCCTACACGCGTCACTAAATCAAGTGCTACTTGCATTGACAATATATTTTCAAATAAAGAATTCTTAAATAACGTTACTGTGCTAAATTCAGGTCTTTTGGACCACTATGCGTTATCCTGTCACCTTAATAAAGCTGATCATGTCAATATGAATCAAGTTGTCAAAATGAGATCTTTTTCTAACAAAAATATTAAGATATTTAATAACTTACTAATTAATATAGATTGGTCAATTTTATTTAATAAAACGTCTATAAACGACAAATTTAATAATTTTCATAAGATAATTGATAATAAATTAAATACCGCGTTTCCAATTACAACTTTAAAAAATAATGAATTTAAAAATAATTACTGGTTAACTAGTGGAATTAAAAAATCATGCAAATATAAACGATTCTTAATTCAAAAATTAAAATTAACAACTGACTCTAAATTTGAGCATTACTTACGTGAAAATGTATTGCTCAATCCTCAAAAAAGTTATCAAACTGGCAAAACAACTATATAACTCTAACAAAATTAAAATATCAGATAACAAAACTAAAACGGCATGGTCTATTGTTAGAAATATAATTAACACGTCTAACAAGCCAACAAATAAAAATAATATAACATTATTAAATAATGATAACACAGTAACTGATCCATCCCAAATATCTAACATATTTAACAATCAATTTCTTCAGCAACCGGTATACAATCCACAAATATCAAGACCTTCTCTAACATTACCTAGTAACCATGTCCAGAAAACTATTTATTTATACCCGATAACCGAGGAAGAAATATTTCACACCATCCTTTCTTTCAAGAACAGCAGTTCTTCTGGATTTGACGAAATATCATCAACAGTGCTTAAACAAAGTGCAGTGAATTTAATCCAACCAATGTGCTATTTTTTAAATTTATATTTGGAAGAAGGTATATTTGCCAACCACAAACAGGAGTCGAGAATTAAACATGCTTGTATATTACCAAAACGTTCGTAGTCTTAGAAATAAGGTTAGTCAGTTTGTTAGCTCCATTAGTGATAGTGAATACGATCTAGTAGCATTAACTGAAACATGGCTTACAGAAGACGTTAATAATTCTGAGCTCATTCCAAACAGCTATAATGTATACAGACGCGATCGAAATTTCGAAAGTACGCACCTGACTCGAGGAGGTGGAGTTTTGTTAGCAGCTAAAAATTACATTAAAATCGAAGAGTTGGATGTTGAACAAATAAATAATATACTACCGTCGTTTGATATATTAGCCTGTAAATGATCAACTCATTGTTTTACTTTGACAATATATGTTATATACATTCCTGTTACTCCATCCAGCCAGGATTTAATTTGTCTTTTAAATTATCTTGAATCTCACTTAATATTTACTAAAAATGTTCTTATTCTTGGCGATTTCAATATTCCATCATTTTGTAACAATGATTCTAATGATACATTATGTAATCTCTTTTATAATTTTGCACTAACTCTTGATGTAAAGCAGTTCAACAGCATTTTAAATGAAGATGGTCGACTGCTTGATCTAGTACTGTCCAATCAACAGTGCACTGTATTTCGCGAATATTCACCTTTTACTATAGAGGACAAACACCACCCAGCTTTGTCTATAAACATTAAATTTGCAAAGAACTTTGCGTCTCATGTTAATTTCCAAAAAAGCAGTACTTCTAAACAGTATAACTTCAGGAAAGCGAATTTTCAAGCATTATATGAAGATCTTTGTAATGTTACATGGGAAGACTTAAAATCATATGCTAATGTTAATGATATGTGTAACAAATTTGTTTCTACCCTTTATTCAATATTTGATAAGAATGTGCCTTTACGGTCAACTAAATACAAATCATATCCCCCCTGGTTTACAACAGAAATTATACATAACTTGAAACCCAAACATAAGTTTCACACTAGATATAGAAAATATAACAGTTTATACGATTACAATCAATTTTGTAAATATAGGTCAACAATTAAGAACCAAATTAAAATTTCTTATAAAGAATACCTTATAACAAGCGAACAATCTTTTATAATGGATCCCAAATCATTCTGGGCATTTATTCAAACGAAGAAAAATAAGAGTAGAATTCGTGGAAGAATGCATTTTGATGACGACATTCAGGATACTCCAATAGAGATCCTAAATTTATTTCGCTGTTATTTTAGTAGTGTATATGTGGATTCGTCGCCTCTTGATGAAAAATATATACCCAGTGAGGTTTATTCACCCTCTATAATAGTGACGCAAATTTCAGAAGCTGATATATCTCAAGCTATATCTAAATTGAATAATAAATTAACATCTGGTGTGGATCAAATACCGTCATTTATAATTAAAGACTGCAAATACATTCTATTACATCCATTATCAACTATTTTCATCTCTGTTTAAATACTTGTACTTTTCCAGATATCTGGAAAATATCAAAAATTTGTCCAGTCATAAAGTCAGGAGATCCATCCAATGTACGTAACTACAGGCCAATTTCAATATTATCAAATTTCGCTAAAGTTTTTGAAATTATTTTGTTTAATAAAATATTCACACAGGTAAAACCAGTTGTATCTCCAAATCAACATGGCTTTATTAAGCAACGGTCAACAGTAACAAACTTATGTTCATTTTCTCAATTTGTTATAGATGTTCTAGATAAACGAGGTCAAGTTGATACTGTATATACCGACTTTGCTAAAGCTTTCGACCGCATAGATCACGGTATTCTCTTAAATAAGCTTGCAGATTGGTTTTCATAACAACCTACTCAAATTTTTTTATTCCTTCCTATCAGACAGAAAGCAAATTGTTTCATATAACGGTTCAATATCTCAAGAGTTTTTGGCTAAGTCAGGTGTACCGCAAGGGTCGAATCTTGGCCCTCTGCTATTTTTAATGTTCATTTATGATCTTCCAAATTATTTATCTTGCGAAGTCTTGATGTTCGCGGATGATGTTAAAATTTTCAATTCAATACGATCAACTGAAGACTGCAATAAATTACAACAAAATATATATATATATATATATATATATATATATATATATATATATATATATATATATATTTTCCAAGCTTGGTGTGATAGAAATAAATTACCATTAAATATCAATAAATGCAAAATTGTATCGTTTTCTCGTAAAAATCACGTGTTATTGCATAATTATAACATGAATTCCATAATGCTACAACGTGAGTACAAAATAAGAGATCTAGGAGTAATATTTGATCCAAAATTTTCTTTTATAGATCAAACTTACAATGTTATACGGTCTGAAAATAAAGCAGTTGGATTTATAATGAGAAACTGTAAACAGTTTACAAATGTAAATGCATTGCTATCACTCTTTTACGCACTTGTTCGATCCATTTTAGAATACTGCTTCATAATTTGGTATCCGTTATATGCTAGTCATAAACAGCAAATAGAGAACGTCCAAAGAAAATTTCTGAAATTTATTTGGTACAAAATTTATAATAATTATCCAGAGAGAAACTTTAGCCAGAGTACTTTATTAACATCCCTCGGAGTTTCAAGCATTGAATCCCGTTATATATTACAAAGTCTTTCATTTTTATATAAGTTGTTACATAACTATGTTGATTGTAGTGCCTTATTATACGAAATTAATTTCCATGTACCATCATTCGCTTCCCGTGCAGTTTGTACATTTTACAATAACACTGCTAAGTCTAATTTGATGTTACCGTCGCCCATTTTCAGCTGTTGTGAAAAGTATAATCAAATATGTCATTTATGTCAAATTTTTTACTGCAACATCTTTGAGTTACGTAAAACTGGAATACTGTTCTTTGATCCAATTTACATGTCTACATAAAATGTTTTTATCTTCATTTTTTGTATACCTATGTATTTGCTTTATAAATGGATTATTCTGTTGGGCAATAAATTATTATTATTATTATTATTATTATTATTATATTTCCTGAAATTTATAAACAAAGTGTAGTGACGCCTATATTCAAAAAATGCGATCCGCAGTGTGCTGCTAATTACAGACCTGTGTCCCCCCTATCAGTATTTTCTAAAGTGCTAGAAAAACTAATACACACGCGACTTATTGCATTCATTAATAAAAATAACATTTTGATAGACTGTCAACATGGTTTCACCAAAAACAAATCTACAATTTCTGCAGCAAGTGAATATACAAAATATGTATTGTCATGTTTAGACTCTCGAAACTACGTCATGAGACTTGCATGTGATCTGTCCAAAGCATTCGACACAGTAAACCACTCTCTCCTGTTATTAAAGCTGGAGCAATACGGAATTAGAGGTCAAGCTTATGCCTTGCTTCTTTACAAAATAGAGACCAAGTAACTAAAATAAAATACAAAAATGAGAATGGTTTAACGTGCGATTACTTCTCGGATTCTAGTTATGTAATTACAGGAGTGCCTCAAGGATCAGTTCTGGGTCCTTTGTTATCCCTTTTATACATAAATAATATCTCTAACGTAGTATCATGTTATGTACCGGATGTAAAATGTGTTATCTATGCGGATGACACATGAGAATTTATCCATCTGGGCCAACAATATGAAGCTAGTAGTGAACATAGTTGAACAATGGTGTCTAAATAATGCACTAACATTAAATTTATCAAAAACTAGTATCATTGACTTTAGACTTACCAAAAACAATACAAATAGAAATGAAATACAATACAAACAAATAAACCACACCACCTTGTTTACTGGGATTATATATAGACAATAATTTGAAATGGAATACACATGCAAAAAATCTGATTCCTAAATTAAATGAATCGCTGTATTGCTTAAAAATACTATGTAAATCAATTAATATGTCATCTTTGAAAGCTGTATATTTTGGTTACTTTTATTCCATAGCTACCTACGGTATACTTATGTGGGGTAACTCCCCTTTAATCAATTATGTATTTGTTATTCAAAAAAAGGTGGTCCGTGTCATGTGTAATTTACGACAATATGATTCTTGTAAAGGAAAATTTAAACTGTTACATTTGCTTACTATACACTGTAGCTATATTTATGAAACATTAAAATTCACGTTGAAAAATATTAATACCTATCAATTTATTTCGTATGAAAAATATAATACTCGTAACTGTAATAAAATCATTTGGTCCCTATACATAACACAACAGCTTACGAGAAAGGGTATTATTACCATGGAATTATTCTTTATAATGCACTGCCTCATTATTTGAAGGCTATACCTGTTAAAAAGTGTCTTTGTTTAATCAAAACTATTCTTATACAAAAAGAATACTACAACGGGGACGATTACTTCACAGATTGTAAAAACAATAAATTCTGTTTAGGCTAGTGGATGCCTACCTATCTAATTATTATGAAATGTTTATTCGCTACCTATAATTATTTAATTAATTTTTTGTTATTTCATATTTATTTGCTATTATTATGTAAATTCTATATTGTTACTAAAATTTGTTGGTACTATGAAATTATTTAATCGAATGTTACTATTTGTTACTATATGCTATTCTAATTATTAATTGTATACTATTGTTAAATTCCATATGTTGTTATGTACAACTTTTTTTGGAAATAAATTATTATTATTATTTATTGTTACTGTTCCCGAACCAAGATTTGTAGGGTTGGACCTCGGCTAACTCGTTGGAGGTGGGGTGAGTCTAGGGGTTTAACAGTTTGGGCGCCAGTCGGCTAAGCATCAAACGGTCCAACCAAATCTGCCGACGAGTAAACTCGGGGAGGAAGCGGGACGGTAGCAAAGATTTTTAAAGAATAAAAATCGCAGGTAACAAGTAATCAACGTGATTATATTCTGGTTTTAAGGGTACAAAATGAGTCAAGCAGGCGGTCGGTCAAGAGGAGAATCGCGTGTTGGACCAATTAATGATCCTCAACTTAAATACTACAAAGGATAGTGGGTCGCGGCGAACCCGTAGTTTTTCAGGACGGTGCGGATGGTTTAAAAACATAAATGATAACAAAGCGCTAGTCAACGCGGCGACTTGGTGGTACCATGAATTCGGCGTAGGGCGAAACTGAAGCAGGCGCAGTCCTAAATAGTATCGCAGAATGCGGCAGCACACTAACTGTGCGTAATCAAACGCAATACTAAATTAAACAACACGCGATATTCTTGACTGAGCATTACAAACGAGAAATAAAGTAAATGCGACAACTGTCGGCTTACTCGAAATATTCCAAATAATTGATCACAACAAATTAATCGGTGAATTATTATATACACAATCAAAATAAACATAAAATAAAATATATTCGGGATCTCAAAATGGCACAGCCTGTCGCTCGCTGTACGGGTCGAATGGCGATAACGGGAAGATTACGTCACGCAGCCTTCGTCGTGTCTTTTTTGTGCTGGTTCCTAACTCACTGGCATTCCCAATTTCCTTTCATTTTCGAGTTAGGTGGTGCCTGTTAACCCACGACCCAGCGTCGCAACTAAACCCCTAGCCGCGGTTTTGGGTGTGTCTACTTTAGTTTTTGGTGGTAAGTTTTGTAATTTTAGTTGTGAACCACGAGTAGACATCACAAATTGGCGCCCAACGTAAGGCACGTTTTCTTCATTTCCTTTGTTCTTTTTTTGCTTGTTTGTTGCCTTTAAATTAAATTAAGTATAGAACATCTTGCGGTCCTGGCAATCGCCTGTTTTTGTTTCTTTTCTTACTTTCGAATCATCACATCATTTCCTTCCACTTACTTTCATTTTGTTTATATTTTGCTAATTTTTTGATTTTTATGTTAACCACCAACCCGGTGATGGATATGTTACACCATTTATTGGAGGACGAGTTACGCTACGAATTATTACTACGAGGAATACCAGACACAGGGACCGTAAATGACATGACGAGTATTTTGAGAGGACTGTTACGCATGGAAAGAATGTCTGAGTCATCTACCCAATACCCTCCCGTTAATTTCAACCCACGAACGGAGTATGAAGTCTGCAAAACCAAATTGAGAGACATGCACGGTGAGTTATCATTTCATTCTTGCTCGCAATCCCGTCAGGAACAAATAACCACACGACTAACTCATTTGCAAAAAAGAATCTTACGCATTACTAATGCAGAATACCGGTCAAACTTGCTCGTAGATTTAGCCACTATTAGTGAACTATTAGCTTCTCAACATCCCCGACCTAGTAACTTGCTTTCTTTTGATGGGTGTACAACGCTACCTCCCACACCTTCTGCGGCTGTGCGACCGCTCCTTAATATCATTCCACCTGTTACGTCATCGCTAAGTATTCCTATGGCTTCGGTTCCGCATACTTCCTTCTCTGCTTTCCAACAGGCCGTTAATCAAGCTTGTGCGAATAGCACTCAACATAGTCCGACTCGTACTACTCCAACCGCGATGCCCACCAAATCTGTGTGGCTCAGTAAACTTAATATTACTTTTGATGGACGCGGCAGCGTTATGACCTTTCTTGACCGAATTAACGAAGTCGCTAGTGCTAGAGGTATCTCTCATGAACTACTACTTCAGCAGGACTCAGTCCTCTTTACGGGATCTGCTCTAATTTGGTATAGATCCATCCGTCCGTCGATCGTATCGTGGGAATCTCTTGTCCTTCGGTTCAAGTCTGCCTACTTACCCACGGACTACGAAATACGTTTGTGGGACGAAATCCGAAACAGAACACACGGACCTGACGAGAAAATTGAAATTTACATCGCGATCATGAGAAATATGTTTAGTCACTTATTGTCACCACCGGATGAAAACATGCAAATTGCGTTCATTATCGGGAACTTACAACCTTATTTTCAAGATCGTTCTCTATATAACTGTCGCAGTCTAGATTCTCTTATCATCAACTTACGTCAGATGGAAGACACGCGGACTCGTGTTTTCGCCTTTAAAAATCCTCCTGTAAGAACCGCCACCACTCTTAAACCCGAACTCAGTTATCAACGAGAACGAATCCACCCCAGACAAGTAAAGGAATTAGCCAGTAACCAGTCTGTCGCTGCTCTCTCCAACTCTAGAAGTCGTTCATGCTGGAATTGTGGTGATGTTAACCATTTGTCGGCTGCATGTACTAAACCGCGACGACGATACTGTTATACTTGCGGAACTCCAAATGCTATTCGCTCTAACTGCCCGCGTTGTACCCGCCCTAGTCAAAAAAAAAAAAAACGCAGAGGCCGGTTCCGAATCTTCAGCTCTCGAAACCAACGGCCAAACCTCCGCGCTGAACGTACTCGATGGATTTCTTGGCTGAACGAAGTGAATAGATTCATCAACCATTTTGTTTTTCCTTTGTTTAAATCTGTAGGATCGGATAATCACCCTTTCATTGACGTTTCCGTAAATAGCAAATATGTGACTGCTTTGCTTGACTCTGGAGCTAATTTAACTGTACTCGAAAAACCTGGTTTACATCTTTTGTCATTGAATAAGGTACGTACCACTCAGGAAATTACTAACAAAGTTTTTACTGCTGACGGTTCTGCTCAGCCAATTCTTGTCTCTGTCTCGTTACCGATTACTTTGAATTGTATCACAAAATTTATCAATACTGCTGTTGTGCCAAATGCTATTCGTTCAAAGTCTTTGTGTATCTTGACGACATAATTGTGGTGACTTCTACCTTCGAAGATCATGTTGTGATCCTCTACGAGGTTTTAGATCGTTTCAAAGGTGCTAATCTCACCGTGATTTCTGTCGCCCAAGCTTAAAGTTCTTGGCTATGTTATTGATCAGCAAGGTTTTCGAACCGATCCGGACAAGGTGTCCGCCATTGTGAATTATCCTCGACCAAAAACCACCACTGAAATCAAACGTTTTATGGGCATGGCCTCTTGGTACCGGAGTTTTGTACCGTATTTCACCAACATTGCTGGACCAATTAACGATCTCCTCAAAGGGAAGAAAAAGTCGAAATCCATTGTTTGGACTCCCGAGGCGGAACACTCTTTTGTTCAACTCAAGCAAGCTTTAGTTACCGCTCCTATCTTAGCCAGCCCTGATTTCACTTTACCTTTCGTGATTCAGACTGATGCTTCCGATCACGGCATCGGTGCTGTTCTCACGCAGATCGTAGAGCACCAAGAACACGTCATATCATACATAGAGGGAAGTTTTGATGTGAGCAGGCATAGTTTCATTGATTCTATTTACTGCAATCATGAACAATGTCACACTAAGTATTTCTCCTTGCGGTACGCCATTACGCTGCACTTTTTCTTCTGAGATGTTATTATGTGATTTTACGTAGAATTTTCGGTCATTCGGGAAGTTTTCTATGTAGTGGTACATATTGCCGTTTATTCACATTTGATGGATTGATTGCAAAATGTAGTATTTCCAAGTGGTATCGTAGACTTTTTTTAAATCAAAGACAATAGCGATGAGATGCTGTTTGTTTTTAAAGCCGTTATGTATTTCTGCTGATAGTGCTAGTGCTTGATCGCTGGTTGATCTTCCTCTCCTGAAACCGCTTTGTGTTTCTTTTAGTTTCCCGGTTGTTTCTAGAAACCATACTAGTCGTTTATTGGCCATTCTTTGGAGTAGTTTGCTCATTGTATTAGACAGAGATATCGGCCTGTAATTGTCAGGGTTTGTTTTATTTGTGTTGGGCTTGGGGATGGGTATTGTCAGAACTAGTTTCCATTTTTCTGGATATTGTTTTATTGTCCATATCGTGTTATATATTTGGAGTAGATATTCCAGTGCTTCTTCTGACAGATTTTTTATAAACGTGTATGGGATGCCGTCTGGGGCTGGGCTGAAGTTTCCGTTTGTTTCTTTTATAGCGTCGTTCATCTCTTCTCGGGAAAACCGTGTGTTTAGAGGGTCGTTGGTATTTTTTTCGGGATGTATACGTATTTGTTCTTCATTTGATTTATGGATTTTAAATTCGTTGCTATAGTTTTCATCCATTGAGTTTCTTTGGAAAGATTCTGCTAATGCATTAACTATATTTTTCGGATTAGTTATGATGTTATTATTAATTTTTAGTATAGATGATTGGCATGGTTTGCATCCTTCTATTTTTCTTATTTTCTCCCACACTTTGCTTGTTGGTGTTTGGGGTGTAATGGATGATGTAAATTTTTCCTACGATTCTGTTTTGCTCTGTAAGATGGTTCTTCGGGCTATTGCTTGTGACTTTTTTAATTCTATGTAGTTGTCTAATGTTTTGTTTTTTCGGTAAGTGTATAATGCTTTTTTGTTATTTTTTATGGCAATTTCACAGTTTTTATTCCACCATGGCAATGTTCGTTTTCTTAGTGTTTGTTTTCTTTCACCCATTGTACTACTGTTATTATGAGTTTGTTGAAGTTTTCGACTTAACAAGCCGATGTTTGCATTTTTGTCCAAAATTTTATTGTCCATTTTTGTATTTTCTTTAAACATTTCCCAGTTTGCGTTTTTTGTTTTCCATTTGTTGTATGCCTCGTGTATTTTATGCGGTTCTTGTTTGTTAAACGTGATATTTATAGGGAAGTGATTTGTTGTAAATAAATATGGTATTGTTTCCCAGGTTACTTTTGGTGCAATAGTTGGTCCACAAAGTGTGAGGTCGATTGCTGTAAAGTTCCCGGATCTACTATGTAAGTGGGTCGGGGATCCATCATTCAGGATAATTAGCTGGAGATCATTAATTATTTTTTCTATCATTCTGCCTCTAGTATCTGTTGTATTTGAGCACCAAGCTAGATTATGTGCGTTAAAGTCACCTAGAATTATAAATGGGTGGAGTAACTGAGAGATAATATTTGTGAGTTCTGATTCCTGAAAATTTATATTTGGTTGCAGATATATATTGCAGATAGTCATTTTTAATTGTACATATGTTTTTATAGCTATAGCTTCTAAGTTTGTATTAAGTTGAATTTCTTCTGTGTAGTGGTTGTTTCTTGCTAAGATAGCAACTCCTCCACTAGCTATTTGATCTGTTTTCCTGTCTTTTCGGTACATGGTGAAGTTTTTAAGGTTAGATTTCTGATGTTCTTTTAGCCTGGTTTCCTGTAGACAAATATAATGTGGATCGTAATCAGTTCTTATTTTTTGTATTTCAGCCTTGTGTGAGTGGAAACCGTTACAGTTCCACTCTATTATCATTCTAGTTCTGATAGAGATTCTTGGCTTGAGAGTATGTTATTGCCTTTTCCTAACTCGGTTAGTAGTTGTCGCCTGATTCTAGTCATAATTCGGGTGAATCTACTTTTAATTGATCTGTGTTGTAGGAGTCAATGTAGTTCTGACATGTTTTGCAGGAGGGTTGGGATATCGTTGGTAAATTCTCGTGCTACTGTTAGTTGTTCGGGATTTCCATACATATTTTCCAAATGTATTTACATTTCTTCATACGACAGTATATATTTTGTTCTATTGTCTGTCATCTCTGTTTTAATTGGTTCCAGAAGTGTTTCTAGTGGGAGTTCTTCGTGTGGACTTAGTGTTCTCTTTTTTCTCGGTGTTGGCTTGCCTTGTGTTGACTTTTCTTCGCGGTTTGCTTTATTTATAGCTGTTTTCTTTGTTGGTTGTGCTTGATCTGTTTCTGACGATGCAATTCGTGATGCTGTTCTTTTACTATTTTGTGCACCTGGTGTCAGGACAGTCATGTTTTCTGTGTCGTTGTTTTCGCATTGGGTACTGCTATGACCCGGTTTTTTGCATAGAAAGCATGTTATTTGGTCTTCGGTTATGAATATTCTGTATTCGGTTTCGTCGTGGGAAATAAGTACGGAGTCAGGTATTTTGATATTATTATCAGGAGAGATATATGTTGGTCTCCGGAAACTGAGTACATGCGAATAGTCAACTTCAGTCATCCCTACTCTGAGGAATGTAATTGGTGCAGTTTGTTTAATGCCTAGTTGTTTTATTTCGTGTTCAATTTTGTGGTGTGGGATAGTTGGACAAACATTTGAGAATATTAGCCGTCATGCAGGTGTTATTAGTCGCCGTATTTTAAATATTATTGTTAATTATTTGAATAAGTTTATGTTTATCTAACAGTTTGTCCAGTATTGCTTTTGATTTTAGATATATACATATTCTATTGTTTGATATACGAGAGGCGAATATTACGTTTTTAAGTTCTACTAGGTTTCCGATTGTTACGATATATTCTCTTATTTTGATTCCTTCTATTGATAGTAGTACTATGGCTTGCTCTTTATTTGGGAAAGATTCATTACCTTTTGTTACGTTTGGAATGTCATATTTTTTTGGTTATTTTGCGTTGGATACGTAGATGTAGTTGGTGTTGTCATGTCTGAGGCGACAGTTATCGTTTGTGTTGACATGTTAGTTTTAGTGTGATTCACTCCTGTAGTCAGAAGTGACCTGTATTTGTTTGTTTTGTTGTGTGTTTGTTTATTCTACTGTTTGATAGATGGCCTCGGTTTATATTAGGAGGATGCCCTGTGTTAAATGAGGTTAGTTATGTTTGGGTTAATATATGGGTTATTTGGGAATCCAGGATTCCGGGATGAGCTCTACCTTACCTGTCTGCAGCGGTGTTTGTATGGCTGTCTTCAGTGGTGGACAGAACTCGCATTTAAGTTGGTATAAAAGTAGAACTGTCACTGTTTAATACACCTATCAAGGTCGAACTGTACTTGACGAGGTTCTCGCAGTGAATGTTTAAAATATTTATCTAATTATTCTTAATCCAGAAAAATTATTTTCGCAGGTGACAGTGGCTATCCACTAGAGCCATGGCTTTTTACACCAATAAACAATGCGCCAGATGGTAGTGCTCAAAGCAGATTTAATGAAGAATTGTGTCGTGTTCGGTGTCGTGTTTTGGTGTTTATCAAAACAAAGAATTTTGTTGTACCATCCTGCGAAGGCAGCCAAGATTATTTATGCGTGCTGTGTTCTGCAGAATATTGCATTGGACGCAAGACTGCCTGTCCCAGAAAATGACGAGTATAATGATGGAGCCGACGAGATTGGCAATATAGGTAAGCACTTTAAAAATAAATTCGGAACTATTTATTGTTAATGAATTAACTGTTTCAGATCAACCAATTGAAAGAAATAATGACATTTATTATCTTGGTAGAAGTGCTCGTGAGGAGTACATAAGAAATAATATCGAATAAAATGTATTGTAAATATCTCGTATTTTATTGCATAAATTCTAAAATAAATATAGCATAAGGCACATAAACGTTATTCCACGAACCTTGTGCAATAATAATATAGAAACAAAAATTACATTCTTAACATAAATATAAAAACATATAAACAAAATAATACTGTTTTTTTCCTATATCATATATTAATCTTCAAAGTCAAATTTCGGATTTACAAATTTGTATTTGGCTATTTCAAATTTAAACTTGTTTTGATCCAATTCAATTCCTCTTCTTGATTTTTAAGTAATCTTTAAAATAGTAATTTATGTAACAAGTACGCAAAATAGAGTTTTAGCGGATGAATCGATGTTTACGGGCGAGGCGCTAGCCGAGGCCGTAATATCAGATGAGTCCGCTAAAACTCAATTTGCGTTTGTATTACATACAATATTTTTTAGTTCAAGCTGTCCAAATTAATACAGTAGGTACATGAGAAATTATTGCAAGTAAATACTAAAACAATTATGTACATATTTTGTAGTAGGTAGGCGATGGTGTAAGCATGGAAACGCATTTGTAAGTAATATGAAGGAATAAATAAACTAAATCCGTTGCTAGGTGACCTTTAAAGGACTAGTTCGCTAAAACGGCATTTTGCGGCGTGTAAATAGTTTGCAAAGTAACTTTTTTGCAGAGCGTGTACTAAAAAAATTATTTAATATATTGTTCAGAGTTCCCTGATTATTTTCTGTGGTTGTAGTGATATTTATCAACTTTTCTGCCAAAGTTGACAAAGGCTTTGGTCGACGTCGTACTCTTGTTACTGGTTTACTTAAAATTGTTTGTTTTGGTAATGATTTAGATTCGCTTTTATTTTTTGAATAACTTGGCCCGCTTTCATACATACTAGTCAATTTCTGTATTATTTGTGGTGTATTACTTATTTCACCTAATACTTCAGGCGTACATTCAACTGATATATTTTCGTTTATTCCAAAATTATCAGGTAATTGATTTGTTGCAGGCGGTAAACCATCATACCCGTCAAAAAATGACGTGCCAGTAACCAGCACTTTTCCGCATAACGACAACGCCTTGTCTTCCACGGGGGTTAATTTTATTTCAGTTTGAGGGCCTGAACCCGTTTTATTCTGGTGTTCAATAATTCTACGGGCCTTAGCCCGTACTCCATATTTCCATTCTGAAAATCGCTGCAATATTGAATTAGTTTGGAGATAATTTAAAACATTCATAAAACAAATATACCTTTTTCCATTATTCAGCACTCATATGTGGACCTATAGGACTAGAGTTTAATATTTTTATTAAATCCTGCCATTTATTATTAATGTAATTGTCTTCTAACGTTGGATTTATTATTCCCGTTCTAGAAACATCATCATTTTCCAGAACGTTTAGGAACATTTCATACTGATCAGTTGTATTTCTTGTTCGTTTTCTTTTTCCCGTACCTTTTTCTTGAGATCTAAGCACGAAGTTTAATATAGAAAGGAGATGAGCGGTACCAAAATTTACTTCGGTTGTTGAGCTTGTGGAGGGGATAGGTGGCCATCGCTGTGCTCTCTTTACGTTTGATTTGTACAGAGAAGTGTTTGTGTTTTAAACTTTTTTTGTTTATTTACATTTAATTACATTTAAAATGGGCAAAATGTGCTTTGTGCCAAATTGTACAAGCGGTTATGCGTCAAATAAAAAATAGACCTAAATTTGTAGCGGAGAACAATTCCCAGAATAGGCAGAGTGCTCAGTTCAAAAGATTTTGTATGTGAAAAACTTTTAAGGCGGATGATGTTATTAAGGAATAGACCTGCGGAGCCACAAGTGTAATATATTAATATATTTAATTTTAATATTAAGTTTACATACATTTGTAGGTACCATTGCAGGTGCACTTCCGACTGTTTTTTTTTTTTCAAATTGCTCCAGTTATTTAGATATACAAGCAAATAAAAAATAAGAAAACATATTAAATGTGACATTGCACATAAGACAAAAACTTATGATTAAATAAATAATTATTTAAATTTGGACAGTGGTAAGTAAATAATTAATTAAAATATTAAAGGGTTTTAATCTGAATATTTTTATTTTGTGCCCAGGTCAAAATAGAAATAAACATGTACCATATAAATTTTCATCAGACGATGTTTTTCATTAATTTGGGATAATTACTCAATTACCTAATAATTAAAGGACAAACTAAAAATTTGAGGAAAATAGGAATAGTTACATATCTTTCGTTAAATTATCATTCGATTCGAGTCATCGGTTTTTTATTGAAAAATAAATTGTTCTTAATGAAAATATAAATAATAAAAATTTTATTTCTAATCTATTATATAAAAATAATGCTAATAATATTACCTGTTTCGAGACATTTAATATATACTATTGATAAACTAGATATTTGCAAAGAAATATCTAAATCTTGAAATGAAGCATTTAAATTGTAAAGTTGGAGTTGACTGTTGACCTTCAAGGTGATAAGTGACAGTGAGAAGTGAGAGAAATTAAATTGTGAAGATCATTAAAACAAAACTACCGCTAATACCAAAAGTTATCCACAAACCCTTAATACAAATCCTTAAACACCTTCCATATATAAATTTTTCCTTTCCCCACAAAACTACAAGAGCAAATTAATTTGCTGAAAAGTTTTACTTAACCTTCAAATCTCGCTGGTAAGTAAAATACTGAAGTCTCAATAGAGACATCTGCATTTGAATAGCGTTATCTTAACACTAAAGACATGAACCCACCAAAACAGGTGGCAACTTATTAAACAACCACCAACAAAATATTACTTCTGACTACAGGAGTAAACCAAACAAAATGAACAAACAAACCATGACCAACAAACCAAACAATATCTCATACGCAGATCAAGTAAAGAATCAAAATGATAAATTCCCGAAAAAAGACCAAGCGATAATCATAGATGTAATAGAAGACCTACAAATAATAGATTATATAAAAGCAGTTGGAAGTATAATTGGCGGGAAAAATATACATTCAGCTTCCAAGATAGCAAACAATAGAATTTGTATTTATTTAAAATCAAAAGAAATAGTAGACATATTAATAACAAACCATTCAACAATACTTATTGGAAACCGCACATTAAAAGTGCGTCGTTTAGTAACACCAGCACGCAGAATAATAATATCAAACGTGTGTTCAACTATTCCAAACACCGAAATCGAAAAAATATTAACAGAACTTGGAATCAAAATGGTATCACCTATAAACAATTTAAAACTAGGTATTCAAGAAGAAGAATATGCACATATACTCAGTTTTAGAAGACAGGTATACATATCCCCGGACAGCCCTCCAATTCCGGACAGTACTAATTTAATCTATGATGAAACCACTTACAGAATATATTTTAGCGGCGAAAGTATCAAATGTTTTAAATGCAACGAAACAGGCCATCCAGCAGCTAAATGTCCCTTGTAAACAACTATTCTGCCACTAAAACAAACGCAGCTGAATACAACCGCTCCAAATATAAACGGTAAAAGACCAGCCCCAGATAAAGCAGAAGAACCTATAACAGCAACTGAAGAAACAAATATCACAGACCAAAACGAAGAAAATAACATCAAAATTACTCCTCGTCATAGAAAAATAGAACCACGTCCAGCTGTAACAGAAATAGAACAAAATATAACACAGTCTAATAAGAAAATTAAAAAGCAATCACGCACAGAAAGCCCTAGCCCCAGTCAAGCACCACCGATAGAAGAACTACTCCAACCAGCTAAAACAGAAATAGAAGAAAACCCTGCCAACTATGCCCTTACTTATGAACAATTCAAATTTTTCATGGAAAATGTACAGGGGTCAAATGATCCACTGTCAGTCGCTAAAGAACACACAGATAACATAAGCGGACTGGTAAAAATGTTACAAGACATATACCCGAGAGTAAATCATAGAATTATTAAGAACAGATTAACAAGACTACAAACAAAAATTAAAATTCAACTCCTTGAAGAAAACAGAGAATAAGAGAAAAAAAAAACACACAATATGCTGATCCAATGGAATATTAACGGATTTTATAACCACTTACCAGAATTACAGATTATAGTAACACAGCTAGATCCTGATTACATCTGCTTACAAGAAACGCACTTAAAAAACAACAACAATGCGTCGCTACGAGGATATACCAGCTACAATAAAAATAGATTAAACAACAACCATGCCAGCGGCGGAGTAGCCATCTTAGCGAAAAATATTCATCAAGTTACGGAAGTGAATATTACATCGGAACTTGAAGTACAAGCAATTCAAATACACAATCCAGAATCCTTAACCATATGTAATATATACATCCCTCCGCAAACAACTATCACAAATACTATACTGAAAAATATAATTTCCCAACTACCTAAACCATACCTGATCACCGGGGACTTTAACGCGCATAACCATCTATGGGGATCTAAACATATGGATAAAAAAGGAAAAATAATAGAGGACACATTTGATGAAGATATTTTACTTAATGATGGAACAGCTACACATTTCTGCGCTAGATCAGGGCATTTTTCAAGTATTGACTTATCCTTTTCCCACCCCAGAATTGCAAGCAACCTAGCATGGAAGGTGTTACCCAATATGTATGGAAGCGACCATTTCCCCATACTCATTGAACATGCAAACAACATAACTCCTCAACAACCACAATATACACTAACAAGAAAATGGAATATAAGACAAGCAAACTGGAATCAATATCAAGCAGAACTAAAATCAAATTATCAAGAAATAAACAAAGACAGTAACACAAACGAGCTAGTCATTAATTTTATAAATAAAATAACAACATCAGCTGAAATAGCAATTGGGTATAAGACAAGAATTAAAAGAAAAACTGTAACATCATGGTGGAACGAGGAATGTAAAAAAGCTACTCAAGCACAGAAACAAGCTCTATACAAATACAGAAAAATACAATCACTTGAAAATCTGATTTCTTTAAAGAAAACAAGAGCACATGCAAGAAGAGTAATAAAACACAGTAAAACTAGATCCTGGCAAAAATACGTAAATACAATAAACTGCAATACTCCGATAAAAAACATTTGGGACAAAATAAAGAAAATCAAAAGTAAAAATCATACATATGAGACATCAACTCTTGTTAAAGGTCAAGAAATTATAACAGATAAGAAACAAATAGCAAATGAGATAGCACAGAACTTTGAATACAATTCATCAAACCACCATTATAACAATACATTTATAAGAACCAAAGAAGAATGCGAAAGAGAAGACATAATAACCGAACATAACAACGATCCCATCAACATGAAATTTAGCAAAGTAGAATTAGTAGCTGCTATAAATGAATTAAAAATAAATACTAGCCCAGGACCAGACAATATAACAACAGTAATGATCCAAAACCTGCCACAAGAAGCTATTAACCATTTGCTAAATATATATAACCATATCTGGACAACGAACACATTCCCAGAACAATGGAGAACGGTGCATGTAATACCTATACTAAAACCAAATAAAAATAAAACAGACGCAAAAAGTTATCGTCCAATCGCACTATCAAACATATTAGGAAAGGTAATGGAAAAAATGGCAAACAAACGACTGACATGGTACCTAGAAAATAAAGAAATTATTATTCCAGAACAGAGTGGATTCAGAAATAAACGATCAGTTCATGACCAACTTATATCCATAACTAACGAAATAGAAACAGCATTCCATAACAAAGAACATCTAGTAACAGTACTATTTGACCTTGAAAAAGCCTTCGAAACAACATGGCGTTATCATATTGTCAAACAAGCAAAGAGTTATGGAATAGATGGAAACATCTTAAACTATATAAAAAACTTCCTGGCACAAAGAAAATTCTACGTAAGAACAAATGGTATACTATCTGAGGAAAAGATCCAGGAAAATGGCATACCGCAAGGATCAGTAATCAGCCCAACGCTGTTCACAATAGCTATAAACGACATTAAGAAAAACCTAGCTGAACACGTGAAAATTTCTCTTTTTGCAGACGATATCGTTATAACCTGCAGAGGAAAAAACATAGAGTCAATAGAAAATAAACTACAGGTCACTATTAACAAATTACAAAACTGGACAAATCAAATTGGATTTAATTTTTCAACAACAAAAACAAAAGCAATGCACTTCTGTAAACAAACACGGCCACATATGGAGCCATATCTCACTTAAAACAGACAAAGAATAACTTACGTGGAACATGCGAAAATATTAGGAGTCTACTTTGACAAAAAACTGACATGGAGAAAACATATAACAGAGCTCCGTACTGACTGTATGCGAAGACTAAATTTATTAAAAACGCTGAGCAACCATGAATGGGGAGCAGATAAACATACCCTATTAACTTTGTACAGAACCATTATCAGATCTAAATTAGATTATGCATGTACAATATACGCAAATGCTAAAAACTACTTATTGAAAAAAATAGAGGCGGTACACAATACAGGAATCCGAATAAGCATTGGCGCCTTCAGAACGAGTCCTGTGATCAGCATATTATGCGAAGCAAACGAAAAACCACTGAAATACCGAAGACAACAAATAACAATTACATACATTACGAAACTAGCTAGTAACCAAAAAAATTCAGCTCATCCACAAATATTCATAACAAATAATGACCCACCGTACCTAAAAAACACAACCCCTACCCAAATATATATCCAGTCCATCCTGAACAACTCTAATTTCACCTTCCCAAAACTTGACACATACCGACAATACTCAATTCCCCCCTGGAAATTGCATAAACCACAAATTAATACTGAACTCACTAAACATAAAAAAGTGAAACACCTCAAGAAATGTATCTATCTTTGTTCCAAGAAATGAAACATACTACGTATGAAAATCATCACGTCATATACACCGACGGTTCCAAAAGCAACAACAAAGTAGGAGGCGCAATTGTAACAAAAGACCACTGCGAACATTATCACTTACCCAATATGGCTAGCTCATTTACCTCGGAAGTATATAGCATTATGAAGGCAACAGAATATATAAAAAACAACAGCAGATACCACAATTTTCTCATATGCACAGATTCCCTTAGTACCCTGAAAATCCTGCAAAACAACAACCAAAACACCACTCCCCAAATTATGAAGATCATCGAAACCATCCACCATATCGTAGAATCCGAAAAGAAGACCATTTCCTTTTTATGGATCCCTTCACACATTGGAATCCAAGGAAATGAAGAAGCAGACAAAGAAGCTAGAGGAGTACAAGAAAATGAAGAAGAGCTAGACATTCCAGCTACAACAGAGGATATAATAAGCCACCTGAAAGCCAAAATAGATAACCAGTGGAAAAAAGAATGGACTGAAGTGACGAACAATAAACTCAGGGAAATTAAAGACACAACCGAAGCATGGCCAACCCCGGAAAACCGAAAACATCAAGTTATTATAACAAGGTTACGCATAGGACATTCAGCACTAACACACAAATATATCTTAGAAAAAACACAACCACCAATCTGCGAAACATGTAACACACAAATGACAATTAAACACATCTTAATCAACTGCACACAATATAATGCACAAAGACAAGTTCACAAAATACCTAATACACTAAAAGAAACACTCTCAAACACAAACACACAAAATATAATAGAATACCTAACAGACATTTACCTAATAAATAAAATTTAATGTATTAAACTAAATATAATGTAATTACTGTAATTATGTGATGTAACTACTGTATATTGTTAAGGGGTCCTAATAACCTAGTAGTTGAAGGGCCCCCTAAATACTCTTAAATAAAAAAAAAAAAAAATTGTAAAGTTTGAAAAATAGTTTTGGATTATTTACGTCACAAAAAAAGTGCACTATAACAACCAATGGTACAGATAAAATATGCAGATTTTGTAAATATTTAAATTAGAATTTAAGCAAAAGAAACAGTTGAAAACCCCAAGCGGTAAGAACAAATTACGAAATCATCGAAAGAAAATCACTCGACTTGCAACAAAATTGAAAAAATCAATTAAATAAATGAAAATGTTTTGAATGATGAATTAAAAGAATTAAGCACACCATTAATTCAAAAATTATTAATAATGCAGTGCCTTAAAATATACTAACAAACAAAAAAACAAGGCAGAATATATAAATCAGACTGGTAAATTATTTGTCTTCTACTCCATATAAAAAATTCGAAAACTTATAGATTTCTTAGAGTAAATAACATAATTCATGTAAGTCATATTTGCAGTATGTTGTAACAATAATATTATATTAAAATAATGAAAAATTATGTTCTACCCATAAGCGTACTGTACAACAACCGGCCACCTACCCTATTCCATCCATCTATCATGAATAGTAAAATTCCGTGTCGCCAGCTCTGCACAAGTGCCAACTTCTATCCATATTATACTTCGTGGATCTAAGTAAAACAAAATAAATATACTATGCTTGAAATAGGTTATGTTCAAAATAATCATAATTAACACCATATTCAATTACAACATGTGTATTTATAATACTTACCCCATATTTTTTTGAAAAGTAACAAAATACTTCGTATAATACAGATAAAGAAAAATAATTTGATTCGTTTTGATGTTACAATGTTTTTAATGAAGTTAGCTCCAAAATGCATTTACGAGAAATCTTGAACATTGTATCTCAGTTGTAAATCAGTTCGTTACAGACATGCGAACAGAATTGCCATATTTGTAAACTGGTACTTACAGACCAATCGTAAGCAACAAATTTACGATTTTACAAATTTACAGGATTCTGAACAGAATCGACCCATAGATCTTACTAATAAAATAAAAGATCTAACTTTATAAATGTACCACTTAAAAAGTTAAAAATATTGTCAATTACTGTTAACTGAATGCAACTGGCCGGATGAGTTTCGTAGTCAATTTTTTAAACTTTTTGAATATTCTATTAATCAAAATTATTTTAAATTTAACGACAAATTCTATGTTGTAGGTTATGAATAAATAAATTCACTTTAATTAGGCAGATGAACAATTTATTTAACACTGATTACAAAAGATGCTTACGCGCACATGTATGAAACAAGACTCACTAAACATGGAGCAGTGCACAAAAAAAAAAAAACGTCATCAAAATCTGTACTTTACTCTACTGTCGCCAGATGTCGCGTATCGCTAAAGCGCGCTTATTTGAATGTGAACAAGTATATCACTCAACACTCCCACTACTTGTTCATATCACAAAAGTGTATATGTATATAACCCACACTTTTCTTTACTCACAAAACATTGGTACAATGCCCAATAACAATCGTAGTTTTTCAAACATTTCCCTAGGTAGCGCTTTGGTACAAATATCAGCTAATTGCATTTCGCTTGGTACATGTTTTACGCTTATTTCTTGACACTCATACTTTTCTCGTATGAAATGATATCCAACGTCGATGTGTTTGGTGCGTTTGTAGAATTCAGGATTACGAACTAATTTGATTGCACTCAGGTTATCAATAAACAGATCAGTTGCTCCAACACATCCACAGCCGATGTCCTTTAATAATTTCCTTAACCAAACTACATCCTTGACTGCTGTACATGCCGATACATACTCCGCCTCAGTGGTACTCAATGTAACCATCTTTTGGCGCTGTGATGCCAATGATACTGGTCCGCCAGACATTTTACAAATAAAGCCTGTTGTCGACCTTCTCGTGTCGGGATCACGCGCGAAGTCTGCATCGCTGAAAGCTGTCAACGTTGAATCTATTCTTTCTCGATTATACAATAATCCAAAATCTAAAGTTCCTTTTACATACTTCAATATTCTTTTAACGGCTTTACAATGAAAATCATTATATTTATCTAAATAACGACTAACTGAACTCATAGCGAATGCTATATCAGGTCTACTGACAGTGGCCAGAAACAGGAGTGATCCAACTGCTTCGCGGTATGGAAATTTTACTTTGACATCATCTGCACCAGGTTTTTCCAACCTTTCGCCTGGTTCAGCTGGTGTAGATATACAATTCGCGTCAACCATTTCAAAACGTTCAATGACTTTCGTAGCATATCTTTCTTGATGAACAAAAATTGACTTGTTGTTTCGATCACGGACTATTTCCATGCCGCAGAAGCTCTTTCCATCTGATATCTTTACGTTGAATGCTCTTTCCAGCTCACTCAGTACATCATTTAATGCACTCCTACTTCTGCTCACTAGTAATCCGTCATCTACAAATAAAGCAAGAATTATACTTATTGTTTCATTTTCTCTAAAGAATATACATTTATCGGCATCACTAGGTTTAAACTCGAATTTACTCAAAAAATTTACAAAAGTTTTGTTCTAGCATCGCGGAGATTGCTTAAGACCATACAAAGCTTTCTTTAATTTGCACACATACCTTGTTTTGTCAACTTTTACCTCAACGCCTTCTGGAATAGCCATGTAGACATCTTCTTCAAGGTTTCTATATAAGAACGCCGTCTTGACATCAAACTGCGCGAGTTCAAGATCTTCTTTTGCTGCTATTGCTAGCAACGTACGTAGAAAATCGTACCTCACCACGGGTGCAAATGTTTCTCCGTAGTCAAGTCCAAGTCGTTGACTAAATCCTCTAGCACACAGTCTCGCCTTGTAGCGTGTGCGACTTTCTGCGTGTTGAACCTTGAACACCCACCTGGAGTCGATGATCTTCTTTCCGTTTTCTGGAACGAGATCCCATGTCTCGTTCGTCTGGTGTGCCTCAAGCTCTTCTTTGATAGCCTTCCTCCATTTTTCTTTGTTGGTCCCTGATAGTGCCTCTTCGTATGTCACTGGCTCATGACAACCCACATAGTTTACTTCGAATTCGTCGAACCTTGATGGTCTTCGAAGCGAAGTTCTATATTCTAAGTTGTTGAGTTACTTCTTGAAGATGTTCTTCTTCCTGATGGTCTTCTTCTTCTTCGCGGACCTCTTCTTCTTCTGCTGGATCTTCATTTTCTTCTGACTCAATGAACTGGTAGATTGTGGCTGCGTTGTCACTCTTCTCCTTTCTTGTCTCGATTTGCTCATTGAAGACAACATCTTTGGTTTCTATTATTTTCTTTCGCTCGGGATCAAACAACCGATAGTTTGTTGTTTGACCTTGATATCCAACCATTATCATTTTCTTCGACTTGTAGTCCAATTTTCTCCGGAACTGATCAGGAATGTGTACGAATGCGTCAGCTCCAAAGGTTTTCAGGTGTGACAATGCGGGTTTTCTTCCAGTACATTCTTCATAAGGGGTAGTTCCTTTCTCACTAACGGACACTAGATTCCGGACGTACACTGCGGTGTTTACTGCCTCAGCCCACAAGAACTTTGGTAGATCTTTCTCCGCCAACATCGACCTCGCACTCTCCACGATAGTCCGATTGTCCCTCTCGATTCGCCCGTTTTGCTATAGAGTATAGAGCGCTGAAGTCTCCAGGAGGATGCCATGATCTGTCAGGTACTTCTTCAGGTCTCTGTTCAGAAATTCTGTACTTCGATCAACTCAGTGTTAGAATCGGTCGGCCTCTCTGATTCTTCACCATTGTTTCAAATTCCTTGAAGCACTCAAAAACATTAGATTTCTGTTTTAGAAAGTAAACATACCTGTAGTTTGTTGCTTCATCTTTCAACAAAAAGAAGTATCTCGCACCTCCCAAAGACTCCACCTGCATTGGTCCACAGACATCACCATGGAAAATGTCGCCAGGTTGACACTTTCTTGACTGGGTGACGCTTTTGCATGGTTTCCGATGAGACTTTCCCAGCTGGCATGCTTCGCAGAAAAAATTCTTAAAGGAATCCTTGGTGATTCCTTTTATTGCTCCTGTGTCTGCCGGCTTCTCGATGGTCCTCACGTTCATGTGTCCCAGTCGATCGTGCCATCTCTTGAGAACCTCATCTGTCGTAACGTTGACCTCTTGTTCGGTGTCGACCACGAACAACATCCAGAAGATTTCGTGATTTTCCTTTTTGATACCTCTGGCTCGAGGCTTTCCATCTCTGGAAACGGTTACATATTTGTCCTTGTAGATTACCTCGTATCCGTTTTTAGTGCAGACACCTGTAGAAGAAAGATTTTTCTTGAACTCAGTTACATACAGCACGTTTTCGATCCGCCCTGGCTCCCACTGATTGTTGACAAACTTCCGAATGAGCACTGTCCCCACTCCTGAGGCTATGTAGGACGAATTATCACCTAGTGACACCGTGATGTTCTTGCATTCTTCAAACTTCGAAAACCAATCGCGTCTATGGCAGATATGTCTTGACGCACCGCTGTCTGCTATCCAGACATCACGGACCTTTGAGGTTATGATTCTCTTGCACTCATCGTCTTCATTTGCTTTCTCACCAATACAGTCACTGGTGTCTGTGCTTGTAATGAACGCTTCTGTCACTTTCTCTGTTTTGTCTTCTTTTCTATCTTTCTCGTTCTTTTTCTTTTTCTTTTGTTTACAATTTCTTGCGATGTGGCCTGGTTTATTGCAAGCATAGCATTTGAACCTACCTGTTTTGTTTCCATCTTTATCTTGTTTGTTTTCTTTCTTTGAGTGACTGTTTGTTGACATGGCCGCAAAGGCCGTTGTCGTTTCTTCAATTTCGTTGATTCTACCTTTCTCTGCGATGAGACGTTCTTGAAGAAGTGAGATCGTTTGCGATGCTGGTGCCACATTGTCCCAGGCTGTCACCAACGGATGAAATTTTGCCGGTAAACTACCCAATCATTTCGCCATCAATGCAAGGGACAGTCTTGCCAACGTCCTTCAACTGAGCCGCAATGTTTTGAATTTTGCTGATGTGATGACAGTCGTTGGGCGCCATCTTGTAGTCGTGGAAACGTTTCATCAAAAGTAGCTTGTTCGACTCTGATTTTTGCTCGTGCACTAGGCACAATTTGTCCCACATCTCCTTTGCAGTAGCACAGGTTACCAAGTATTCCAATTGTGAGTACTCGACTGCTGAAGCAATCGTGCACATTGCTCGTGCTTTACTCTTCACCCACAATTTTCCAGTCTCATTTACCAAGTTTTCGGGCTTTGGTGACCTCCCAGTCACAACATCTCTCAGTTCTAGCGCATCAAAGATTGTTGTTATCTGGAATTTCCATAGTTGGAAATTTGTTCCATCGAATTTGACAACGTTCTTCGTTAAACTCTCTGCCGCCATTTTTGGGAGCGCACGCGCGCAAGTTTAACCACAAAAATGGGGTCGACTTCGGCACCTTTTTCACTTTACTAGCTTATAAAACGGCTGGGCCCATAACCTGTTGTAGGTTATGATTAAATAAATTCACTTTAGTTAAGCAAATGAACAATTTATTTAGCACTGATTACAAAAGGTGCTTACGCGCACATGTATGAAACAAGACTCACTAAACATGGAGCAGTACTCAAAAAAAAAAACGTCTTCAAAATCTGTACTTTACTCTACTGTCGCCAGATGTCGCGTATTACTAAAGCGCGCTTATTTGAATGTGAACAAATATATCACTCAACATTCTATAAACAAATCGATGGTGTAGCTATGGGTTCTCCACTTGCTCCTACGCTAGCTGAACTCTTTATGAAAAGTTTTGATCATAAAATTTTTCAGGAAAATTTTTTTGATATCAGTAACATTAGCTTTTGGTTTAGATATGTGGCCAATATACTATTACTTAGGATTGGTTACATTGATGAATTAAGTGCCCTTCATAGTAATTTGAGCAATCTCCATACCAACATTAAATTTACCATAGAGTTAGAAAACAATAACAGCATAAATTTTTTTATATATAAATATTAAACATCAACATAACAATTTTAAATTTAGCATATTTCGTAAACCTACGCAAACTCGATTTATCCTGACTCATTCCATTGTTATCAGCATAAAATAGCTTGTTTCAATTCACATATAATCCATATGTTAACTTTACCGTTGGACCAAGAAACGTTTCACAAAAAAAATTAAAGTCATTAAACAAATTGCCGTCGCCAATTACTTTCGTCCTGAGATCATTGATAAATTAATTAAAAAGAATAAACATAAAATTTTATCTAACCTAGCTTACAACAATTCTATATACATGTCTATTGATAAAAAACTATTTATCAGTTTACCGTTTCTAGGAGATATTATTTATAAAATTAATAACATTTTTCATAAGCATAAATTCAATTTTAATTTGACATATCATAGGAGTCCAGGATTACGCTGTCAAGAACAGTTGATGAATTAATCAAATATAGTAACTGAATGTGTCATGATGTAATTTTTTAAAATGAAATAAAATTGTATTTGAAATCTTTATAAAAGAACATTAATTCAACGCTGCCGCTCGATATCCCCCCCCTTCGCAGTATCTAAGAAGTGGGATTATTGTTGATTATTAAGATTGATAAGTGATAGTCATTTATAGAATTGGCGGATTTGATTTGTGTTTTCCTTAAGCAAATACATCCGTTTTTCGACGTACTGAAGAATCGGAGAAGTTAAGGAAATGTATCGCGAATCAATTATAGAAGCTGGAGACGAAACGATACAAGATTGAGTAGCCGTAGAACAGCCAAGCATAGGACAGGTGATGTCTCATCTTACAACACTGTTATGAATGTTACAAGCAAGAGACCATCAGCTTCAAATTTTGACGCAAAGGGACAATACACGAACTCCAACTAACGTAAGTGTATCGTATTCAGAAATTACATTACAAATACCTGTCTTTGGTGGTAGAAATAAGTTAGACAATATAGAAGAATGGATACATCGTATTGAGGACACAAGTATTTATGCGTTAACTGATGAGGTCCTCAAATTATTGGCTACGAATAAATTAGTACCAGTTTGGCCACATTTCCCGGAATTGTACTATACCCACAAAGGATTGGAAAACAGTATCCAATGGCAGAACTGTGCCAAATAAGATAAGTACGCAGAATACAAATTTGTAAAACTCGGTTTCAAAATATGTTAAACGGATACAATTTTATAACTAAACATAAATCGCTTTAATTGACACTGGTAGTAATATGAATTTAATTAATGACTGTTTTGTAACTAACGTGAAAACTGAGAAATGTAACACTGTTCTAGTAGGATTGAACAATAGTAAAATGCATTGTAACAAAATTTCTAGATTCACTGTTACCCTGGATGACTATGAGAATGAAATAAACGCGGTTGTTGTTCCAAAGGATTCAATTGGTAATGATGTTATACTTGAGCAGAAATTTCTTAATTCGGTAGAGTGGTATGTTCACAAAAATGGTATTGCGTTTTTGAAACCACTGGAAACTGATATTTCACACGAAAGGGCCATGATGCAAATTCAAACAGAAATTCGCGATCCTGAGTACAAAATTAATCCCGCAGTAAATATTAAAATAAAGCTGACAATTTCTAATTATAACAAGTTACGAACTAGTTGTCCCACTCAAGTTGACGATGATGATTTACAAATGAAAATAGATTTGAAAACAATCAAGCCTATTTGCACCTCACCGAGGAGAGTATCGTATCATGAACGTAAAGTTATAAATAAATATGTAGATGATTTGTTAGACAAGCGTGTAATCCGACCTAGTAATTCCGAATATGCTAGTCCTGCAGTACTTGTTAAAAAAAAAAAAAAATGGAGAAGGTCGTTTATGCGTAGACATAGTTCAACATAGAAGTGCCGACAAAATGATGCATGTGGACTTCTCAGTCGTATAGTTCCTGTTAACCTAGTGAACGAAGAATATAAAGGCGTAGAAAACATTGCAGTTTTACAGAATAAAGATTCAGAAATAATGGAGCTGAAGAATAAAATATTACTTGATCAGAAACCTCACGTGTTCGAAATTGTAAATGAAAATTTAATCAAACGAGTTAACAATAATCCTGTTGTTTCAAAACTACTTCGTCATCAAATAGTAATGAAAACTCATGAGAAAATCTGTCATCTATGTTATGGAAAGAATTTGGCAGAACTTAGAAACCTATTCAATTTTCCGAGAATGCGCAAGTATGTAAAAAAATGTTTATCCAGATGTATAAAATGTTACGAATGAAGGATATCTTTTTTTTTTCTTTCTTAGACCAACAACAGTTCTTGACTAAGGGGTTACTTTCGATCCAAAATTTACGTTTACAATGCACATCGCAGCCAAAATATCTACTGTGTATAAGTACTTAGGATTCATAATTCGAAAATCTGATCTTTTTAACGACGATAACATTTTTAAAATGTTCTTTGTCATCTGGTACGGCTTGTAACAATCCGGAAAGAGGACAATATATTTTTTTTATTTATTTTAATGAAATGTATGAAGAGTATAAGATAAAAATATGTATTTATTTAGAGAAGCGATGACACACGGTCTTTGCACGTGTTCGCATGACGTCAGGTCTTGCCGCTGGTCTACAAAGGGACGAGTGAGGTCTCTTTTGATTTATGAGTTGTTTGTGCCGCCGACTTAAAACCTAGGAGTAGCTAGTACGGTCATTGCACGTGTTCGCATGACGTCAGGTCTTGCCGCTGGTCCACAAAGGGATGTGTGTGGTCTCGTTGGATTTATGAGTTTGTTTGATCAAGCCGAAAGCAGGTGTTAGAAACGAAGTATTGCTCGACTAGTCCCGGAGACTCCACGTGTCCGAAGCGGCGGTCAGACAAGGAGATAAGCTACAATGGAGGAACAAGGACAACATGAGTTTTGTGGAGGGGATAATAGGTATATAAGTAAAACGAAAGACTGAGGAGGGATAGAAGTTGAAACACCACTACACCAGTCGTTACAAATGAACTGAGTAGGTAAGAAGACAAATTTACAAACCAGAACACAAACAACAATAAAACACGCAGAAGGTTCACCAGATTACACCAAAGAGTTTCCGCCACTCTTGAGGAAAAATAGAGGATGTGGGAAGAGTATAGAGACACACGAAGGACCTTAAGGAAGAAGATCAAAGATACCAAAAAAGAGGCCTGGAATAGCGTCATCCAAGACCTAGACCAGGACATCTTTGGACAAGGGTATAAGATTGTGGCCAAAAAGATCAGGTCGCACAATAAGCTGGAAGAAGGGAAACAATTAGAAATCGCCAAAGGGCTCTTCCCCCAGAGGGAACCGGTGAACTGGGAGGCATTGGAGGAACGCCTTACATGCCAACCACCACCGACACCTTTTGAGGAAGACGAGCTCCTGGAAGCGGTCTCTAAACTAAAAAACGGAAAAGCTGCGGGCCCGGACCTGATACCACCGGAGATCGCCAAAGCTGCCGTTATTGGACAACAGGAAGTCTACCTACAGATTGCTAACCAAGTGATCCAGTCAGGTAGATTTCCTGAGGAATGGAAAGAGACGAAGCTAGTGCTGATTGAAAAACCGAAGAAGGACGCGACAGGTTTACCCTCATACAGGCCCATCTGCCTACTCAACACCCTAGGCAAAATCGCAGAACAACTGATCTGTAACAGGATCAACAAAGAGATAGAGGCCAATGGGGGACTGTCACAATACCAATTCGGTTTTCGAAAAGGGAAGAGCACTATAGATGCCATGAAAGAAGTGCTGAACTGCCATCAGAAGGGTACCCGATTGAGAAACACTAGAGGTTTCTGCGTCCTTGTGACTCTCGATATTAGGAACGCCTTTAACAGTGCGGACTGGGAAGAGATTGTTAAAGCGATGATAGGCAAGAACATCAGTGCCTACCTCATCAGAGTCACAATGAGTTATCTGAAAAACAGATATATCTCAATCGGGGATAAGACGAAACTACCCATGACTTGTGGAGTACCGCAGGGCTCTAAACTTAGCCCCCTACTATGGAACATCATGTATGATGGGGTCCTTTCCATCGACCTACCACAGGGGGCAACAACAATAGGCTTTGCGGACGACATAGGGATAGTAGTGACGGCATGGACAGAGCTTGAGCTCGAGCTAAAAATAAAAACAGCTATCGAGAGTACCATTAGCTGGCTCCGAAGGAGAAAATTAACTGTGGCTCCAGAAAAGACCGAAGCCGTAATACTCGCGGGGAGAAGGACATTACTGGAATTGGATATAACAGTCCATGACCAAGTGGTGAAAACCTCCCGGAGTATCAAGTACTTGGGAATGCATTTCGCCAAAGACCTGCGAATGCAAGAACATGTCATGTGTACAGCCAAGAAGGCAGGCGAGGTCACAAGGAATCTCTCCAGACTATTGCCAAACAAAGGCGGCCCAGCCGCAACATAGAGAAGGGTTCTGGGCGCAGTAGTAAACTCAATACTACTGTACGCAGCCCCAATCTGGCACAAGGCCATGGATCTTGCGAAATACAGGAAACTATATGAGCAGATCCAAAGACAGATGGCAATAAGGATATGTAGCGCATATAGGACGGTCTCGACAGCAGCAGCCCAGGTGTTGGCGGGACAAACTCCTATAGAGCTACTTGTCAAAGAAAGGGAGCAAACATACAAGAAGAACAAAGAAGAGGCTCGAGCAATAAAGCTAGAGACGAGACTTAAGTGGCAAAGAAAATGGGAAAACGAAACTGCGGGTGAGTGGACGAGGAGACTCATCCCACAGATACAGACATGGATTGACAGGAAGCATGGAGAGTTGGATTTCCATCTCACCCAGCTCCTAACTGGACACGGCTCTTTCGAAGCCTATCTCAAAAGGATAGGAAGAAGAGACTCAGCCTCCTGCCCCTTCTGTCAACTAGGGGAGGACACAGCTGAGCACACCATCTTCCACTGCCCCGAATGGACACCTGAAAGGACAGTGGTGGAGGAGGAGCTCAGCAGGAATATCAGCCCAGAAAACATTGTACAAACAATGCTGGAGGGCGAAGACGAGTGGACCTCGATCAAATCTTTCGCCAACGCAGTAATGCGCAAGAAGGAGGAGAGAGAGAAGAGACTCGAAGAGGAAAGAAGACATTTGGCAGCTCTAACATAAGAGCGAAGAAAGAGGGGCAACCTGGAAAGAAATGCCAAAAGGTAGTACTTCAGGTTGATTAAACCCCTGTCATACTGGTGGTTAGGTTTTAGTGGGTATGGCTGAATAGCAGGCGAGTCCCACACTCTGTGCGTAAATGCATTTCCCCCACCAGGCCAAAAAAAAAAAAAAAACACAAACAAATACAGATACCTAGACACCTTCTACACGGCACCAGCTATTACTTCGGTAACGGGCTAGTCCACAAACAAATACAGATCCTAGACACCTTCTACACGGCACCAGCTATTACTTCGGTAACGGGCTAGTCCACAAACAAATACAGATACCTAGACACTTTCTACACGGCACCAGCTATTACTTCGGTAACGGGCTAGTCCACAAACAAATACAGATACCTAGACACCTTCTACACGGCACCAGCTATTACTTCGGTAACGGGCTAGTCCACAAACAAATACAGATACCTAGACACCTTCTACACGGCACCAGCTATTACTTCGGTAACGGGCTAGTCCACAAACAAATACAGATACCTAGACACTTTCTACATGGCACCAGCTATTACTTCGGTAACGGGCTAGTCCACAAACAAATACAGATACCTAGACACTTTCTACACGGCACCAGCTATTACTTCGGTAACGGGCTAGTCCACAAACAAATACAGATACCTAGACACCTTCTACACGGCACCAGCTATTACTTCGGTAACGGGCTAGTCCACAAACAAATACAGATACCTAGACACCTTCTACACGGCACCAGCTATTACTTCGGTAACGGGCTAGTCCACAAACAAATACAGATACCTAGACACCTTCTACACGGCACCAGCTATTACTTCGGTAACGGGCTAGTCCACAAACAAATACATATACCTAGACACCTTCTACACGGCACCAGCTATTACTTCGGTAACGGGCTAGCCCACAAACAAATACAGATACCTAGACACCTTCTACACGGCACCAGCTATTACTTCGGTAACGGGCTAGTCCACAAACAAATACAGATACCTAGACACCTTCTACACGGCACCAGCTATTACTTCGGTAACGGGCTAGTCCACAAACAAATACAGATACCTAGACACCTTCTACACGGCACCAGCTATTACTTCGGTAACGGGCTAGTCCAGAAACAAATAGACACCTTCTGCACGGCACCAGCTATTACTTCGGTAACGGGCTAGTCCACAAACAAATACAGATACATAGACACCGTCGTCATAGACAGACTGTTATTTTGTAACAGCAAAGTCTGAAAGTCTACGTTTAAACCCCCGAGTTGGGAATACATTTGTTTACAAATGCTAAAGCCTGTTCAGGCCATGGCCCGACAAATATTGTCATAGAGCCATCAACGATCTTCTCTAACGAATTTCAAAATACTAAAATCATCGTTTTACAGGTGAGAAGCACTACCATTTATTGTACGGCTCTACTCCCCAGGAGAGTGGCGATGCAGAAGTTCCTCTTAGCGAACGTTCACAAGCCTGACATATGATTTATATTATTGTCTTTAATGATATGAATTAAACATAACATAAATGTCATCTATGTTTACCCAGGTGTTCAAATAAATGCACAAGGTATTTAATATCTTTTGGAGAGAATTTATTGTTGTCTCATTCTATCAAACCTGGACTTCCCTATTAACAGTTACTCTGTATCTAACGACTGGGGTTATATTATTTTACACAACGTAGAGAATTTTAGGGTCCTCATCGCTGCCGCGTAACAGGCTACATCTTGAATGTTGTTCTGACATTTGGAACCCTGTCCAACGTATCGCCGATACATCTATTGAAAGAGTGCAACGAAAATTTCTAAAAACTGCTATTTTTATTATTGATGGAACTTATCCCAGTCGAGGGGCAGATCAATGTTTTTTACTAGAGAACTTTCATCTAAATTTATTATCACAAAGAAAGAATATGCAAGCTAACATAATCTTAAATAAAATAATAAACACCAAATAGATTGTCAATTTTTATCACTACAAGTACCTGGAGTTTCAGCTAGCTATAACATAACTTTTTATTTACCTACGGCTCGGTCCAACATTTTATCAAAATCCTCATATACTACATGGTTGACATCTACCATTCTATTCAACCTCAATCAACATATTCCATGATAGTATTAATAATATAAAACAATGTGTTTACTTTTTCTAAATCAGTTTTTTTTCTTACCCTGTAATTGGGCATTTGCCTGTAAGGTAAAGTACTAAATAATAATAATTATTATTATAATTCATTTATTTATCAATACACATTTACTATAATAAAGTTTAAAATGCGCCTCATGATATGAAATATGGAAATATCGTAGAATTTACCGCATGTAGACTTTATAGGAAATAATATAAAAAATATTGTGATCTTCATACGACTTCTTGTACATATAAATATGAAATTAATTAATTAATAATATTCTGCATGTGACAAATTTAGAATAGATAATTCACTTATTTGTATGTTCTCATTGCAACTATAACCACTATACCCACAATCATTCATCGACAAACACGTTATCGAGATTTTCGTCAAAACGAATTCAGGGGATCTAAAAATATGTGTTTCAAGTTACGTATATTTTTAGTACCTTCAACAATGGAAATAAGTAAATTCCTGTTAGTTACTGCAGCAATTAACATTGTAGCGGTAAGTACGGAGCCCATGTAAAGTTCACAACGCAGAGCAATACCTCTAAGATCGTACTGTAGATTCAGTGTATCAATGAGATAAGCTACGTATACCATAGAACCGATAACGGTAATGAATCTCATCACGATTATAGGTCCAAAATCAGATATAAGACGCTGATTGCTTGTCTTCCTAGTCATTCTTACAGGAGCTAATCCAAGGATCTTAGATAATATGTAGACAGGTAGCATTGCATCGTATACATCCATTTTCATAAATCAATTTCTATATAAAAAATATGTATGTAGCTAGAAAAAAAAATTGTTATTTATTGCAACATATAAAATTATTTTTTTATCTGTGTTGGCGTGCGAAAATAGGCGTGCATAAAGTGAGTATTTTCTCGCATCGTAAGTATTAGTCGATTTGTGGGTTTATATATGTTTTTTCTACTGCTAAAGAGGCATTCAAGCGGAAATTTGTATGTGCAGGCAAAAAAAAAATCTTGTTGATTTTATGTAAAAAGGAGATAGATGGCGCTTGCTAACGTTGCTGCCCTCGCCGTAACCTGTAAGCAACACTCGGCCAACATTGCCTAGCCTTCATTGCACACTACTTACACAATATACTACTAAAATGTGTATAAATTGAATGAGAAAATGCGTTTATACCAATTAAAATTTCATACTGAAAAGAATTCGGGTCGATTACTCTGGAACCCCCACAGTGAATTATAATCTTATTATTGTTGAAATATAGAAATACGCACACTTGCTTTTCAATAAAAGCACTGTTTTATGTTTTGTTTCCCTGCCTGTACTGTTAGTCTCGGCGATTCTGTAATGTCAGTGTTTGTATTTATTTTCTTTTTCTCTTCATATGTATTAATAAAATCACTATAATGAATTAGTTTTCAACAAATTAACAGTTCTTTCATCTAGTTATGGTCACAGTTCACGACAAAAAATAGGTACAATTAAACTGGAAAAATAATTTAAAAGGACTTATGGAATGTTACTTCAAATCCAAAACCGGAACGTGGAACTGGTTTAAATGCTGCATGGCTGAGAGTCAACGAGCGTGCATAGTTGGCACTAACTCTACATGCAACTAACAATGTCAGATCATTTAACGCATATATTAGCTTAAGTTAATCAGATTCGATCAGCTAATACAAAAGATGAGTATTGAAATTGTGGAATATCTATTTTCATATCTTTCATATTAATATTCAGGGCTCATCACAACTCTGAAGGGACAAGATAAAGCTAATGTAACGTTGTGTTATGTCATCGGAAAGCTCAAGGATCATTATCGGCGTTGCATCGAGTCAAGACAGCAGGGCATCAAAATTTGAATGACAGAATTGCAGTCAACTTCCGATCGTCGAGGACGATATGGACGTGGACGCGGCCGACGCCGCGGTCAAAGAGGTTATCCTGGCAGTCAGCCTGCAATTGAGACGTGACTGTCCCGATCTACTACTACTCCTATTTCTGCTAGTTTTTATGGCAAACGGTGTTTGCTAGCGTTTGGCGAGTTTTTTTGCGTATTTCAAATAATTTGTATTTTTTCGATGTTCATAACTATGCACATTATTCTGCTCTAGGTGCTGTGCGTCCATCACGCGGTGATCTGGTCTTGTGACCCAGGTATACAGATATTTTTATTATGGTGTTATTTTTGGCGATTTAGATTAGTTTCTCTGTTTCGTTAATTAGTTTTACCGGGATAATTGGTTGATTTGGATGGGTTTTTGTTCAAGTTAATTTTTATCGACTAGGGGCTAAGGGATAGGGTGTCGGCCTTCGAGTCCATCATGTAGCTCGAGGAGCATGAATCAGCGGCTCGTGGAACAAGAGTAGTGCGTCTGGCAGTAAACGGAGTAAGACGAGGAAAAGCAAAAGATAAGAATTTGGAGTTCGAAGGAACTACAGGCAGGGCATGAAAGGAATTTCAGATTTTTAATAGATTAGGGTCTAAAATTGGAACTTTAAGGATGTAAATAACATGCTGAACGATTTAGAAGGGATTGAGTTATTCGCTGAGAACATAAAGCTTAATGGTTAGCTCTTAGAACAGGAAAAATGAAAAGGCATTAGAAAAGGATGCGAGGAAGAAAGATTTTGTACAACGAAGGGCTTAGCATAAAGTTATACGTCTTTGTTAAAAGTAGCTGAAGAGAAATAGCAGGGTAGAAAACGTAAATATAAGCGAACAAGTTCGTATGTTGTTCGTTCCCGGGTAAAGAAGCCGCTGGCATTGGGCGAAGTAATACGGATAGGTATTGATAACGTAGAATGAAGACGGAGATGAAGAAGGTAAAGAAGTGCGAAAGTTTTAAGGAAGTTGGGCTTAGGGACGAGGCGCCGAAAAAAGTAGCAGTCTTTGTTCCACAGATGTTTTTTGTGGAGTATGGAGTTTACACTAACCGCGACGGGCAATTACGACGTAAGCTGTGTTACATACCATGATATATTAACACCGATTAGAAAAGTGCGCGACCGCGACCTTCGAAAGATGTCAACACGGAACCCAATAGATAGTTAGGTATGTTTCAAAAATTTGATGAGCTGTCCAACTTAGTTGGCTGTGATTTTGTTTGAAGAATACGTGGATGGGCGGAGTATGTTTTAAAAATTGACAACTCATTTAACCATGAGTGTTAAATAATGATGGTGTGATTAATGGGTAGAAGAGAAGTTACGGGTGTGCGATTTGCAGTTCGCTTGGCTCGCCACAGTTGACAGAGCAAGACAGCAGTAGTCAAGCCATGACTGCCAGAAGCATTGGTGAAAAATGCTGCATTGACTCTGATAAGGTACATTTATCCTGTTATGTTGTAGAAAGGAAAACGAAAACGGCATCCATAAAACTGCTAGAAGTGCTACACATGCCGAATCTTAGCAAAAATTTATTATCTGTCCGTCGTATGACACGTGCTGGCATCCATGTGATATTCGAAGACGATCGATGCAAAGTCACAACCATGGATGGTCAGTTGGTCGCTGGGGAAATCAACGAGAATGACGGTGAATGCAGCAGAAAACATTACATTCGTTGCGCATCGCAATCCTGCATCTATCAGGAGGCTCGTGCAGGAAAAATTGGTTACAGGTATGATAGTGAAGCAAAAAATAGAGAAAAAAGAGAAATTGAAACACCGGTATACAAGGAAAACTTTTTTACAACACAATTTCGGAACAGCAGCAAAACTAAGAGCATCTATTGCGCAATTCTTTTTCAATCTGATCTTTGTTGATCTATGCAACACAAAACTCCAACCAGCTATCGATACACTTTAACTGCCACTGACGATTATTGAAGACAGACACGATTTTAAGCTGCCTCTAAAAATTCGATGGATACTATATAAAACGAAATGTTATTTTCATTTGTATTCCGCGTAAAATAATTTCATTTTGAATGTATAATTTAAATTCGCTCTTCTTAATTATGTATTTTCACAAGGACATCAATGTCTCTAAGTTTGCGGAATGTACGTATCGATAACATCATTTACTTTTACCAGTAAATTCATAGTAACTTTATACCGCTCGTTAAAAATCGATTTGGTAATAATACGGACTGTTTCAATTCATGTGATAGTCTATCATGTATTTCTAAGAGAGGTTCAGTTTGAGAAACTGGATTCCCCGAGTTTGAAGTAACCCTTAGCGGGTCAGTGGTGAAATTTAGCGGAGAGGTGAAGAGTTTATTTAGAAATAAAAATAATTTCAGTAGGTATAGGTTCTTTCTAGAAAAAGGTATGGCAAAAAAAAATTTGAAGGACGAGCCGCGAACTAAGAAGAAAAAAATTAAGGATTCGTGTAGCAAAATTGAAAAATATTTTGAATCAAAAAAATGCAAATCAAAATTAAATCAGGAAGCGTGCAGTAGCCACACGCCTGTATCAAATGTTGATGCTATGGATAATGAGATAAAAATAATTGAAAATAGCAAACAAAAAGATGTTACTGAAAATCAAACAAAATATAGACAACGATTGGTCACAAGTAATTACAGATTGCTTTATAACAATTTTTTGTTAAATAAACCAAAAAGTGCTTATTAGAAAATAATGTAAAAAAACATATGTAGAAAGGAGCTATCTCCTATTGTGATTTAAAACTATTATTTTATACTTGTGTAATGCAATTTTTGTTTTGTTTATATATAACTACATATTTATGTCTACATTGTAATTTTATTTTGATATTAAATTTTTATTTAAAATAAATATAGATTTTTTATTTCGGCTTCGTAATTTCCTTCCGCCTTGGGCCTCTAAATATAAAAAACCGGCTCTGATTGAAGATATATCGTTATAACTCTCGTCAAGCACTTGCAGCCGTAAAAGAATATATTGGAGCAGTTAAGGCGAACCCACCAGCAACCTTTCGTTCGGACAATGGAAGAGGATTCGTTAATAAAGGAATCACAAGGAATCCAGCATCAAATCACTGTGCCCTACACAACACAGCAAAATTACGTTCCTGAGCGGAAAACCATACTATACTTCATTCGGCGAGAAGATGCCAACTTTATTGTGGGAATATTCACGTGAACAGAAAGTAACCATTTGGTGATTGGTTGTTTAAGTTCATCCCACCCTTCCGTAAGTACCGGGGAAGTATAAATATTGCCCTTGTTCCGAGGAGTGCGTTAATGCGTAAACAGAATGTTAAGTAGCGATCAACATCACTATTTTGTGCAAAAAGAAATTTTTTAAAGCTTCAGTATGAATGTTAGTAGTAGAAGTGAGTTAAATGTTTCATGTGAGTCCGTTGAAAATCAACGATTAAAACGGCCATAGAAAAATTATTTATCATTTTTGCTTTGAAAAATTAGAAAATTACTGTTTTATTGTCATCGATAATGCACCTTATCATTCCAGGAAATAAGAAAAGCGTCCAACAAGTGCTAGGAAGGAACAAGACATTAAAGACTGGCTAAATTCAAAAACCATTCAATATAGTAATAACATGGTAAAAGCTAAATTATTAGATATTTATAAACAAAATAAAAATAAATTCAACGGTTACATTGTTGACGACATGGCTGAAAAATGTAATAAAACTGTTCTTCGTTTGCCGCCATACCATTGCGAATTGAATCCTATAGAAATGATATGGGCTCAGGATAAACATTATGTAGGAGTAAATAACAAAACATTCAAAATTAATGATGTCAGTAATTTATTAGAGGAGGCAATTCGCAATGTTACGGCAGAAAATTGGAAAAAATGTGTAGAACACATTATTAAAACAGAAGGAAAAATGTTCAATTTAGATTTTATTATGGACGATGTTAAGGAAAAATTTATAATAAATTGAAATGACGACGATGATACCACAGACACTGAAGAATATTCAAATAAATTATTTTGTTTATATTTATTTATTTATCTATGAACGGGCTCACGCCCACTATACAATGGATTGTTGAGTACAAAACTCGTATATACAAATATAAATACATTATACAAAAATGAACAAACAAAAAATATCAGCAATGTGAAGTACCTCATTATTGTAATAACAACCTCCTTACATTATTTTTAAAAGTATAAATTGTAACACTATTAATATCAATGTCAGTACAAACAATATTAAATTCTCTCATCACCATGTTCAGTGGAGAATTATTTATATAATTTTTTGTTGAAATGCTAATGTAGAATAAATGTTTTTGTCTTGTTACAGAATAACGAACATTAAAATTTATTTTAGAAAGTAATAAAGGACATCAATTACATTATTAATTAATTTGAAAAGAAAAGCTAATTCAAAATATAAACGCCGATCATTAAGTGTTAACATATTAAGATATTTTAGAACATCGCTGGCGGATTTTTGATTAAAAGTGACTGAAAATTTGTATTTTATAGACCTTAGAAATTTATTTTGGACTTTTTCTACTGCGTTTTTATGTACTTCGTAATAAGGTGACCACACTACTGAGCAATAATCGAGGATAGGACGAACTAAAGCTGTGTAAAGAAGTTTTAAGGAGTATATATTCTTAAAGTCACGAGTAGATCTACAGATAAATCCTGGTGTTTTCATAGCTTTTGCAGTAATATATAAAACATGTTCATTACTTTCTAGATCTTCACTGAGAATAATACCTAAATCTTTGACTGACACTACTTTTGACAGTTTTTCAGATTTTAGTAAATAATTAAATACAATTGGGTTCTTTTTTCTGTGAAACGTCATAAAATTACATTTATTAACATTTAGTGTCATTTGTTTATCCTCACACCATGAACACAAGTTATCGAGAGATTTTTGAAGGTCTAGACAATCGCTTACAGAACATACTTTTTTATATATATTTAAGTCATCGGCAAATAGTAAATAATTAGCATCACCTATCGATTTTCCAATATCATTTATAAAAATAAGAAAAAGCAAGGGGCCTAGGTGAGACCCTTGCGGCACACCGGAGGAAACTTGGAAATCGTTAGATAACGTAGAATTATTAATTTTGACACGCTGAGTTCTATTCTTTAAATAACTCTCGAACCAATAGTACATAGATCCTCCAATGCCCATAGACTTTAATTTACTCAATAAGATTTCGTGGTTAACAGTGCCGAACGCTTTTGAAAAGTCTGTATACACCGAATCAACTTGATAACCTTCTTCGAAAGCATTAACGGCATATTGATAAAATGATAATAAATTTGTTTCGGTAGATCTACCTTTAATAAAACCATGCTGCTCAGGAATTATTTCATTATGTACAAGTGGTGTTAGCATATCACAAACAATGCTCTCCATTACTTTTCCTAAGGTTGATTGGATACTGATTGGTCTATAATTTTGAACATTATTTTTGTTGTCGGACTTAAAGATAGGTACCACATAACTTGATTTTAAATAATCAGGAAAATGGCCCATTTCTTTTACAAGAATCTAGAGCACATAATTTACTTCATATATCTTCAACAGACACAGATATGTTATTAAAGATAACATCATTATGATAGTCATGAATGATTTCAGTTGTAGAAATAAGTGATGGAACATAAACTGAAGAAAAGTGTTTTGCAACAAGTTTGCAATTTCATGTGGCTTATCTGCATAAGTATCATTTAGAAAAACATTACTAGGTAGTCTGTTACTCTTATTAACATTATTTATATAAGACCAAAAATTTTTAATATTATTTGAAGACAAACTAGACTTAGTATTTCTGATGTATAATTTATAATATTGCTTACTTAAATTTTTACAATCAGATCAGACTTTAGCAAAATTATTTTTATCTTCTAAACTACCAGACTGTTTATATCTCATATGATAAAAATGTATATATTTTATTTGAATTTTTAGTTCTTTCGAATACCAACATGGAAATTGACTTTTTATATATATATATATATATATATATATATATATATATATATATATATTACAGGTGTGTACAGTTCTATAGCAAAATAAAGTATGTAATAAAATATGTAAATATGCATCATCAAATGCCATGTTGTTTAATACAGCCCAATTTATGTTCTCCAAATATTCATTTAGAGCAAGAAAATTACACTTTTTGAAGTCTTTTTTAACTATTGAAAAATCTAGTCATTTTACGTCACACTGTAGAGGTATTTCGTATAAAATTGCGGGTTGATAAACATCACATGTAATTAAAGGACAAACATCTAATTCAGATAATATCATTTCATTATTAGAAAATGCGAGGTCTAGCATTTTGCCACATACGTTGCATACTCTATTAACCTGAAATAAACCTAGATAACTAAAGGAGTCGCTGACAGTTCGAGCTTGTATTGTAGAATTACTGGAAACGTCCTCACTGTCGGAAGAACACCAAGATGCGCCTGGTAAATTGTAGTCGCCAAATAGGAGCACTTCATTGAAGTTACTAGAATCCAAGATTTCTTCCACACTATTACAGTGTTCTTCGTATAAGTCAGTTGAAGAGGTCGGGGGTAAATACGTAGCACCCAGTAAAATTTTAGTTTCACCGCGAGTTACACAAACAAATAATTGCTCAATATTTTTGCACTTGGAATTAATTTCGCACGCCGAAAACTTTGAGTTAACCGCAATTAGAACACCTCCACCTCTACACTTCGAACTAGTATTAATATTGCGATCTTTTCTGAACACTGTTAAGTTTGTTAAAGGAAGCTCACTATCGGAAATATCATTGAATAACCAAGTTTCAGTAAAAATTATAGGTTTGTTCCAACCCGCAATTCTTGAACGATAATGTAATGGTTTTTGAATCGATTTATGCGCATGCGTCAACTTGGTACAATTCTAGAACCGCACTCAAATACGCAAGAGTTGGAACGATCTCGGGACGGTTTTCGTTATTGGTTTACTTTCTTTGTTTGGCAAGATGAATTAATCAGCCTATGTCACAGAAATGAGAACCCAGATGATAGCAACTTGTAGTATTTTAACCTTGATCTTAATAATTCGACACGGTCATGCCACTTTCCTGCTAACCCTAAAACTACTTTATCCACCTCTCTATACCACTACTCTCTTCAACCATTAACATTTTGATTTTTTCATTTATTACCAAGTTCAGCTATCATTAATAGAATCAATGTGAGAATTTTTAGTTTTAAAGTTATTTTGAAAATAAAAAACAGAATACTAAATTTCGAGTTTATTAATAATTTTACGCTAAATGCAAAGATATTAATTGAGTATAGCAAAAATGACGAGGTGGATTTTTTGGTATTTTTTTCGTTTTTACCAAGTTCAAATTTATAAGAAAATGTATAAAAACCCTATACAGTTTTTTACTTGCAGACCTGTGTAATTTTTGTTTTTCATGCTTGATTGAAATATCTGAAAAAAAGTCACTATCGTCTTCATTACTCATGTTTAATTTCGAATAGTTAACCAGGACTGATTATAGTGCGCATGACAGTTCTAACGATACCTGTCTTTAACCTAGTACCGAAATTACGATTCCCGAACCGTTCCAGAATCGATTCCATACGAGTTGGAACGACAACCAGGATTATCAAAGAACCGTAATTTCTCGGTTGGAACACATTTTATCTAATGCGCATGAGCATCATCGTTCTATTACGGTTTTTCGTGTACTTGGAACAAACCTTATAACGTCGTAGTCAGAGTGAGAATCAACTGTTGAATGTTGTAGATAATTTAATTTACTTCTCAAGCCTCGAACATTTTGATAATAAATTTTTAGTTTTGAGCAGGAATTTAGTTTTTTGATTTAGATTTTACTATTTTAGGCACACCGTTTATATATTTCATAGTTATATCTGTTTAACCTTTTAATTTTCTTTCGTTTAATTGACTGATAATAGACTTTAAATAGTTTCTTTGTGAATCAGTTTTATCAGTATTAACACTAATATTTCCAAATTTAAAGCGTTGTTTGATTACTTTAAATACATCATTCGGACTTTTCAAGATTACTTTGATAGGCCTGCACTTATCGTTTTCTCGCTTTCGCAAGCGAAATACCCTAATATTATCGCATGAAACTGTAGGTACTTGATTTATTACATATGTAACTTGATTTTTATCATGGGTAATACGGTCTGCTGCATCATCAGATGTGCTTTCCGGAATGTTATATATAATTATATTTGACGCTCTTTTTTGCCTTTCTTGGCGTTCTTCAATAATAGTTTCTACTGTAGCGGCAGATGTTTTTGCTTCGCACATAAAAGATTTAATTGTATCTAGCTCAGCTTTAAGAGAAGTTGTTAGCTGAATAAGATTATCCAACTTGGTATCTTGTTTTTTACAGTTTACGCATTTGTATTGTAGACTACGATTTTGTGATAAGTGCAGCTTCTTGACGAGTCAGCCCAGCACATACGTCATGAATTGGTTCACGACAAAAATCACATCTTACTATTTTATCGTTTTTAAGTTCTCTACCACACCTTGCTAAGCAGTGTAATGCAGATGACATGACAGAAAAAATAAATAAATAGCCTACGATATATGCGGACCGCAGTGCAGTAGTGCGAGGATGGTTGTTTTTGTTTATAATTATATTAAATTATAAAGAAGTTGATTTGATGTAAAATAAGAAACCACGAAATCTTCAGTAAAAACCACAACGTATGTACTTCACAAATCACCTATTAAACGTATAATAAACACTGCAACAATTCATTTTGTGTCAACGTCGATATATAACTATAAATCATTGCACCAGATTAAACTCTGTACTGTACTCTGTTATGTATATCTAGATATATAAATAAAAAAATTGTTATTGATATTTTTTTTGCTTTATTTCAAAATAAATGGTTATACACTGTTCATTCCCTTTTGAACGTACCAAATAAAGTACCGCCTCCTTGTACGCACTATTCATGTGATCTGTGGCATCTCGCCGAATGAAGTATAGTCGTGAGATGTGCCGGTGCAGGTTACTTGCTGTAAGCTACCTCGTAAATCGTCTACCAAGTCATTCAATAAACGCAACACCATTCGAAAAATGGCAGCACGATATATTGATTTGTACCATGTGGGTATAGCAAGATGTAGAATGAATGCGCATCAGTTGATGTTCTGGTAGTATATTGCAGAACGACCAAAAGTTTCAGGGTTATTATTCCGAAAACTAACAAAATAACTGTTAGCCGATCTATAAGAATCGTGGATAGCGAATATTGTTATGATTCTCTTCAGCACCATCAGGAGGTGCAACAATCAAAAGGGGATATTCTTTACTTTAATTGATGCTACGCCAGGTTAAGCTAACAACGCGATCATCGAAGCAGAAGAACAAGTTAACAATGATATCAACGAAGAAGAACTTTTGGAATTTAACCTAAACAAGAAATAAGATGATTTACAACAAATGTTTTAACAATATACTGAACAAATTCCACCACTTCAGTGTCAACAACGCAGCAGTGGCAAACCATGCGACCTATATAACGCCCATGCTTCGAAATCGGGCAGATCGACGTGCTCTACCGCCGAGAAACCTCCAAAAGAAAAGAAGATAGACACTTACAGTTTAGTTAATTTATTGATTGTAGGTTTTAAAACTATAAAGAGCTGGTACATTATTTTTATAATAAGGGGTAAATTAAGGTAACAAGCAACACTAGTAATAATTGAACGAAAAAGAAAAAATAAGAAAACGAACGAAATAGAAGCAACAGAAAAATTAGGAAAAGAGAAGAGGAGGAAGAAAAGGAAAGAATATTTAAAAGAAGTAACTTATTGGGGAGATCGCCCAGAAGCAAAGAAAGAAAAAGCAATACAGAGGAATTCAATATAGAAGAAATTTTAAAAGGAATACAAGATGCATTGGTAGTTCTAGCTAAAATGTAGATGATATAAAAAAAGCGGTGGAAGAAGGAAAAGGCGAAGCAAAACAAGGAAATGAAGACATGAGGAAAGAAATGGGAGATTTATTTAAAAAGATCAGAATAAATGTGGACAAGATAAATGAGGACATGCAGAAACTGAAGAAAAATGATGAGGAAAGGAAAACAGAAAATATAATCATAGAACAAAGACTAGAGAAAAAAATAGAGCAGAACAATCCAGAAAATGAGAAAACATCAAGAATAAGTGAGATAAAAAAAATGGAAAATAAAATAGAATTAATAGAAAAGGCCTGGAAAAAGCGGAAGAAAGAAGAGAATAAATAAAGAAGAAAATAATATATTTATAAAAGGGGTAGATCTTAAGAATGAAGTCGAAGAGGTGGAAGATTTTATAAAAAAAGAAAATAGGAGCAGAAGTAGGAATAATCAACACATACAAAGTAGAAAAAAAAAAAAAATAAACTAATAGGAAATAAAATTTACAAGAAAATGTTTATACCATAAAGGAAATAAGGGTGCAAAAAAGACTGCTAAAAATTTATAAAAGAAAGGGAAAAACAAAAATGTTAATATGGGGTACAGAAAAATAAAAATTGATGAAGTTTGGTTCGATTGGTGCGCAGATACGAAGTTAAAAAAGCAGGTGTGTCAAATAAATGATAGCAAAAGATGAAAAAAATGGGAGGGGAACACAGGTAAAAATAAATTGTAAAGAAAAACAAAATAAGAGAAGTAAACAGATCAGAATAAGTACATGGAATATAAGAACAATGTTCATATCAGAAAATATGATGGAAATAGCATGGAACTAGAGACATACGAGGTACAAATAGCTGAATTACAGGAAACAATATGGAAGGGTTGCGGTCAGATAAACAATAAAAATTTTACACTGTTATACTCAGAAGACACTGAGCAAGGTAACTACGAAGTAGCTTTCATGGTGATGAACAAAGAATGACATAATAGATTTCAAATAAATGAACGCTTGGCATACCTAGGAGTATCTGCAAAACATTTTAATATATCACTTTTAAATGTATACGCACCACCGAGAATGCAAAAAAGGAAAAATAAAAGAAAATTTCTCTGAAGAAACGGAAAGCGCAATAAAAGAGATAGAAAAGGAAGATTTAATAATGCTAAAAGTTGATATGAATACCCGAATTGGAAAAGACGATTACATCAGTGAAGTAGCAGGTAAACATACAATCCATAACAATACAAATGACTATGGGCAAGGGCTATGTAATTTCGCAAAGAATAACATGATATTAAGTAGCACTAAATATGAACACAAAAGGCAACATGAAATAATGTGGATATCTGCGGACTTGACTAAATGCTCGCAAAATTAATCATGTACTCGTGAACAAAAAAAAACAAACTTCAGTAAGAGATGTGAGATCCTACAGAAGCTCAGGTGCAGACTCCGGCCATTACATGATAACTACGACAGTAAAACAGAAAGTAAGAAAAGGAAGAGTTAAAAATTTAATAATAACATGGAATAGAGATAAGTGAAGCAGCGAAGATGTCAGAAAAAAATATGTGGAAAAGGTAGAGGAAATTACAAGAAGAGTGTCGAAATGCGAAGGAAGTGGAGACATAAAATGGGGAAAAAAAATAATCATAATAAGAGCAGCGAAGCAAAAAACAGGATTTCAAGAAAAAGAAAACCGAAAAGAATTGTTTAGTGAGGATGTTACGATCTAATTTCTGATAAAATGTTTCTTGTACGTTGATTCAATCATATTTCGCCCTTTTGTTGGCAACCCTGCTGACAGGGATGTGTTTCGTCAGAATTTCATGATTGTAATTCCTTTCGCGGGTTCAAGGTAAATTACTGCAGTTTAAGTAACTATACGCGTTGCAAGTAGTAAGTACGCGCTTTTCCCTGCAAAGTTAAATCTGTTACTTTTTATGATATGGGACACTTTTTAGTAAGAATTCTGTGTGGACGGTTGTGCCACCATTTTGTTGAGTGATTTAGTCGTAATTTGGATTGGAGTATTACAAACATAGTTTGCATTTAGAGTAGCACAACTTTTGGATATTATATATTCATTTATATATCGGTTTTGGCCGGATTACCTACCCACCAGAACGCTACGAACGCTAAAGCCGCATTACATCTCAGGTAACTAATTCTATAATTTTTGTAACGTATATCCGCGTCCGTTATTTTGAGTCTTAGTGGTTTCTTCGATTTGAGTAACTTTTCTGTAGTTTATTTTCAATTAAAGTCAGTTTACCTGACCCTCGATAGTAAACCTAATCATGAATATTCTTTCAGGCTTTTTTTGTTTTGACTTTTCGTTTTCGTTCCCTTGCTATTTGCTGGGAATTTGTTCGTCATCTACTTGCCGATCTCTCGGCATATCAGCGGTTGAACCTTCGTCCACACTCTCAGAACTTCGGTAAACGTGGTGGTAGATCCGAGAGCCTGCATCGCCCGCCATTGGCAAGTCAACCGACTATTCAGCTTCTATCGGCGACTTGCTGTTTACCGCTGCTAACAGATAAGCGACCACTTTTCCGTTTCATTTGTTTTGGTTGCTGTTATTGTAAAATATTAATTTATTGTTAGCTCGTGAATTTAAGCAACACATTTATATTTTGTCTGGAGAAGGATCTGATCTTACCTCGCTTTATTTTAATTTTTTTTTTGTCGTTGACAAAATACGTGGCCGGTGGTTCCGCATCACAAGCTCGTAGGACGATATTTTCTAACCACCTTTCTAAGCGCTTACTTACTTACTTCCTGTACTAAGTTGTTGTGCGCTCTCATTTCTTTCGCTTACCGAACGTCCTAGTTGCACAATCGCGAACAACTCGCTGCGCGATCCACTTTACCATCAAATTTACCGCGCAACCCTGGTGCGACCAGGTTCAACTCCGCGTCATTTACTGTTGCGATATTATTTTTTGTAAACACCACATTATTTATTTATCCACCTTTTATTTTTTTTATACATACTCAGTTAAGCCTATCTTGCGTTTCTGTTTTTTTGTTATTTGCGACCCATACCTATTCCGATTTGTTGACCAACCTTAAGGGTTGAACCCGTGAGGCAGGTCAACTGACGCCCACTAATATAGTTCGATTTTTTTGTAAACTCACCCCCCACTTCCACTGAGTACACCAGGGTTCAACCGGCTTTGCCCGGGGTCTTTAAGAGATCATAGCAAGGAATGTAAACATATAACTGAGAGAAAATCTAAACTAAGAATAAAGTGGTTGCAAACAAATAAGGTAGAAGATAAAGAAGAATACGAGAGAATAAGAAAGGATTGTAAGAAAATGATAAGAAAAAGTAAAAGAGAATGGATATGGGAAAAACGGAAAGAATGGAGGACGCAAGGAAAAACATAAATACAAGGCGCTTCTATCAAGGAAAAAGGCAACAGAACAGAAGTTACAAAGTGGAGGCAGTTAATATAAGAGTTAAAAATGGAAAAACAACGGAAAACGATCTAGAAATGAAATAAGGATAAGGACAGATATAGAAAACGAAGGATTAGAGACTAAAGAAGCAGCGAGAAATGAGGAAGAAATACAAGAAAAGGATTTTGTAGGAGAGACAATGTTAGAGAAAATATGTAATATGAAGATAAAAACATTTTATGTAGGCATGCAAATTGGATCAAAGAATAGTATTCCAGTTTTACGTAACTCAAAGATGTTGCAGTAAAAAATATCACAAAAATTACATATTTGATTATACTTTTCACAACAGCTGAAAATGGGCGACTGTAACATCAAATTAGACTTATCAGTATTATTGTAAAATGTACAAACTGCACGGGAAGCGAATGATGGTACATGAAAATTAATTTCGGATAGTAAGGCACTACAATCAACATAGGTATGTAACAATTTATATAAAAATATGTATTATGGAATTCATGTTATAATTATGTAATAACACGTGATTTTTACGGAAATATGAGACGATTTTGCATTTATTGATATTTAATGGTAATTTATTTCTATCACACCAAGCTTGAAGAATATCTATATTTTGTTGTAATTTATTGCCGTCATCATTTGATCGTATTGAATTGAAAATTTTAACATCATCCGCGAACATCAAGACTTCGCAATATAAATAAGTTGGAAGATCAGTAATGAACCTGACTTAGCTAAAAGCTCTTGAGATATTGAAGCGTTATATGAAACAATTTGTCTTCTGTCTGATAGGTAGGAATAAAAAAATTTGAGTAGGTTGTTATGGAAACCAATGTCTGCAGCTTATTTAAGAGATGCGGTCGGAAGCTTTAGCAAAGTCGATATATACCGCATCAACTTGACCTCGTTTATCATCATCTATAACAAATTGAAAAAATTTGTTGCTGTTGACCGTTGCTTAAAAAGGCCATGTTGATTTGGAGATACAACTGGTTTTACATGTGTGAATATTTTATTACACAAAATAATTTCAAAAAAAATTTAGCGAAATTTGATAATATTGTAACCGACCCGTAGTTACGTACATATTTGATATTTTCCAGATATCTGGAAATGTACAAGTGTTTAAACAGAGATTGAAAATAGTTGATAATGGATGTAATAGTATATATTTACAGTCTTTAATTATAAATGACGGTTTTTGATCCATCCTAGATGTTAATTTATTATTGAATTTAGATATAGCTTGAGATATGTCAGCTTCTGAAATTTGAGTCACTATTATAGAGGGTGAATAAACCTCACTTGGTATATAGTTTTCATCAAGAGGCGACGGGGTTTTGAATAAAGTGTGTTTTGGTCTGCACCGCTGATAAATCCTAAAAATAAGGAAATTATCGTGCCGTTTTAAAACAAAAGTGTAAAAAACCAAAGTTTAGTGCTGAGCAAATAAGAATTCTTAAAAAAAGCGGTGGGGTCGCAGATCTACAGGTAGGAAAATAAGACTTATAAATTTTATCATATCTTAGAAGACTTTGACAGCCTGACTGAGCGAGGAGCGACAGACAAGTGAAACGCGCGACGCGCAAGCGCAATAGGAAGATAGGCAGGAGCGTATTAAGAAGAAAAAGGGGAGTCAGATGAATACGGAATGTAGAAGTCGTAGTAATTCGTCAGATAAAAGAAAAAGGCAGGAAAATAAAACGGATAAAGAAACAGAAAAAGATATAGCTTTCAAAAGAACTAGAATACTCAAAGGTCACCAGTGCAACAAACAGGTAGTAAAGATAGAAAAGACATGGAAGAACTGAAACAGATAATGTTAGATATGTCAGAAAATATGAAAGGAATGAGAGAAGAAATGAATAAAAATCATGAAATTTTAAAAAATCTAATAAAAAATAATTCGTCATCTATAGAGAAATTAAAGGAAGAGTTCAGAAAAAAGAAGAAAAATTGACCAAAGAAAAGGAAGAATTGAAAAAAGAAATAGGGACCTTAAGTGAACGATAAGAGAAACATGATCAGAAAAGTAGAGCGAATAATATTGTTATTAAAGGACTGAACACAGAGGAAAAAAGCCAAAAGATAAGGTAAAAGAACTACTGGAAAATGACTTACAAATTAAATGTGAAATTAAATCAGCCATAGAATTAAAAATGAAGAATGCACCTCCAATAATTGTAGTAGAATTAGAAGATCGTGAAGATAAAATAAAGGTAATGAAAAACAAACACAAACTGGGAAAAAAGAAAATTTTCATGGACAATGACTGGACAAAGGAAGAGAGAAAAAAGCACTATGTAATCAGGAAAAAAGCAGAAGAGGAAAGAAAAAATAATAAAAACCCAAAAATTTACTACAATAAAATACAAGTAGACAACAAACAATATACAGGGTGTCCCAGATTTAAACGGCCTAACTTAATCCATAGATTAAACACCTAAAAGTAAGGTGACAAGTTCATTTGAGCAAATGTTCGTAAATGCTTTATTCCAGAGATATTCATGTTTCTCTTATTGAGTAGCGCTACTTTGAAAAATCAACTTCATAATGAAATATCCAATATTCTTGAAGAAATTTCAAAATTGTTATATCATACAAATAGGCAAATGGAGAGAAACTAACTGCTGTACCCAAACAAAAACACGCACCAAAACAATAATTGAAAGCATGTACAAAGATGGGAGCTACAAGTATCTTGAGATGCATTAGAACACAAAAATAAGATCAACGCCGTTAACAATTTTGCTACCCCCTATAGCCACATATAGCTTCAGGATTATCAAATGGACGAAATCGCTAATCGAAGAGACCACAATCCGAGAAGCTCAGTTTTATCGATTCCATCTCCACAGAGCGCTCGGAGTTAGAAGTGTAATAGATTTAATAAATGCGCACAACAAACAGGTCAGTAAGTTGAGAAAATATAACCTGGGAAAATGGTTTAACCCAGAATTCGAACAACTTATTTGCTGCGACTGTTTTACTCCACTGATTCTTAATGACCGAAGAAACAACCCGCTAGATGAATTAATCCCGAACGACCAAAAAGTTGGCAACTGGATGAAGAAGACAATATACGGCATCCGCATTAACAACATCAAATACAATAACATTGATTTACTTACCAGTCAAGTTTGTTTGACACACGGGGTTCTCTTCTCAGAAACCCAAACCGAAGGATTTGTGACAGTTATACAGGATTGAGTTATAGCTACCCGAAATTATAAAAGGCTTTATATAGAAAGATAACACAGTAATTGATGTAGAATGTGCTCCAAAACAGGTGAATCAAAAAACACTTGGTCAGCGCATGTCAAACATTGGCACCGAATTAAAATACAATCATGTTGTGAAATTTATTCACCAGCATATAAACCGAAAACTGCTACCATACATTGATCGTGCTCCCTATCATAAATTCGAACAGGAAAATGTCACATTAACCGAAAAAAGAAAACTACACTGGAACCGAACAATCTACACAAATCACAACATCAGGAAAAATAAATAGGATATTGTATATGAAGACTATTAAGAAGAAATTGTATACATAAAAGACATTACTGTGCCTTACGTGAAGAACATAGAGGGTACTACTAATGAAAAGATAAGAAAATATATGGAACTAAGCAAAGAAATTGAACAATTCTGGGGTACACAAACAACTAAAATAATAATAGGCACGGGCGAAATCCCCCAGAAGCTTCACAAAGCACTCCAAACCATACAAATGCCGATGAATAGTTACATCGCAATGCAAAAGGCCATAGTACACGAAATATGCAGAATAGTTAAATTTGTGCCAACCATAAAAGACAACACAAAATAGGTACTCACGATGCAAACCAAGAACACTGCAGTTTATGATTTAATACTCGGTCGGGAACACCACACTATCCATACCACCTGGAACAAAATATAAAATCTATTTTCATGGAGATAAAATTTTTTTATTTTATATATATATATATATATATATATATATATATATATATATATATATATATATATATGTCGTATAATTTTAAATATCCCACTTAGCAATAATGAATTAAATAGCTAGATCAAAAAAAAAAAATTAAACTAAACAATAAAACAACGTCCAAACTAATGAGAATATAATTGTCAGGAATTTTTATTTCATTAATAAATTATACAAACATGTAGGAATCTATAGTATAATAATTATTATTTTTAGTTCATATATGGTACCAGGCGTGAAGTCAAGTCGAAGTTCCGTATCGAAAATTGCGAATAAGACGTAAACGGCACTAGCACGAAATTCATTTTCTACAGTAATAATTAACACAGAATTAGCATAAAATTATGTTGCAGTAACATATTTCGGGTTTTGATATGTGATACTGAGAAGTTGGTATCCCCTATAGAAAATTGCAAAAACAAGGATTGACACAAAAATCATTGCACCAAATTCAAAACTTTCTCAATTTGTTACTGATATACGCACTATTGCTAATAATAAAATAGTATATTAAACAACTAGTGTTACAATGACTTTTTCCTATTTCACGTATACAAAGTCAATTTTGTGATACTGTTTTTCTTAAAAACAATGCTCCAAAATTGAATTTTGTACAACGGTTTTTGGGAAATTTATTATTTGTAAAATTGGCAGTTTGTCAAACTGACTGTCATTGCTCACGTTAAATTATTGAATCGGAGTCCCTCTGTCGGGGCCGCGGCCTCGGGGCCCCAGTTAGGCATCGGGAGCGGAGCCCCTGAGTCATGGCCTGGGATCCGGTAGGCCCCGGTGACAGAAATCCTTGGTCGGGGATGCAACCTCGGGAAGCAATGGGGGCGGAGCCCCTGGGACCGGGCCTGGGACACGGTGGACCCCAGGAGCGGAGTCCCTGGACCGTAGTTTATTTTCGGGTAACTCCGGAGGCAGAGCACCCTGGACCGGGGCCATGGTCTCAAGTGAGGTGGGCTTCAAGGCGGAGCCCCTGGGTCGGGGTTAAGACCTGGGACCCGTGGGGCCCCGGGGGCGCCACTCCTGGGCCGCGGCCTGAGCCGCGTGATTTTATTTTTATTTTTATTGAATTTTATGAACGTAAAATAGGAAAAGTAGTATGAACAACTCGTTTTACAATGACTAACTCGCATTCGGCTCGTTTACGCAAACTATACTCCTATTATAAAAAAAGCATTTTATTATACTAATTATTCCTGTGTTCTATTAATTTTGTTCTGTTCTACATAAAATGTTTTTATTGTTTATTTCGAAATTTAACCTATCCCAAGCGCATTTCTTCAGGATTTATTGAGTAAAACTTATTTTTTAAAGCGACATCTACCACGAATAAAAAATGTTGCGAATACAAGTTTGTTATTTTATATGGAGTTGTCAAACTAGCAATTAAAATAGAAGATCTCATTTAATATTTTAAAGGTTAGCAGAATTTAACAAAAATATCAAAATGATTTTCCTTTAACGTGCTGTAATTCGTAAATGGTGACAATAAGACAAAAGTATTTTAAGCCTGGTATTATAAACGAATGTTAAAATATAATAGCGTATTATATTAAGTAGGTAACCTAGGTATTATTTATAAAAAGTGTGTTATAAAGGTAATATTACTTAAGTATCAAACTAAATCAGCTTATTATATTAATAAGGTAGTTTTGGTGGTACTAAATTTTGTTAGTAGACTATTAAAGTATATTTTGCTATTATTTTATATTTTATTCCACAATTAGTTGTACCTAAATAAAGATAAGTATTGTTAAATATAACAAGATATTAATATTTCTTTAAATTTATAAAAATTACATATTCGAATATGATATCAGCTATAATATCCCTAGGTTATTGATAATAATTAAAATAATTTCATCACAGTTACCGAAAGAAAGTTGCCCGACGCCGTGGGTGGAGGACTGTTACCTTCAAGCAACGTTTTTGAGGTAGTTGTGATAAAATTATAAGAATTATCAATAATCAAGGGATATTCGGTGAGAAATTTTTTTGCAATAATTATGATATATTTCATTCACATACCGTGAAAATGACATTTTGAAATAACAAATCAAATATTGAATTAACTGTCAACTGATTATCATCATCTGTTATTTAGCAACAAGTGATAATTTCCCGTGGATATTATCAGTGTTATTGTGATCTAATTGGTTACTTTTGCACACGTAATCAGAATACAGAGATTTGATTGGATATTTTTTAAGCAAAAAAATTTCACACAATCTACTAAGTGCTAGTTTGACTTCCGGAAATTTACCACCTGGACTATTGAGTTTTAATTACTACGAAAATGACCACGAATCGAAGACGAGTAGTGATTTTCAAGTAGCAACAAAAACGATATATTACAGAAAGGTAAATTTCCATAGGATATTAAATCTAGCACGAAATAGATTCAGCTATAAAATCGTATTTTATGTTAAAACTGGCAGATCTGTTTAAAAAAAAATCACATTTATTTACTTGTAACTATGGCAACAAAATAGAACGTAAATAAACAACGGTAGGAAAAATTTGAAAAGGTTGCCTGGAATTACCGAGAAGAATTTTCCTTCAAAGTTAGATAGGTTAGAAACTGCTCTTTTATGACGCAATCTGCTATTCCTACGGTTGTATATGGACATTTTGCGGTTATGTTCTTGTCTTTCTTTGCAATTTTTAAACGAAATAATATTATCTCTCGTTTTTCTGCAAAGTCCATTAAAGAAATCGACCAAACACTTGAAGGTAATACTTTCCAAAATACTCGAAAGCATACGATGGAAACAAGAGGTAGAAATTCTATAAAAATCTGTCATATTTCTCAAATATTAGCAGAGCCGTCAACACGATGTATTTGAACCAAATAGAAGTGAGCATTTTTGACCTAACTACCAATCAAATTTTGATTATATATATTAAAAAATTATAACGCTCTTTTTAAATAGTCAAGCTTTTGGAAATATTTATTCCTTCTTCAGGACACTATAATACAATAAATACAAAATAGAAATTAAAAGAGACACAAAGATAACAATAAGACTTACATTTAGTTGAGATTAAATATAAAATAACATCAATGTAATAGAAATACTTAATAAGTGGACTTAACAGCAGTATAATAAAAATATATTATGATGCAGTGTTGGATGGGAAATTGACAATATAATCATAAAAACTTGTGCAAACTCAGAGAAGTTCTTCTAACTAATGCGTACCCAAAAAAGTGGATTAACTGTCTGTTGTTTAATACTAATTCACGTGCTATCAACATAGATGGTAATATTCCTGAGATTGATTCTTCCGAAAGGATTAAATATTGCTCCCTACCATATATTTCTGGTTTAACACCATCTTTAGCTAGTGCTTTGAAAGACGAAAGCGTGAAAATAGTTAACAAGAATTATTTTACAACAAGATCGATATTCACTAATTTAAAAGATAGGACGCCCGTTTTACTTAAATCCAATGTTGTGTATAGAATTCCATGTGAAGATTGTAACTTTGTTTACATAGGCCAAATTAACCGACATCTAAAAAGCAGGATAATTTCACATAAAAGTGACTTTAAACTAAGACCTAATGCTTGTTCCCTGATCGAACATCAGTTTAAGAATTTGCATGGTATTACCTATGAAGAAGTTACAGTTCTAGAAACTGAAAAGAACCTACATAAATGATTGTTTTTGGAGATGTTTCATATTAATAATGAGTCTAATACGATGAACAAGAAAACAGATGTCGATAGTTTGAGTTCTATTTATTCATATTTACTAACTAAATCCAGAGCACATACTTAAATATTTTGAAACTGCTTTTCTTATTTATCCGTTATTACTCATTTCATAATATTTATACTTCATACATCACTTTGACAGTTTATTTTTTGACATTTAGTTTATTTTTCATGTACGTAGTTGATTTTTTTAAAAATATTTTTGAACTGTCAATATTTTATTTCATATTTATATTTCATGTTATACTATTATTTCAAGACAGTTATTTATTTTTATTATTCTGCTGTTAAGTCCACTTATTAAGTATTTCTATTACATTGATGTTATTTTATATTTAATCTCAACTAAATGTAAGTCTTATTGTTATCTTTGTGTCTCTTTTAATTTCTATTTTATATTTATTGTATTATAGTGTCCTGAAGAAGGAATAAATATTTCCGAAAGCTTGACTATTTAAAAAGAGCGTTTTAATTTTTTGCCCAAACGACTGCAATACCTGCTAAAAAATTTCCAACAACATATCAGTCGCGAAGCTTGTATTCAATATATCATTGTTAGAACATTAAATTTCTAAAAGTTCTCAGTTCAATTACCCAAAGAAATACATTGAATATCAAAATTGTCACTTCCAATGAACAAAATCAGTTTAAAATAACACACTTAATACGTGAAATCTACTTTATTTCGTATCAACACCAAAAAATACATCAAACTCATCAAAATTGTTTATGCATATCATTTATTTTTACTGTCAAAAAAACTCTTCTTTTTTCCGTGCTACTCTGATCTCTATTAGTCATTGTCACAACATTCCGACCCCCGATTTAGGGCTATATAGTCCTGAATCCATCTTGAGACCCAAGGGACAGATCTTGGTAACAGGTCGCCGGTAGGTATATATTTTCTTGGTAGCAAATTTTCTCGTCGAAACTTCCACCACTCGTACCTGTCCATCGCTTCCGGGAAAAATCTTGGTTAAAACAGCCCTAATCCAAATATTTCTGGGAGCGTTCTCATCTACTATAAGAACAAGATCACCTTCTTGGATGGGGTCCTCTTGCTCATGCCATTTACCACGACGAAGTAATTCTGGCAGGTAATCTCTAGACCATCTGTCCCAAAATTAGTTAGCTAAAGTCTGCGCAGCTTTCCATTGGTGGCGATTATGTTCGTTATCAGTATCCATTTTAGCATAAATGGAAGGACCTTCATCGTTATGTCCCCTTAAAAAATGGTTTGGTGTGATGGTTGTTTCATCTCCAGGGTCTGAAGACGGTCGAATAAGTGGACGAGAATTTACAATATTCTCAACTGCTTTCCCAGCGGTTAATAAGGTTTGCTCACGAGGATGTCGTGTCTTCAATATATTCCACAGCGTTTTCTTCACTGTGCGTACGAGCCGTTCCCAGGCACCACCCATATGTGGAGCTGCTGGGGGAATAAAATGCCACTTTATCTCTTGAAACTTTACATTTGTTAGAAGCATTTCACATTCTATTTTCTTTCGCTCTTCTTTGAGTTCACGTGAGCCAGCTACAAAATTGGTCCTGTTATCCGAATATATGTGACTTGGTCGGCCACGGCAGTCAATAAAACGTGACAAAACCATGAGCATGTCGTCGGTACTCAGGCTGTTGGCAATCTCAATATGGATGGCTCGTGTTACCATACAAACGAAAAAAGCTCCCCAGCGCTTATCTCTGTGTCTTCCCACTGTAACTTCCATTGGCCCGAAGTAGTCTACGCCAGTAAACGTAAACGGAGGTTGACGAGAAGCAAGTCGATAATGAGGCAACTCTCCCATTTCTGGAATTAACGGTCGAATCTTGCCCAATTTGCATTCGGAACAGCGGTTGCAAAAGTACTTCACCGTATGAAGTCCACCAATTATCCAAAATTTTCTTCTTAAATTATTGAGGATAGTAGTTTGACCTTGGTGTGCATTTCGGACATGTTCATGAAGAACGAGCAAGTTTGTTAAGTGGTGACGTGCTGGAATAATTAGCGGCTGCTGTTGACTCAACCTGATTGGAGCTTGTCCAATTCTTCCTTTTATCCTTATTAATCCATCGTCATCAATGATAGGAGACAGAAACGAGAGAGAACTATTTTTTAGCTTTCCTCGTTTCTCTTGAATACGTATTATATCTTCTTTGAAACATTCGCTTTGAACTAAAAATGTCAAAACTAGCTCGACCAGATGAAGATCGTCAGCAGATAATAGGGACACTCGATTGCCTTTATGGATTTTATACGGCTTTTCTGTATGTCGCTTCATCCATAAATTTATTGCAGCAACAACACAGGCTGCAACTCGCAGAAGACGATTGTATGAAGAAAAGCGTTTCATATCAATTAGTGGCTTGCTCAGGTTTTGCGACTTCTTGTTTTCTATAACTGCTGCTATGATTCCATCTTCTTTTTTCTTTTCCTTTGGCCATGTTTCTTCCGGTAGCACCAAAAACTTAGGCCCTTGAAACCAACGGCTTGTTGGCTCAAAATCTTTTGGCTTGTTCTGTCGTGTGGCTTCATCGGCTACATTTCCAACCGTTGAAATCCAACGCCACTCATCTGGATTTGTACCTTCTTGAATTTCTCCAACTCTATTGGCGACAAACTCTTTAAAGCGAGTTGTTTCAGAGCGTATCCAGCATAAAACCGTCATGGAATCAGTCCAAAATATTCGTAAGTTTATTTCAATACGAAGTCCCTTTTGAATTGAGTTAGCAAGTCGAGTTCCAAGCAGTGCTGCTAGTAATTCTTTTCTTGGAATACTGAGCTTCTTTAAAGGAGCGACACGAGCTTTGGCAGCCATGAACGAAACTGTAGTGACGTTATTGTCTTTCACTACCAAATAGCACACAGCTGCAAATGCAACTTCCCTCGCATCCACAAAAGTGTGAAGTGTGACGTAATCTGCTTTATTAATGTTTTCTGAGTAGCTTCGTGGAACTTTAACTCTAGTAATTTCTTTTCATTCCTTGAGCCACAATTTCCAGTCTTCAAAAATATCATTTGGCAATTCATCATCCCATACGATATTATCACGCCAAGTCTGTTGCAAAATTATTAGGCCTTTTATTTAAAAATGTGCAAAAAACCAATAGGATCAAAAAGACTCATAACTAGGCTGCATATTTGCCTTTTACTTGGTCTTTGTCCATCAAAAAGATTCGGATTTACCTTGTGATAATTTAGTTTAAAAGAAAATGTGTCTGATCCTGGATTCCACCAGATTCCGAGGACGCGTTCACTTGGAATATCTGTTTTTTCTATAATATTTACAGCTCCAGCTGCCCGTTGATCAATAGGAACGCATACAATAATATTTTTGTCGTTGGATGTCCATTTCTTTACCGCAAAATTAGCTTGTGCACAAATTTTTGTGATTTCATTCAACATAATAATTGCCCCTTCAACTGTCTCGGCTCCAGTCAGGATATCGTCGACGTAAAAGTCTTCAACGATGGATCGAGAAGCTTCTGGAAACTTGTTCTTGTAAAATTGCGCATTTTTATTCTTCACAAATATAGCAGAGGCTGGAGAAGATGCTGCACCGAATATCATTACTTTCATTTTATATTCTATGATTTCAGATTTCCTTCTCTACAAAAATCGCTGACTAGATTGATCTTCATCGATAATACTGACTCTGTGAAACATGTCTTCAATATCCCCATTGATGACGTATCTGTGTATGCGAAAATTCCATAAAACTTCCGTCAATGGTCGAATAAGATCGGGTCGCTTCATTAGCATATCGTTCAAGCTAATTCCATGTGATTAAGCGGCACCGTCAAAAACAAGTCGCATTTTTCCTGGCTTATTGGGGTTTGTTACTCCAAAATGAGGTATGTACCAAAGTCTTGGATGATGTTTTGTATCAATGATTGGATTTACTTCTTCGATGTATCCCTTCATTTCGTACTCTTCGAATTTGCTGGAGTACATGTCTGAAAACTTTTGATCGCGTAACATCTTTTTCTCTATTCCTTCTAGTCGTTTCAAAGCAGCCGTTTTACTTTCAGGTAGAATACAATCACGATTTCGCCACAATAGTCCAATTGCCGGTTTTGTTCCATTTCTTGTGAATGTTTCTTCAAGAATGGCGAGAGCTTTCTTCTCTTCAATCGTCACAAAAGATTCACAGTGTCGAACGCCGAAATTTTCGAGAGAAAAGTAATTCTTCACTAGATTGTGAAGAATATCATCTGCACCACTAGCATGGTACCCACATCCGTCAATTTTACTTCCTAAATTTTTCCCAGAAATATACCATCCTAGTGGAGTTTTCTTTCCCACTGGCTGTGACTCAGTACAATACTTGAAGGTGCATTGAAAGGAAGGCGTCGTCTACTCCGACGATGACTTCTATGAGTGCACCTACTAAATTTGAAGCTTTTGCTTTGCACAGATGTGGCCATTTCTTCTTCACTCCTTCTACGTCAATGGAGTACGAGTCAAAACCCAGATTTTCAGTTGCACGTACGTCAGTTAATTTGTAGAATTTTGCATTGTGAAATGTACCACTGATCTCAAGATCTACGTTTTTAACTGTTGATGTAGTCTTGTGGCCGTACATACCTTTCACAGTATACGACATTTCATTTCATCTAGTCCTATGTATTTAGCAAGTCTGCTGTCAATGTAGCTTTTGGAAGCACCAGAATCTAGGAGGGCATAAGTTTTCTTCATGCCATGCGGGCCTTTGACTTTTACAGGAACGATCCCAAGTGGTCCATCTGACCCTCGGATATAGGCACCTATTCCTGTTTCCTCGTTTGTGGGTGTTGGAGACAGCGGCGGCGAAGTCGTTGACTGAAGAAATTTTTCTTTGACTGGAAAGTAGGCTATGATGCAATTTCTTACATCCATTGTTCTTGCATTGCTTTGCCATTTTACAGTTTCTCAGCTGATGATAATTGTTTTCACCTTGCGACGCTTTTAAACAACCAATACATGTCTTGTTGGTTTTTACAATTTCCCAGCGTTCATTCACATCTTTCTTTGTAAATTGAAAACAGTTTGATAAGTCGTGTCCATATTTTTTACAAAGAACACAACGTTTTTCTTGTTTCTTGTCTTGACTCACACCAGCTGCAGCAACTTCCGACCCCGTTTATAGCTACGGTCTTCTTTCTTGCCACGACGCTCTTCGTAATTGACGTCTTTGGGTTTGACTATTTCGCATGCTATCGAGTTCTGCAGGGCAATCCATTTTTCGAACGTCTCCAGATTTTTCGTTCTTGATGTGTCAGCTTGATACCACTGGATCCATTCACGGCGCAGGTTCATGGGCAGTTTGTCAATTAATTTATGTAACAAATATATATTATTCAAGTAATCTGTTTGATTATGACCTTTCACAGTCGCGACGAGACTCTGAACTGCTCGAGCATATTCTATAATTGTTTCCGGCTTATTGGTTTCCGGATTTTTGACATGTTCATCCCTACTAATCAATCGTTCTATGATTTTCTCTGGTTTTCCAAACTCCATTTCTAATGTTTGCATAATAGCGTTCACATTCTCCGGTGAATTGAAAAGAAATTCGACAGCAGTGTATGCTTCACCCTTCAAAGCCTTCCGCAGCCTATAGAGATTATCACAGTCGTCTAAACGATGCTTCTGCGTGGTTCGGTCGTATTGCGTCTTGAAAGAAACCCACTCTTCCGCGTTACCATTGAATACTGGTAGATCTTTATCCACGGCTGTTTTTATATTCACTTGCTCTTTTAGACTGCAACCAAAAGCTCGGCTAAGGGCTTGAACTAGCTGATCCACTGTAGTATTATTTTGTGAACGTTATTACGTACCGCGGCGATGGCGTAATAAAAGTCCTCACCAGGATGAGGCTGCCGGCTTCTCAGGGAGACGGGGTGGTTCGATTTAAGGGCGCCACGTGACCTGTTACGCTGCCCCCATCCTCTAGGCCACGATAGTGTGAAGGACAAAATGGCGGTGAAGTTCTGCGTAATATAAAGCTCTGAAAATTCGTGAGAGAGGCAGTCGAAATAATAAGCGCAGTTAATTTTAATTTGATCTATATTGAAAATTAAGAGAAATTCGTTCACAGTAACAAAAACCACGACGATGGATGTTCGCGACGCCAACAGAAAGACTATGAAAAGAAGAAGAGGAGAAAACAGACTGAAAACGCGGTCACCAGCAACTATATTTCTCGTAAGTTCCAGGACTAAACCCTAAAAACCGTGGATACTACAAGGGCCCTAATTACCGAAGCTGGCCAGTCGGTTCACAAAAAAAATGGCGGGAATGATCACGTAGAACCTTTGGGAAATATGGCGCAGGCGCACAAGAAATTACAAAATAACGGTTAAATATAGAAAAATAAAATTATGCTAAGGGCGTTAACACACAAACATCCACGTTCACACATACCAAAAAAATAATAAACTAATAAACTAGACTTTAAAGTTAATCTCAAAATTTCACAATAAGGTAAACTTGTTGCAACAATAGGTCCAACAAGAAAAATGGCTGAAGGCCGGTATTCCAGAATGTTCATAAAGGAACAAATACAAATTGAAAAATAAATAATTGTCCGAAGACTGGAGAGTTGCGATGGTTTAACTACAATCACACCCACTCAACACTGCACTTATCTGTTCGCTTCCTCACGCACGATTCCTCCTGGTAGCGAAAGAAACGAGGACGTGGACAGCGGCGCCAGATGTACGGGCTCTCGACGATGGTGAAGCCAGGTGGGTGGACAGGATCGAATGGAACGAGGCGGAGGTCTCAATGCCTGACGCGTTTCGCTCGGTAGCGCTCAAAAATCCCCTCAACGGGCTTTCCGGGTGGCCGCAAAATAACGAACGCCAACAAAACCACTCGCGGAAAAATTAGCGAAAAATAACAATCCCAAAAAAAATTGGATTCGAACAAAACTTCGAAGTAATATATTATTCGCGAAAATAAAGCAGCTACGAAAAAAAACTACGTCCTCCTCTCAAAGGAGTCAGAACCAAACTCAACTTAACTAGTTACCCCGTGTAAAATTTCGCGAACTCTCGCAGTTTTTAATTTTTTTGCCAAAAAAAGTGCATTACGCATACAAAAAGGAACACATAAAGAAGGATAGAAGATAGTATGCGAATATTGCGCCAAAATGCATTCAAAATTAATCGGCAAACAAAAGAAAAAGAAAAGAGACGAAAGATTGTAAAAATACGAGGGAGCGAGAGAGATGAGGACTCATGAGACGAAGATGCTCGAAGCGATGCGGCGACGAACGAATAGAATACGGGCGTTTCCGCGCAAACAGAAAAAATCACCAGATGAAACTACAATAAATATTACTAAAACAAAGACTGTCAGAAACAATTAACCTCGAAATTGAAACAGAAAACAAACGATGAAATCATGAAGAACAATAGAACAAATTATGAATCGGAAAGGTAGGAAGATAAAATAGAAGATAGTAGGTGAATAGCTAAATGTTTATTTTCTAGATACAAAAATCACGGAGGGAACGAAAATAAATAGAGTACGAAGAAATGAAGTTATAAAAATTACAGAAGAACAAATAGACACGTAACAAATTCCCCTCTCACCTCGTTGAGGGAAAATTAGAAGAATTTTTCCTCATAGGACCGAAAATAATACCAAATAGGTATCCTAAACAAAGATAAAACTATCTGCCAAATCATTCATCCGTGTCCGAAAGCGGGTCGTCATCAGAAGGACCTGGTTTAAGGTCTTTTACATGCCAGATTCCTCGTTCTTTACCATTGTGGTCGCCAAGTTCATATGTAGTGCTCGAAATTTTTTTCTTTATTATGAACGGCCCAACATATTTTGGTGCGAGTTTCTTAGTGAAATGTTCTGCTGCATTCGACAGCGCGAAATTTCTTCGCCAAACCATTTGCCCAACATCATAAGTGACCTCACGACGACGTAAGTTGTATTGCGTGCGACTTTGTTCATATGCTTTATCTAACCGTTTGCGTACGTCGGCATACAGTTTTTGAAATCCAGCTGGACGTTCTGGAAGATTTTGCCGGTCGTATTCAATGCGCCCGTGTTCGTCAATTGCGCCAGTTCTAAATTCACTCCCTGAAAGAATATGTTCGCGCCCGAAGTTAATAAAATATGGAGTATATCCAGTGGCTTCATGAACGAGTGTGCGTATGGCACAGCTGATGGAAGGTAAGTATTTATCCCATACTCGCTGGTTATCTTTTACATACGACGATAACATGGTTTTTATAACACGGTTTACTCTTTCAGTAGGGTTGTTTTGTGGATGATACAGGGCATTATACATCAAGGTAACATTGTACTGATTGCAGAGATTACAAAACTGTCTGCTCTTAAATTGCACGCCGTTGTCACAAATGATATATTGCGGTACGCCAAAAATTAAAAAGACAGATTCTTCGATATATCGGACAATAGAAGGTGCAGACGCGGTACGAAGAGGAAAAGTTAAAATGAATTTACTATAATAATCCGCGACAACAAGTATGAAACGATGTCCATGCGAAGAGGGTGGAATGGGACCTATCAAATCCATGCTCAGTAACTGGAATGGGCGGTAAATTTTTGGTCGAGAACCCATGAAGCCTGGAGGTCGTAGTTGTACGGCTTTTTGCTCGATGCAAGTAACACACCTGTGCACATACGCAGCTACGTCAGCCTTCATTTTCGGCCAGTAATATTTTTGCAATAATTTGAGGTATGTTTTATTAATACCGGCATGCCCACTGGTTGGTGCATCATGTGCCTGAAATAATATATTTTTTCTCTTGTTCTTAGGAATTACTTCCTTCCAACTACTGAATTCGTTATCGGCAAGCTCAGATATTTTTGGCTCAATATGGCGGTACAGAGAACCATTCTCAGTTACTCTCCACTCTGGAAATTTGTGCGGTTTTGCCAAAATTCGAGTCCGCAAAGAATTGTACCACTTATCATTGCTGTCAATATTTACGTTGGCCGAAGATAACTCAATAGATCCCGCAATTACTCCACGCGATAAACAATCAGGTACTATATGTTCTTTCCCTTTTCTATGGATTATGTCGAAGCTATGTTGTTGCAGCTTAACCGCCCAGCGACATAATCTACCTGACGGATCCTGGAGGTTATTAAGCCAAACGAGAGAATGATGATCCGTAATAACTGTAAAATGCGAACCCTCTAGATATGGACGAAGTTTCTCCAACGCCCACACCACAGCCAAACACTCTCTCTCGGTAGTAGAGTAGTTTCTCTCCTGCTTACTCAGAAATCTACTAAGGAAACACACAACATGCTCGTCACTATCGAGGTTCTGCGTTAAAACAGCTCCTAAACCATACGCGCTAGCGTCTGTTTGTACGACAAATGGCTTCGAGAAATCTGGACACACTAAAATAGGAGCGGAGATCAAGCATTCCTTTAATAGTTGAAATGATTCCTGACAGTCTGACGTCCACTGCCACTTTTGTTTCTTCCTTAAAAGATTGGTAAGAGGTGCGCTAATCGTGGAGAAATCTTTTACAAAGCGTCGATACCAAGACGCCATTCCTAAAAATCTTCTAACGTCTGAAACACAAGATGGAATCGGGATATTTAAAATTGCTTGAATTTTGTCTGGATCTACTCTTAAACCGTTCTTGTTCACAACATAACCTAGGTATTTTAATTCTGGTCGACAAAATTGACATTTCTCCTTACTTAGCGTCAGTCCTGCTTTAAATAATCTGTCAAAAATTTTCTGTAAGATACTAATATGTTGCTCAAAATCTTCGGACAAAACAATAATATCGTCAAGATAGACAAATACATGGGGTTCGAGATCTTGACCCAAAACTTTGTCAATTAGACATTGCCATGTAGCCGGAGCATTTGTCAAACCAAACGGCATTCTTTTAAAATGATAAAGGCCTCTTCCCGGTATCGTAAATGCCGTATATTCTCTGCTCTTCTCAGCCATCGGAATTTGCCAGTAAGCAGATTTGATGTCCAGAGATGACAAATATCGGGCTCCTCTCAACCGATCGAGAATCATGGAGACGTACGGAATCGGATACGCGTTCTTCTTGGTCACTTTGTTAAGCTTCCTAAAGTCTACGCAAAAACGGAATCCTCCATCCTTTTTAGGAACTAACAATATTGGTGAGGACCAGGGACTATTCGAAGGCTCGATAATATCATCAGCTATCATTTGTTCCAGCTCGGCATTTATGTGTTTTTGCATATTCGGATTAACCGGATAGTATCGCTGTTTTATGGGCTTGGAGTCGGTGATTATTTCATGTTCTACTTCGGTAGTACATCCAAGCGAGCTACTTATCCGTCTCCACTGAACTTGTATAAACTCCTCAAGTCTCTGTTGTTGTGTTGGGGTAAGTTCTGATTGAGATACCACGGCGGAATTAACACTGATAATGTTTTTTGTGGCAGAAAATTTCCATTCATCGCTTTTTAAATCCGGAACGATGCCCATGGAGCACCAAAAATCCATACCGAGTATAATAGGACTCGCGACATCAGGGACAACGACAAAACGTATGAGCTTAACTTTGCTCTTCAACACGACCGGACCCGTAACTGTACCAATAGATGAGCAAGTTTTTCCATCCGCAACTTGACATGAGGGGGTCTCCGTAGTATCTAAGTGCAAATCTAAGTATCTTAACGATTCCCAACCGTCCCTACCAATTATAGAGCACGTAGCGCCAGAATCAAGTAAACCGAGAACTTTATTCCCAAAAATCGATATTTCTAAGTAGGGCCGTTGATCGTTTCCTAAGTGTGATAGTATATAATTAATGATTGCGGTATTGGTTTCTAATTGATTGTTGGCCGATAATTTTGTTCCACCGGAGGACGCGACTCGACCGCTTAGCGCCTCGCGGTACCGTTTCCCGAGCATCTGGGACAATTTCGGGTGGTAACGTCAGCTTTTCCACAACGATAACAATGTCTACGCGGGGGTTCTTTACAATCGGATGACCTATGACCAACTTGTGCGCAATTCCAACATTTGAAGACTCGCGAACCGCGATCAATATTATCGTTTACGGAATTTAATCGAGCGGGGTTTGATCGATATTCGGAGTGATATGCGAGATCGGGCTCAAAAGATTGATTCGCGGCTGGTGGTGGCTTAAATTGTTGGGTACGAACATGGATGTCTTCTAATTGTCTACAAACATCATCTAAAGCATTCACCGTGTCAAACAATTCAAGTCCAAGTGCCTTTTGTAAATATGGTAGTAGATTTCGGCGAATATATTTAACGCGATCTAGTTCATCTGGTGGTCTACTTAACCTACTGAATAAGCCTTGCATATTCGCTATAAAGATCGAAACTCTCTCGTCTTTACCCTGAGTGCGGTTACGAATTTCTTGCCACAAATTTAAATCATAGTCGCCCGGCAGAAAAGTTGATTTAAGACAAACTACTAATTCATCCCAACTTGCGACAGTTTCCCGTTTCGCTCTAAACCATGTCAAGGCGTTCTCGGTAAATAAATCGATAGCAGATGCGAACAACTGATTTTTTGATACACCTCTCGCTACGCGTAACTCTTCTACTCGCTCTAAAAAGTTAGATAACCCTGGGCCACCGTTATAATTAATGTTCCACTTGTGAACTGGTTCCTTAGGTGCTTCTGGGGCCGGTTGACGCGAAACTGATAAGCTTAACGATATTGATTCCAGTGCTTGCGTGAGTCGACCATCAAGATCCATTTGAGGACGAGGACTAGAAAATGCTCCAGGTTTAGCGTTTTCTTCTTGGTCTTCTTGAGCACCATCTACCACAGACTCACTGTCTTCCTTTTCTTCGAGCAACGATTGTTCATGCTCCGCTAAGAGAAGAGCAGAGGCTTGTGTTGAAAAACGAAGATGCAGTTTTCCTAAGGACTGTTCGCATCGTTTCTTTAAGTTCGTAAGATTTTCCTGTTCGGCCTTATCGGATGTAGTTATTCGACCAAGACGTGATTTGATATGAGTAAGTCGAGCTCCTATACGCGAATATTCATTTTGATAATTTGCTGCATCAAAGTTCTCAATTGAGTCTCTCAAATCAGTTAATTTACGTTCGCAAATCGTTAACTCAGATGCGGGTAAGAAAGGCGTACTTGCTATGCTCGAGTCACCAGCTCGTTCAGCTCTATAATATTCCGTTTTTCACTTACTGTACCAGTCACATTCCCCCCTCGTAACAGTAATTCATAGGTGAGTTCATCCGAAAGAAGTCTATTGGGATCAATCTTAATATCCATTTTAATTTGTTTGTGTAAAAGAAAATATACCGTTATTTTAATAAACTATAAGTCTTAAGTAAATAACTCTAAACTAATTAACAAGACCTTAAACCGTTTCCTAAATTCCTAACTGATGTCCTAAATAAACCTAATTAATTTATAAACAATAATAACGATAAATTATTTGAGAAAGAATAAGTGATACAGAAAGAAGAGAAGAAGAAAAGAATTCAAGGTAAAAAAAAAAACTGCGATACTGACTGCGTTAACAAATAATTCGCGATACGGAAAGAGCGGGGCCCCACGTTGGGCGCCAATTTTTTATTACGTACCGCGGCGATGGCGTAATAAAAGTCCTCACCAGGATGAGGCTGCCGGCTTCTCAGGGAGACGGGGTGGTTCGATTTAAGGGCGCCACGTGACCTGTTATGCTGCCCCCATCCTCTAGGCCACGATAGTGTGAAGGACAAAATGGCGGTGAAGTTCTGCGTAATATAAAGCTCTGAAAATTCGTGAGAGAGGCAGTCGAAATAATAAGCGCAGTTAATTTTAATTTGATCTATATTGAAAATTAAGAGAAATTCGTTCACAGTAACAAAAACCACGACGATGGATGTTCGCGACGCCAACAGAAAGACTATGAAAAGAAGAAGAGGAGAAAACAGACTGAAAACGCGGTCACCAGCAACTATATTTCTCGTAAGTTCCAGGACTAAACCCTAAAAACCGTGGATACTACAAGGGCCCTAATTACCGAAGCTGGCCAGTCGGTTCACAAAAAAAAATGGCGGGAATGATCACGTAGAACCTTTGGGAAATATGGCGCAGGCGCACAAGAAATTACAAAATAACGGTTAAATATAGAAAAATAAAATTATGCTAAGGGCGTTAACACACAAACATCCACGTTCACACATACCAAAAAAATAATAAACTAATAAACTAGACTTTAAAGTTAATCTCAAAATTTCACAATAAGGTAAACTTGTTGCAACAATAGGTCCAACAAGAAAAATGGCTGAAGGCCGGTATTCCAGAATGTTCATAAAGGAACAAATACAAATTGAAAAATAAATAATTGTCCGAAGACTGGAGAGTTGCGATGGTTTAACTACAATCACACCCACTCAACACTGCACTTATCTGTTCGCTTCCTCACGCACGATTCCTCCTGGTAGCGAAAGAAACGAGGACGTGGACAGCGGCGCCAGATGTACGGGCTCTCGACGATGGTGAAGCCAGGTGGGTGGACAGGATCGAATGGAACGAGGCGGAGGTCTCAATGCCTGACGCGTTTCGCTCGGTAGCGCTCAAAAATCCCCTCAACGGGCTTTCCGGGTGGCCGCAAAATAACGAACGCCAACAAAACCACTCGCGGAAAAATTAGCGAAAAATAACAATCCCAAAAAAAATTGGATTCGAACAAAACTTCGAAGTAATATATTATTCGCGAAAATAAAGCAGCTACGAAAAAAAACTACGTCCTCCTCTCAAAGGAGTCAGAACCAAACTCAACTTAACTAGTTACCCCGTGTAAAATTTCGCGAACTCTCGCAGTTTTTAATTTTTTTGCCAAAAAAAGTGCATTACGCATACAAAAAGGAACACATAAAGAAGGATAGAAGATAGTATGCGAATATTGCGCCAAAATGCATTCAAAATTAATCGGCAAACAAAAGAAAAAGAAAAGAGACGAAAGATTGTAAAAATACGAGGGAGCGAGAGAGATGAGGACTCATGAGACGAAGATGCTCGAAGCGATGCGGCGACGAACGAATAGAATACGGGCGTTTCCGCGCAAACAGAAAAAATCACCAGATGAAACTACAATAAATATTACTAAAACAAAGACTGTCAGAAACAATTAACCTCGAAATTGAAACAGAAAACAAACGATGAAATCATGAAGAACAATAGAACAAATTATGAATCGGAAAGGTAGGAAGATAAAATAGAAGATAGTAGGTGAATAGCTAAATGTTTATTTTCTAGATACAAAAATCACGGAGGGAACGAAAATAAATAGAGTACGAAGAAATGAAGTTATAAAAATTACAGAAGAACAAATAGACACGTAACAACGTTCACCGTAATTACAAATTTCATCGTCGCTAGAATCTGCTACCTCTTTATTTCGCTCATTTTTCGATCCTTCTTGTTGGTCTGAAATTGTAGCAGTAGTCCTCATTACAGTTCTTGAAATTGGTATTTTTGCTGATGATTCGTCGTCATCGACAGAAGAAAGTTGGTCGTCAAGTTCGACTTCCTCCTTGTCGACTTCTATTTTCGCTTAAATATTCGCCTTCTCAAGCTCGAGTATTTTTAATTCAGCATGAATTTTCTTCTTTATTTCTTTTTTCTGCTTTTATTTTTACTGTCAAAAAAACTCTTCTTTTTTTCCGTGCTACTCTGATCTCTATTAGTCATTGTCACAACATATATATATATATATATATATATATATATATATATATATATATATATATATATTGTGACAAACCAGATTTGTCACTCCGGATTATTTCCTTTCTTTTCTTCCTACAAACATAAACATTTGTAAATATAGGTTATAAACATCTAACATTTAGGCAACTAACTTACCTCAAAGTAATGATTGTATTGTAAATGTTCACTTTTATTGTTGATGTTCGTATTCAATTCATATTCAATTGTTTTGCCTCAACTCATGTAAATGTGTTGTTACTTAGGTTAACTAATTAAGAAAAGAATCTGAAATTAAAATTATCACATAAACACATCTAACTTAACCACACTTTACCTTTACACGTTGAATCTGACAGTCAAATTAATGTATTAAATAATCCCGGGAAAAGGTGGAACTTCAAACGCGGCCGTTTCCCAACAGATGGCTCGCTCCGTCTTCCAGTACCTCTCAGGGACGCTTACCAATGTCAAATTAATAACTCGACATAAAAATATACTAGAAAATATCGAATGTCGAATGTCGAGTATCGTGACCCGAGATTCAGAATCTCTGATCTAGTAAACACCATAGATTCTTTATTTATTTATTTATTTCTTTATAAAATTATTAAATTTATTAGATTTATCAAAATCAAAATAGCTCCACACTCTTATTAACTTGGCTTGTTCGTCAGTTAATTCTGAATTATTATACAACACTTTCTACAGACCTGTTCCCCCAGACTTGCATTGTCGGGCGAATTGTATTTATCCCATATGTAACCCCTTTAAACGAGGGTACATTATTAAAAAGGGTCCTGTCGAGACTGGGAGTCAGCAGAAATAAAACTTCTTTCCGTGGAATAACTTACATGATCTTTATTTAACGATAATTAATGATGAACGTACTTTACAACTTACTGTACTCTAATGTACTTACTTCCTTACTTCCTTACATATTACCACTTATATATATATATATATATATATATATATATATATATATATATATATATATATATATATATATATATATATATTTGTAAAAGTCCTAAGTCAGCAAAATAAGTGTCACAAATAAACAATAGCTGACCTACTTACTGAATCATTGCATGAACTATAAAGTGCTGACTTAGACTTGTTACATTCCTCCATTCTTTGAGAAATTTGCTCCGAAGGGCACAATTTCATAAATAAAAAAACATATAAAAATATAATACCAAAACACAATTATAAATTATTTAAGTATAAATATCAAAATATCACTAAACCTTAAACACTTCACTAAAATTTATTTAAAATGTTCATCTCCACAATATTGTCCATATATACACCACCACCTTCTAAAGTTTATACTGTGATGCATTATTTTCTTCGGAATTTGCTTCCTCTCTGGATTCGTATAGTTTCTACCTAGAATGGGTTGATTCCACTTGGTTTTGTACCGCTTGTCTGATTTTTTGGAAACGTTCACCTTACTTGGACCTGTACGTTGCCTGCTTGATACTTTATTGACTTTCTGGTATTTGATCAATTTTGTATTCTTATGTCTCTTTTGCCCTTTGCTGCTGTTACTCTTACCAGCTCTGATGACCCGCTGAACCTGGTTATGACAATTATTTACCGTTACACTTTCTTCTCTGATTAGGGTACTCTCGATTTTTGTGCTCTCTAAAGCACACTCCTCAACTTTGAAATCTTCTATTATTTCTTCCTTAATATCAGCCTCATCTGCCTCGGAGTCCTCCGCTCCTTTTTCACAGAATTCCTCACTGATCAACATACTCAGGATCGGTGCGCTCTCTAACGCACCCTCCACTTTAAAAACTTCAATAATCTCTTCCCCTATTTCAGTCTCTTCTGCTTCAGAGTCCTCCGCTCTTCCCTCACAGAATTCTTCTTCAGCAATTACTTGTGGTTCCTGTTGTTTTTCTTCCTGCTCTGCACAAATGCAGCAACCCCGTTTTGGGAGCAGACAACTAACACACTCGTGAATTACCTCAGTCTCTGTAACGCTTTCAGGTTCATTCTCGTCTTCAGTATGTTCTGGTACAGCAACTTCCATTTCAGTTGTTTGTTCTTCCGTTTTTTTACAAAGGCAGTAATTTTTCTTGGGCATCAGACATCCGAAGCATCTTAAAACGCCTTCATCGGTCGGAAGGCCGCCAAGATGTTCCAAAATTCTGTATATTTCTTCCTCCTGACCTAATAACTGGGCTCTAAATAATTTTCTAGACCAGCATTTTATTGTCTCTTTTTCTATGTCAAATGGTTCTTCTATTTTTCTTTCTTGTTCGTCCGGGTAATTTTGTTGATATCCATACCTCGTAGCACGGTGATTCTCTTCATATCTTCTGTAGTGCTCGTGTTCTTCGTAGTTTCTTCTTTGATTGTTAATTCGTTGCCAACACTGCCTGGCGTAATGATTTCCGCCACAATTGTAGCATTGTACGCGTCTTCTTTCATTATGGTGGAATCTTCTTTGACTGTACATTTTCTTTCTTGCGTCTTCTTTATCGGCCACAACTCTCGAATTCAACTATCTTCGTAGCATGCTGACTCCCGCGAGCAACCAATACAGTGTGTAAAGGCTACCCTGGTCTGACAAATGAACCCAAAACCGCTGCCACCAAAATGTTACCCCCTTTAAACGAGGGTACATTATTAAAAAGGGTCCTGTCGAGACTGGGAGTCAGCAGAAATAAAACTTCTTTCCGTGGAATAACTTACATGTTCTTTATTTAACGATAATTAATGATGAACGTACTTTACAACTTACTGTACTCTAATGTACTTACTTCCTTACTTCCTTACATATTACCACTTATATATATATATATATATATATATATATATATATATATATATATATATATATATATATATATTTGTAAAAGTCCTAAGTCAGCAAAATAAGTGTCACAAATAAACAATAGCTGACCTACTTGCTTAATCATTGCATGAACTATAAAGTGCTGACTTAGACTTGTTACACATATTCCTGGTTTACCCACCTCCAACACATCTCATCAATAACTCCAAGGTATTTCATTACATCCTCACAATATTTCAGATTCACTGCCAATAATGTTCAAATAAATATAAGCTAACACATAACCTTAAAATTGTAAGGTATCCCCTTTAGAATAATAACAATTTTTACCTGTACTAAAACAAATGTCTTTATTTCACTAAAAGCTCGTTCACGGAGAGACCGGACCCAGTCAGGATAGTTGATTTTTTTTGTTCTTATTCACTCAGATTAGTTAAAAAGGCGCCCGAAAAATCTTCATAATCAGCTGTCAGTGAACTCAAATCTCCCTAGACACAATTTTATCGGTGGAAACTTTAATCTACGAGCATTATTACTTCAAAATTTTCAATTTTACATGTAATTCTTTTAAAATAAAAGTAAAAATATTAGTTTTTAGGACTTTTAAAATGAAAAACAAAATTATTTCGTTTTTAAATTACATATTTTTTTAGGACATTATGTAGAACATGGGATACAGTGTTAAATTTTCATTATGTGATAGTTTGTTGTAAAATTCATAGGGAACTAACTATCGACCAATGGAAATTTTAACATTGTATTTCCTATGTCCCATAAAAAAATTATTGCATTAAAAACAAAACTGTCTTTTTTTATATTAAAAACAAAAACATCTACCGAAATTAGCAATGTTTGTGAATTAAAAGTGGAAGTTTATGGAGCATTTTTGAAAGCAAATTTATTTGATATAAACTGCAATTTATTTATATTTAAATCAAAATTTATTTTCAGTGTTATGTCTAGCGTAAAAAAAGAGAATAAGATGTAAAGTAGTAACTGAGAAAAATTATACGCATTCTCAGTCTGGAATTACTGATAGTTATTGGGACAAAATAACAAAGCAAGCAAATCAGTTTTAAGTAATATTGCCGTATAATACATTCAGACATGAAAAAGCACCATTTACTTTTTAAACATTTTTGTTGATAAGCTCGCTTTGGTACTTTAATCAAAACTTTTCAATTGGCTGCTAGGACTTAAGGGGCAGGGAATACAACATGTAATATTTATCCATTCACTAAACACGAAATGAACAAATCAACAGAAAATGAAATTTATGGATAAAAATGTAAAGAAAAATTTCACTAAAATAGGATTCAATACTTCGTATTACCTCCTCAAGCTCATACATAAATCATTATTACTTTCATTTCATCTCCAGAATATCATGATAATCTTCAAATTTCATTTTTGTCATTTTTTTACCTTTAAGAAATTGATAAATATCACATGTTGTTTTCGTCTGCTTCTTCTATAAGTTTTTTTATGGAAAAACATCAAAAAAATTTTAAAATTACTAGAACAGTGTTATCAACATGTTTGCATATATATTCTAAACACAAATAAATTACCAAACTTGTCTAACTGAACTACAATTAAAGTAATTTATATTTAAAATTTCAGACTGAAATGTCAAAATAACTAGTTGCACAAAAATTTGTGAAAAGTAACAGCTACAATTTTAATTTTTTAAATTGACTTTTAAAATACTTACAAAATAGTACACATGTTTGTTCATTAATTCTAAATACAGATAAATTTACAAAACATCGTCTAGAATATATGTAATTTATACTTGAATTTCGAAACAGATCTGTCAGAAATGACAAATTGAACATACATTTTTGTAAAGTTACAACCAGAATCAACAAACTTCACTTTGATAGCAACCCGCACTCTCTGATCCGTAAACGCGTTTCCGCCTTATTTATTTAATATCTCGCACATCATGTGTACTAAAAATGTGAATTCATAAAAGGGCCCTATTCCAAAAAAAATCTCTAACTGCCGGTAAAGGTTTCACTGAAATCCGTCAAACCGTCTAGGCTCTAGAGCTGCGCACAAATTTGGTTACTAGGCAGATGAAAATATATATATAGAAAGTGAATTAAGCCTTTTAGTATATTGGACTAGCGGCCCGACCTGCTTCGCAGGTCTGTCCCCTAGGCTATGCGTCACTGAAGAAAATTACAACTGAAAATATAGAAAAATAAATTGGGTAGTCTTAAATAATTTTCAATTTTTACCAAACATTTGGCGAAGCAAGCTCGTCACTACGTTCCTCGCTTCAATGTCAGTACATTGAAGAAGAAAGCTCGTCACTTCGTTCCTCGCTTCCATGTCAGTGCATCGACGAAGCAAGCTCGTCACTACGTTCCTCGCTTCCATGTCAGTACATTGGCGAAGCAAGCTTGTGCCTTAGCTCCTCGCTTTCAAAACAGTGCATGGGCGAAGCAAGCTCGTCACTATGTTCCTCGTTTCTATGTCAGTACAATAACGAAGAAAGCTCGTCACTTCGTTCCTCGCTTCCATGTCAGTGCATCGACGAAGCAAGCTCGTCACTACGTTCCTCGCTTCCATGTCAGTACATTGGCGAAGCAAGCTTGTGCCTTAGCTCCTCGCTTTCAAAACAGTGCATGGGCGAAGCAAGCTCGTCACTATGTTTCTCGTTTCTATGTCAGTACATTAACGAAGAAAGCTCGTCACTTCGTTCCTCGCTTTCAAGTCAGTGCTTGGCGAAGCAAGCTCGTCACTTCGTTTCTCGCTTTTATGTTACTACTATTTGGCACTTATTTTAAATCTCTTCCGTGAGATATTTAATTCAATACCAAACACGTTAGGATTTAAATAACATTTATTAAAAAACAATTGACGATTTACCAAAATAACTTTTTGACACTTGAGTTGAAATATCCTTCATGAGACTTTTAATTTGATACCAAACACGGTAGGATTTAAATAATATTTATAAAAAACAATTGACAATCGTCCAAAACAACGTTTTGACACTTGAGTTCAAATCTGCTCCGCGAGGCCTTCAATTTGATAACAAACACGGTAGGATTTAAATAATATTTATAAAAAACAATTGACAATCGTCCAAAACAACTCTTTGACACTTGAGTTTAAATGTCCTCCGCGAGGCCTTAAATTTGATACCAAACACGGTAGGAATTAAATAAAATTTATACAAAACAATTGACAATCGTCCAAAACAACGTTTTGACACTTGAGTTTAAATGTCCTCCGCGAGGCCTTTAATTTGATACCAAACACGGTAGGATTTAAATAATATTTTTAAAAAACAATTGACAATCATCCAAAATACCTTTATGATACTTTATTTTAAATCTCTGACGTGAAACTTTTAATTTAGTACCAAACACGGCAGGATTAGAAAGAAAAAACAACTGATGAAAAAAAAATAATTCTGAAATTGATTATAAATATTTAAAACGATCTTTTTATATTAGATAACTAATTAACTTGTTTAAATTTTACCCCCTAAAATACTTAGAAGTATCGATGTTGTCGATCAGAGACATCTGTTGTATTTTTTGAGAAGAAAAAGAAACCATCTATGAAGCGAAAAATAATTCTCACCTTTTTTATGTTAGATAAGAAGTTAACTCATTTGAATTTTACCGCCTAAATTCCTTAAAAGAATCGAGGTTGACGAACAACGACATCTGTCATAATTATTTTAAATTTAAAAAAAAATATGAAAAAGAATTCAAATTTAAAATAATTACAAAATAATAATAATGTTTGCATATTTATTCAAAACACAAATAAATCGCCAAACTTGTCTAACTGAACTACAATTAAAGTAATTTATATTTAAAATTTCAGACTGAAATGTAAAAATAACTAGTTGCACAAAAATTTGTGAAAAGTGAAAGCTACATTTTTTATTTTTTTAATTGACTCTTAAAATACTTACAAAGTAGTACATATGTTTGTTCATTAATTCTAAACACAGATAAATTTACAAAACATCTTCAAGTTATCTAGAATATATGTAATTTATACTTAAATTTTGAAACAGATCTGTCAGAAATGACAAATTGAACATAAATTTTTGTAAAGTTACAACCAGAATCAACAAACTCCACTTTCATAGCAACCGCACACTTTGATCCATAAACCTTTTTTATTTAAAATCTCGCACATCATGTGTACTAAAAATGTGAATTCATGAAAAGGCCCTATTCCAAAAAAATCTCTAACTGCCGGTAAAGGTTTCACTGAAATCCGTCAAACCGTCTAGTCTCTAGAGCTGCGCACAAATTTGGTTACTAGGCAGATGAAAATATAGAAAGTGAATTAAGCCTTTTAGTATATTGGACTAACGGTCCGACCTGCTTCGCAGGTCTGACCCCTAGGCTCCGCGTCACTGAAGACGATTACAACTGAAAATGTAAAAAAATAAATTGAGTAGTCTTAAATAACTTCCATATAATACCAAATAATTGGCGAAGCAAGTTCGTCACCACGTTCCTCGCTTCCATGTTAGTGCATTGACAAAGAAAGCTCGTGACTTCGTTCCTCGCTTCCATGATACTACTTTGTGACAGTTGCGATTAAATCTCTTCCTTGAGAATTTTAATTTCATATCAAACACGGTAGGATTTAAATAACGTTTATAAAAAGAATTGACGATCGGCCAAAATAACTTTTTGATATTTGAGTTTAAATCCACTTCATGAGACTTTAATTTGATACCAAACACAGTAGGATTTAAATAACATTTATACAAAACAATTGACAATCGCCAAAAACAACTTTTTGATACTTAAGTTCAATCCTCCTCTGCGAGACCTTTAATTTGATTCCAAACACGATAGGATTTAAATAACATTTATACAAAACAATTGACAATCGCCAAAAACAACTTTTTGATACTTAAGTTCAAACCTCCTCTGCGAGACCTTTAATTTGATTCCAAACACGGTAGCATTTAAATAACATTTGTACAAAACAATTGACAATCGCCCAAAACCACTTTTTGATACTTGAGTACAAACATCCCCTGCGAGACCTTTAATTTGATTCCAAACACGGTAGGATTTAAATAATATTTATGCAAAACAATTGACAATCGCCCTAAACCACTTTTTGATACTTGAGTACAAACGTCTTCTGCGAGACCTTTAATTTGATTCCAAACACGGTAGGTTTTAAATAACATTTGTACAAAACAATTGACAATCGACCAAAACCACTTTTTGATACTTGAGTACAAACGTCCTCTGCGAGACCTTTAATTTGATTCCAAACACGGTAGGATTTAAATAACATTTGTACAAAACAATTGACATTCGCCCAAAACCACTTTTTGATACTTGAGTACAAACGTCCTCTGCGAGACCTTTAATTTGATCCTAAAAACGGTAGGATTTACATAGTATTTATGAAAAACAATTGACGATCATCCAAAACAACTTTTCGACACTTGAGTTCAAATCTCTTGCGCGAGACCTTTAATTTGATACCAAATACAGCAGTATTTATATAAAATTTATCTACGAATTTAGATTAAAAAGAAAATTCTTGATTATAAATACTTAAAGCCATCTTGAAAATAATTTTCAACCTTTTCATATTAGATAAGTAATTTTTATTATTTATACGTTACCGCCTAAAACACTTAAAAGCAATGAAGTTGACGAATAAGAGCATCTGTTATAAAGTATAGTCAAAGCGAAAATTTTTATTGAAAATTATTTTCTTATTTTTAAATTAACGTTTTAAAATTTTACCAAATATTAAACATGTACGTTCCATTATTCTAAACAGAAATAAAATTACTAAACTTATCTAACAGGTTTACAATTAAAGTAATTTATATTTAAAATTTCTAAGTGAACTGTCAATGAAATCCATAAATGTTACATTCATAGCATCGGGAACAATTCTTTTTATTTAAAATTCAACAAAAAGTACCACGGATAGTGTGATTTTGTAAATTTTGACTTTATTTATTTAATATCTTGCACATCATGAGTAAGAAAAATGAGAATTCATAAAAAGCACGTATTCCCAATCAAACTCTAATTGTCCAAAAATGTTTCACTCGAATCCATCAAATCGTCTAGGCTGTAGAGCTGCGCACAAATTGTGCAAATTTTCGGCCTTATTTATTTAATATCTCGCACATCATGTGTAAGAAAATTTGAATTCATAAAAAGCACGTACTCCCAATCAAACTCTAAATGCCTGTAAAGGTTTCACTCGAATATATCAAAACCATCTAGGCTCTAGAGCTGCGCACATATTTTATAAATTGGTTACTAAGCAGATGAAAGTATAGAAAATCCTAAGCTGATTAGTATATAGGACTAGCGGTCCAACCTGCTTCGAAGGTCTGACCCCTAGGCTCCGCGACACTGAAAAAGATAGCAGTCTCTTTGTTCCTCGTTTCCAAGTCAGTAAATTGGCAAAGAAAAGACGTCACTTCATTCCTCACTTTCATGTCAGTACATTGGCGAGGAAAGCTCGTCACTTCGTTCCTCGCTTTCATGTCAATACATTAGCGAAGAAAGCTCGTTCCTCGCTTTCATGTCAGTGTCTCTTAACTTCCCGTCTCTAAAACAGTTCATTTAATACCCCTTAAGTTTCTAGTAAATTCCACAAAAACAATTGCTGGTCGTTATTATTTATGATAAAGAAGGTTCATCACTACTTTTTCCAACTTTTTGAACCTGAAAGGTTACATTCAATATTTCACAAGCTAGGTTTAGGGGAATTTTCAGAAAAGCAATTGCCAATCGTACTGATTTATAATAAAGATCAGTCATTACTAAGTTCCTCAATATTTCACTTCTGAAACATTTTACTAGATACCCCACAGGTCGCAAATATTCATAAATTTTAAGGAAAAATAATTGCAGATTGTAATTGGTTTGCGAAAAAAAAATTACAACAAACATAATTAATAAATTTTCCGTGGATATTACCAAGACCAAGTGTTTTAATTTTTACCCTGCAATAGATTTCAAGTGACTTAAAAAAAATGATTATCTGCGAACTCCTAAAACATTTCATTTCATACCCCACAAGTTAGATACCTAAAAAAAAAAATTAAATTTAAATTAAACACAATTTGCATTAGTATTTGATCATATAATAAAGATTTTTGCCAATCTGACATTTCTATTGTCTTCTTGGCAATTTAAAAATACCGCTAATAATTATGTATAATAATTTGAATTCCATATTGTCGACTTTACCTAATCTAACGTCAAAGTAGAATAAAATCGTAAAATTTTAACGGAAATTTTTTTCCTTCAAATTTTGCGGTTTTTTAAATTTTTATAAAATTTGATCGTGGAATATCAACCTTACCCAGTCTTACGTTATCTTGTCAGATACACTTCAAAGTACAACCGAAGCGAATAAATTTAAACTTGTCTATTCAAGATTCTCATTTGATACCAAACACTTTATTTTTCTGATGTCTTTTATGAAAACAATCGACAGCCGCCATTTTCTATATTATCATTTGTTTCGATATCTTTCTTAAGATACTCAAAAAGTGATTAATAAAAAAATTAAATTAAACATTTAACAACTTAATTAATATTTGATCATGTGATAAAGACTTTTGTCAATCTGATATTTCTATTGGTAATTTAAAAATATTATCAGTAATAATGTACAATAATTTGCATTCTCCTTTGTCAACAAATTTGGCGGATTCACTTTATTATTATTAAATTTGATCGTGTAATACCAACTTTACATAATCTAACTATAAAAAAAATTCAGTTGGAATTTTTTTTTAATTTCAAGGTTTTATTTTATTTTTATTAAATTTGTTCATGTTATAAAGACTTCTGTCAATCTGACATTTCTATTATTATCTTGTCAATTTAAAAGAACCGTCAATAATAATATATAATAATTTGCATATTACATGGTCGACTAATTTAACGCAATTACTTTATTTTTAATAAATTTGATCGTGTAATACCGACTTTTCCTAGTTTAAATAAAAGTTGCATCAAAATGAAATTTTTTTATTGGAAATTATTTTATCATTTAAATTTCGCGTTTTTTTATTTTTATTAAATTTGATAATGTAATAAAGAATGCTGTCAATCTGACATTTATATTATTATCTTGTCAATTTAAAAATACCGTTAATAATAATAAACAATAATTAGAATTCTACATTTTCGACAAATTTGGCGGATTAACTTTATTTTTACTTAATTTGATCGTGTAATACCGACTTTTCTTAGTTTAACGTCAAAATAGCATCAAATTGAAAAATGTTATTCGAAATAATTTTTTCCTGATAAGTTCGCGGTTTTCTTCATTTTTATAAAATTTGGTCGTGTAATACCGTCCTTCTTCAGTCTAACGTCAGTTTGACAGTTATACTTTGAATTTAAATTTCCCGGTTTTATTTTATTTTCAGTAAATTTGATCGTATAATACAGATTTAGCGTCAACATAACATATAAACTTCAAAATGCAATCAAAAAGAAAAATTTTATTAGCCATTATTATTAATTATTTTAATTGACTTGTCTAGAATTAATGTAATTTGTAATTAAAATTTCAAACATCTGTCAAAAATAACACGTTGCAGAAAAATTTGTGAGAAGTGACAGCTACAGTATAAATTTTTGATTACAATAATGAAAATACTTGATTACAACAATAAAACTCTTTCATTACAATAAATAATTATATAAAACAATAAAAGTATATTATTTTCACACTAGAAATTATTATTCTAATCTCCATACCAATATTTTAAAACTGATCCTGGTCAAAATGTGTCCGTATAAATAGCTGCCGAAAAATATTTCCTCTTGGAATATTAGCAGGTTGTTGACAGGGTAGAGTAGCATAGTTTTCATCATGAATATGACAACTTTCGTCATCAACTGTCTGAGATTTAAATAATTACGTAATATAATTTAATTGAATTTAATTAGAAAACTGTTGACATATGTACTGTAATCTTCCTCTTCATGAATTTTTCTTATATTATATAATACAGCTAATGCTATATTGCTTCATTAGTATTTAATAATTTTATGCGTAATTCTATAGTTGATATCTTGTAAATACAACAAAATTTCATTTTATCATTGATGCTTGATTTATGTGTATATGTTTTTCTCTACAACATAAAATAAAAATATATCTTCCTACTATGTATTATATTTAATTTCACTATTTATAAATGAAGAGTCAACTTTTTTAACGGTTCCCTCACTCGATATACCGTGAAATGTCAAAATTTTTCACAAAATCAGGAATACATTATGTTTACACTTTGATAGCCCTAATATATCGAATAAAATTAGTTTTATTGGTATTTAATCATTCCGTACATAATTGTATAGTATTTCATAAATTGTTCCGTGAAAATATAACCAAACTTATGGTTGATTTTTTTTTATGGAATTCTTGAAATATGAGTTCCCTGCAATATAATCGGGAAAATGTATATTGTACAATTAAATAATACACACTTACCATAAATTATAATTAATTTTTGGTTGTTTATGTAAAAAACAACATTTTTAATCAATACACGATACTTCAATCTGTACAAGGATTTTGAATTAAAAAGTTGTATGTTTTCATTTTGACTGCTCCTAATTCATCCAATATAATTTGTTTTATAAGTATTTATTAATTTCTTCCGAAATTTTATAGTATTTTCAAATTTAATTTGTTCTTTGTCCATATAACCTAATTTATATATGACATTTATAATGAAGTTCGTAATGTTTTTCCTGCAAAATTATTAGGAGAAATGATATTCTATAATTAAATTATACACTTACCATGAATTCCATTTAATTTCAATGTATTTGTAATTTAGTACGTGACCAAAACTATTTTTCATAAAATATTGACGTTTACAAATCAATTTGAATTAATTGCAACTGTCAAAATATGTAAATCATTTCTACCACTTTAAAAAATTTACAAAATAGTACTCATGTTCGCTCCATTATTCTAAACACAAATAAATATACCAAACTTATCTAACCTGTCTACAATTAAAGTAATGTATAATTAAAATTTAAAACTGAACTGTGCAAAATGACAAGTTGTTCTTTATTTTTTCAAAAAATTAAAGATAAAGTGTATTGACAGTTCACTTTGAAATTTTAAAAATAAATTACTTTAATTCTAGACAAGTTAGACAAGTATGGTAAATGTATTTCTGTTTAGAATAAATGGGCGTACATGTTTAATATTTTGTAAAATTTTAAAACACCAATTTCAAAATAAAAAAATGAATTTGAAAGTGAACTGTCAATACCCTTTATCTTTGAATTTTTAACAGAAGTAGCAACGCGTGTTATTTAACAAAAGCTACACGAAACAAAAAATTAGTTTATTTACTTAATATCTCGCACATCATGTGTAATAAAAATGTGAAATATTGAAAAGGCCCTATTCCCAGCCAAACTGTAGATGCCTATAAAGGTTTCACTGGAATATATCAAACCGTGTAGGCTCTAGAGCTGCGCACAAATGGTTTCTAGGTAGGCAAAATTTTTAGCTGAATAGTATATTGGACTAGCGTCGACCCCGCCTACGGCGGGGGTCTCAGCTAGAGCTCCGCCATCTCTAAAAATCTCACTTATGTTGTTATAACAATATAATAGGAGAAAGGTGATTAGTACTGTATAGCGATTCGACCTATTTCGCAGATCTATGCCCTTTGCTCCTCGACCCTGAAGAATATTTCAACTTAATTTAGGGTCACACTAAAAGTATGGGATAATGCATCATAGTGCTTTGTTAATAATATCGCATATGAGGCCATGCAATTGAGGAAGAAAGGTCATTCCTCCCTTTCATGTAACTAAATTGGCGAAGAAAGCTCGTCACTTCGTTCCTCGCTTTCATGTCATAAACATTGACGAATATCATCACTGTTCTTCGCTTCCATATCACTATGGGAATTTTCGTGTCTCCCATATTTTTCATTGCGAGAAGTTGTGTGTCTCCCTTGTTTTTCAATGCGGGAAGAGTGTGTTTTCCATTGAGGGAAGTTGTGTGTTTACCACTGACGAAAATTGCATATTTTCCATACAGAGAAGTTGTGTGTTTTCCATTGAAGGAATTTGTGTATATTCCATTGAGGGTAGCAATGTGTTTACCATTGTAAAAAGTTGTATGTTTTCCATTGAGGAAGTTGTGCTCTTTCCATTGAGGGAAGTTATGTGTTTTCCATTGAGGAAAGTTGTGCTATTAGCACTGAAGAAAATTGCAAATTTTCTATTAACGGAAGTTAGATGTCTACCATTGTGGAAATTTGAGTGATTTCCATAAGGGAATGTTGCATGTTTTTTATTGAATACCCTATTAGTTAGCTTTCTAGTAATTTCTATAAAAACAATTGCCGATCGTAATAATTTGTGATAATGAATGTTCTTCAATAACGTTCGTCAACTTACTGCTCATAAAACATTTCATTTAATACCTCACAAGTCAGATTTCTATAAAACAAAACAAAAAAACAAGTGCCGATCGTAACGATTTGGAATAAAAAAATTTCGTCATTGCTGTCCTTCATTTCCTGTCATCAAAAAATTTCATTTAATACTTCATAAGTTAGCGTTCTAAGATTTTCTATGAAAACAATTGACAATCGTAATGATTTGTTTAAAGATGGGTCATCACTATGTTCTTCAACTTCCCACTTTTATAAAATTTCATTTGATACCACACAAGTCAGGTTTCCATGAATTTTTAGAAAAAAACAATTGCCCATCGTATTTCATTTCATTTCAGTTTAAAAAATAATTATATCAGTCGTTCCATATTTTTCACAAATCGTTAGAACATGTCTATTCAAGACTTTTCATTTGATACCAAACACGATATATTTTTGATGATTTTTAGAAAAACAATCGACAATCGGTGAATTTCCATTTTTTTAATATAATCATTTATCTCGTATTTTCGATACATTTCTTTTGATACCCAATAAGTGATTTAAAAATATAAATAAAATAAATAAAATAAAATAAATATATCATCACGCCTTTTACCCATTACGGGTGTGGCACTCTGCTTACGCAGATCTCGGTAAGTGATATATTTTTGCGTATGAAGTGCGGTTACCAGCCGTCAAATCATAGCCCCCAAGGATGTTAGTGGAGGGGAACCACAGGGGTAAATCTAAATTTGTAACTGTCGGCAGTGGGATTCGAACTGAGGATCTCACGATCCACAGTCCGACACGTTACCACGGAGCTATTTACCCCTTCAATAAATAAATCAAACACAATTTACATTAATATTTCATCATGTAATAAAGACTTCTGTCAATCGGACACTTTTATTGTCATTTTGTCATTTTAAAAGTATCTACAGTCAATAATAATTTGCACCCTACATTAGCTTCATATTCCGAGGTTTTACTTAATTTTTACTAAATTTAATCGTGTAACACCCACTTTTCTCAGCACGTCAATATACAATCAAAGCAAAAAATTTTATTCGAAATTTTTTAAAATATTTAAATTAACGTTAAAAAAATTTACATAATATCAAACACGTCTGTTTATTTATTCTAAACACAGATAAAATTACAAATCTTCTCCAACTTGTCTACAATTAATGTAATTTATATTTAAAGTTTCAAATTGAACTGTCAAAAATGACAAGTTGTCACAGACGTTCATCTTTAAAATTTCATGGCCGCCACACTCTTAGTTGATTTTGGCCCAAAAATGTATGTTTTTTCAAGTTTTCTCGCACATCGTGTGCAGGAAAAATTTGAAACCATGAAAAGGACCTACTCCTAACCAAACTCTAAATATCTATGAAGGTTTCACTCAAATTCTTCAATCCGTCTAAGCTCTAGAAATTGGCAAAGTTGCGTGATGAATCTATAGATCTATATATAGGCCCCGATTAACCAAAATAGTATATGGACTAGCGGTCCGACCTGCTTCGCAGGTCTGACCCCTAGGCTCCGCAACAATGAAGAAGATAGCAACTTAAGCTATAGGAAAATAAATTGCAAGTGTTCTCAAATACCTTAAATTTGTTAGCAAGCAATTGTCGAAGAAAGTTTGTCGCTTTGTTCCCCGCTTCCTTGTTAGTAAATTGGCGAAGTGTACTCCAAAGTACCGCAAATTCTTACATCCCTAAATACCAAGCTATAAAATAAATGAATATATAATAAAATTTTTAATAATAAAATGAGTATTCTTAAATAACTACCATTTAATACCAAACAAATGGCGCAGCAAGGTCATCACTGCGTTCCTCACATCCATGTCAGTAAATTAACGAAGAAAGCTCGTCACTTCGTTCCTCGCTTCCATGTCAGTACATCGGCGAAGCAAGCTCGTCACTTCGTTCCTCGCTTCCATTTCAGTAGTTGAAGTTTTCAGAGGAGTTTTCTTGTTTTCATTAAGACAAGTTCTGTGTTAACCACTGACAAAATGTATGTTTTTAATTGAGGGAAGTTGTGTGCTTACCATTGTCTCAAGTTGTATATTTTCCAATGAGGGAAGTTGTGTATTTACCACTGACGAAAGTTGTATGTTTTTCATTGGGGGAAGTTATGTGTTTTCTATTGAGGGAAGTTTGTTCATCACTGAAATATTCACATTTAATTCCAACAATTGGCGAAGCAAGATCATCTCTTTGTTACTTACTTCCATGTCTAGTACCTTGGCGAAGCAAGCTCGTCACTTCGTTTCTCGCTTATTAGTCAGTACACGGTTGTGTGTTTCCCACTGTCGAAAGTTGTATGTTTTTCATTGAGGAAAGTTGTGTGTTAACTAGTGACAAAAGTTGTATGTTTTTTATTGTGGATATTTGTGTTTTTATCACTCACAGAAGTAGTATGATTTTCATTGAGTAAAGTTATGTGTTAACCACTGACGAAAGTTGTTAGTTTTTTTATTGAGGAAAGTTGTGTGTTAACTACTGATAAAAGTTATATGTTTTTCGTTAAGGGAAGTTGTGTGCTAACCACTGATAATATTTGTATATTTTTCATTGAAAAAGATGTGTGTTTACCACTGACGAAAGTTGTATGTTTTCCAATGAGGGTAGTTGTGTGTTTCCCACTGACAAAAGTTGTATGTTTTCCATTGAGGGAAGTTATGCGTTTCCTATTGGGAGAAGTTGTTTGTTAATCACTGAAATATTTTCATTTGATTCCAACAATTGGCGATCGTCCAAAACAACTTTATGATAATTGAGTTCAAACCTCCTCTGCTAGACCTTTAATTTGATTCCAAACACGGTAGGATTTAAATTACATTTATACAGAACAATTGACAATCGTGCAAAACAACTTTTTGATACTTGAGTTCAAACCTCCTTTACTAGACCTTTAATTTGATACCAAATACGGTAGAATATAAATAGCATTTAGACAAAACAGTTAACGATCGTCCAAAATAACTTTTTGACACTTGATTTTAAATGTCTGCTGTGAAACTTTTAATTTAGTACCAAACACTGCAGGATTAGAAATAAAAAACAACTGATTGTTCAAAATAACTTTTTGATAATTCTACGAATTTAGATTTAAAAAAAATCTGATATTGATTATAAATATTAAAAACGATCTTTTTATATTAGATAAGTAATTAACTTAATTAAATTTTGCCGCCAAAAAGAGCCATCAAAGTTGTCGAGCAGAGACATCTGTTTTTTTGAGAAGAAAAAGAAACTGTCTATTAAGTAAAAAAGAATTTTTAATTTTATTGTGTTAGATAAGAAGTTAACTCATTTGAATTTTACCGCCTAAAATCCTTAAAATAATTGAGGTTGACGAACAAAGACAAAAATTGAAAAAACTATAAAAAAAATTTCAAATTAAAAAAAAATTACATAATAATAATCATTTTCGCTCATTTATTCTAAACACAAATAAATTACCAAACTTGTCTAAATAGACTACAATTAATGTAATTTATATTTAAAATTTCAAAAAGATCTGTCAAAAATGACACGTTGCACGCAAATTTTTGAAAAGTGACAGCTATAATTTAAATTTTTTTTAAATTGACTTTAAAAATATTTATAAAATAGTTCATATGTTTGCTTATTAATTATAAACACATATAAATTTACAAAACATCTTCAAGTTGTCTAGAAAACAGATCTGTCAGAAATGACAAATTGAACATAAATTTTTGTAAAGTTACAACCAGAATCAACAAACTCCACTATGATAGCAACCCGCACACTCTGATCCGTAAACGCATTTCCGCCTTATTTATTTAATATCTCGCACATCATGTGTACTAAAAATGTGAATTCATAAAAAGGACCTATTCCAAAACAATCTATACATGCCTGTAAAAGTTTAACTTAAATCCGTTAAACGGTCTAGACTCTAGAGCTGCGCACATTTTTAGTTACTAGGCAGATGAATCTATATATAGAGAACCACTCAAGCCTTTTAGTATATGGGACTAGCGGTCCGACCTGCTTCGCAGGTCTGACCTCTAGGCTCCGCGACACTGAAGAATATAGCAACTAAAACTATAGGAAAGTAAATTGCAAGTTTTCTCAAATACCTTAAATTTGTTAGCAGGCAATTGTCGAAGAAAGTTTGTCTCTTTGTTCCCCGCTTCCTTGTTAGTAAATTGACGAATAAAGCTCGTCACTTTGTTCCTCGCTTACATGTTAGTGCACTGGCATTAAATACCCCGAAGTTAGGTTTCTAGTAATTTCTACAAAAACAATTGCTAATCGTCATTATTTATGACAAAGAAGATTCATTACTACTTTTTCCCACTTTTTGAGCCTAAAACATTGCATTCAATACTTCACAAGCTAGGTTTAGGGGAATTTTCAGAAAATTAATTGCCAATCGTACTGATTTATAATAAAGATGGGTCATTTCTAAGTACCACAATATTTATCTTCAAAAAAATTCCACTTGGTACTCCACAGGTCGCATATTCATGAATTTTAATGAAAAACAATTGCCGATCATAATTGGTTTGCGGAAAAAATTACAACAAATACAATAGATTTTTCGTGGACATTACCAAGATAAAGTGTTTTAATTTTTACTCCTACAATAGATTTCAATTGACTTTAAAAAAATAACTATCTGCCAACACCTAAAACATTTAGTTAGATAAACTACAAGTTAGGTATCTACAAAAAATTTTAAAAAAGTTTAAAAAATTGTCCATCGTTTTTGATAAAATTATGTCACTTCGACCTTTCTTTCGATACCGAATAACTGATTTTTAAATGACATTTATATTAAATACAACTTACATTAATATTTGCTCATGTAATGAAGACTTTTGTCAATCTGACATTCTTGGCAATTTAGAAATACCGTCAATAATAATGTATAATAATTTGCATTCTATATTGACAAATTTGGCAGATATACATTATTTTTACTAAATTTGTTCGTGTAATAGCAACCTTATCCAGTCTTACGTCAGCTTGTCAGTTACACTTCAAAGTACAATCGAAGCGAAAAAATAAAAATTTGTCCATCAAGATTCTTATATGATACCAAACACATTTTTCTAATGACTTTTATGAAAACAATCGGCCAGCCTCCATTTTATATAATATCATTTGTTCATTCTATTCGACACCGTTCTTTTGATACCCGCGTCACTAAAGAAGATTACAACGGTAGAAAAATAAAATTAGTAGTCTTAAATAACTACCATTTAATACCAAACAAATGGCGAAGCAAGCTCATCACTACGTTCCTCGCTTCCATGTCAGTAAATTGTCGAAGAAACGAAGTGACGAACTTCGTTCCTCGCTTCCATGTCAGTAAATCGGTGAAGCAACCTCGTCTCTTTGTTCCTCGCTTCCATGATACTACTTTGCGACCCTTGAGTTTAAGTATGAACATTAATTTAATACCAAACAATTGACAATCGTGCAAAATAACTTTTTGATACTTAAGTTCAAAATCCGCTCCATGAGACTTTTAATTTAATATCAAACACGGTAGGATTAATATAACATTTACACAAAACAATTGATAAACGCCCAAAACAACTTTTTGACACTTGAGTTCAAACCTCCTTTGTGAGACCTTTAATTTGATTCCAAACACGGTAGGGTTTAAATAACAATTATAAAAAACAATTGACGTTCGTCCAAAAAAACTTTTTGACACTTGAGTTTAAATCTCATGAGTGAGACCTTTAATTCAATACCAAACACGCTAGGACTTAAATAACATTAATACAAAACAATTGACAATCGCCCAAACCAACTTTTTGACACTCGAGTTCATACCTTCTTTGCGAGACCTTTAATTTGATTCCAAACACGATAGGATTTAAATAACATTTATAAAAACAATTAACGATCGTCCAAAATAAATTTATGATACTTGAGTTTAATACTCATGATTGAGACTTTTAATTCAACACCAAACACGGTAGGTTTTAAATAACATTTATAAAAAAACAAATGACGATCGTCCAAAATAATTTTTTGACACTTGAGTTTAAATATGATGAGTGAGACCTTCAATTTAATGCCAACCACGGCAGGATTTAAATAACATTTTGAAAAAACAATTAACAATCGTGTAAAATAATTTTGTGACATTTAAAAAACAACTGATGATTGTTTAGAATTTCTTTTTGACAATTCTACGAATTTAGATAAAAAAATCTGAAATTGATTATAAATATTTAAAACGAACTTTTTATATTAAATAAGTAATTAACTTGTTTAAATTTTACCGCCTAAAATATTTAGAAGCTTCGATGTTGTCGAGCAGAGACATCTGTTGTATTTTTTGAGAAGAAAAAGAAACCATATATGAAGGGAAAAATAATTCTCAACTTTTTTGTTAGATAAGAAGTTAACTCATTTGAATTTTACCGCCTAAAATCCTTGAAATAATCGAGGTTGACGAACAACGACATCTGTCATATTTATTTTAAATTTGAAAAAATATGAAAAAAAATAATTTCAAAATAATGATAATGTTTGCATATTTATTCTAAACACAAATAAATTACCAAACTTGTCTAACTGAACTACAATTAAAGTAATTTATATTTAAAATTTCTAACTGAAATGTCAAAATAACTAGTTGCACAAAAATTTGTGAAAAGTGACAGCTACAATTTTTATTTTTTTAATTGACTTTTAATATACTTACAAAATAGTACATGTGTTTGTTCATTAATTCTAAACACAGATTAATTTACAAAACATCTTCAAGTTGTCTAGAATATATGTAATTTATACTTAATTTTTGAAACAGACCTGTCAGAAATGACAAATTGAACATAAATTTTTGTAAAGTTACAACCAGAATCAACAAACTCCACTTTGATAGCAACCCGCACACTCTGATCCGTAAACGCATTTCCACCTTCTTTATTTAATATCTCGCACATCATGTGTACTAAAAATGTGAATTCATAAAAAGGACCTATTCCAAAACAATCTATACATGCCTGTAAAAGTTTAAGTTAAATCCGTTAAACGGTCTAGACTCTAGAGCTGCGCACATTTTTGGTTACTAGGCAGATGAATCTATATATAGAGAACCACTCAAGCCTTTTAGTATATGGGACTAGCGGCCCGACCTGCTTCGCAGGTCTGACCCCTAGGCTCCGCGTAACTGAAGAAGATTATAACTGAAAATATAATACCAAACAATTGGCGAAGCAAGCTCGTCACTTCGTTCCTCGCTTCCATGTCAATAAAATTTATAAAAGACAATTGACGATCGTCCAATTTTGACACTTCAGTTCTAACTTTAATTTAATACCAAAAACGGTAGGATGAAAATTATATTTATAAAAAACAATTGACAATCGTCCATAACAACTTTTTGACACTTCAGTTCTAACCCCCTCGCGAGAACTTTAATTTAATACCAAACACGGTAGCATTTCAATAATATTTATAAAAAACAATTGACAATCGTCCAAAACAACTTTTTGACGCTTGAGTTTAAATCTGATAAGTGAGACCTTTAATTCAATACCAAACAGGGTAAGATATAAATAACATTTATGAAAAACAATTGACAATCGTCCAAAACTACTTTTTGACACCTGAGTTCAAATCTCCTCCGCGAGACATTTAATTTGACACCAAATACGGTAGGATTTAAATAACATATATAAAAAACTATTAACGATCGTTCAAAATAAATTTTTGACACTTGTGTTTAATTCTCATGATTGAGACTTTTAATTCAATACCAAACACGGTACAATTTAAATAACATTTATAAAAAACAGATGACGATCATCCAAAATAATATTTTGGCACTTGAGTTTAAATCTGATGAGTGAGACCTATAATTTAGTACCAAACACAGTAGGATTTAAATAGCATTTATAAAGCACAACTAACGATCGTCCAAAATAACTTTATGACACTTGATTTTAAATCTCTTCCGTGAAACTATTAATTTAGTACTAAACACGGCAGGATTAGAAATAAAAAAGAATTGATGATTGTTCAAAATAATTTTTTGACAATTCTACGAATTTAAATTAAAAAGAAATTCAGAAATTGATTTTAAATATTTAAAACGATATGTTTATATTAGATAAGTAATTAATTAATTTAAATTTTACCGCCTAAAATACTTAGAAGCATTGAGGTTGTCGAGCAGAGACATCTGTCATATTTATATTGAATTAGAAAAAATATGAAAAAAAAATTAATATTTAAAAAATTACTAAATGTACGCTTATTTATTCTAAACACAAATAAATTTACAAAATTTATCTAACTTGTCTACAATTAAAGTAATGTATGATTAAAATTTCAAACTGAACTGTCAAAAATGACAAGTTGTCATTCTTTCATTTCAAAAAATTAAAGATAAAGTGAATTGACAGTTCACTTTTAAATTTTAAAAATAAATTACTTTATTTGTAGACAATTTAGATAAGTATGATAAATTTATTTGTGTTTAGAATAAATTAACGTACATATTTAATATTTTGTTAAATGTTAAAACATCAATTTTAAATTAAAAAAAATAATTTCAAAGTGAACTGTCAATTCCCTTTATCTTTGAATTTTTAACAGTAATAGCAACGCGTGTTATAACAAAAGCTATGCTCGCACACTCTGATTTCCGCCTTATTTATTTAATATCTCGCACATCATGTGTACTAAAAATATGAATTTATAAAAAGCACGTATTCTAAAACAATCTCTATAGGCCTTTAAAAATTTCACTGAAATCCGTTAAACCGTCTAGACTCTAGAGCTGCGCACATATTTGGTTACTAAGCAGATGAATCTATATATAGAAATATACTCTAACCGATTAGTACGTTGGACTAGCGGTCCGACCTGCTTCGCAGGTCTGACCCCTAGGCTCCGCGACACTGAAGAAGATAGCAGTCTCTTTGTTACTCGCTTCCAAGTCAGTAAATTGGCGAAGAAAACACGTCACTTCATTCCTCACTTTCATGTCAGTACATTGGCGAGGAAAGCTCGTCACTTCGTTCCTCGCTTTCATGTCAATACAAAAGCTATGCTCGTGTAATACCGTCCTTCTTCAGTCTAACGTCAGTTTGACAGTTATACTTTGAATTTAAATTTCCCGGTTTTATTTTATTTTCAGTAAATTTGATCGTATAATACAGATTTAGCGTCACCATAACATATAAACTTCAAAATGCAATCAAAAAGAAAACTTTTATTAGCCATTATTTTTAATTATTTTAATTGACTTGTCTAGAATTAATGTAATTTTTAATTAAAATTTCAAACATCTGTCAAAAATAACACGTTGCACAAAAATTTGTGACATTATAAATTTTTGATTACAATAAAGCAAATATTTGATTACAATAATGAAAATACTTGATTACAACAATGAAACTCTTTCATTACTATAAATAATTATTTAAGACAATAAAAGTATATTATTTTCACTCTAGAAATTATTATTCTAATCTCCATACCAATATTTTAAAACTGATCCTGGTCAAAATGTGTCCATATAAATAGCTGCCGAAAAATATTTCCTCTTGGAATATTAGCAGGTTATTGACAGGGTAGAGTAGCATAGTTTTCATCATGAATATGACAACTTTCGTCATCTACTGTTTGAGATTTAAATAATTACGTAAGATAATTTAATTGAATTTAATAAGAAAACTGCTGACATATGTACTGTAATTTTCCTCTTCATGAATTTTTCTTATAATATATAATACAGCTAATGCTATATTGCTTCATTAGTATTTAATAATTTTATGCGTAATTCTATAGTTGATATCTTGTAAATACAACAAAATTTCATTTTATCATTGATGCTTGATTTATTTGTATATGTTTTTCTCTACAACATAAAATAAAAATATATCTTCCTACTATGTATTATATTTAATTTCACTATTTATAAATGAAGAATCAACTTTATTAACGATGCCCTCACTCGATATACCGTGAAATGTCAAAATTTTTCACAAATTCAGGAATATATTATGTTTACACTTTGATAGCCCTAATACATCGAATGAAATTAGTTTCATTGGTATTTAATCATTTCGTACATAATTGTATAGTATTTCATAAATTGTTCCGTGAAAATATAACCAAACTTATGGTTGATTGTTTTTTTATGGAATTCTTGAAATATGAGTTCTCTGCAATATAATCGGGAAAATGTATATTGTACAATTAAATTATACACACTTACCATAAATTATAATTAATTTTTGGTTGTTTATGTAAAAAACAACATTTTTAATCAATACAAGATACTTCAATCTGTACAAGGATTTTGAATTAAAAAGATGTATGTTTTCATTTTGACTGCTCCTAATTCATCCAATATAATTTGTTTTATAAGTATTTATTAATTTCTTCCGAAATTCTATAGTATTTTCAAATTTAATTTGTTCTTTGTTCATATAACCTAATTTATAAATTACATTTATAATGAAGTTCGTAATGTATTTCCTGCAAAATTATTAGGAGAAATGATATTCTATAATTAAATTATACACTTACCATGAATTTCATTTAATTTCAGTGTATTTGTAATTTAGTACGTGACCAAAACTATTTTTCATAAAATATTGACGTTTACAAATCAATTTGAATTAATTGCAACTGTCAAAATATGTAAATCATTTCTACCACTTTAAAAAATTTACAAAATAGTACTCATGTTCGCTCGTTTATTCTAAACACAAATAAATATAGCAAACTTATCTAACCTGTCTACAATTAAAGTAATGTATAATTAAAATTTTGAAATGAACTGTCAAAAATGACAAGTTGTCATTCTTTTTTTAAAAAAATTAAAGATAAAGTGTATTGACAGTTCACTTTGAAGTTTTAAAAATAAATTACTTAAATTCTAGACAAGTTAGACAAGTATGGAAAATTTATTTCTGTTTAGAATAAATGGGCGTACATGCTTAATATTTTGTAAAATTTTAAAACATCAATTTAAAAATAAAAAAATGAATTTGAAAGTGAACTGTCAATACCCTTTATCTTTGAATTTTTAGAGAGAAGTAGCAACGCGTGTAACAAAAGCTACACGAAACAAAAAATTAGTTTATTTACTTAATATCTCGCACATCATGTGTAATAAAAATGTAAAATAATAAAAAGGCCCTATTTTCAGCCAAACTGTAGGTGCCTGTAAAGGTTTCACTCGAATATATCAAACCGTGTAGGCTCTAGAGCTGCGCACAAATGGTTTCTAGGTAGCAAAAAATTTCAACTGAATAGTATATTGGATACAGAAACATACCTTCTTATTTATTTTCCATTTATATTTGAGAATTTTAATTTTCTTTCGTATATTTATTTAATTTTTTGACATATATTTCACTAAGAAAACAGCTTCACAATCACAATGACATGTGTCACATTTTGTAAAAAATTGAAAATTTTTTAATGTTTCCATGGTGTACTAGGAATGAAAGATTTGTGAAATCTAATTTCTTTATATTTTATTATCTCTAAATCTAATGAAAATTAATAAAATTAGTGTAATCAAAACACATGTTGAATTAAATATTCTTCAACTTTCAAAATAACATAAATTGTTGAAAAAGGAAATTTAACCTTGTTTTTCACGAAAAACTGTTAAGGTCTTCAAGTAACCTGCTACTTCCGGTTGACCAATTTTATCCAAAATATAATCAGCTCTTTATTTAAATATAAGAAGCAATAATTCACAAAATTGTATTTTTTGGTATTATAGTATTTGAGTTATGCGAGACGAAAAAATTGCCACAGACTACACACACACACACACACATACATACATACATACATACATCATCGCGAAAATAGTAAAATCGTATTGTAGGGACCCTAAAACGTGCTTATTGATTGAAAACTCACTACCCAATTTTTTTCTAAAACATTTAGGGCCGGTATTTCCAATCACAGATAAAATATAGAATAAATTATTAATGGAATAAATAAAAAATATCGCATCAAAAGATGACATCTAGAATAATAATCATCATTTAAGCTATGATTTTGATGCGATATTTTTTGTTTATTCTATTGATAAATTTATTCTCTGGGGAAATACCGCCCCTTAGTTAGATAAACTACAAGTTAGGTATCTACAAAAATTAAAAAAAAAAGATTAAACAATTGTCGATCGTAACGATTTTTGATAAAATTACGTCACTTCGACCTTTCTTTCGATACCGAATAAGTGATTTTTAAAAGAAATTTATATTAAATACAACTTATATTAATATTTGATCATGTAATGACGACTTTTATCAATCTGACATTCTTGGCAATTTAGAAATAACGTCAATAATATTGTATAATAATTTTTATTCCATATTGACAAATTTGGCAGATATACATTATTTTTACTAAATTTTTTCGTGTAATACCAACCTTATCCAGTCTTACGTCAGCTTGTCAGTTACACTTCAAAGTACAATCGAAGCAAAAAAATTAAAACTTGTCCATCAAGATTGTTATATGATACCAAGCAAATTTTTCTAATGACTTTTATGAAAACAATCGGCCAGCCTCCATTTTTTATATTATTATTTGTTCAGTCTATTCGACACCGTTCTTTTGATACCCGCGTCACTAATGAAGATTACAACAGTAGAAAAATAAACTGCGTAGGCTTAAATAACTACCATTTAATACCAAACAAATGGCGAAGCAAGCTCATCACTACGTTCCTCGCTTCTATGTCAGTAAATTGCCGAAGAAAGCTCGTCACTTCGTTCCTCGCTTCCATGTCAGTATATCGGCGAAGCAAGCTCGTCACTTCGTTCCTCGCTTCCATGATTCTACTTTGTGACACTTAATTAATTACCAAACAATTGACGATCGTACAAAATTACTTTTTGATACTTAAGTTTAAATCCGCTCCATGAGATTTTTAATTTAATATCAAACACGGTAGGATAAAAATAGCATTTACCTCGACATTTACACAAAACAATTGATAAACGCCCAAAACAACTTTTTGACACTTTAGTTTAAACCTCCTCTGCGAGACCTTTAATTAGATTCCAAACGCGGTAGGATTTAAATAACATTTATAAAAAACAATAGACTTTCGTCCGAAATAGCTTTTTGACACTTGAGTTTAAATCTCATGAGTGAGACCTTTAATTCAATTCCCAACACGCTAGGATTTAAATAATATTTATACAAAACAATAGACAATCGCCCGAAAGAAGTTTTTGACACTTGAGTTCAAACCTTCTCTGCGAGACCTATAATTTGATTCCAAACACGATAGGATTTAAATAACATTTATAAAAAACAAATGACGATCGTTCAAACTAATTTTTTGACACTTCAATTTAATGCCAAACACGGCAAGATTTAAATAACATTTAGAAAAAACAATTAACAATCGTGTAAATAATTTTGTGGCACTTGATTAGAAATAAAAAACAACTGCTGATTGTTTAAAATAAATTTTTGATTATTCTACGAATTTAGATAAAAAAAAATCTGAAATTGATTACAAGTATTTAAAACGAACTTTTTATATTAGATAAGTAATTACCTTGTTCAAATTTTACCGCCTAAAATACTTAGAAGTATCGATGTTGTCGATCAGGGACATCTGTTGTATTTTTTGAGAAGAAAAAGAAACCATATATGAAGCGAAATAGTTATTTCTGGCCTCCTAAACTGTAAACATAACAATCACACATCATTTACGTTTGCGGTAACTACGATTTTAGTTTCCATGTTCTTTGAAACACCGCGGTGCGGGAACGCGCACCGATATTTTTTAGCTTTTTGAGGCCATTAAAATACAAAGTAACTTTGTAATAATAAAGAATGATTTTAAAAACTCTAGTTACCGCCAAAATCGATAAATAAAGTAACATGGAAATAAATAAAACTAAAAATTTTATATAAAAATGACATTTGTTAGCAGCACCATCTCTTAACACTTATCCTAACTAAGTGCCGATATTTCACAGTTGGTAACTGTCACATATCTAATAAAATGTCAAAAGATAAAACTCACAAGCGGAGAATTGGTGATTTATTTTATTTTAATTATATTAAATTAATTGTAATACAGAATATCGAGAAAGGTAGGTAACATGTGAATCACTCATATAGTCTATGCGGGAATTATTAAATTGTCATATTTTTTAGGTTATAATTGTTGCCTTTCTTCTCGTCACACCACACCACAAAAACTTGAAATATCTCGTAATTTTTCAGGGAGTGGTTCTACATTTGATTATGACACTTAATACAAATTGTTGATTATTTTCACGTTCCACAGTTTTTTAAAGCGTCTTGATGCACAGCTTACTATAAATATCAATTAGGAAAATTTATGGAAATTACATAGATATAAATAAATATAGTAAAAAGGTATGTCGGCCAGAAAATATAATACATTATGTGTGCGTTAAGTTTATTATACATCGCTCAGTTTAATTAAAGCACTCCGCCGCGCATCGTACAAAACTTCGCGCTGTAAAACTAAACTTACCGCACGTATAATATAAATAACTATTACATACCAAATGCGGGAACATTTGGTTCCCGGATGAGTGTTTGGCGGCGCGAGCATGCGAGCGCCGCCATAGAACGAATCCGGGAACCGAGTTCACGCAAGAGGTTTGTACAATATTTTTTGTACGAAAAGTATAAAACTAATAACAGGCCATACAAAGAAATGAAGTTCTTCAAGGAGTTATTTTGATATTTGTCAAAGTTGCACTATAAATTTAAGCACAGAAATTAATTTGTCTAATATATAAGAAAACAACTAAAATATTTATAATATTTACCTTGTTCACTTGTAAATTTATTATATTTCTTATTTATATTGAGATATCTAACATTACACTTGTAGGTTATGTATTTTACAGCTGTCATATCGGGCAGATTTTATTGCCAACATTGGTAACCAAATGCACTAAATTTGTTATTTTTAAATTCAATTTCATTCTTATTCCATCATTGTGTATATTAATATTATGTAAAGAAATGTTTGAAATACTATATTTTTTTATTATAAATATAATTTATTAATAAACGCCTTAGAAATAGGAATGTTTTCGTTGAAATTTCCCGATTGTCTATCTGTTGGAGACCTGGGAAATGGACATTTCGGACGTTGCTTAGGCAACGCTAAACAACACATTTCAATGTATGAGTACAAAAAATAATTCTCAACTTATTTATGTTAAATAAGAAGTTCCCTCATTTGAATTTTACCGCCTAAAATCCTTAAAAGAATCGAGGTTGACGAACAACGACATCTGTCATATTTATTTTAAATTTTAAAAAAAATATGGAAAAAATTCAAATTTAAAATATTTACAAAATAATAATAATGTTTGCACATTTATTCTAAACACAAATAAATCACCAAACTTGTCTAACTGAACTACAATTAAAGTAATTTTTATTTAAAATTTCAGACTGAAATGTCAAAATAACTAGTTGCACAAAAATTTGTGAAAAGTGACAACTACATTTTTTATTTTTTTAATTGACTTTTAAAATACTTACAAAGTAGTACACATGTTTGTTCATTAATTCTAAACACAGATAAATTTACAAAACATCTTCAAGTTATCTAGAATATATGTAATTTATACTTAAATTTTGAAACAGATCTGTCAGAAATGACAAATTAAACATAAATTTATGTAAAGTTACAACCAGAATCAACAAACTCCACTTTCATACCAACCGCACACTTTGATCCATAAACCTTTTTTATTTAATATCTCGCACATCATGTGTACTAAAAATGTGAATTCATGAAAAGGCCCTATTCCAAAAAAATCTCAAACTGCCGTTAAAGGTTTCACTGAAATCCGTCAAACCGTCTAGGCTCTAGAGCTGCGCACAAATTTGGTTACTAGGCAGATGAAAATATATATATATATATATATATATATATATATATATATATATTAAGTAAGTTAAGTAACCGTACTTTAGGTTCGCTTAAAAAAATTATTTGTTTGTTACAACGAAGGTAGATTCATTTAACAGATGTGTATTGGTCAATGTTTACAGTATAACTAACTACAATTTTCTTATTCTAATCTTATATACTACAGATAACATATGTAACAAGAGTATCTGGGAGACTGCTGGCGTCAGCGGGTCCCACTGGATGTGGTCATCTAACTCCTCCCTCCTTAAAATTGAGCGTCACCGGGTAAGTTCAGCTGGGGTCGCTCAGGATGGGTTGAACAGCTGGGCTGAAGTTCTATGTCCTGGTTCGAAGTTCTTGCAGGTTTCTTTGGATTTTGGAATTTTTTCCTGAGGAAAATAACAAGCAAAACAATAGCAATGATTAACAAGATAACATATAATGTTGCTATCGAGTAATCTGTAGCGTCGGCGGCGTTGTAGTCTTCGACGTCTTCAAACTTGTTAATTGGTAGTTTGAGATCTTGAATGTTGTTCAGTTTAACGGTCATTTTTGGTATTTGGTCTTCGGTTAGTTGGAATTTGTAATCTTCTAATATTATTGGCTTTCCAAATGTTAATTCTCTAAAATTTAGGTTTTGATTTCTAAATTTTATTTGACAATCATCTTCTTTAATGAGGAATATTCCTTGCAGTGTTCTAATTTCATCGCCGCGTTCGCATGATGCATGGAGGGTTTCTTGAATTGAAAATACAATGAGAAATTGGTTTATTTCTTCAATGGTTTCTACATGGTTTCTTTTCAAAGTGATCTTCGTATATTGACAGTTCTTGTTATCGTTATGTAAGATGATGCTCTTTTCACAGGATTTGTCGTCTACTTCCTCTATCTTGTTTGGGCAATGATAAATAGTTCCTTTAGTACATATGGCGTTTAGAGATTTAATTTCATCATCAGAAGATCGTAAAAAGTATTCTTTATTTGGAACAACAGTCACAAATTCAATATCATGTTTACTTGGGACAGGTATAAGACGATATAATTCAAAGTCTATATCATAATTAATTGGAATTTCTAAAAAGTAAGTAATTTTATCTGAATATAATATACAATTTACTGTAATTAATTTTTCAATTTCGGGTATATTTTCGAATGTCGGTTCTAAGGGGAAACTATTTTTATAATTTTTATAAATCCTATTTAATTCAAAATGGAGATCATTTATTTTTATAATACTTGGGTGCATCACGTGTAATTTACAAAAAGTTAGCGAGTTTTCAATATCTTGCAATATAAATAATAATATGTTAAACAGAGTATTTAACTGACCGTAAATGTCAAGGATACTGAACTTAATTAAATTAGGGGTTCCGTCAACAATAATACGCAACAACTGCTCTATTTTTACTTTTAATTCTAATTCATTATTTTTAATTATTTCAATAGTTTTATTAAATTTATCAACTAATTGATGATTAAAAGAATATTGTTTCTTTAATTGTTCGTTTAATTTATATTGATTATGTTCTAATTGGGCTAATATTTTCTTATATCGGTTTTCATCTTCGGCATCTAGATTTCCAGTAATTGATTTTATTATGGATCCTAAGCCGTCTATTAAACCTCGTTTTTGTCTAAACTTCTCATGATTAATAAATAAATGACTAATTTTTTCATCTATTAAATTTTGAATATAATTAATTATTCTGTCATTATTCACAAATTTTGTTACATTAATATGGTTTGTTTCGATAGTTTGTTTCAAATTAATGTGTTGTATTTTCAAGTTATTGTATTGTTGGATAATAGGTTGTATCTCGTAAGAGTGAAGGAAGGTATGACGGGATCTTTGCAGTTTTGCTGGTCCTAGATTCAGTGTTAACAGTCCGGGGTTGTGAGTAATGTTCTTGATGTCTAGTCCGAGGGTGTACGTGAAGTACAGGGACCTGGAAGATCGGAGACTTTATTAATTTTCCTCGGTCTTTTTATATTTGATAGGTGAATTTTAGATTGTTTTCTACTATCTTTTGGGTCTGTTTTAATTTCTGCGGTTTTCAAATTTTTACTTACTGCTTTAATTTTTTCCTTTTTAAATTTGCTATGTTTCGTTTTATTTACTCTTTGTTTATTATGTACGTAAACAGTTTCAGGAATTTTTGGTGAATCTTCACGATTTTGATTTAATTTATCCATTAATTTTTCTTTATTATTTCTTACACGTTCGTTTATATTTTTATATGCCAGTTTAGTTTTTTCTCTGTGATTTTGTACGTAACCCTGTGTTACTTGTTTCTCTAATTCCACATCAAAGGGAGAATTTGTTTCAAAATGTCCGTTCATAATTTCTATAGGTTTAAATGCGGTTGATTTGTGTGTGGTATTATTATAAGCTAGAAGAGCATAGTGTACTTTGTTTTCTATTATTTCGTTCTTAAAATGTTCTTGTTCATTAAATAATCGAATATGCTCCACGAGGGTCGAATGAAAACGTTCAACAAGTCCATTAGAATTTGGATGTTGTGAACATATGAAATGGATATCAATCTTGTGTAACATTAACATTTCTTTCAAAACAGTATTTTTGAATTCTAAGCCGTTATCTGATATTATTAATTTTGGAATACCATGATGTGAAAAGAACTTTGTCAATTGATTACCAATTTCAATAGCATTAGTTGTTTTTACTTTATACGCTTGGGCATATTTGGAAAAAGCGTCTATTATTGTAAGAAATTTACAATTTTCTAAACTTAAAGTGTCAATATGAATGGTGTCAAAAGGTTTATTCGGAGTAGGTGTTATATTATATTTCGGTTTAATTGGGTTGCGCTCATATTTTGATTTCAAGCAAACTTCACATTGATTAATATAATTAGAAATTGTTTTTACTTGATTTGGCCAATAATAAATTCTTTTTAATTGATGATGCGTTTCTTGAGTACCGCGGTGGTTAGTCTTACTTTCGTGATAATTTTTTATCGTGTCAGAAATGTCGTCGTCACGTTCTACGTCTATCAGTTTACTATTACTTTTAACAAGATGTAATTCTGAATTTTTAAAATATTTTTGATTAACATTACTAAATTTTTTATATACTGGTTGTTCAAAATACAAGTAATATTTTACTTTAGGTACTATGTAATTTTTAACATTTTCAAAATTATTTTGTGAAATTTGAACATTTATTCTCATTTTATCTATATGAAGTTTTGTTATTTTTGGTGTAGAAGGAGAATGAATTACTTCACTAATTATTATTTGATTTTTCCCTACATTAACCGGTGATTCACTGATAGTCATGCCGGTTATCGGATACTCTGGGTTTGAGTGAATGGTCGCGTCGCTATCATCTGATTCCGAGTAATCATCGTTTCTGTTTCCACTACGAGAGACTCACTATAATTTTGATTGTCATTATTTTCAAATTGTCTATTAAAATTATCCATATACTTAAAAAAGGCATCACAAGTAGTTTCGTCATTTTCGTTCGCATTTATTTCATTGTTAGGAAGGTTTTCTTCAGGTAATTTAAAAACAGTAATTATTATATTTGTATTTTTAAAAACATATTCTATCATATGTTTAACGTCAGTCCATAAAAGTAAATCTTTACCACAACCTATCTTTGGAATATTTAATATTTTAATATTATTTTTCAAACAAAATATTTTTAAATTTATTAAGGCATAGAACAGATCTTGATACGAAGGTTTATCATCATAATTTTCATTGGTTATAAGGTAAATAATGAATTTATCTTTATTTCGTAAATAAACCAAGTTATGTAATTTAGGATTTTGATTTTTTAATTTATCTACATTTTTAAATTTCTTTTTAAATTGTTCCGCTATACCTCGAGATATTTGTAAGTCTCTACTGACACAATGTACAAGGCTTTCATTTGAAGGTGCATTAAAGATGTTTCCTTCAACTTCAATAATTTTATAGTTATTATCTGAGACTGTATTTTTACTTTCCAAATAAGTTTTATATTGAGTTATCAGGGGCTGACTTTCTGTAATTTCAGGGTCGGTTTGAATAATATTTAAATTTATGCAAGGGATTCGGCTCAGTGCATCTGCATTCGTATTTAATTTCCCTTTTTTATAAACGATCTCATAATTAAACTCTTCTAATTTTAACCTCCATCTTACTAATTTTGAATTTGGTTCTTTCAATGAAAATAACCATTGCAATGGTTTATGATCAGTAATGATTTTGAATTTTCTGCCAAATAGATAAGGCCTAAAATATTTCGTTGCCCACACAATAGCAAGAAGTTCTTTTTCTATAGTTGAATAATTTTGTTCAGACTCATTAAGAGTCCTACTTTCATAGGCAATTGGTAAATCGGTACCAATCGGTCCTTGTGATAAAATGGCACCGATAGCGTGGTTACTGGCATCCGTTGTGAGGTTAAATGGTTTTTCGAAATTTGGGTATTGAAGTATTGGTTCGTTGACAAGAACGTTTTTACATGTGTTGAAACATTCAACATATTCCGGATCATTTAATTTTATTTCCGCGCCTTTCTTAAGGCATTTTGTCAAAGGTTTAGTTAATTGTGCAAAGTTTTTGATAAATTTTCGGTAATAACCGAGTAGTCCGAGAAAAGCTTTTATTTGTTTGGTTGTTTTGGGTATTAGGTAAGATTTTATTGCTTCGACTTTGTCCGGGTTAGGCTTGACACTTTCGGGGGTAACGACATGTCCTAAATAAGCGAATTCTCTTTTAAAGAATTCAGACTTGTCTAATTGAATTTTCAGATTTGCTTTTTTCAGTCTTTCAAACACGGCACGTAAACTTTCGATATGCTCTTGTAAAATATACAAGGCAAATGTCATTTATTAAACTACGCAAAACATTGTCCATAACGCGCTGGAATGTAGCAGGGGCGTTTTTTAAGCCGAAAGGCATTCTAAGAAATTCATAGTGCCCGTTTTCTGTGCTAAATGCGGTTTTTGGAATATCATCTTTGGACATTTCAATTTGATGGAATCCCGACGCTAAATCTAATGTTGTAAAATATTGGCATCTTCCAAGTTTGTCTAATAAGGTGTTAATATTCGGGATTGGATATTTATCATCAATTGTTTTTTCGTTGAGTTTTCTATAATCAATAACAATGCGCCATTTCTTTTTACCGGACGCATCTAACTTCTTTGGTACAATCCACACAGGGGATGACCATGGTGAATGCGAGGGTCTAATAATTTTTTGATTTAACATTTTTGAAATTTGGTCTTGAACTTCTTTTCTATGAACTTCGGGGTATCTGTATGTCTTAGTGTAGATAGGGAGTTCGTCTTTTGTTCTTATCTGGTGTTTTATTTCGTTCGTGAATGTGAGAGTGTTATCGTCTGTATGAAAAATGTCAGAGTATCTTTTATCAATTTTGTAATAACTATTTTTTCTTCAGGGTTCATGTGTTCTGTACGAATTTTAGAAAAGTCAAAATTATTTTTTGAATTTTTAATGAAATTTAAATGATTTATCTCAAATTTATCTAGTGGTTCAGAAACAATTTTATTTGCTGTGTTGATGACACCTTCCTTATCACTGGTATTAATGACAGGATAATAAATTTTGTAATTTTTAATATTTGCAATACCTTCAAGAATTACTAGATTTTCAATTTGGGTTTGTTTTACAAATATGTCACCATTTTCAATATTATTAATGTGAAATTGTACAATTGTTTCAGAATTAGGTGGAATATTGACATAATGTGGTTTCGATGAAGTTTTGTGATACTGCATTTTTATTTCACGTGTTGGAGTAATAATAACGTCTCGTGTAAGGTCAATAATGGTTTCTAAAATTTTTAAATTATCTAGACCTATTAAAATATCAAATTGGCTATGAAAATCAAATAAATAATATTTTAAAAGAGTGGTAGGTTTATTAAATAATTTTGAACACGGCAAAGATAAGCTGAATTTTTCTACAGTGGGACCATGAGCTGTTGTAATTTTATATGGGTCACTTTTAATTTTATTATTATAAAATTTACTTGCAATTTCTGGTTTTATAAATGATCGTGTGCTACCTGTGTCAATTAATGCTTTTAAATTATGTTCTGGTAAAATAACAAAAGGTAGTTCGCTTTGATTATGCGATAAATTTAACAATTCGATATGGGTTCCGAGGCTTCTAACTCTAAAAAATGATTTTCATCATTTTCGGGTTCAATATATTCAGTTTCTGGTTTTGGTTCTTGAATAACAATATTTTCGTCGTTTATGTCACTTATTTCTGTATTAAACAATTCTTCCGCAATGTAATTTTGTTTTATTTGTGGTAGTCTTTGGTTAAATTGTTGTTGTCGTGACATATTGAAATTGGATGGGCCTGGTCTGGTTGCATTTGTTTGTTTTGTGCTGATACTCATAGGAGTAGGCTTAGTGAATTTTTGATTTGGATTTGGCTTAAATGCGTTAAATTGTGAAGTTTGAGGTTGGTTTTTTATGGGAAAGTTTTGTGACGATCGGTACATAAGCTGATTGTTAGGTGTTGGACGGTACATTTTTGATTGTTAGGAAGATTTTGCATAGGTCGATATTGTGTTTGCGAAATATTCCTGGTTAATTTAGTATTATATTTATTTTGTGTACGTGAGTGATTTTCTAGTTGAAAATCGTTGGTCAACATATTAAGTGCAGAGTTCATATCTACAGGGTTTTTAGTGCGCATTAAATTACCAAGGGGATCTTTTAGTCCTCTTAACAAAATTCTAACAGCGTGTTTTTGGAAATAACCAATTAAAATGGGTGCTTCTGTTGCATAAATGTGGGTTGTTATGTACGCGATTTGTAAATTTAGAATATCTTGTACTCTATTATAAAACTGAAATACGGATTCGTTTCCTTGTTTCAATTCCGTCATTTCTACATTTAATGTGTAACAATCGCGCTTGTCTGAATACGTATTAATTAACGATTTCTTTAAATCTGCCCAACTATTAATTGTGCAGCTTGCAATATTAGTGGCGGCTTCGCCCTTAATTTTAGATAGTATACTTGACATCAGATATTCATTCTGAAAGTCTTCGGGATAAATTCTATTATAAAATTTTGTATCTAACTTTTCGCAAATTTCAATGAAGCGAGCTAATAATTTTGCATCTCCATAAAAATCTGGCACCATATCTAGGTACTCTTTTTTCAAAACGGGAGTTGCCATATTTGTTATATTTAAATTACTTATTTCTTCAATTACGTCTTCAAAAGAAAAAGGAAAAGTATTATTTGTTGGCGAGTTACAAGAAACAATTGAATCGGTGTCTGTGTTCTCTGAATCTGAATTTGGCTGACTGATATCTCTAAACGACATGTAGTACTTACAGAACTATCATCAGCTTGTCCATGGGCTTCTGCGACGTATTCAGCGTGGCAGGAGTCTTGGGTATCGCCTGGCAGCTCTGTGTTCAGCAGGGCTGGAGATCTACGGTGATGCGCGATATGCACTCGCGATTTAGTAGTCTCGGCGATCACTTCGTTGTGATTCCCAGTAAATCGTTAAAACGAAACGGATTATTTAAATTTATTAATTCGTCTGGGAATCCTACCGACTGCGCCAGTTAAGTAACCGTACTTTAGGTTCGCTTAAAAAAATTTATTTGTTTGTTACAACGAAGGTAGATTCATTTAACAGATGTTTATTGTTCAATGTTTACAGTATAACTAACTACAATTTTCTTATTCTAATCTTATATACTACAGATAACATATGTAACAAGAGTATCTGGGAGACTGCTGGCGTCAGCGGGTCCCACTGGATGTGGTCATCTAACTATATATATATATATATATATATATATATATATGTTAGGGATTGTTCATAGTTTTGTTTAAATTTGTTTAAGAAATCTTATATCTCATTGTTTGGTAATATAGCCAAGTATAGATTACGTAGATTAGATAATAACAATAATTTCTGTTTGAATTACGTATTACCGAACGGTATCTTTATTAATGTTCTTAATTATTTTAGATTTATATATTGCGTGTAACTTAAAATTTAGTTTCAGTTTTGGTTTGTGCTTCATGGCAGTAGCAAATAAAACATTAGTTTCAAAGATTGTGTTTGTGTTTTCTTTAATAGTGCTCCCTATTCCTTACATCAGAAGTGGGTTTCAACACATGTGACTGGATAAGTGTTATATTTGTGTGTGATTAGTGCTACTGAGTGGGTAAAATAGGTGCAGTTTAAAATGAATAGTGATGGTACATCCGATGACAGAGGGCAATCGACATCACAGCAAAGTGAAACAATGAATAGAAATGATGTAAATCAGTTGCCGAGTTCTGAACCTACTGTACCAGGTATGCAACAGTTTATGCAGATGGTTTGCAATCAAGTTTTAAATGCACCGCAGCCAAGTCCATCGCATACAAGTCAATTACATACTAATTTTGGTGGTAATTTTTCATTTTCATTAGTTTACGAAGGTACGGCTACGGCTAGACGTATAATTTTGTCTCCTCATTTTTTAAATAGATTTTGCAAGGTTCTTCAAAGTTTTGTTTTTGTGCTTCATATTGTTGTGTTCGGTATTTGGTGAACTTTATTGTTGTATACTTTGTATCTTCAGCTTTTGCCTCTGGGGTGAGTTTCTTTAACTTTATTAATTTTTAGTGTCAATTTTTTGGGCTACTTTGAAACGTGGTTCGTTTGTTTGTTGGTGCCTGCTCAATTAGGTAGCGCACTCAGTCATATGCCTATTAAAGACATACATACTGGGTGTTAGACAAAAGTATATATACAGGGTGTTTTTTTGTTTTTCTTGAATTTTTTTTTTCTTTTTTGGTCTAAGAATTTCTTCATTTTTTTTTTTATTTACTTCTGCAATGGACACATGCAACTGCTGCAATAAAAATATTGAAGAACACAGATCTATAACTTGTTCTATTTGTAAAAAGTGCTACAGCATTTCATGTGTAGATAATATTACTATAGCTGATGCTCGAAAAATTAAGTCGGGCATTGGAGGATTGAAATGGGACTGTACTAACTGTTCTCAATTTGGTGATGATATCAGCAGTCTTAAGGCTTTAATACTTTCACTGCAGCAAGATATTTTAGAACTTAAAAATTCTAAAACTACAACTACTGATTTTTCATCACTAATTGCAACTGAAGAAATTATAAGTGAAATTTCAGAAAGAGAAAAGCGCTCGCGTAACTTTATAATTTTTGGCGCTAATGAAGTTGTATCCACGAAACAAGAGCAAAATGCTATTGATAACACATTAGCAAAAGACATCATGTCTGAATTAGGGGCAGAATGTTCAATTACTAAGTCTTACAGGCTTGGACGTTATGATCCAACATCCTCCCGCTCTCGGCCTTTAAAAATTGAGTTGTCGTCCCCTGATAATATTAACAAGATATTTCGGAACATTAAAAAATTTAAAAATTGCGGAAAATGGCCTAGTTTATCAATCTCTAGAGATCGTACTCCTAAGCAGATTGCTTTCTACAAATATGTAAAAGCTGACTTAAATATGAGGTTGGAAAAAGGCGAAACAAACTTAACCATTAAATATGTAAATAATGTTCCTCGTGTAGTTTCCACTAACCCGGAAAACTGAAATTGCCCAACAGCTCTGTGTCTTTGTCTTTAGAATGTATATATCAAAATACTAGGGGTTTAAATTCTAAGTCTCATTTATTCTACACAAACTGTATGTCTTCGTCCTTCAATATAATTGTTATCACCGAAACATGGCTAAATGATTCAATGCATAATTCTGAGTTATTTCCTTCACATTATAATGTCGTTCGATCTGATAGAAACTTTTCTTTGTCAAACCGTTCTAAAGGCCGTGGAGTTTTGATCGCCTTTTTGAATGATATTAATTATACTATTATTGATATGTCAAAAATTAAAAAATGAGGCCTACAAAGCCTATATTGTTTCAGTAGAAAACAATATTAAATCTAATCCATCCGATTTCTGGAAATATGCTCACCAAAAACTAGGAACTACTAGGATCCCGAGTAAACTCCATAATGATCTTGAAGAATTTGATAGCCCTCAGAAAATAGTCGATACTTTTGCTTCTTCTTTTGGTCAATTTTTTGCAACTAGCTCTATCTTTAACAATAATAATGAAGAAATCTCTTACTTCCCTTTTTTTACATTGAATTTAGTCTCAGAGGATGAAATAACATCAATTATGTCAACTTTTAAAATCAAGTCTACAGCTGGAGAAGATATGATTCCTAGTTTTTTAATCAAAGATGCCCGTTTCGTCCTCTCAAAACCACTTGCTTTCATCATAAATTTGTCAATTAGTTCCAGTACCTTTCCTGAACGATGGAAGAAAACAAGAATTACACCGGTTTTTAAAAAAGGTGACAAATTTCATATTAGCAACTATAGACCAATATCAATCCTAAACAATTTCGCGAAAATCCTCGAAATATCAATATATAAAACAATTTATAGACACACTAGCTTGTACAATTCAACCAACCAGCATGGTTTCATGAGAGGCCGATCAACCATTACCAACTTGGCTTGTCTCTCTCAATATATTGCTGAAACTCTCGATAAACGTGGACAAGTAGATGTTATCTATACCGATTTCTCTCGTGCTTTCGACTCTATCGACCATGGTATTTTACTATCCAAAATAAGTACCTATGGAGCATCTTCAGCTTTAATCCAGTTGTTATATTCCTATTTGAATAACAGAATTTGTTACGTATACTACAATGGTTATTCTTCAATGAACTTTATAGCTACTTCTGGAGTCCCCCAAGGCTCCAATCTAGGTCCACTGTTATTTGTTCTATATATCAATGAACTTCTTTCTTTATTTAATTGTCATTCATTAGCTTATGCTGATGATTTGAAATTATTTACATCGGTTAACTCTCTTAATGATTCAAAATTGCTGCAAGATGACATTAACACGTTGATTATTTGGTGTCAAAATAATAAACTTAGTTTAAATGTAGAGAAATGTTGCATAATTTCCTATACACGCAAAATTAATTGTATTCGTTATCCTTATCAAATTCCTGGTTCAATACTTGCTAATGTAACATCTGTTAAGGACTTAGGCGTTACTTTCTGTTCAACTTTTCTCTTTTCTGATCATTTAAATAATGTTGTACGTGATGCAAATAGAATGTTGAGCTTCATTATTAGGATCAGTCATTTTTTCCAAGATGTTAATGCAATTAAATCGCTATACTTTGCTTATGTTCTTAGTAAATTAGAATACGCTTGTCTGATTTGGTACCCTTACTATTCGTATCAGCAGTTGGCACTTGATCGTATTCACCGTAAATTTTTGAAATATATGTCTTACAAATTAGATAGGATCTACCCGGTTCGAGGTACTGATCAGCTGTCCCTCCTTCAACGCCATGAAATGCCCGCACTGACTGCCCGAAGAGACCTGCGTTGTGCGAAGTTCCTGTGGCTCCTACTACATGGAGAAATTGATGCACCATTCCTATTGTCGTGTGTCCAATTCCATGTTCCACGTCAGGCGTCCAGGTTTCCAAGGACCTTTCAGCTTCCTCCCGCACGGTCCGATGTGCTACATCGTTCTCCCATAACGGTCATGTGTCGAATTGCCAACATACTGTATGAATACATTTTTTTGTAGATTTTTTTTTTTGTAAATTTTTTTTTTCTGTAATATTTGTAATTTGCAATGTACCTTTGTAATTTATTTGTAATTTATGTTCAATTTATATTGTCCTGTAATTGGTTCTGCTGTTGGGCAATAAATCATATTATTATTATTATTATTATTATTATTAGTGAATTACGATCCTGACAAAAGTAAATATTCGGCGGAAGAATGGCTTAGAGATGTTAAGGACATCAAAGAAAGATTTAAAATAGATGACCATATGATGATTTTGAAAGCTGGTGAAGCATTACAGGGAAAAGCACGAAAGTTCTTTGACGGTTGGATTCCAGAAAGAAGGAATTGGGATAATTTTGAAGAAGATCTACTCACTGCATTTCCCAACTGTGAATCATGGCACTCAAAATTATTACGAGCAGCCAATATGAAGAGCTCTGATTTTAGCAGTATTCGCGAATATGGTTTAGAGAAAATCCGCAGTCTTTATCGTTATTATTCGGAATTGCCCTGGGAAAGAGTTCTATCTCCTGTAATCGGTGGTATTAGTTCAAGTGCTATTCGTGAAGGCTTACGGTTACATCAACCAAAGAACCAGAAAGAACTCATGACTTTGCTTCGACAGTATGAAGCAGAAATGACAAATGATTCTTCGACTGAAGCGTTTGAAATTAAAACAGCTGAATAAAGTCTCGGGAAAGTGTTTTAACTGTGGTAAGACAGGCCATAGAAAGAATCAGTGTCGAGCTACATCAACGTTCGTTAAAACAGAAAATCAAGCAACAAAAAGAACAACTGGCGATGGTGAAAAACTGTATGTACTTTTTGCAAACGAATTGGACATGTCGAATCAAATTGTTTTAAAAAAAATGGAAAGCCAGAAATACGTTGTGCATCAATTAGACGATGTGAAATAATGCCAACTGCAACTATCCCATCGAATGATGGAAAACATAAGTTCACATATATGGTGGACTCAGGAGCAGATTGGTCTATAATTCATCACAAAATAACTAAGATAGTTAATGCGAAAATTATTCCACATACTCAACCACTATCTGGATTAGGAAACCGAGAAATGCAAACTATTGGATATTGCCGATTGTATGTTACGCTTCAAGAAGCAACAATAGAAATTGATTTTATGGTGGTGCCAGATAACACAATTCCAGGCGTCAATGCATTGATAGGCTGGGAAACCATTAATCGTCCGGGTCTAAAGATCGTTACAAGAAAACATGGCTTAGATCTCCAACTATCCACACTGCCTGTATCTTCTAAAACCACCTTACATACGAGTATTTGTGTAGTGTCAGGAATGGACGAGCAACAAAAAATGCGATTAAATGAACTTCTGGATACCATACGTTCTCAGGTTCCAAGAGTTGTGACAACAGGGAAGTTGAAAATACAGTTAACGGACGACTTGCCAGTAGCATTTCATCCGAGGCGATTGGCTCTCACCGAACGAATACAACTAAAAGTGATTATTCAAGATTTAATAGAGCAAGGGATAATCAGAGAAAGTACTTCACCATATGCTAGCCCTATTGTACTGGTTAAAAAAAAGGACGGATCCCTCAGATTGTGTGTTGACTACAGAGAGATCAATAAAAAGGCCATTAAAGATCGATATCCCCTACCAAATCTACGTGATCAGTTAGATGCTTTGGGACAAGCAATTTATTTTACAACCCTTGATATGAAAGCTGGATTTCACCAAATTGAAGTGGAAGAAAATTCCAAGAAATATACAGAATTTATAACACCCGATGGCCATTACGAGTATAATCGTATGCCTTTTGGCTTTGCGAATGCTCCTTCTTGTTACCAGAGAGCTATTAATAAAGCTTTAGGATCACTAAAAGATACTGCAGCACAAGTGTACCTTGATGACATAATGATTGCTTCCCAGACAATTGAAGAAGGATTTATTCGCTTGCAGAATGTTTTAAATGCTCTTTTTAACGCTGGGTTTTCATTAAATTTAGAAAAGTGTAGTTTCATCAAAAAAGAAACAGAATACTTAGGTACTATTGTTGGTAACGGCACTATTAAACCAAGTCCTAGAAAAATAAACGCGTTGACAAACACTGCCCCTCCGAAAGATGTCAAAGGAGTACGGCAGTTTATGGGTCTAGCGGGGTATTTCAGACGCTTTATCGAAGGGTTTTCATTAATTACCGCACCAATTAATCGTTCATTGCAAAAAGATGTTAAGTTTAGCTGGACATCAGAGCATGAGAAAATAAGACAAAATATTATTAGTTCGCTAACAAAACAACCTGTCCTAAGAATTTTCAATCCGGAACTGCCAACTGTGGTTCATACAGACGCCAGCTCTGTTGGAATTGCAGCAACCCTCTTGCAAAAGGAGAATGAAGATATCAGGCCTGTAGCATACTTTAGCCGAAGAACTACTTCAAGTGAATCGAAATATCACTCATATGATCTAGAGACACTGGCGATCGTAGAAGCAGCTGATCACTTTCGTGTTTACTTGTACGGAATACATTTTACTATTTATACCGATTGCAATTCCGTTAGAGCAACATTTTTAAAGAAAGATCTTCACCCAAGGGTAGCTAGATGGTGGATAAAGCTCCAAGATTATGATTTCAATATAGAATATAGACAAGGATGTAAGATGGGTCATGTAGATTATATGAGCAGAAACCCAGTTATTCAAAGATTAGAAATATCACACGAAGCCACTACAATTTCAGAATATCAAGAACAAGATGAATTTTGTCGATCGCTATTCGACAAACCTCTAACAGAATTTGTGATAAAAGATAATATTATGTACTATGTTGAACAAATAAAAAACAAGGAAATACGAATGAGGTGCTTCGTTCCACAAGCAGCAAGACTAAAAGTAATGAAAACCTATCATGATGATGCAGCTCATATTGGTTGGAAAAAAGGAATTTTGAGATTAAGAGAAGATTTATACTGGCCTAAAATGGGGAAATGTTTTAAGAAATATGTTCGAAATTGCAGATCTTGCGCAGTTGGAAAATCGCATACAGGACGTAAGGCTGGATTATACCAAAAGGGCAACAAAGCTAGCGAACCATTAGAAGTTTGGCATATTGATCATGCTGGGCCACTTGTCAAATCAAATGGTTGCACTGAGATACTGGTTGTAATTGATGCATGTTCGAAATATTGTGCGTTCATGCCAGTAAAGAATAAAACAGCAGAAGCATCAATTGCCGCATTGTGCAAAGTCTTTATGCAAATCGGAACACCAAAGAGAATCATAGCTGACAGGGCACGAGCTTTTACTTCATCAAAATTTCAAAGATACATGGATCAAGAAGGTATAGAATTACATTTTATTGCTACTGGGGTTCCAAGAGGAAACGGTCAGGTGGAGCGAGTAATGCGAACGCTTTTTAATCTCATGAGAAGCGTACTAACTAATGAGAAAGAATCTAAATGGACAACTGTCTTACCACAAATTCAAGCTGTGCTTAACGAAACGGTTAGTTCAGCAACGGGGTTTACTCCAAATGCACTTATGTTCGGTACAAAGCAACGTTTACCAGCGGAAGAAAAATTGTTAAAAGGAGTCAAAACACAAGAATTATCGGACATTAATAATATGAGATTAAGAGCAAATGAAAGATTAAAACTGAACAGAGAAAAGCAGCAAGAATCTTTTAATGCGAAAAGGTCGAAAGCAACACCTTTTAAAATTGGAGATATAGTGGTTGTCCAAGATTCACAGAAAGCCGGCTCTGGTAAATTGGGTGCCAAATTTCTTGGACCACACGTAGTTCTTAAACTATTACCTAATGAACGGTATGTTTTGAAAAGATCAAATAAAAAAACAAAGGTAACAAAAGTAGCAGCACATGAGCAATTAAGATGTTGACCAAGAGGCCAAATGGTTTTGGTTTGTGCTTCATGGCAGTAGCAAATAAAACATTAGTTTCAAAGATTGTGTTTGTGTTTTCTTTAATAGTGCTCCCTATGCCTTACATATATATATATATATATATATATATATATATATATATATATATATATATATATATATATATATATATATATATATATATATATCCTGCTATCATTGTTGCGTCCATAAACATCCCCAGTACGGATGTTAATGCGTATACGGACGCAATAATGTAATCTCTATTAAAAATATATAATTCCCACCATATTCTTATTTTTTTAAAAAGCAGTCTGTGCATTCTGATAGTTCCTACCATCTTACAAACTTTTGTTGCTCTAACTTATAAAATAAACCGGCAAATTCAAAAAATTAGTGGACGCAATATTGATGGAGAGATATAAAAAAGAAGGGTATTTTAGTTCAATATATTAGTCACTTGGAGGCGCTAAATATATACACTTTTTCGTATATAGGAAGGCTTATTGCGTCCACAAGCTGGCAACACTGTAGTCTGTTACACATAACAGGTTTGTTCCAACCCGCAATTCTCGAACGCTGATGAAATGGTTTTTGAATCGATTTATGCGCATGCGTCAATATAGTACAATTCTAGAACCGCACTCAAATAGAGTTGGAAAGGTCTTGGGACGGCTTTCGTTATTTGTTTAATAATCCTACTTTCTTTGTTTGACAAGATGAATAATAATATTACGTTTGCCGGTGTCATAATTTAAATATTAAAATGCCGTAAAATAAGTTGAAAGGGTATAGCCGGATAAGCATACAAAATCTGCCCCCAGTGATTTTTAAAAATCCATATAGCTGATCGATTTTTAATTAAAAATAAAAATTTTGTTGAAAATTTCAGCTTTTAAATCCAAAGAGTTACGACATAATTAAAGAATTCGTGTTTTTCAGTTTTTATTTTATTGGAACTATTCCACTGAATATTTTTTAACAAGAACTTTTTAGTAAGAATACTCAATAAGGGACGTTAATTTTTTTTTGTTAGTTTAAACCATTACTTTTTTTTAATTTTTTTTTTAATTTTTGTCCTTATTTTTAAATATGTTCCTTTAGGGTGTCACTCACGATTTTTTCAATAATACTCCTTTCTTACTCTTCTTTACTCAATAAAATTTTCAACTTGATCCATTTGGTCCAACATAGTCAAAAAAAAAAAATCGATTTTACTATTACACTTCAATATATAAAAATCACACTTAATATTCTAAAACTACAAGTAAAATCTCAGCACATTAACTCAAAAACATACCATTGTTTCATTGTATAATCAACGAGATACGAATAAAAGTACTGGCATTAGCCGATATTGTTGTGATTGTGGTAACGGTAGGCGCACTGTCGGGTACTGCTCTCACATTGTAGCTATTATATATTATTACAGACCTAACTCATTATATTAACACTGAATAATTATTTTATATCCTAAACCTACAAATAAAATAAACATACCGTTGTATCATTGATTATTCAACCTGATACTAATAAAATTCCTGGCATTAGCCATTAGCCGATATTGTTGTGATTGTGGTAACGGCAGGTGCACTTTCGGGTACTGCTCGCACATTGCAGCTATTGTATATTATCATAGACCCAACTCATTATATTAACACTGAATAATTATTTTCAGTAATATGAAAAAATTATATGAGATTTAAAAAAAATATTTTACCAGAAAATAGTGAATACTTACCAATCGAAAAAAATATGAAAAAAATCGATTTTGGGAATAATTATTCAGTGTTAATATAATCGACAGTGCGCCTACCGTTACCACCAATCACAACAACATCGGCTAATGCCAGAACTTTTATTCGTATCTGGTTGATTAAACAATGAAACAACGGTATGTTTTTGAGTTAATGTGCTCAGATTTTACTTGTAGTTTTAGAATTTTTAGTGTGATTTTTATATATTGGAGTAAAATCTATTTTTTTTTTGGCTATGTTGCACCAAATGGATCATGTTGAAAATTTTATTGAGTAAAGAAGAGTAAGAAAGGAGTATTCAGTGAAAAATTCGTGAGTGACACCCTAAAGAAACATTTAAAAATAAAGACAAAAATTTTTAATAAAAAAAAAAAATTAATGGTTAAAACTTGCAAAAAAATTACTTGTTAATGTCCCTTATTGAGTATTCTTACTAAAAAAATTCTTGTTAAAAAATATTCAGTGGAATAGTTCCAATAACATAAAAACTGAAAAAACTAATTCTTTAATTACGTCGGAACTCTTTGGATTTAAAAGCTGAAATTTTCGGGAAATTTTTTTTTTTTAATTAGAAATTGATCAGCTAGTCCTTTTGATGGAAAAGGGTAACGCCGGTCAATTCATGGGAAAGGCATTAGACGAAATAGAAATAAATATGGAAGAAAATATACTGGATCAAAAGGAGAATTCAGGAAGTAAGGAAGAAGGAGATGATGGTTGTGGCGAGGATTGCGGTGCTGCATCAGTTGAAAAAGAAATGGTTATTGAAGAAGTTCAACCGATTGTTGTAAAGAAAGGAAAGAGAAGAGAGTTAGTCCCATGGACAAGTCAGCAAAAAGAGATTGTTAAACAGTTTTTCAAAAAGCATATTAAAGATAACAAACCTCCAAAGAGAGCAGAATGTGAAGAGTTAAAGGAGATCCACGGAGAGATACTAAAAAATAAGAATTGGCTGAAAATAAAAATATTTGTTCAAAATGAATACAATAAGAAGTGAAAAGTGCTTTTTTAAATTTTAAGTTTTTTATATTGTGTTGTTAGTTATCAGTTTCATATGAGAACTATTACTTACAGTTCTCTGTTGGCGGTACAGTCAGTTCGGTTCGATACTGATTCGAAACTGGTTCTAGCTCTGTCGACAGGATTAGTAGAACCAGTTACGGATAAGTATCGAACCGAACTGACTGTTCCGCCAACAGAGAACTATAGGTAATAATTCTCATATGTAACTGATAACTAACCGCACACGCTTTTTAAAACGATTCTGAATCTGTCTTGAATTGGTGCGGATATTTCGATATATCGATGTATCAATATATCGATGCATCGATATTTTGTGCTGAATATCCTTATTCGATATATCGATATAAATGCACAGCCCTAATTATGTATCTCTAGAACTAGTTTGTGAACTTTTGTGTAATCGATAGTATTAAATAAATATATTTCACATTAAGTATTATTTGTATTTTTTATATTTTTATAAAAATTAGCAGCCCTTAAAACTACATATAAAATGTATGTGTCATATATTTGTACTTCTAATTGTGCTTCTTGTTTTTTTTGTATTAAAAGTTATTGCAAAAATATAGAAATGTATTACTACTTCTTTTACTAACTTCCAGTACTCTAAATAATACATATTTTTCATACCTGTGTATTATATTTAGAAGCTGAAGGTGTTTAAATAAGAACACGATGAGCTCTACGAATAGGAGATTAATTTTTATTTAAATCAAACCAGCGAAATGGCACCACAAAATGTGACCATCGAGGTCAGGCCGGCGCACGGTCAATCATTTTTTGTATAAACAATATAGTAATCCACTCAATAGGGGTCCACAACCAAACTTTATTCACTAAATTACTAATAAAACGCATCCCTGAACTTAAGTTAACAAAACCAATGAATTATAAAATTATATAATTAACTAATAATGTACTTTGCTAATAACAGTGTTCTTTATAACTACATCTATAAAACTACATAACGAATGAATTATAAAATTATATAATAACTGAAAATGTAAACAATAACATAATAATTAAGTACTTTGATAATAATCTGTTTTTTTTTTTTACATTTCTACCAGACCTAGTAGTTAATCTTGAGAAATGAGGATCATTGGTTTGACTGTTTTTGTTATCACTGGATTTGGCTACATTTTCTTGAGGAATACTAGGTTTTACATTTACAGTATCAGTATCTGTTTCTACATTTTTGAGTTTACCAAATGCCAATTGTTGCTCAGAAGTCCATTCCCACTTAGTATGTTCTGAATGAATTCGAATTTGTTTGCTTATTTCTGCAGCGCAACAGTACTCAATCACTTTATCCAACGTTAGCCCTGGATCCGGAGAAGTTTTTCTTGAATATTACAATCTTTGACTCCTAATATAATTTTGTCGCGAATTAGACTGCTTTCTTGATTATCGTATATACTGGCTGCAATAATGTCAGTAGTATAATACGCTAGTCAGCTAGTAATATACGACCTATGAAAAAATCTGTATATATCAAAAATATTAAAACGAGTAATGGACTACATATTTTGTGAAAAGTAATATATTTGAATAACCTTTTCGGCAACTGCAGTATTTCTAGTGGACGCAATAAGAGTGGGATATGACAAGACGCAATGTTTTGCAAGTCTTTAAAGTTCAGTATTAAATTAATTGAAAGTTTTCCCGTTTTCTCGCGTTGTTTTAGAAAAATTAAATCTGTTAAAGACAATAGTTTTTCTCGTACTACAATAATTTTCAAATGCCTGAATTACTTTGTCTAGATTTTTCTTCTCGTCATCACTGAGATCAAATGTGTTATAGTTCAAGTGCATCATCTCCTATGCTAGATAAGAACATAGCAAAGTTACTTGTACTCCTTGAGATTTTTTAAAATTTTTGGTTCCATGTAGAAATATATTAAATTTTTGTTTAAAGAACGCCCAATTATCACTTATATTTTCATTGATATCAAGCGCACTTGTGAGAAAATGTTTATTCGCAAACGTTCAAATCTCAACGGAAATGCTACAAAATTTGAGGAATGTCTTAATCGTCGATTGACTTTTCGTCAAGAAAGAAAAGGTGCAAATTTTTAGCATCTTTTATATTAAACAGCATTATTTACCTTAAAATGTAAGTTTCTTATTTTTTTAAACAGTTGGCCTAATGAAATTATTATAAAATCAAACATGCATTGTATTTCTCTTGAAATGAGCTTTCAAACGATGTGTCACTTGACATATCCTTACATTAAGAAAAGTTAGAGGTAGTTGCATCCCACCGGGTGAAAATAAAACAAAAACGTGACAGAAGAACTGTAGCCAATGAAAAACTAACATTGATGTGTTTTAAGATTTATGACAAAAATATTGCATATCCAAGTTACACAATTTATTCCAGTTAAAATTTCCACACTGTATTAAGTGACGCTACTCTTTCAAGATTTTGTGCATCGTAACCTGTGATTCATAAAAATAATTCTATTTTTAGAAAACTAATGGTCAGAAAATCTGGCAACACGGCGGACGCATTAACATATGTGCGTACAATGTAAAGTTTACATAACGTATATACTGGCTGCAATAATGTTAGTAGTATAAAAGGAGCTAGTAATATACGACCTATGAAAAAATCTGTATATATCAAAAATTGACTTAGAAAAATGTTAAAACGAGCAATCGGCTAGATATTTTGTGAAAAGTAATATATTTGAATAACCTTTTCGGCAACTGCAGTATTTCTAGTGGACGCAATAAGAGTGGGTTATGAAAAGACGAAATAATGATAGCAGGATGTATATATATATATATATATATATATATATATATATATATATATATATATATATATATATATATATATATATATATAGAAAGTGAATTAAGCCTTTTAGTACATAGGACTAGCGGTCCGATCTGCTTCGCAGGTCTGACCCCTAGGCTCCGCGACTCTAAGGAACTAACTAAAACTATAGGAAAATAAATTGCAAGTTTAATCAGATACCTTAAATTTGTTAGCAAGCAATTGTCGAAGAAAATTTGTCTCTTTGTTCCCCGCTTCCTTGATAAATTGGCGAAGAAAGCTCGTCACTTCGTTCCTCGCTTTCATGTCAGTGCATTGGCATTAAATACTCCTAAGTTAGGTTTCTAGTAATTTCAAGAAAAACAATTGCTGATCGTTATTATTTATGACAAAGAAGATTCATCACTACTTTTTCCTACATTTTGAGCCAAAAACATTGCATTCAATTCTCCACAAGCTAGGTTTAGGGGAATTTTCAGAAAATTAATTGCCAATCGTACTGATTTGTAATAAAGATGGATCATTTCTAAGTTCCCCAATATTTCACTTTTAAAACATTTCACTTGGTACTCCACAGGTCGCATATTCATGAATTTTAATGAAAAACAATTGCCGATCGGAATTGGTTTGCGGAAAAATTACAACAAACACAATACCCCTACAATAGATTTCAATTGACTTTAAAAAAATAACTATCTGCCAACTCATAAAACATTTAGTCTACAAAAATTTAACAAAAAGTTTAAACAATTGTCGATCGTAACGATTTGAGATAAAATTTCGTCACTTCAACCTTCCTTTAGATACCAAATAAGTGATATTTAAAAGAAATTTATATTAAATACAGCTTGCAATATTATTTGATCATGTAATGAAAACTTTTGTAAATCTGACATTTCTATTGTTTTCTTGGCAATTTAGAAATACCGTCAATAATAATGTATAATAATTTGCATTCCATATTGACAAATTTGACAGATATACATTATTTTTACTAAATTTGTTCGTGTAATACCAACATTATCCAGTCTTACGTCAGCTTGTCAGTTACACTTCAAAGTACAACCGAAGCGAAAAAATTAAAACTTGTCCATCAAGGTTCTTATTTGATACCAAACACATTTTTCTAATGACTTTTATGAAAACAATCGGCCATCCTCCATTTTTTATATTATCATTTGTTCAGTCTATTTGACATCTTTCTTTTGATACCCGCGTCACTAAAGAAGATTACAACTGTAGAAAAATAAAATGAGTAGTCTTAAATAACTACCATTTAATAACAAAGAAATGGCGAAGCAAGCTCATCACAACGTTCCTCGATTCCATGTCAGTAAATTTTCGAAGAAAGCTCGTCACATCGTTCCTCGCTTCCATGTCATTACGTCGACAAAGCAAGCTCGTCACTTCGTTCCTCGCTTCCACGATACTACTTTGTGACACTTGAGTTTAAATATGAACTTTAATTTAATACCAAACAATTGACGATCGTGCAAAATAACTTTTTGACACTTAAGTTTAAATCCACTCCATGAGACTTTTAATTTAATATCAAACACGGTGGGATAAAAATAACATTTACACAAAATAATTGATAAACGCGTAAAACAACTTTTTGACACTTTAGTTCAAACCTCCTCTGCGAGACCATTAATTTGATTATAAACAATGTCGGATTTAAATAACACTTTTAAAAAACAATTGACGTTCGTCCAAAAAAACTTTTTGACACTCGAGCTTAAATCTCATGAGTGAGACCTTTAATTCAATACCAAACACGGTAGGATTTAAATAACATTTATACAAAACAATTGACAATCGCCCAAATCAACTTTTTGACACTTGAGTTCAAACCTTCTCTGCGAGACTTTTAATTTGATTCCAAACACGAAAGGATTTAAATAACATTTATAAAAACAATTAACGATCGTCCAAAATAAATTTTTGATATTTGACTTTAAATCTCATGATTGACACCTTTAATTCAATACCAAACACGGTAGGTTTTAAATAACATTTATAAAAAAAAAACAAATGACGATCGTCCAAAATAATTTTTTGACACCTGAGTTTAAATCTGATGACTGAGACCTTCAATTTAATGTCAAACACGGCAGGATTAAATAACATTTAGAAAAAACAATTAACGATCGTGTAAAATAATTTTGTGACACTTGATTAGAAATAAAAAACAACTGATGATGTTTTAAATAACTTTTTGACAATGGGCCCATAAACCAATTTTTTTTAAATTTTTTTATGAAACTTTATTAGAATATATGACGATCAGTGAAAACCCGATGTGAAAATTTCTTGTATTACCCGAGATATGATTTTTCAAAGTTTCTGTGCCGTTGTGTGACGTCAGAGGTATTACACCAGTGGCACTTAAACTACGATTTTCCATGATAGTAGATAATATATATTTTTTAATATAAAAATGATATTTTTATATTATAAGTCTTAATTTACAACAATTAAACTTAATATAAACTAAGGCAAAATTCCTTTGACAAATTTAAGAGTATTTTACTTGATATTCGAGTAAATAACAACAAAAGTTTGAGGACAGTGGCGCTAGTAGTGATGTAACCTAACCTCAACACACAATTTTAATCAATAGATTTTCAACACAGCACAATAAAACAGTGAAATTATAAAGCAAGTAATAGAAGCCCAACAAATATAATCTTAAATACCAACAAACAAAAATATGAAATGACATTTCGTAGTTCTATTTTAGTCCACAATAGGCGTTGGGCGCAGCGGCAGACGCGCGATTTGCAATTTTCATATTTCTGGCCAATACAAGTACCTGTGACGTCAAAGTATGTTCAATTCGTTATATCGCTTTACTGCAAAATATTTAAAAGAAAAAAAATACTTTACTACTAATTATTCCATAAGTGTTACACGATTTTGATATAAATTGGTCATATTTCGTTTATGGTTTATGAGCCCATTCTACGAATTTAGATAAAAAAATCTGAAATTGATTATAAATATTTAAAACGAACTTTTTATTTAGATAAGTAATTAACTTGTTTAAATTTTATCGCCTAAAATACTTAGAAGCATCGACGTTGTCGAGCATTGACATCTGTTGTATTTTTTGAGAAGAAAAAAAAAACCGTCTATGAAGCGAAAATAAATTCTCAACTTTTTTATGTTAGATAAGAAGTTAACTCATTTGAATTTTACCGCCTAAAATCCTTAAAAGAATCGAGGTTGACGAACAACGACATCTGTCATATTTATTTTAAATTTGAAAAAAAAATTCATATTTAAAATAATTACAAAATAATAATAATGTTTGCATATTTACTCTAAACACAAATAAATCACCAAACTTGTCTAACTGAACTACAATTAAGGTAATTTATATTTAAAATTTCAAACAGATCTGTCAAAAATGACACGTTGCACGCAAATTTGTGAAAAGTGATAGCTATAATTTAAATTTTTTTAAATTGACTTTAAAAATATTTTGAAAGTAGTACTCATATTTGCTTATTTATTCAAAACACATATAAATTTACAAAACATCTTCAAGTTGTCTAGAATATATGAAATTTATACTTAATTTTTGAAACAGATCTGTCAGAAATGCCAAATTGAACATAAATTTTTGTAAAGTTACAACCAGAATCAACAAACTCCACTTTGATAGCAACCCGCACACTCTGATCCGTAAACGCATTTCCGCCTTATTTATTTAATATCTCGCACATCATGTGTACTAAAAAAGTGAATTCATAAAAAGGACCTATTCCAAAACAATCTCTATATGCCTGTAAAAGTTTCACTTAAATCCGTTAAACGGTCTAGGCTCTAGAGCTGCGCACATTTTTGGTTACTAGGCAGATGAATCTATATATAGAGAACCACTCAAGCCTTTTAGTATATGGGACTAGCGGCCCGACCTTAGAAAGTGAATAAGCCTTTTAGTATATGGGATGTTTTTTCCATAATCCCCGCCTTTCCAGGTGCATTCCGAAGTATTTAGCTTCGTCTGCTTGTGGCATTGGGTGATTATTGAGGTAGGCTTGTGGGCATGTTTGGCGTTTCATGGTAAAAGTAACGTGAACAGATTTATTTTCGTTGGTTTTTATTCTCCATTTTTGTAGCCATTTTTGCATATTGTCTAAGTTTTCTTGTAATTTGCGCGATGCTAAATTGGGATCTTTGTCGGTGGCTAGGATAGCGGTGTCGTCTGCAAATGTGACAGTTTCGGTGTTTGGAGACGTTGGAAGGTCGCTCGTGTACAATGTGTATAGTACAGGGCCAAGGACACTGCCTTGCGGTACTCCAGAATTTATAGGGTGTAGTGTAGTGGTTTCATTTTTATATTTTATTTGAAAGTATCTATCACTGAGGTATGATTGCAGAAGAAGGTATATATTATTTGGTAGATTTGATTTTAATTTATAATCCGTGTGCCAAACTCTGTCGAATGCCTGTGAGATATCTAAAAACGCTCCAGAACAGAATTTTTTGGTTTTAAGTGTTTCGTTGATTGTCTTTGTTACTTTGTGTCTTTGTTCTGTTGTGGGGTGTTTTGACTTAAAACAAAATTGGTGGTCAGGAATGAGATTTCTTTTGATTAATATAGGACGTATGCGTTTATGTAATATTTTTTTAAAAGCTTTGGATAATAGAGGAAGTAGGCTTATTGGTCTGTATGAGGAAGCTTCGTTACATGGTTTCCCGGATTTTCGTATGGGAATAATTTGGGCAACTTTCCACTGGGAAGGGTAGTAGTTTAGTCTTAGTATTGCATTAAATATGTAAGTAATAAGCTTTATGGAGTTGTATGAGTGTTCTTGTAGTATTCTTACTGTTATTAGATCATATCCCGGTGCTTTCCTGGGGTTTAGTTCATGTTGGATTATATTTTGTACTTCAGTGAGGCAGATGTTTTTGATAGGAGATAACAGTTGATTAGGTGACTGTAGGAATTCATGTATTTCTTGTTCCTCTTCGATGCTAATTTGTTGTGGAAGGGGGGGTGTATACTTCTTCCATGTGTACTGCAAATGTTTCGGCTTTTTCCTTGTTACATTTGGCCCAGGTGTTGTCGTTTCTTCGTATTGGAGGTGTGGTTTGTTTTTGTTGTTTTAAAGATTTTGTGACTTTCCACAGTGAATAATCGGTTATTAGTGTAGCTGTTAAATGATATAAATATTCCTGTGTGTTACTGTTATTCCATTCATATAGCAAATTTTTCAGTTCGCGTGTTGCACGGTTTAGAATTGTTTTATTTATTGGATATCGTGTTTGATGCCAAATTCTTCTAAGTCTACGTTTTTCTTAAATTTTATCCTTTATGGTATCAGTATAGTTGAGTGTTTTTGTTTTTTAGTTCTTTATTTGCTGAAGAATTCCAGGCTGCTTCTTGTATTGTATGTGTTAAGTGTTCTACTGCCTGATCTATGTCTAGCGAGGTTTTTGATGGAAGTTTTAGGTTGATTTTTTCGTCTAATATATTTCTGAACAATTCCCAGTTAGTGTGTCGATTACATAATATAGGATTTGAATGTGTCGGAATTACTTTTGTACTGAGGGAGATTATTACTGGGGTGTGGTCGGATGAGAGTTCAAGGCATGTTTCAGCTCGTATGTAGTTTTGGGCTATGTTCTTCGTAACGCAAAAGTCTAGTAAGTCTGGAATTTTGTTGAGATCAGATGGCCAATAAGTTAGTTCTCCTGTGGAGACGTGTGATAAGTTTTTGTTGTTCATTGCTTTAAGAAGTTCTCGATCGCGTGTTGTAACGAGACGGGATCCCCATGCCGTATGTTTCGCGTTGTAGGCTCCTCCGGATATAAATCTATTGCCAAGAGTGTCAAAGAATTCTTCATAATCTTCTTGTTTGATATTATGTCTTGGCGGACAGTACACAGCTGCTATCGTGAGGGGTCCCGTCCAGTCCTCAACCACTATGCTCGTGCCTTGTAGATGATTCATGCGAACTTCTGGAAGTTCATAATGTTTTATAGTGCTCTTTATTAAGATTTCGGTGCCTTCATGTGCGGTTCCGTCTGGGTGGCCTTGAGTTGTAAATAGTGTAAAAGGGTATTTGAAAATATGATTGGTTAGTAAAATGCGTTTCTGATACAAGCATTATATCTATTTGGTTTAGGTTTATAAAGGATTTAATCTCTTGATTATGGTTAATCCAGCCACTGGCGTTCCAGAGTGCTATTTTTAGGGTTAGGGTCATTATTTTAATTTTGTGATAAGAGCTGTGAGTAAATTTAAAAGTGTGTCCATTTTGTTCATCATATTTAGCATGAGTTGTTCTGTTTTATTGTTGTAACCTGTTGTGGCTTGAGCGTACGTAGTCGTGGATGAAGTATTTGCTGTTGGTGTGCCAGTGTTATTTGTATCTTTTGGTTGTGTCTCTTTTGGTGGAAATTTTCTTTTCAAAATTTCTTTTTAAACTGCACATCCTTTATAATTTGCAGAGTGATTGCCATCACAGTTCGCACATGTAGCTGGTGTTGTGTTTTCCTTGGTGCACTCTTTTGTAGGGTGATTTTTTTCGCATTTTACACATCTTGGTTGCCGTGAGCAGTATGGCTTTAGTGTGACCAAAGCATTGGCATCTAGCACATTGGGGTAATTCTTTTTTGGCGTTTGGGGGTTCTATTTTTATTTTTGTGTGCTGTAAAGAGTCTATTTTGTATATTTCTTTATTGTTTGGGTTTTGCGCTAGTTCAATGAAGAATAGTGGGAGCGGTTGTCTTGTGATTTTTTGTTTTATATTATAAATGTTGATCACTTTGTGTCTGTTACTTTCAATTTCGGCTTTTAAATAATTTATGTCCGTGGTATAATGAAGATGAAGAACTATTCTGTATGTTCTGTCTTCCTTGAGTTGATATGTGTGGTACATTACATGTTCTTCCTTTAAAGTTTTAACTACTTTTCTGTAACTTTCAATATTACTTGCTTGGAGTTTAACTTGGCTATTGCTAATTGATTTAGTGAAGTAATTGTTGTTTATTGAAAGTTTTACTGTTGTAGTTAAAGGTTTAATGTCTGTCACGCCAGGTATAAGTATTGGTGGAGGTTTATGTTCTTTGCCTTTTTCAGGGGATGTGTCACTTTCATTATCCGATAGGGTTTCGAAGCGATTCTGAGTTTGAGTTTGGATGGTTGTGTCTGTTTTGGTTCGAACATTCCTAGTGTTTGTGTCATCTTCCGTCCTTTTCGTTTTTCTTGGGTTTACTTGTTGCCAAGATGGAGGTTCCTTGATGTTTTGTTGGGCCCCCCGGCCCAAGTTTTTGTGGGAGATCACTACACTAATTCGTATATTATTTAAATTGTTGAAAGATAAATAATTATAATAATTAAAGTAAGTTAATGACGTAAGTCACTGTCTTATATCACTGCTAGAGAGCGCACTGTAAACACGTCCGTCCACTGCAGTGGTTACACAACGAATTACAATGAAAATGTACTACGAAATTCCCCAGTAAGAATTCCGAATCAAATTAAGCCAAGAATGTTAAGTAAGTTATAGAAAAAAAACTGAATGAAAAGCGCAGAATTGTTTGAAACGAAATAGCCAATTAATAAAATATTTATTGTAGAGTTCTCGTAAATTATTTTTGATTTGCCTGAAATTGTTATTTTCTTTCAAAGCAGTCTATGATTAATTTTTTCAATTCAATTTTATTATAAACTTCTTTTAACTTTTATTGTGTTTACAAATTTCGTTAATTTTTCTATTTATTATAAAAAAAAAATTTATTATTGCTTTAAATCGTTGTAAAGTAAAAAATCTCCATTTAAATATGACATAGTTTACTAAAACCTCCATATGAAAAATTAATATCAAGTTGATACCAGTAACTAGTAAATATTAAGACTTAAAAAAAATTTGAATATTTCTGCAAATTCACCATTAAAAAGTGTCATAAGAAAGTGCAAAAATAGAAATCGCTAAATTTACATTTTAGCCAATATCTAGTGATCTGCGCATTCAATTGGAAAAAAATGCATGTCCAAACTAGCCTACTAAAGAGGCAATTTTCGTCTAATTTAACCTACCTCGTATTTCTTACAGTTTATATTACAATATTTTTATAGATAATTTTTACCCCCCGACAGAAAGGTGTAGGGTACGTGAAAAAATTCGATGTCAAAATTTTTGTCAATAAACACGTTCCCATACCCTTCTTAGAACCCATTTATTTGATAATGTCTCAGTACATGTGCAAAATCTTTGATTGTGCGCTTTATCTCAAATTCAACTCTACTTAAAATTTGATATGCTCTCAAGAAGATCAGATAAAGTATTGATTTTTGATGAAAATCTACTAACTGGAAGCGGTCTTTACTTGAAGCGCTATATTATTTTTTTTTGAAACATCTTGCAAAATAATGGGTTAATAACAATTTATTATACATCACATGAAAGAATAAGATAATGTCGACAACATTTATTGAACATACTTCTTAATCAAAAATTGTATCTATATTTGAACAAAAATAAAAACTCTTTACAAAAAATAAACCAAAACTGTTATGTGTCTATCCGCCTAAGTACCGGCAGCCAATGGCGTAGCCAGGGTGGGGCAGGGTGGGGCACTTGCCCCACCCTGGCCCAGTGTGACATAAAAGTCGGATCAAAATAAATGACGTATTTTTTAATTTGTTGGTATTGTGTTCAAGTTAACACTTTAATAGAGCTAAAATGTAAAAATAAATTCTATATTATGGAAAACTACTTACATTTTCCATCTTGTATCCAATATGATAATAATGACCAACTGATTTTATTTTTGAGTGTACTTTTTAATTTCGCGGGATAAATAACTCACGGTATTCGTTATGCACTTGGATGGGCGGAGCTAATGCTCGTTAGTTCACTTTTTGTCCGGAACCGGAAGTACATATTCGTTCCCTTTACCAGGTTATATTTTGTTATGGTGATTCAGTGATTGACTCCGTTGGTATCACTTTGTCTTTAGATTTTAACTTTTAACCTCGCTTTTAACCTAACACATCGGTGAGTAGAACAAGGAACTTGCCCGACATTGAATGCAGATAAGGTTACTACGTAAGATTGTGTTTTAATTTCGATATAAATAATTTAAACTGCACCGGAAAACGTTTATAAAATGGATATTAGAAACTTTTTTTGCAAAAAAGAAGGTATGTATCTAATCTATATTACCTTGGTTATGTTTAGGCTAACAAAATTTTTGGTTATGATATTAAAGCGCTGTGAAAAATTATCGTATGGAAATAAAACAAAAAAGGATTTGCTGCTAAAATTTTGTAGTTTTACAATTTCTAATCAAAATAATTAACTAAGCTACGATTTCTACCCAATTTCAAAAAGTGATGCGAAGCAACAAAATAAAAAAAATTCTGATTAAACAAATGCCAAGATCTGTTAGCTCATTCACTTAATTTTTTTTCAAAAATATAACTTTTAACCAAAGTTAATTTGTATGAAACCAATTTTTTCTTATTTTTGTTTTCGACAACTTATCGCAAGAATTTCGTTTAAAAGTTTAATGAACAAGCTAACTGACCTCAGCATTGATTAATAAAAAAAAATTACTGAACAGTCACTTTTGAAGTTAAAAAATTTGGAAAATTTGCTTATAAATGTTTTAATATTATTTTCATAGATATTTTTTTGTACAAAGTAGGTAATAGTGTTATAAAAAAAATCTAAATTTTTTTTCTAATTTTCAGTTCCTTTAATTATTTTCGTCAGTGTAGTAGTTTTACTTTTATTTTTTAGGAAGACAGAAAAGAAAAAAATCAGATAAAAGTAGTGGTGAGAGTGATAGTGATGGAGAAGAAAAGTCGAAGCAGAATATTGGCGCTAGCGCAATTGAAACTACATCTGGTGCTATATTAGCTGCATCTAGTGAATCTTCGCCACTATCTGATTCTGGTGAACAAGATCAAACCTGTTATAATAATCATAATGATGTGTGTCACTGGCTTGGACGTTCGTCTTGTATGACCTCATCTCAAAAAATGGAAGTTTTAAAAAACTGTTGGTCACCACCTCCAAGTTATAACTTTGCTGAAGACGCTGTGCAATTAAAAAGAAAATTCAAATACAGCTGGTTGGCAGAATATAGTCCTTGGTTGGCGTATTCAAATAAATTAAAGGGTGCTTTGTGCATTTATTGTGTTTTGTTTCCACCAATGAATGTGCATGGTGTTTTGGGTTCTTTCATAGTGAGGCCTTTTACTCGCTATAAAGACATGCACGGTTTCGCAAAATCTCACATGTCATCTCAATGGCACAAATCAGCGGCCACAGCAGCAAAAAACTTTTCCGAAAATATACCTGTTGATATACAGATGATTTCTGCTCATCAACAAGAGATAGAAACTAACAAGAAAATTGTTGCATCAATAATTTCGACTGTGATGTTTTGTGGTACACATGACCTACCTTTGCGGGGCAAAGAAAATCATGGTGTTTTTGAAGACTTGATCAAACTCAAAATTGACGCTGGTGACAATATTTTAAAAGAGCACGTAGAGAAGGGTGCGAAAAATGCAATCTACATGTCACCACAGATACAAAATGAAATAATTAGCCTATGCGGAGACGTCATTAGAGACGACATCACTACTGAAGTAAAAAATGCATGTGCTTATAGTATCCTAGCAGATGAGAGCAGTGACATATCAGGGAAAGCACAACTTTCAATTGGAGTGAGATTTTTTGACGAAAAAAAGCTGATGGTTCGTGAGGAATTTCTAGGTTTTGTAGAGTTGACTTCGATGGATGCAAAATCTATAGCCTCTGCAATTAACAGCTTTATAGAAAACATAGGCTTTGATCCAGAAAAATCCGTCGGACAAGGATATGATGGATGTTCTACTATGGCAGGAAAAGATGGTGGTGTGCGGAAAATTCTTTTAAAAAAGTATACGAAAGCGCTATATTTTCATTGTGCTAGTCACAAACTGAACTTAGTTGTGAACGACTTAAACGAAATTGCGGTGATACGTAATACGGTTTCCACAATAAAAGCGATAATAAAATTCTTCCGAGAATCAGCTCTTCGTCGAAAATGCATACCAAATATACCAATGCTCTGTGAAACCCGTTGGTCTCAAAAATATAAAAGTATCGCCATATTCAAGGAGAATTATGTGAAAATCGTCATATAGCGCTTGAAAAACTGTCAAACGACGGTAATGATGCAACGAGAAAGGCTGCTTTTCAAATGCACTGCGCTGCCACAAAATCGGAATTCATTGTTAGTGTGTGTCTTATAGCAAAATATTCGGCACTTCTGCAACCGGTCGTAAATGCTCTACAGTCAAAAAGTATAGACTTACTTCAATGTGCAAACCATATCAAAAGAATCATAGATATTATGAAAAAACACCGTGAACATGTCGATGTTGAAAGCCAAAGTGTTGTGTCGGAAGCTGAAACACTCGCCGAGGATCTTGGGACAGATTTAAATATGCCATGAGTTACATGTCGGCAAAAACATCGTGCAAATCCACCAGCACAGACTTATAGCGAGTTTTGGAGAAGATCACTAATTATTCCGTACATTGATTCATTAATAATATCTTTGGAACAGCGTTTTTCTGAGGAGAACTTGCCTGCATTCTCATTGCTCACGTTGCACCCTCACGTAATGCTTGATATGACATACGAAGATTTTAAAAAGAAAACTGAAAGTTTTTGTAGCTATTACAATTTAAAAGATTTCTTTGGTGAAGCAGAACTTTGGTACAACTTTTGAGCAAGCAAAAATCTGCCAAAGGCTGAACTGAAGGAAATAGAACTAGCTGCACTAGTTGAAGAAACGAATTTATTTTATCCATCTATAAAACAGGCACTACTCATCTCACTTGCACAGCCCTGCACGACGTGTACTATTGAAAGGTCCTTTAGCACCTTACGTAGAGTAAAAACTTGGTTACGGTTGACAATGACAGAAAATCGGCTTGTTGGTCTTTGTATGATGAGTGTACATAGAAAGAGCGTTTTGGAAGGAAAAAATAAATTTGAAAAAGAAGTTTTAACAAGATTTAGCCAGAACCCCCGGAGACTAGTGCTGAAGTAAATCTTGTTTTACATTATACTTTTTTCGTCTATTTTCATGCTATATATTCCAATCCACACTCCTACAATAATTAAACATAACTTAACGAGATATTATTCATTTAACATTTGGACATTATTATTATACTTTGGAATAGTTATTACAATTATTTATGTTTCATGTAAACGTTTAACTGCAAAATTGGTTAAACGAAATCAACAGAACCACCAAGCCAAATTGATGTGGTTCGTCTGGAAGTGTCGATGTTATTCAATTTTTGATATATTTAAATCTGTAAAATGTAATTTAGATTTTTTGATTTTGAAATTACATTTATTATTTGGTTCTTTCTATTTGAGGTTTTTGCCGTGGTTTTCCTCTTGCGATTAAAGGCGAATGCCGGAGAGTTAGTTATTTTTCTATGACAGAACTTTGCGTTCAAATCACTCAGTTCGTTCTAAATTATTATAATAATATTATGATGATTTACTTTTATTCTGGATATTTATTAGTTTCAATAAATTCACAAGTTGTGACGTCACAGTCACGTCTTTTGGAAGGTATTATATTCTTCCATTTCAACTGAAGCTATCCCCATTTCTCCACCATTGATAGCTACTTCATATTACGGACACTTTTGGAGGTACATTTATTTTATTACAAACACAACGTAGGCGACTATTAATATAAATAATTTTTATACTAGACAATTGTAGTTACAGTATTTAATTTCAAATACTGCGCATTTATCAACTATCATCATAACAGCCATTTTCAAAACACACCACTTAGAATAAAACTGACATGGTACACAATAAACGCACACCGTACACTATATTCTCCTAAAACAATTTGTTTAGATTTTGCAGTTATTATTATAATACTGGTAGCAACAATTCTAATTTTGTTGCACACATCTTATAATATTTCAGGTAATAAATGAGTAAAGAAACCGAATTGTGAAACAATTGCAAAGTAGAAATTATACAAAACTTTTTAAGACCTATACGCCATTCAAATGTAGTGAAATGAAATAATTTTTTTGATCGAAATGCAGGTGAGGCATACAAATGGAAGAAATTTTTTTTTAGTTTTATAACTTATGTTACAGGATAAGAAAACAAAAAGCATGTGAAATCTTGTAAATTTTATTGAATTAATTTGAAATTTAAATTTAGTATCATGACATTTTAAGTGAATGAGTAAAACATATTAAGAGTTATATTTGAATTTTTGGGACATTTATGTATATAAAATTAAAACTAGAGAGCTTAAGGCTACGATTAATTTTAATGCACGCAATTGTGGATACGTATTGAACCTGTATTACCAATATATATCCCGTAAAATATAAATCTTACAACTTCAATATAATATCCTCTTTTATTTGAAACATTAGTTCTTTCGGTATCTGTCAGAAATCTAAACTTTTTATTCTGTTCAAGGACAATCATCAGATTTACATTCACGTTTTATTTAATCACATTTGCATTTTAAAACAGAAATCCATTTAAATCGCCTCTCAAAATAACACTGCATTGTAAATTTTACTTTAGATTTATACGGCTTTCGGTAACCCAGTAAAAGACAAATAAAGTAATCTAGACTGCACGAAATAAAATTTTGTACTTACATAGACGGACAGTTGCATATAAACCTCTTGAAGTACTTTGTCTTTATTAACATGTAATTTCTTTGCTACTAATTTATAATAAATGTTGACCTACATCTAATAATTACTTGTAATGTGTACAATATTTGTCTGTGATTATTTTATATGATATATTTTTGTCTTCTTTGTTTTTATCAATAAACAATCTACATGCTAGTAAACTGAATTAAATGTTAATGTATTTATAATTGCTTTCAATGAGTGTGTAATCACAAAATTTGTTTTATATTTCATCTTTATTGTTAGCACTATAATCCTAGGTGAATTTTGGCTTTCTCGCCGGACACATTACTGCCGTATTACCGATTAGATTTCCTAGCCAGTGTTACATTATTTAATCCTTTCCATCGTACTGGTATAGCAACTATACCACAGTTTAAACTGCATGTCTGTTGCAGTTTTGTAGTATATCGTATTTACCATATTTTTGTTAGTACCATAATATCGCCAGCTATTGAGAAAAATATAACAACTCGAAGTAGTTTTTTTAGAACGATGTATGCGACATTTTGTTTGTTTCGAGTAAATCAATAAAAACCAAATACCTCACTATTTTGTCGCGATAATGTAAGCAAACTAATTTTATAAATTTATTATTTCCCTACTAGTACACATTAAATTTCTCTAAAATACTAAAAAAATATTAAAATCTATTAATCTATTTATAGTCGCCTATGTCCTTTCGCTTTAAAATTTGATCACGTCGTTTGGACTTCAGTCGCATGTGTCATTTTAAGAAAAGTTGCTTATTGCCGCTTACTTCTGTCGCATAAGTCATTTTTATAGATCGTCTAGTTTCATTTTGTTGTTGCGTAAGTTAAGTAAAGCTTAAAAATTATCAAAACAGAATTTTATTAAGCCATAATTTATTTATATTTAAAAAATATTTATAAAAATATAGAACTAACATTTATAGCTTAGGTAGGAATGTGAATAATAAAAAATGCAAAATTATTTTGATAAAAATAAGTATTTAAATATAAGAAATTAAAAAAAAAAACATAATCAACTCATACTCATCATCTGCAGGATGTTCTATTTAAGTGCTACACTATTGCTATCTTGAGAAGTATAAGAGATACGAAGTTCGCTTGACAAACAACTGCTAAATTATAGGACTATTAAAATGAACGAAACAAAAATTTTTAATAACCAATGATTCCCAAAATATGGGATCCAATTTTTTTATTTGAAATTAGAACCCACCTTTTTTACTAACTTATTCAATTGAGTATTTTTTCTGATTACAACGATATAACACACTTTTTAGTCCTACATAATAAAAATGTTGAGAACAATGCAAATAAGATTCGTAATTATTTCAATTTAATGATACAAATGAGAGTGTTTTAACAGAAACAATTGTTGTTGTTAAATGTTAAAGTTTTACGTAAATGATAAAATTATTTACAAATATTGTTCAAAATGATTTCCGTTGTTAATAATAAATAATTGTACTGTTTTAAGCAAATGGGGAAACTTGAAGAAGAGTAATTCTTAAAGTAAGCCCATCAATATGATTAATAGTATTGCAACACGGCAGCGATGAGGACCCTAAAACTCACAACGTTGTGTATAATAATATAAGTAATACAGGTCGTTATATACAGAGTAACTGTTAATAGGGAAGTCCAGATTTAATAGACAACAATAAATTCTATCCAAAAAATATAAAGAAATACCTTATGCAATTATTTGAACACATTATTGTCTTGTCACTTATATAGGTGCGTGAAGTTGTAAAACAGATGTGAAGCACTAACGACGAAAAATATGCGAAAAGTTAGTGCTTCGTTTTTTAGCAGACATTCAAATAACGTCATAATTAGCTTTTGATCCATCCCGAATTTTGCAAAATAAATTGAAAATATTAATGGCGCTAGTAAGTCCTTCGTTAGTGCTTCTTAGTGCCATCATAAACTATTACAATATCTTATCCCCCATTGAAATATATGCGTTTAATTTTCTTGGTGCCAAGTTCACACCATCCCGAAGTTTGCAAAATAAATTGAAAATATTAATGGCGCTGGTTATTGCTTCGTTAGTGCTTCTTAGTGCCATCATAAAATATTTCAGTATTTTATCCCACTTTGTAATGTAGGCGTCTAATTTTCATGGTACCAAGTTCACACCATCCCGAAGTTTGCAGAATAAATTGAAAATATTAATAACGCTGGTAAGTGCTTCGTTAGTGCTTCTTAGTGCCATCATAAAATATTTGAATATCTCATCTCCCTTTGAAATATATGCGTTTAATTTTCTTGGTTCCTAGTTCACACCATCCCGAAGTTTGCAAAATAAATTGAAAATATTAATGCGCTGGTAAGTTCTTCGTTAGTGCTTCTTAGTGCCATCATAAACTATTACAATATCTTATCCCCCTTTGAAATATATGCGTTTTTATTTTCTTGGTGCCAAGTTCACACCATCCCGAAGTTTGCAAAATAAATTGAAAATATTAATGGCGCTGGTTATTGCTTCGTTAGTGCTTCTTAGTGCCATCATAAATTAATTCAAATTATCACCCTCATTTCAGATATATGCGTTTAATTTTTTTGTGTCAAGTTCACACTATCCCGGAGTTTCCATTAAAATGAAAATATTAATGACGTTGGTTAGTGCTTTGTTGGTGCTTTTTAGTATCACCATAAATTACTTTAAAATCTATCCCTCTTTCTGATTTATACGTTCAATTTTATTGTGCCAAGATATCAGCAAAATAAGTGATTTCCGATATACTAACAATTTATTAATTCTACAGTCAGCAAAAATTTGTTTCACATTACAACATAGGCGTACCAACCTGCCACAGAGCCATCGGCTACCGTTAGTTATTAAACATCTTCGGAAAATGTTAATTTTAAACAAATTTATTATAAAAAATTTATATTAAAAACTTATAATTGTTTTATAATTCAGTTGCAGATAAATCTGTTTATACAAATTATATTAAAAAAAAAAAAAAACTGTGTTACGAATGTACTATTAAAACGGTTACAGTTACTTAAAAGTGTAGAATGATAATAATTGGAAGAATTTTGTATTTCCATTAATTTTAAATCGTAACTCAAACTAAAAATACGAATATACCTATTTTATATAAACAGAAAATAAATTTAAATGGCATAATTATACAAGTAGATGTATAAGAGCGGTAGTGTGCCAGTAGGTATGCAGTGCATAAAGTATAATGTGTAATAGCATTTATATTTTTAGTATTCGATGGAATGTATTTACAAATTACACATCTAGTAGTATCTGAAGAAATAATAAATATAAAATCATAATATCAGAAAATATTATAAATTGTAATTATAAAAAATATTCTGTTTTTAATTCGGCGCCTCGGTCAGTTGCCTGTCTTGCCCGCCTCTTACTCCGGCCCAATATTTTCGCGGCTAGGAGGGTATATTATGTTCATGTAATACACGTTGCATACATATTATGTATGATAAGATGTCATTAGCGAGAACAATTGGAAGGTGACCAGTTTTAAGGAGGGCCCCATCGACGGCAGGGGTTCCATCTTAAAAAAAATTGTCCAGAGCATCAAAAATTTATTATCATATAATGCAAAAATTTTAGTATTATATATATATATATATATATATATATATATATATATATATATATATATATATATACATATATTGTTATTTTCTTGAGAGCATATCAAATTTTAAGTAGAGTAGAATTTGAGATAAAGTGCACAATCATAGATTTTGTACATGTCTCAGACATCAAAAAAATTTATTCCAAGAACGGTATGAGAACGTGATTATTGACAAAAATTTAGACATCGAATTTTTTCACGTATCCTGCACCTCCCTTTTGGACTGGAGGTAAAAATTTTCTATAAAAATATTGTAATATATAATGGCTAGATTACGCCCATCATTAATAGCATCTAAGGATATAAGAGTTATGAGATTGGTTAAATAGAACTTATTGTGCACATTTTAGGCTCCATTGCAGATATGTCTTGATTTCGCAAGAGTTCCCATAGATGGGTATAAAATGGCGTAAAACTAATTTAGGTTTATTTTCTCTATCTCAAATAACTGCTAAACAGTTAAAAATTGTCAAAAATGTTTAATATAGTAGCGTACGTAAATATTATTTTTTTTACATCGTTTATCTGGTCATTAACATCAGTTTTAAATTATTTTGTAGATTATGTTTTGTATCGTAGTTTATTTAATAAAACAAACAGGTAAAATTATTTATAAAGTTAATTTTATGGAAACAATTATTTTATTAAATTTTTTAAGTAAATGCAAACTATAGTACAGTAATTATATCGTTCGAAAATAAAAGAAAATACTCAAACTAAAATCAAATATTGCTTACATTCTAAAAATCCTAAGTTAGTGTTATAACTCGAAAATGTGTCATAGAAAACAAAATTACTTACGATACTGGGTAGATATTTAAAAGCGTAAAACTTTTTCTACATTAAAATGGTAACAGACCGGAATCATTTTCCGCCATTTTCTACAAAAGTTTTTGAAAAAAAAAATGTTTCATCTAACCGATCTCGTATCTCTTCCAGTTGCTTTGATGCCAATGGTGGCAGGCGGGATCTGAGTACATTGAATAGTAAAAAGATTTGAAATGGTAAATTAAAAAATGACGAATGTCAAACATTAAATCGGCAGTTGAATAACATTAGCAATTAAATTTATTTAACTAGTCCATTTCTGTATTATATACTTAATATAATCTCGGTGGTACCTATTAAATCTAAAAATTAAGATAACTGAAGAACATCGTGCTATTAAGTTGTAGTTAACTGATTTAACTGACAGTGTTGTTATTAGCAATCATCAATATACGAGCCCGGAATCATATCATTTGGCCCAGTTAAAATCATACAAAAAAAATGTTTTATTTTATTTATGTTAAATCTAAATCATTTTTACTTCTCGCACTTACATAAGGTAAGGGAGGTATTATGTTTATGTTACCAGTTGATTAGGTTTTGCGAACAATCTATCAACAGTAAGTGGTAGATTATTTGAAGGCCTATTAGGATTTTTGGGCATACCTCAGTAAATAAAAGAGATGGAGTAAATTTAATATATATATATATATATATATATATATATATATATATATATATATATATATATATATATATATATATATATATATATATATATATATATATATATATATATATATATATATATATATATAAGTTAGATGACCACATCCAGTGGGACCCGCTGACGCCAGCAGTCTCCCAGATACTCTTGTTACATATGTTATCTGTAGTATATAAGATTAGAATAAGAAAATTGTAGTTAGTTATACTGTAAACATTGAACAATAAACATCTGTTAAATGAATCTACCTTCGTTGTAATAAACAAATAAATTTTTTTAAGCGAACCTAAAGTACGGTTACTTAACTGGCGCAGTCGGTAGGATTCCCAGACGAATTAATAAATTTAAATAATCCGTTTCGTTTTAACGATTTACTGGGAATCACAACGAAGTGATCGCAGAGACTACTAAATCGCGAGTGCATATCGCGCATCACCGTAGATCTCCAGCCCTGCTGAACACAGAGCTGCCAGGCGATACCCAAGACTCCTGCCACGCTGAATACGTCGCAGAAGCCCATGGACAAGCTGATGATAGTCCTGTAAGTACTACATGTCGTTTAGAGATATCATTCAGCCAAATTCAGATTCAGAGAACACAGACACCGATTCAATTGCTTCTTGTAACTCGCCAACAAATAATACTTTTCCTTTTTCATTTGAAGACGTAATTGAAGAAATAAGTAATTTAAATATAACAAATATGGCAACTCCCGTTTTGAAAAAAGAGTACCTAGATATGGTGCCAGATTTTTATGGAGATGCAAAATTATTAGCTCGCTTCATTGAAATTTGCGAAAAGTTAGTTACAAAATTTTATAATAGAATTTATCCCGAAGACTTTCAGAATGAATATCTGATGTCAAGTATACTATCTAAAATCAAGGGCGAAGCCGCCTCTAATATTGCAAGCTGCACAATTAATAGTTGGGCAGATTTAAAGAAATCGTTAATTAATACGTATTCAGACAAGCGCGATTGTTACACATTAAATATAGAAATGACGGAATTGAAACAAGGAAATGAATCCGCATTTCAATTTTATAATAGAGTACAAGATATTCTAAATTTACAAATCGCGTACATAACAACCCACATTGATGCAACAGAAGCACCCATTTTAATTGGTTATTTCCAAAAATACGCTGTTAGAATTTTGTTAAGAGGACTAAAAGATCCCCTTGGTAATTTAATGCGCACTAAAAACCCTGTAGATATGAACTCTGCACTTAATATGTTGACCAACGATTTTCAATTAGAAAATCATTCACGTACACAAAATAAATATAATACCAAATTAACTAGGAACATTTCGCAAACACAATATCGACCTATGCAAAATCTTCCTAACAATCAACTAATGTACCGTCCAACACCTAACAATCAACTTATGTACCGATCGTCACAAAACTTTCCCATAAAAAACCAACCTCAAACTTCCCAATTTAACGCATTCAAGCCAAATCCAAATCAAAAATTCACCAAGCCTACTCCCATGAGTATCAGCACAAAACAGACAAACGCAACCAGACCAGGCCCATCCAATTTTAATATGTCTCGACAACGACAATTTAACCAAAGACTACCACAAATACGACAAAATTACATTGCGGAAGAACTGTTTAATACAGAAATAAGTGACATAAACGACGAAAATATTGTTATTCAAGAACCGGAAGCAGAAACTGAATATATTGAACCCGAAAATGATGAAAATCATTTTTTAGAGTTAGAAGCCTCGGAAACCATATCGAATTTTTAAATTTATCGCATAATCAAAGCGAACTACCTTTTGTAATTTTACCAGAATATAATTTAAAAGCATTAATCGACACAGGTAGCACACGATCATTTATAAAACCAGAAATTGTAAGTAAATTTTATAATAATAAAATTAAAAGTGACCCATATAAAATTACAACAGCTCATGGTACCACTGTAGAAAAATTTAGCTTATCTTTGCCGTGTTCAAAATTATTTAATAAACCTAACACTCTTTTAAAATATTATTTATTTGATTTTCATAGCCAATTTGATATTTTAATAGGTCTAGATAATTTAAAAATTTTAGAAGCCATTATTGACCTTACGCGAGACATTATTATTACTCCAACACGTGAAATAAAAATGCAGTATCACAAAATTTCATCAAAACCACATTATGTCAATATTCCACCTAATTCTGAAACAATTGTACAATTTCATATTAATAATATTGAAAATGGTGACATATTTGTAAAACAAACCTAAATTGAAAATCTAGTAATTCCCGAAGGTATTGCAAATATTAAAAATTACAAAATTTATTATCCTATCATTAATACCAGTGACAAGGAATGTTTCATCGACACAACAAATAAAATTGTTTCTGAACCATTAGATAAATTCGAGATAAATAATTTAAATTTCTTTCAAAATTCAAAAAATAATTTTGACTTTTCTAAAATACGTACAGAACACATGAACCCTGAAGAAAAAATAGCTATTACAAAATTAATAAAAGAATACTCTGACATTTTTCATACAGACGATAACACTCTCACATTCACGAACGAAATAAAACACCAGATAAGAACAAAAGACGAACTCCCTATCTACACTAAGACATACAGATACCCCGAAGTTCATAGAAAAGAAGTTCAAGATCAAATTTCAAAATTTTTAAGTCAAAAAATTATTAGACCCGTACATTCACCATGGTCATCCCCTGTGTGGATAGTACCAAAGAAATTAGATGCGTCCGGTAAAAAGAAATGGCGCATTGTAATTGATTATAGAAAACTCAACGAAAAAACAATTGACGATAAATATCCAATCCCGAATATTAACACCTTATTAGACAAACTTGGAAGATGCCAGTATTTTACAACATTAGATTTAGCGTCGGAATTGAAATGTCCAAAGATGATATTCCAAAAACCGCATTTAGCACAGAAAACGGGCACTATGAATTTCTTAGAATGCCTTTCGGCTTAAAAAATGCCCCTGCTACATTCCAGCGCGTTATGGACAATGTTTTGCGTAGTTTAATAAATGACATTTGCCTTGTATATCTTGATGACGTAATTATTTTTAGCACAAGTTTACAAGAGCATATCGAAAGTTTACGTGCCGTGTTTGAAAGACTGAAAAAAGCAAATCTGAAAATTCAATTAGACAAGTCTGAATTCTTTAAAAGAGAAGTCGCTTATTTAGGACATGTCGTTACCCCCGAAGGTGTCAAGCCTAACCCGGACAAAGTCGAAGCAATGAAATCTTACCCAATACCCAAAACAACCAAACAAATAAAAGCTTTTCTCGGACTACTCGGTTATTACCAAAAATTTATCAAAAACTTTGCACAACTAACTAAAATCCGGAATATGTTGAATGTTTCAACACATGTAAAAACGTTCTTGTCAACGAACCAATACTTCAATACCCAAATTTCGAAAAACCATTTAACCTCACAACGGATGCCAGTAACCACGCTATCGGTGCCATTTTATCACAAGGACCGATTGGTTCCGATTTACCAATTGCCTATGCAAGTAGGACTCTTAACTAGTCTGAACAAAATTATTCAACGATAGAAAAAGAACTTCTTGCTATTGTGTGGGCAATGAAATATTTTAGGCCTTATCTATTTGGCAGAAAATTCAAAATCATTACTGATCATAAACCATTGCAATGGTTATTTTCATTGAAAGAACCAAATTCAAAATTAGTAAGATGGAGGTTAAAATTAGAAGAGGTTGATTATGAGATCGTTTATAAAAAAGGGAAATTAAATACGAATGCAGATGCACTGAGCCGAATCCCTTGTAAAAATTTAAATATTATTCAAACCGACCCTGAAATTATAGAAAGTCAGCCCCTGATAACTCAATATAAAACTTATTTGGAAAGTAAGAATACAGTCTCAGATAATAATTATAAAATCATTGAAGTTGAAGAAAACCTTCCTAACCATGAAATAAATGCGAACGAAAATGACGAAACTACTTGTGATGCCTTTTTTAAGTATATGGATAATTTTAATAGACAATTTGAAAATAATGACAATCAAAATTATAGTGAGTCTCTCGTAGTGGAGACAGATGATAAGACACGAAACGATGATTACTCGAACCAGATGATAGCGACGCGACCATTCACTCAAACCCAGAGTATCCGATAACCGGCATACCTATCAGTGAATCACCTGTTAATGTAGGGAAAAATCAAATAATAATTAGTGAAGTAATTAATTCTTCTTCTACACCAAAAATAACAAAACTTCATACAGATAAAATGAGAATAAATGTTCAAATTTCACAAAATAATTTCGAAAATGATGTTATAGATTTTGTTAAAAATAACATAGTACCTAAAGTAAAATATTACTTGTATTTTGAACAACCAGTATATGAAAAATTTAGTAATGTTATTAAAAAATATTTTAAAAATTCAGAATTACATCTTGTTAAAAGTAATAGTAAACTGATAGACGTAGAACGTGACGACGACATTTCTGACACGATAAAAAATTATCACGAAAGTAAGACTAACCATCGCGGTATTCAAGAAACGCATCATCAATTAAAAAGAATTTATTATTGGCCAAATCAAGTAAAAACAATTTCTAATTATATTAATCAATGTGAAGTTTGCTTGAAATCAAAATATGAGCGCAACCCAATTAAACCGAAATATAATATAACACCTACCCCGAATAAACCTTTTGATACCATTCATATTGACACTTTAAGTTTAGAAAATTGTAAATTTCCTACAATAATAGACGCTTTTTCCAAATATGCCCAAGCGTATAAAGTAAAAACAACTAATGCTATTGAAATTGTTAATCAATTGACAAAGTTCTTTTCACATCATGGTATTCCAAAATTAATAATATCAGATAACGGATTAGAATTCAAAAATACTGTTTTGAAAGAAATGTTAATGTTACACAAAATTGATATCCATTTCATATGTTCACAACATCCAAATTCTAATGGACTTGTTGAACGTTTCCATTCAACCCTCGTGGAGCATATTCGATTATTTAATGAACAAGAACATTTTAAGAATGAAATAATAGAAAACAAAGTACATTATGCTCTTCTCGCTTATAATAATACCACACACAAATCAACCGGATTAAAACCTATAGAAATTATTAACGGACATTTTCAAACAAATTCTCCATTTGATGTGGAATTAGAGAAACAAGTAACGCAGGATTACGTACAAAATCATAGAGAAAAAACTAAACTGGCATATAAAAATATAAACGAACGTGTAAGAAATAATAAAGAAAAATTAATGGATAAATTAAATCAAAATCGTGAAGATTCACCAAAAATTCCTGAAACTGTTTACGTACATAATAAACAAAGAGTAAATAAAACGAAACATAGTGTTTTATATTAAGGGTTATTTCTGATTAAATTAAACACTCAGTATTTTATAACATTTTATTTTCCCGAAATATTACCACGATACATTTATTGTCTTTACACTGCAACATTTAAACCTTGACTGACTCGTGACGGGTGATTACTTCGCCCGTCCAAACCGACATAAAAATAATACATTACAATCACAGATGTCGCTAAATACATCACACATAGTAAATTCAAAAAGGAAAAAATTAAATAAGTAAAAAAAATTTGAAAACCGCAGAAATTAAAACAGATAGTAGAAAACAATCTAAAATCCACCTATCAAATATAAAAAGACCGAGAAAAATTAATAAAGTCTCCGATCTTCCAAGTCCCTGTATTTCACGTACACCCTCGGACTAGACATCAAGAACATTACTCACAACCCCGGACTGTTAACACTGAATCTAGGACCAGCAAAACTGCAAAGATCCCGTCATACCTTCCTTCACTCTTACGAGATACAACCTATTATCCAACAATACAATAACTTGAAAATACAACACAATAATTTGAAACAAACTATCGAAACAAACCATATTAACGTAACAAAATTTGTCAATAATGACAGAATAATTAATTATATTCAAAATTTAATAGATGAAAAAATTAGTCATTTATTTATTAATAATGAGAAGTTTAGACAAAAACGAGGTTTAATAGATGGCTTAGGATCTATAATAAAATCAATTACTGGAAATTTAGATGCTGAAGATGAAAAACGATATAAGAAAATATTAGCTCATTTAGAACATAATCAATATAAATTAAATGAACAATTAAAGAAGCAATATTCTTTTAACCATCAATTAGTTGATAAATTTAATAAAACTATTGAAATAATTAAACATAATGAATTAGAATTAAATGTAAAAATAGAGCAGTTGTTGCGTATTATTGTTGACGGAACCCCTAATTTAATTAAGTTCAGTATCCTTGACATTTACGGTCAGTTAAACACTTTGTTTAACATATTATTATCTATATTGCAAGATATTGAAAATTCGCTAACTTTTTGTAAATTACACGTGATGCACCCAAGTATTATAAAAATAAATGATCTCCATTTTGAATTAAATAGGATTTATAAAAATTATAAAAATAGTTTCCCCTTAGAACCGACATTCGAAAATATACCCGAAATTGAAAAATTTATTACAGTAAATTGTAAATTATATTCATATAAAATTACTTACTTTTTAGAAATTCCAATTAATTATGATATAGACTTTGAATTGTATCGTCTTATACCTGTCCCAAGTAAACATGATATTGAATTTGTGACTGTTGTTCTAAATAAAGAATACTTTTTAAGATCTTCTGATGATGAAATTAAATCTCTAAACGCCATATGTACTAAAGGAACTATTTATCATTGCCCAAACAAGATAGAGGAAGTAGACGACAAATCCTGTGAAAAGAGCATCATCTTACATAATGATAACAAGAACTGTCAATATACGAAGATCACTTTGAAAAGAAACCATGTAGAAACCATTGAAGAAATAAACCAATTTCTCATTGTATTTTCAATTCAAGAAACCCTCCATGCATCATGCGAACGCGGCGATGAAATTAGAACACTGCAAGGAATATTCCTCATTAAAGAAGATGATTGTCAAATAAAATTTAGAAATCAAAACCTAAATTTTAGAGAAGAAACATTTGGAAAGCCAATAATATTAGAAGATTACAAATTCCAACTAACCGAAGACCAAACACCAAAAATAACCGTTGAACTGAACAACATTCAAGATCTCAAACTACCAATTAACAAGTTTGAAGACGTCGAAGACTACAACGCCGCCGACGCTACAGATTACTCGATAGCAACATTATATGTTATCTTGTTAATCATTGCTATTGTTTTGCTTGTTATTTTCCTCAGGAAAAAATTCCAAAATCCAAAGAAACCTGCAAGAACTTCGAACCAGGACATAGAACTTCAGCCCAGCTGTTCAACCCATCCTGTACGACCCCAGCTGAACTTACCCGGTGACGCTCAATTTTAAGGAGGGAGGAGTTAGATGACCACATCCAGTGGGACCCGCTGACGCCAGCAGTCTCCCAGATACTCTTGTTACATATGTTATCTGTAGTATATAAGATTAGAATAAGAAAATTGTAGTTAGTTATACTGTAAACATTGAACAATAAACATCTGTTAAATGAATCTACCTTCGTTGTAATAAACAAATAAATTTTTTTAAGCGAACCTAAAGTACGGTTATTTAACTTATATACCGTGTGTCCCACGTAAAGGTTGGCATAGGCAAATAACATGTAAAATCAGTTTTTTGTAAATAAAAAGTGTCCGGCAAAAAAGTATGCATCCAAATTTTATATCACAATACTGCCAATATCCCTACATCTTATTTAATACAGATTACTTTATTTTAATACCGCAATTTAATGAAATTAATAATAATAATTCCTAATTTTCCGCCTACTCTTTTTATTGCTACTGACGTATAGTGCCTGCAATTTGTTTTAAATATTTTAATCTGTCACTGTCAATTTCTGGCGATGGAAACCATTCAGCGTTCATTCCTGTGGTGTATTCAGATATTTGTCTTACACTGCGCCCCCATAATACATTCTAATAATATTTATACGGTTCTCGACATTTAATGTATTCATGATGACAGTGACAGATTAAAATATTTAAAACAAATTGCAAACACTATACGTCAGTAGCAATAAAAAGAGTAGGCGGAAAATTTGAAATTATTATTATTAATTTCATTAAATTGCGGTATTAAAATAAAGTAATCTGTATTAAATAAGATGCAGGGATATTGGCAGTATTGTGATATAAAATTTGGATGCATACTTTTTTGCCGGACACTTTTTATTTACAAAAAACTGATTTTACATGTTATTTGCCTATGCCAACCTTTACGTGAGACACACGGTATATATATATATATATATATATATATATATATATATATATATATATATATATATATATATATATATATATATATATATATATATATATATATATATATATATATATATATATATATATATATATATATAATCATTTTGAATCTCTTTTTTTACCCTTTTGGGTGTCGAGATTATCCTTATTTTATTCCGTCGATTAGTTTCTTCCATTCTGTTCTTATCTTCGCCGTTTTCTTTGCTTGTTGTAGATCGATGTTGTTCTTCTTTAATATTTCCTCTACGTTATTTTCCCATGATTTTTTTGGTCTTCCTCTTTTTTCTTTTCGGTAATTCTTGCCTTCCATATTATTTTTGTCTGCCGTTCATCCGGCATTCTTATAAGGTGTCCGTACCAAGCCAATTGTTTTCTCTCTGTAGTGCTTTGTATGTTTTCTATTTGTAGCCTTGTTCTTATGTGTTCGTTTCTGATTCTATCTAGTCTTGTAACTCCATCTACTTTCCTTAGATACCTCATTTCTGCTGCCTGTACTTTACTTTTCATTCTTTGATTCATGTTCCATGTCTCGCTACCATATATAAGTGTCGGTTTGTAGATCGTATTGTATAATGTCATTTTCGCTTTCTTAGACACTTGCTTATTGTTCAGTATTATATTTTTCAATGTGTGATACGTTTTATTTGCTGCATGTATCCTATTGTTAACTTCGTTATCTAAACTTCCTTTGTTATTCAGGATGGATCCTAAATATGTGAACGATTCTACCTGTTCTAGTTCCCTTCCATTTAGTGTTATATGTGTTGATATATCTTCTTTCGAGATCACCATGATTTTTGTCTTCTCTATATTTATGGCCATGTTATGTTTTTCTAGTTCCTCTTTCCATATGTTGATGTTATGTTGTAGGTCGGCGTCACTTTTTGCTAGTAGTGCAAGATCGTCTGCAAATGCGCATTCCGCTATTGTAGTTCTCGTTAGGTTTTGGTGTCCTACTTCTACTTTTTTTGTTTTGTTCTTTATTTCCTTTATAATGTTATCGAGGAATATTATGAAAAGTAGTGGGCTTAGAGCTCCGCCTTGTCTTAGTCCTTGTGTTGTTATGAATTCTTCCGATGTCAGGTTACCTGTTCTTACGTAGTTGGATGTCCTTTTGTACAAGCTTTTTATTGCATTTATTAGTTTTTCGCTAATTTTACTTTCCCTTAAAATTTCCCAAATCATTCCTCGTGGTACTTTGTCAAAAGCTTTCTCTAAATCAATAAATGCTATCAGTAGCTTTCCGTCTTGTTTTAGTGTGTTTTCTGTCATCTTTCTCAAGGTGAATATATGGTCCTGCGTTGAGTGGCCTTTCATGAATCCACTTTGCGCTTTCTGCATTGTTGCTGTTGTTATTTGTCTTAATTTGCTTTCTAGGATTGCCTCGTATACTTTGACAGCTGTACATAGTAGTGATATTCCTCTGTAATTGTTACAATTTCTGTTGTTTCCCTTTTTGTGTATGGGGAATATCACTGCCTTTTCCCAATCTTTTGGTACTATTCCTGTGTCCCATATTCTGTTTAGTATCACTAGCAGTATTTGTTCACCGTCGTCACCCATGTATTTCAGTTGTTCCGGTTTTATGTTATCGTGACCTGGTGCTTTTCCGTTCTGCAATTTCTTTAGTACATTTTTCATATCTTTTTCTGAGATATTTTCTTCTTCAGTTTCAAAGTTAGATTTTATTTTTCTCGTTTTCTCTTCTGTTTCTTCGTCTTCTTTTGCGATATTATGTTCTTCTAGCAATTCTTCAAAATGCTCCTTCCATCTTTTCATTATTTCTGTATCCGTTTTCAATATCTTTCCTTCCTTATCTTGCAACTGCTTCCATGTTATTTGTTTTCTTTTCTTGGCATATTTAAAAGTTCTGTAGAATAGCTTTTGGTTTTCTTTAAAATTTTGTTCTAGTGTGTTCCCAAATTTTTCCCATGTTCTCTCTTTTGATTTATACAGCTTCTTTTACTATTTTTCTTTGTCTTTTGTAATCTGCATAGTCTTCTTCACTTTTCGTATTTAGATACTTTTTCCACTTTTGTTTCTTCTTATTGATTTCTTCTTTTATTTCTACATTCCACCAGTGCGTTTGTTTTTTATTTTTCCCCTCTTTTATTGTTCCGCAGACTTGTTTTGTTGCTTCCATTATTATATATTTAAATGTACTCCACATTTCTTCTATGTTGTCAAGTCGGGCTTTGGTGTATTGTGTATAAGTTCCTTTATTTTATTTTGATATTTTTTTTTGTATTTGTTCGTCCTGTAGTTTGTTTATTTTAAGTTTTTCTTTTCCTATCTCTTTCTTGTTTTCAATTTGTTTTTGTTTTTCTTCTTTTAATTTTACTTTTATTTTTGCTACTACCATATAATGGTCGCTTCCAATTTCTCTGCCCCTCTTCACTCTTACGTCTTTTACTTTATTCATTTGAGCGTTACTTGTTAGGAAGTAGTCTATTAGCAACTTTTCATTCCTACTTCTTTCTTCTCTGGTGTATTTGTGAATTTCTTTGTGTTCGAAAAAGGTATTTAGTATTTTGACGTCATGTATGATGCAGAAATCTATGAGTCTGTTACCGTTATTATTTTTTGTCGTCTCTCCGTGTTTTCCCATTATGTTTTCCAAACCTTTGTTTTTGTTTCCCACTCTTGCATTAAAGTCCCCCATTATGTAAATTGGTTCGATTAGGTTCTCATATTCTATCTGAACGTTTTCCCAGAAGTTGTTTTTGTTTGCTTTGGTTTCATCTTCATTTAATCCATAAATTATCATTATGTTTGCTGGAAAACCAGTAGCATCATCTAGTTTTATTATTAGTATCCTTTCATTTATGCATTTCCACTCTTTTATTGAGTGTTCCATTTCTTTCCTTATGATGCATCCAACTCCAGCTCTTGCTCTTTCTTCATTTTCGACTCCACTGTATATTAGAATAGGCTTGTTTTCCAGTCTTGTTATCCCTTTTCCTTTCTTTTTCGTTTCTGTTATGCCTAAAATGTCTAGTTTTGCTTTCTCGAATTCTTCTATTAACTCTATTTCTTTTCCGTTCAAACTTCTTATATTCCATGTTCCTAATTGAATTACATTTTTCGTTTCCCTGTTCGTGTCCATTATATATAACTTTGTTTCTTTGTTTTTTATAAATTTTTTGACTTTTTGGAAATTTTGTCGCAGGTCCCTTTCCTTTTAAAGTTATGCCATTTTCTTGTTTATTCCAGATGTAAACTTCCTTATTAATTTGTAATTTTTGGTATCCAGTTTTGACAGTTTTTCTTTTCTCTTTTTCTTCTTTTGCAATGCTCCTGATTTCTTTCTGAATCCTTCTTTCTTCCTACGTTAGATCATTATCTATATAGATTCTCATGTTCTCGTGTCTCAATTTGTTTTTAGCTGCCATGATAATTTGTTTTTGTTCCCAGTTTGGCAGTTCTACTTTTATAATTTCATTTTTTGTCCCTTTATTGAGAGTATATACTTTACTTGTGTCTACTTTGACTTGTAATTTTTCTTCGAATAGTTTCTTTATATCATTTTCAGGGTTATTGCCGATTAGTCCCTTTACAACTATATTATTTTTCTTCTTGTCTATTTCATACATTTCCACTCTCTTTTCCACTTTCTCTAAACGGTCTAATAGTGTTTCTTTTTCCTTCTTCCATGTTTCTTCTTTATTCCTCATTTCTTCTTTCATCTCTTTTATGTCCTGTTTTATGTCGTTTAGGTTTTCATCCATTTTCTTCATCATTGTTTTCATCATTTCTTTTAGTTCATCCATATTTTCCCCGCTTTTAGTGTCCTCTTCCATAGTTTCACAGGTTAGTTTATTTTCTAGCTCTTCTTGCCTTTTTCTTTGTTCCGGTGAATACAGAACCTTTTTGCTTCGGTTAAATATTTGATAGTATTATTTTTCTTCTTCTCCTTGCTCTATTTTCCTTTTGTTCATCCAGTGAAGCTCCTTATATATATATATATATATATATATATATATATATATATATATATATATATATATATTAGGGTGGGTCGAAAAAAATAGATTTCGTTCTCTAGGGTCTAAAATGAAAGAGTTCCATCCAAAAAGTTGTGGAGTTGTGTTGAAACATTTTTCTGATGAATACCCAGGCAGCACCGAGCACCTCAAAACGCTGTTATATTGACTTATTCGGTATTGATCTGGGAATACCAGAAAAAAAATTCAGCCAATTTGAAGCAAATTGAAAAAAGTTATTGGCCAGAATCTAAAAAAAGTGCAAAAAACGGCGTTTTGAGGTGCTCGGTGCTGCCTGGGTATTCATCAGAAAAATGTTTCAGCACATCTCCACAACTTTTAGGATGGAACTCTTTCATTTTAGACCCTAGAGAACGAAATCTATTTTTTTCGACCCACCCTAATATATATATATTGTAACAGTACAATCGTCTAGTGTAAAAATTAACCGTCAATCGTCGCCTACGTTGTGTTTGAAATAAAATAAATGTAACCCCAAAAATGTCCGTAATACGAAGTAGCTATCAATGGTGGGGGAATCGGGATAGGTTCATTTGAAATGAAAGAGTTAAAATTCCTTCCAAAAGACATGACTGTGAAGTCACACCTTGTGCATTTATTGAAACCAATAAATATCCAGAATAAAAGTAAAATCAACATAATATCATAATAATAATTTAGAACGAACAGAGTGATTTGAACACAAAGTTCTGTCGTGGAAACACAAAATAAACTAACTCTCCGGCATTCGCCTTTAATCGCAAGAGGGAAACCACGACAAAAACCTCAAGCAAAGAGAACCAAATAAAAATAAATATCAATAAATAATAAATATTGTAATTTGAATAACATTGATACTTCCAGACGAACCCCAACAATTTCATAGTGTATTCAACACTCAGATTATTTACTGTTAAATTTACGAATCAGTGTTTTCTGTTATCGTAGTTTATACTGCACAAGTGTAATACAGGTACAGTTGTCTCTTTACAGAGAAATTCGTAGTCTGCGCAAAGCACAGGGTGTCTCCACATGGAGAAGTTTGTTATCGTTGGTGCATTTATTGCACATAATCGTTGGTGCAAACATGCACATAATCGTTGGTGCAAAAATGCACATAATCGTTGGTGCAAACATGCACATAATCGTTGGTGCAAACATGCACATAATCGTTGGTGCATTTATTGCACATAAACAACAGAAAACACTTGATCAAAGAATTATTCAAAACTCAATAATTATATCATTGTGGCCGTTGTCAGTATCGCAAACTAATCTTGCCCCAAAGTGAATTGTTATTTTTGTGAGAAATAACCATTCTTAAAACTGAATCATGTCATCAAGTCGAGAGTTCCACAAACAAAGATTATGATGGGTAAAAGGAAACTCCTGCCAAAGCAGTAAGAGCGGTAGTTAAGGATCTCATCCGTACCTTGGCCAAAGGTAACAGGATGAGTAAAAGGTCTGCCTCGAGTACCAAAGCAATAGGATGGGTAAAAGATCTGTCTCGAGTACCAAAGCAATAGGATGGGTAAGAAATCTGCCTCGAGTACCAAAGCAATAGGATGGGTAAAAGAATCTGCCTCGAGTACCAAAGCAATGAGATGGGTAAAAGAATCTGCCTCGAGTACCAAAGCAATAGGATGGGTAAAAGATCTGCCTCGAGTACCAAAGCAATAGGATGGGTAAAAGATCTGCCTCGAGTACCAAAGCAATAGGATGGGTAAAAGGTCTGCCTCGAGTACCAAAGCAATAGGATGGGTAAAAGATCTGCCTCGAGTACCAAAGCAATAGGATGGGTAAAAGGTCTGCCTCGAGTACCAAAGCAATGAGATGGGTAAAAGATCTGCCTCGAGTACCAAAGCAATAGGATGGGTAAAAGGTCTGCCTCGAGTACCAAAGCAATGAGATGGGTAAAAGGAATCTGCCTCGAGTACCAAAGCAATGAGATGGGTAAAAGGAATCTGCCTCGAGTACCAAAGCAATAGGATGGGTAAAAGATCTGCCTCGGGTACCAAAGCAATAGGATGGGTAAAAGATCTGCCTCGAGTACCAAAGCAATAGGATGGGTAAAAGATCTGCCTCGAGTACCAAAGCAATAGGATGGGTAAAAGGAAGGTGAGAACTCAAACACTCACGCTAACATGAAGTCAGAGTGGAGACCACGCATGGTCTCCTCGACTGAAGCAGATTTTACAGTATATATACAAAAATTTCCCTCTCGTTCCCTCAGAAAAACCCATGGTGCCACGCGCAGTCAGTCAGCTTCTGCACCCCGCCTCGTGGTAGACTGCCTGACGCCTGGAGTTGCAGCTGCGGTGGTACTGCGCAGCCCTCACACAGAGCCCGCTGGTCAAGTTGTTTACTCCGAACGCGCTGATGTCATCTCATGACGTAGCGGACACGTGCGCTCGGCCCTCGGAGCCTTCCGAAAATAGCATAAACCACAAAAAAATGTACACACAAAAGAAAACAGTATTGATACCAAAACAAAACATTACTATGGCCATAGAAAACAATATTAACACAATTAAAATATCTGTAGAAATTGTCGTACCGCTTCAATCTCCCCCAAGATATTTAAATGTATCAACAATCATGCAAGATTGTCTTTACATTTACAATATCTTTTCTCAGTTCTGAAACAAAAAATTAAAAAAAATATCAATACTTATTTCTACAATGTTGTCCCTCGACGGCGCACTTCAGTTTACCAGCAAGAGGTAACCGCTACCTAGTCTGTAAAGAATAATTGTTGAACAGCTAATTAGAAAAATAAAAATTCCTTATAATTTGTTGACGCCATTGTAATCTAATGATGGAGTACTTATGTTGAGGCTTCTTACCTGGTGTCTCCGCCCCAAAGTCTGTTCCTTTCGCACCGTACAATGGTTCCCTTAGCTGCGTTAATTGTTGTCGAATCTGTTTTTCGAATGTAATTTGCTTCGCAATTTTCTGGGTTGGCAAACGTTGTTCAGTCTTTTCGTTTCCTTTCTTAATCCGTATACTGATGATGATAAATCAACTCTCTTCCTTCCTCAGTCAATTCTAGACAATAAAACTCTGCACCGGTGGTTAACCTTTCTCGTACTGACTCTCACGGAATCCAGTCCATTGTCCACAAAATTTTCACTGAGCTCAGGGTATTTTCTTCTTTACTCCTAACACGATTTGGGATGGTAAACTAGTTTACTTCAATGCTGCATCTCCCATTTGACAATGATATCTTGTTTGCAATAATTCTTCTTGTAACGTGTTCCATTCGTAGACCTCTCCCCCATTCTCTACTTTCTAGTTCCCTACGAATCAAAAATAATTCGCCGTTCCTAATTAAATAGCTATTTGTTTAACTGGACCTCAAAAAACCAGATTCACAACCGACTGAAAAAGAATTTGCCTAAAATTCTGTTTCCCTAATTTTCGAAAAAAAAATAGCTAGCTCTTTGAACGTTCTTCTTTTCAAAATTAGTTTGTATAATTTATTGATTAACATCGCAGTCGCTTGAGTTTATAACGTTAGTATTGTAAAATAATAATTCGTAAATTTCAAATCTCTGCTCAATATTTACATCTAAATGTTTTAAAACGCAAATTTTCCTACCTCGAATAACCTGTCGCTAAATAAATAAATCTGAACCTCACTCCTTTCTCCCCCAATTGATAGCTTTAAAAACTCCGTATCCTGGTCACGGCACCAATTTTGTAACAGTACAATCGTCTAGTGTAAAAATTAACCGTCAATCGTCGCCTACGTTGTGTTTGAAATAAAATAAATGTAACCCCAAAAATGTCCGTAATACGAAGTAGCTATCAATGGTGGGGGAATCGGGATAGGTTCATTTGAAATGAAAGAGTTAAAATTCCTTCCAAAAGACATGACTGTGAAGTCACACCTTGTGCATTTATTGAAACCAATAAATATCCAGAATAAAAGTAAAATCAACATAATATCATAATAATAATTTAGAACGAACAGAGTGATTTGAACACAAAGTTCTGTCGTGGAAACACAAAATAAACTAACTCTCCGGCATTCGCCTTTAATCGCAAGAGGGAAACCACGACAAAAACCTCAAGCAAAGAGAACCAAATAAAAATAAATATCAATAAATAATAAATATTGTAATTTGAATAACATTGATACTTCCAGACGAACCCCAACAATTTCATAGTGTATTCAACACTCAGATTATTTACTGTTAAATTTACGAATCAGTGTTTTCTGTTATCGTAGTTTATACTGCACAAGTGTAATACAGGTACAGTTGTCTCTTTACAGAGAAATTCGTAGTCTGCGCAAAGCACAGGGTGTCTCCACATGGAGAAGTTTGTTATCGTTGGTGCATTTATTGCACATAATCGTTGGTGCAAACATGCACATAATCGTTGGTGCAAAAATGCACATAATCGTTGGTGCAAACATGCACATAATCGTTGGTGCAAACATGCACATAATCGTTGGTGCATTTATTGCACATAAACAACAGAAAACACTTGATCAAAGAATTATTCAAAACTCAATAATTATATCATTGTGGCCGTTGTCAGTATCGCAAACTAATCTTGCCCCAAAGTGAATTGTTATTTTTGTGAGAAATAACCATTCTTAAAACTGAATCATGTCATCAAGTCGATAGTTCCACAAACAAAGATTATGATGGGTAAAAGGAAACTCCTGCCAAAGCAGTAAGAGCGGTAGTTAAGGATCTCATCCGTACCTTGGCCAAAGGTAACAGGATGAGTAAAAGGTCTGCCTCGAGTACCAAAGCAATAGGATGGGTAAAAGATCTGTCTCGAGTACCAAAGCAATAGGATGGGTAAGAAATCTGCCTCGAGTACCAAAGCAATAGGATGGGTAAAAGAATCTGCCTCGAGTACCAAAGCAATGAGATGGGTAAAAGAATCTGCCTCGAGTACCAAAGCAATAGGATGGGTAAAAGATCTGCCTCGAGTACCAAAGCAATAGGATGGGTAAAAGATCTGCCTCGAGTACCAAAGCAATAGGATGGGTAAAAGGTCTGCCTCGAGTACCAAAGCAATAGGATGGGTAAAAGATCTGCCTCGAGTACCAAAGCAATAGGATGGGTAAAAGGTCTGCCTCGAGTACCAAAGCAATGAGATGGGTAAAAGATCTGCCTCGAGTACCAAAGCAATAGGATGGGTAAAAGGTCTGCCTCGAGTACCAAAGCAATGAGATGGGTAAAAGGAATCTGCCTCGAGTACCAAAGCAATGAGATGGGTAAAAGGAATCTGCCTCGAGTACCAAAGCAATAAGATGGGTAAAAGATCTGCCTCGAGTACCAAAGCAATAGGATGGGTAAAAGATCTGCCTCGAGTACCAAAGCAATAGGATGGGTAAAAGATCTGCCTCGAGTACCAAAGCAATAGGATGGGTAAAAGATCTGCCTCGAGTACCAAAGCAATAGGATGGGTAAAAGGAAGGTGAGAACTCAAACACTCACGCTAACATGAAGTCAGAGTGGAGACCACGCATGGTCTCCTCGACTGAAGCAGATTTTACAGTATATATACAAAAATTTCCCTCTCGTTCCCTCAGAAAAACCCATGGTGCCACGCGCAGTCAGTCAGCTTCTGCACCCCGCCTCGTGGTAGACTGCCTGACGCCTGGAGTTGCAGCTGCGGTGGTACTGCGCAGCCCTCACACAGAGCCCGCTGGTCAAGTTGTTTACTCCGAACGCGCTGATGTCATCTCATGACGTAGCGAACACGTGCGCTCGGCCCTCGGAGCCTTCCGAAAATAGCATAAACCACAAAAAAATGTACACACAAAAGAAAACAGTATTGATACCAAAACAAAACATTACTATGGCCATAGAAAACAATATTAACACAATTAAAATATCTGTAGAAATTGTCGTACCGCTTCAATATATATATATATATATATATATATATATATATATATATATATATATATATATATATATATATATATATATATATATTTATATTTATATATGTTTTAAATTCATTTCATCTTGTTTAAATAAAATTATTAAATTTGCATTGTCTCGAATTAAATGCTTTGGAATTTTTGCATACGATTGAGATAAATAGAATGAGTCAATTTTATTATGACGACCCATACTAAAATAATCTCGCATACAGTCTTGTTTATCGCACGCTACATCGTCAAATATAAACACTGAATTTAGTTTTGCATCTTTTGGTTTAACTATATCAATATTTTCATTGTACGGAAAATAACCCATACCTTTTACACGTTGCAAACAATTTTCTAAAAATTTATATTTAGGCTGATGCAGAGATTGGGAATAAACATATACATTTGCATATTTTAACCCATTTTCATGCATTAGTAAACCTAAAATAACGTTTGTTTTTCCACAGTTTGATGGACCGCATACAATACAACGAATAGTATTTGGTAAAAGGGGGCTGTGCTTAACTAATTTTTTATTTTGTTTAATGTCAAAATTTTTTACGTCTAACTTTTGTTTTTGTTTAATAAACTTCATTTTAATTACTGAAAAGATATAAATAATGACTGCGTATTTATATATTTATTAGTCGCATACATGTTGTTATACGGGCAGGGATTGCTAAATAAAACAATAAATTCTCTCCCGGTTGAACTACACATCCCCGGATATCAGTATTGTGGACCTGGAACAATACTTAGTGAAAGATTGGCAAGAGGAGACACAGGTATCAATCCGCTGGACGAGGCTTGTAAAGAACATGATATATCGTATTCCAAACATAACAATTTAAAAGATAGACATCAAGCAGACTGCATATTACAAGAAAAAGCTTGGCAACGAGTTCGTGCAAAAGACGCGTCGTTCGGGAAAAAAACAGCGGCTTGGGCTGTAAGTAACGCAATGAAAGCAAAACGAAAATTTGGTATGGAGCCATTAAAGATGCGCGTATAGCATTAAAAAAATCTAAAGTTAAAGATCCTAAAAAAGCTATTAAAATTGCTCTGAAAGCAGCAAAAATGTCTATGAAATATAAAAAACCTAAATTAACATCCCGTATAATACCAGTTCCAAAGACAGGTGGTATTTTACCATTTTTAATACCACTATTTGCCGGCTTATCTGCAACTGGAGCTCTTGCTGGAGGTGCGGCCGGTATTGCTAAAGCGGTAAATAGTGCATCAGCTGCGAAAAAAAAATTAGTCGAAGCTGAAAGACATAACCGACAAATGGAAGCCATTGCATTAAGAAAACAGGGTAGTGGACTATATCTGCGACCATATAAGAAAGGATTAGGGCTTTTTTTAACATCAAAAAACTGCCAAAAAGGGCGTTAAACGATTTAGAGTTAAAAAAAATTGCAAAAAATATTCCATACTTTCGAGGAGTCTACATGCGTAACGCCCTACCAAAAAAACCAAAAATAAATGAATGTGCAATTATAAATTTAGATGATAGAGATGAACTGGGAAGCCATTGGGTAGCGTTTGTAAAACGAGATCAAGAAGTAATATATTTTGATAGTTTTGGAAACTTACCACCACCGCGAGAACTTGTAAAATATTTTGGTCCCAATGTAAATCTCCAATATAATTATAAACAATATCAAAAATATAACACTTATAATTGTGGTCATTTATGTATAAACTTTCTTATAAATACTATAAAATAAATAAAAATATTATCATTTACAAATATGTCTTTGATTATAACACTTACTGGTAATACGTCTGAGATAAGTACAGATTTTTTTCCGCCAATTGAGTTGGATGATGATTATTGTATTGGTCTAGTAGATTTTAAAACGTATCACTCGATACCAAACATTGACGTTCATAATAACAAATTTTATTATAATAAAAATAAAAAATTTGAAATCCCCATTGGGTCTTATGAAATTGATGATATAAATAATTATATACGTGTAAAAGTGGGTGATCCGAATGCAGAATTTGTTTCAATAAGTAACGAAATTAAAAGAGAATCACGTGGACAAAAACAAAACTTTTTACTTTACGTCCTAATAATAATACATTAAAATGTGAAATAAAAAGTACTCTAGAAATAGATTTTACACCTATTGATTGCATTGGACCATTATTAGGTTTTTCAAAAAAGTCTTAAAACCTATTGAACTACACGAATCGGACATGCCGGTAAATATAACAAAAGTAAATTCTATATTAATTGAATGTAATATTGTGAATGGTGCATATAAGAACAATGAAATTATGCATACTGTATACAGTTTTCATCCGTCGTGCGCTCCTGGCTTTAAAATATCCGAAGTACCAACAAATGTTATTTATTTACCAGTCAACACTCGAACAATAAACAACATTACGCTAAGTCTTGTAGATCAAGATGGTGATTTAGTTAATCTTCGAGGAGAGCTAATTACAGTAAAATTACATTTGAAAAAAATATAATATGGGAATTGTATATAAAAGAGTTTTAAATACACATAATAAACGCATTCGTCGTCAAACTTCAAAGAGGATAACACGTGAAAATATAAACTTTTTAATACAGCAGGGGTTCCAAATTAAAAATGAGCAATATTCTGCAAATTAATTCAGCCATTGAGTACGATAATTCTATTTCACGAAAAGAATTACATACATATCAACCATATATTGCTACAACTATTAATAATAGTGACGAAATTCGTATACAAATTCAACAACAAGATATATGTACAAATCCCAGTAAAAGTTACTTTTATATTGAAGGACAACTCAAAAAACCTGATGGTACCGACCCTCCAGCAGATACAAAAATAACAAACAATGGTTTTGCAAGTTTATTTGAAGAAATAAGATATGCTCTAAATGGTATCGATATTGAAAAAAATAAATTAGTTGGAATATGTAGTACTATGAAAGGATATGTTTTGTTAAATAGTGCAGAATATCAAGCGCTGGAAAATGCTGGTTGGGGACTAAAGTCTTATAAAATAGATTCACATGGAAATTTTAACGTTTGCATTCCTCTACGAACTTTACTCGGATTTGCTGAAGACCATAATAAAATTATTATAAATATTAAACAAGAACTTATTTTAATACGAGCTCGTAATGATTTAAATGTTTACACGTCTTCTGCTGAATTAAAATTATCTTTAAATAAAATCAAATGGTGTGTTCCACATATTTTTGTTGATGATAAGCAACGATTAAAATTGTTAAAAGTTTTGGAAAATAATATTAATTTACCAATTGCATTTAGAAGCTGGGATTTATATGAATACCTCAGTCAAGAAAAATTGTGTGGCCTATTAAAACTTCAAATGCTCTTGAAAAACCGCGTTTTCTAATATTTGGATTACAAACTGATAAAAAAAATAAATATGAAAAAGATGCAAATCACTTTGATCATTGTAAATTAACAAATTTTAAATTATACTTAAATTCGGTTTGTTATCCGTATGAGAACTTAAATTTGGATTTTACAATTAATCAATATGCACTAGCATATCATATGTTTTGTCAACTACAAAATTCTTTTTATGGGCGAGAAACTACTCCGTTTTTTAATTTAGACGAATTTAAAAACATTGCTCCGTTAATTGTAATTGACTGTAGTAACCAAAATGAGTCAATAAAATCTGCGTCGGTTGACGTCAGAGTTGAATTTGAATCCAGTGAAAATTTCTCAGCTAATACGGCTGCTTACTCTCTCATTATACACGATCGCATTGTTGAATATAACCCACTATCAGGGAACATAAAAGCAATAGTTTAAATTTTGACAACAAGATGGAACTCATTGTTGATATACAAGGCTTTCAAGCAACTAACTATATTATAGTGCCTAAAGAAATTGCCGTACTGTTAAGGGACGGTTCTAAATTACAATATTTTCTTGTAAAACCTCCGTTCGCATGGGCTGATTTACCCAAACAAAATAAAAAAACTGCAATTTGGTTGTACCGCAATCATCATGGACTACGATAGAGCGATGGACACATTGATTATGGAGACATGTGTGATATTTTACGAAAAATATTGCAAACAGTTAATAAAATATACGTGAAATGTGCAAATAAAAAAGAATTTTTGAAGTGGTACAATTTAAACAACTGTGAAATAATAAATTTAAAGGAATTTAATGAGTGTAAATCTTTAAAAAATTGTTTATCTCTTCGCAGATGTTTTGAACATTGTGAACCATATATATGTGCAATGAGCAATGTATACAAAATTAAAAATCTTTTAGACGATAATAATGAAACTATGTATGATGATTTATAAATAAAAAAAACAACTTTAAACATAATAAATGTTTTATTTTATTTTCAGATTCTACATCATTTATTTTTATATAAACAATTCTGACATTTTTTTCTCAATACATTTAATATCTCTATACAATTTTATTGCATTTTTCAACTCTTCTTTTTTACGATTAAATATTTTTCTTTTATACCTACAAATTTATTTAACATTATAAAATTCAACATCTTTCTGCACAATTTCAGGATTATAATATATTAGTTCAGTTATACCTAATTTACATAAGCTATTGTCTATGTTTAATAACTTATCAATATTACAACAAAAGTCTGCAAAAATGTTATTATTACATTCTAGTGCTCTTTTAACAATAGTATTATAATAATTATAAAAATCTAAATATTGTAACTTATTTATAGCGTTATGTATGATACTTTAAATTAATCAATTCTTTATACGATTCTGCACCCAAGCATAACTCATTAGTATTATTTCCAATTTTTAACGAAATTACTGGTTTATTATTAACAAAATAAAAATATATATTATAATTATTTAACATTTCATAATCAATATTATTCTCACCATTAAAGTAAGATAAAATTGCTATATTTTGTTGCATAAATTGCATCCATTCTAATAAAGTGAAATTAATACCCGAGTAAGAAAAATTATTTGTTAGTTTAACAGTTATTTGAAATTGATTTAGCGGATCTATTCCTACACTAATCCATTTTGTTAAACTTTTATTTAATGGATACCTTAATTCGTTAAGTAGTTTATTTATTTTCCACGCTTTAGACGTCTGTTCTTCCACTTGATTGTTTGAAGATTTGGAAACAGGTTGGTTATTTGGTTTTAAAAATTCTGCTAACGTTTCATCCTCCAAAACTGACATATATTGTTGAGTGGTCACCTCTTCAGACATCATTGGATCAGCAGTTGACACTTGTTCATGCCTTATTCGTTTAGCTGATACTTCAACTGTATGAGGTTGAATTCGTTTTTTTGATGCATATGTTCCACTGGGATATTGTTTATTTTGGCGAACTATCTTTAAACAGTAATTAAAAATAATTTAAATTAATTTAAAAAATAAAAATGTTAACTTACATTTAAATCGGATACAAACACGTTCAACACTAACAAACAAGTGAGTGCAATCGTTTATGATGTTTTCTTTTATATTTTTTATCTCTACTCCCACCAAATTAATATACAATCTCAATCCGTTTTTGATGCCTCGAGTCACAGGAAATGTACATGCTTTAAAAAATATGTGAATTTTAATCACAAAAATTGTTGTCAAAATTAATATTGCGAAATATTTTATCTAGCGACGCTGAATTGTACATCCTGCAGACATTATCATAAGTATGTGAATGTTAATCACTAAAATTGTTGCCAAAATTAATATTGCGAAATATTTTATGTAGCGATGCTGAATTGTACATCCTGTAGAAATTATCATAAACGTACACTTATCGTACACGAAATAAAATCCATTTTTTTAATGTGACATATTATTTTATTATACATATATTTATACACAGGTAATTATAATAAGTTAAATTTTACATGATTTTTAATTAGTTTCATATACTACTACATAATTTCGGGTGAAATACATAAACATTGTTAAGTCCCTGGTAATATATACAACTAGTTTTATAACAAGTTATTGTGCCAGGAAGTAGAGTAGTTGGTGGCATAAATGTCCAAGTAAACTTTCCTTCGCAACCTGGGCACTTCCTAGGCAGTCCTTTACACCCAGGTTTTGAACAATAAGTACACATTATTGGTTTGGTTTGCGGCATTGTGTTAAGCTAGAAAACAAAAATTATTTCTAAGTATAAAAATATATAAGTAAATAATATTAATTACCTGATTATTCCTCTTGTTGCGAGCAAATAATAAAATTAAAAGTTGTTTCCACAGCTGTATTCGTATTAACAGTAAAATTTGCATCTACAAATGATTGAGACGATTTGCCATATGTTGCAAAATGAGCTTTGGTTTTATTTAGTTTTTTCGACGGCTTATCAGTTTCATCAATCTCATTGCAGTCGTTGCTGTCGTCGTTATCAATATACATACTACTACATCCGTCTATGGCAGTACGAGAAATATTTTTTGATCTGATTTGTTTATACGTTGTATTAAATAATTTTGTAATACTATTATTATTTATTAGATTTAATTCTTTTGCTACTGAGCAATTTGGATTCACAATACAAAAGTCGCCTCCATGATTACCCCATGAACGTAAATCATTTTCGCCAGGATAAAGTAAAATTTGAATTTCACTCTCACTATTATTAGTTATAGGTAATTTATTTAACTTTATTATATTTGATTCTGTTGTTATTAAATGTAAATGAAATTTAATGTGATTTGTATATTTTTCGAACATATTTTTTGGTATAAACCACGTTACATTGATACCATTAATTTCGACTTTTAATTTATTGTGTATATTAATATGATATTGTGATATTACAGGATCAAATAATCTAAGTTGACCAAAAATATTATTACCCAAATAAACAGAATTTCTTGCGTACTCCATTGTTTTATATGATTATTATTAGAAAGGAGAATTATTATTGTTTATTCCAGTTTAACACTCAACTATATACTAAGTGTAAAGAATACATTGTATACATATTTATATAAGATTTGTTGATTAAACGGGTTTAGAATGTTGGTGCATCATTTCGTCTACCAATTATTAAGAAAACATCTTAATATAATAACACCTGTTGAGATAGTTATTAACAATACAAGCTATGTTATCTGTTGTTTTTGTTTCAAATATTTGTTACACTTTTTCCTTATAAAATACGGCATTTCTGATGTACGACATGTGATAAGACATGTGAGTGAGTGAGATAAGCTATATACATTGTTCTAGAAAAATTATGCTCTGGTTTTTTTCCAAATATTTTTTACACTTTTTCCTTTCCGGTCATGTGATATCTCCGAGTGTTACTAAAGATAGGTAATACAATAAAAATTATACTTTGAACTTTTTCCAAATATTTTTTACATGTAATACGTCATTTCCGACACATCTTCAAGACGTTTGTGATTAAAACTCTCTTCCGGCCCTTATTCTTAATTTTTCTAAATCATCTTAATCTATCTACTACCTGGTATCACCTTTACTACATATTACCTTTATTACCTGTTATTAATATTACCTGTTATTATCACCTTTACTTTATATTACCTTTATTACCTGTTATTATCACCTTTACTATATGTAACCTTTATTACCTGTTATCACCTGTACTACGTATTACCTGTTATCGCCTTTACTACGTATCACCTGTACTACGTATTACCTTACTATTTTACTACGTATTACCTGTTATCGCCTTTACTACGTATCACCTGTACTACGTATTACCTGTTATCGCCTTTACTACGTATCGTCTTTACTACGTATTACCTTTACTACGATATAGTATTAGACAGAGACAACCACAAATTTATGAATGAACTATCGCGTTCTCTCTCGCACTCATTGGCTCTTAAGCACCAGCCACCGGGTGGCTGGTCCAGAACTCTCCATCTTTCCCTACTCATCAGGAGCCACGCACCGTTTCAAACACAATCTGAACAAATGATGATGATTGGAAACGTGCTGTTATTTGTCCTTTATTTAAAGTCAAAGGCAGTTCGAGTGAATGTACAAATTTTCGAGCGATAAGTTTATTGAGTGTGGTAGGGAAGTTGTATGGAAAAATCTTAATTCATAAGGTGCGAGCCTTAACAATTTCGAAGTTAAGTGATATGCAAGGAGGTTTTTTGCCTGAGAGAGGTTGTGTAGATCAATTGTTTTCTCTTCGAATGATTGTTGAGAAGTCACTTGATAAAAACAAACAGGTGTTTTGTGGCTTTCTCGATTTAAAGAAAGCGTATGACAGTGTTCTTCGAGAGACTATGTGGGATGTACTTGTAGAGTACGGTGTGGATGGTAATTTGTTGGGAGCGATTCGAGCGTTGTATGAAGGAAGTGAGGCTGCGGTGAAAGTTGATGGTAGATTGAGTGATTGGTTTCGTATAGATGTTGGTGTGAAACAGGGTTGTGGAATGTCTCCTTGGCTGTTTAATTTGTATATGGATGTGTTGTTACGAAAGGCATTGAATGGAACTGACGGTGTACGTATTGGTGGACGTATAGTGCCTGCGTTAGATTATGCGTATGATGTTGTTGTGTTGGGTGAAACTGAGGAGCAATTGAGAAGAATGATTGTGAGCATAAATGAAATAGGGAAAGGTTTAAATATTCTATTGAATGTCGATAAATGTAAAGTGTTGGTGTTTGAGAAGAATGATTTGGTGACTGATTGTAATGTTTCAGTGAATGGTGTGAGACTGGAACAAGTGAATGAATTTGTATATTTGGGTAGTATGTTCTCGAGGGATGGACGTATTGACCGGGAGATTGAAAGGTGAGTGTCTGCAGGGTGCAAGGTATTGGGTGCTCTGGGTACATTTGCTCGAAACGTGAATGTATCTAGAGATACTCGATTGAGTGTTTACAATGTTGTGTTAGTGCTTACATTGATGTATGGTTCTGAATGTTGGGTGTGGATGAAGAAGCATGAACGACGTATAGCTGCTGTGGAAATGAGATATTTGAGAAGAGTATGTGGGTATACGAGACGTGATCGTATACGGAATACATTGGTGTATGGTGAGTGTAAGATTGAGAAGAATGTTGTTAAAAAGTAGGAGTGAGTCAGTTGAGGTGGTTTGGACATGTTGAGCGAATGTCAAATGAAAGGTTGGTGAAATTAATATATGTGGGTGAGATTGAAGGTGAACGATTGCGCGGGCGTCCGAGGAATAACTGGTTGGGTATGATTGATAGTTTGTTGCGTGAACGAATAATTCCGAGTGTGAAGAATAAACGAGCATGTATGAATCGCAGTATGAATGTGGACGAGGCGAAAGTTGTGTGTCAGGATAGGAATGTTTGGAGGAAATTGATTGTTGGTTGACTGTTTTTCTGGGTTCGTGCTACCCCACTAAGTGGGATATAGCGTGACGTTATGTATGTATGTATGTATGTTACGGTTAGGTTAGATCTCATTACATATTACATTTCATTCATAATCACCTGAAAATCATCACTTTGGTTTTGGTAATTAATTCGTACTCATTGCTTACCGTTTTTATTCTCATCTGTCCTGATTTACTCTCATTTTCTTCCTATCATTCATTCTCATGTTAGCTGTCATTTGTCAGTGTCATTCATAAATTCTTCTCATTCAAGTGACCTTCTGAGCGACTAGGCAAGTGCTGTCCACGTATTCTTCATTCAGTTACTATTTAATTCTGAATTTTCTTCGCTCCGCAACCTACGTTACATCCAAGTGTAACCAGGAAACCTCTGGAGACGACGTCTTTATTACTGTTTGCGATATAATTTAAGTAAGGCATCGAGATGCGAGTACTTACTGGTTCTTCTTCGTCCTTTTGGCTTAACGTTTTTTTTTTCTAAAACACTTAAAATTTTGAGTTTGAGTGGTTCGGTTGAGTGAAATAGTTTTTGTGCTTGTTTTCTCGTTGCGAAGAATATTTTGGAGAATCTAGACCAGTTTAGCAGGATTTGTTATTTTACCTCAACCCATATTATTTTACATAATAACGGAAGTATTCCGGATCTGAAAATCCACTACAACTTCAACAATCATACTACCAGCCGATCGACACCAGTAAGTTTCGTTTTGAGATCCCTAAGGTTTCCTTTTCGTTCTTCGTCATCATTTCATACATAATTGTAGGTACATCGGCTCCACGTCCGTGGTTCCTGGGTTTAAGTCGCCTTAAGACCACACGACCACATCCTGTCACGTGATCACTTCGCCATCCTTGGAAAATTGCGTTGCGATTGACTGTTGCTGGAGCCTAAGTGCTGTTCCCCGGCCTCGTCGATTTCGCCGCCGCACCACCGTGATCCCCAACCACGACCTGGAAAACATCTTCACAGCTAAGCCAAAAATACTTTATATTTCATTTTTATGCATCAAGTTGTTTATTATCTGTACATTTTACTTTACCTGTTCCCTGGAATCCGGTCAAGGACCGCTTGGTTTTAATTTACGTAGTTCACGAGTTGTGATTGCGTTAGTGGCAAGTTGCTCGTGTGTCGCGTAGTCTATAGGATTTGCGGCTTATTTATTATTGCGCACGGATTCGCGATACGTTGGCCATCCTATAAGTCGATCGGTATTGTTAACAGCGCTAGTCATATCTCTCGGAGGGTGTTCCCTCCCGACGCAATCCTAATCACTATTGGAGGCCACAGCCCCCTGTTGCTGTTTTGTAATTGGTACTTTATGCTAAGGCTAGGTCGCGTGAGCCTTGATGGGACCCTAGAATTGGAAAGTTTAGTAGCTTTATTGTTATATAAAGTTTTTGGCTTGCTTATCATCACATTTGTACACATTAGTACGATTTATTTGATTGTATCATTTCTTCCCGACAATATAAACTAATGTGTTTAGCACTAAATGTTGCATTGCAATTGATTTTTCGTACCTTATTTGTTCCTGGACCGAATCCCATTTTTTGTCGGCTCCTTCTTGTTGTTGAACCAGTTACGGCCTATATAGCCGACTGGCGCCCCGGATTATACACTTTAAAAAAAGGGACTCACGACCGACTTCACTGAGCATAGCCGTGGTTGGACTGTAGTTACACGGGAACGTCGAGACAAACATTAACGCCGAGGGACGCGTAGCATGCTTTTGTAATATGTTTGATAATTCATTAATTGTGAATTTTTCATTATATGACTCGTTTGCTTTGCTTTCATAATTTATTTTCTATTCTGTTTTTATTTCTTTAAAATTATCACTATAATAGTTATTACTGCTGACTTCGCTGAAGTGCAGTGCAAATTTATTTGTTATTCTGTTTATATTTGTTTCCATATTATTTACTATTTTTAATTTATTAATAGATTTAAATACTTTGTTTCCTCTGATGGTTTCTTGTATATGCCTTCCATGCTTTGCGTTTATTCTTTGTAGCAGTTTTAACTTCATCTGTGAAGCAAGGGAATTGTTTCTTATCCAAATTAGGGATTTGTTCAATATTTCTTCATAGTTATTAGGATCTATTTCTAATTGGTCTATTTCTGTTATAGGTGAAAGGTTTTCCTGGAAAGTTGCCAAATCAGCTTTTTGAAAATATCATTTAGGTGGTGGCTCTGAATTGGAAGTTACTAGTCCTTCGATAATAACTGGAGTATGTGAACTATGTATGATGAAGATCGACATCGTTTGTTGACCACATGAAGTTAGATGCAACTGTTGCGGACGCTATAATTAAATCGAATGTTGAAAAGGATTTACTTGCAATATTATGATGCGTTGGTATGTCTAGGGTATTTAATAATACAGCACTGTTCATAGTTAGAAGAAGTTCTACATTTCTTCCAGATCTGTTTATTATGTCTTCTGGACCATCCCCTATATTGTTATGAGCGTTAAAGTCACCACATAATAGATAATTGTTACCTAGTTGCTTAACTAGATTTTCTAATTCTATTAGAGACCAATTTAAGTGTGGTGGTAAATAAATGGTCATATTGTACACACAATCGGTTAAATATTTAAATTGCGATGGCACATAAATTCGTTTGTAATTTTAATTCCTTGCGGAGTATTGCATTTTTAATGATTATTGCTACGCCTCCTCTAGCGCGTTGATTGGGTACATCGTAAAAACGATTGGTTTCGTAGCCGTGTAGGTTGAACTTTGTTCCTCAGTAAGATGTGTTTCTTGAATGCACAAAATATTTGGGTTTTTTTGCACATGAGTAATTTTATAAAACAAATAAAATAGACATGCTTTTAGGTGCTTCTATATTTTATGAATTAATGTGTGTCGGACAAATAAGTCTTGGAAAAAATAATCCAATATAACAAAAAACGTTATTTGGCTGGATAGTTTCTGGTCCGATATCATTACCACAATCCACAATTCGATATAGCATTTCTAAAATAACAAAACATAGTTAAGATATTGATTTACAAAATCCAGTTACAAAATTTTGGGAATTGGAGAATAAATTTATTGTACCAATTAATAATAAATCATATAAACAACAAAAATGTGAGATGATTTAATTAAAAATACAACTAGAAATTTTTACGGCAGATTTATTGTTAAAATGCCAATTAAAGAATTAAATACGTAAGGAGATTCGAGAGAAATAGCACTTAAACGTTTTTATGCAATTGAAAAGAAACTAAATAAAGACGCATATTTAAAAAATCAGTATGTTCCATTTCTGAAAGAATATCAAATGTTAAATCATATGACTAAAACAAATGAAACCCAATTAAAAGATCAATTATGTTATTATATTCCTCATCATGCTGTTATTCGTAATGAAAATTTAACAACTACGCGTCGTATTTGATGGCTCCTGTAAAAGTAAATCAGGCGTTTTTTTAAAATGATCTTCAGTTAATTGGTCCATTAGTTCAAGATGAGTTGTTTTCAATACTTATTAGATTTCGTAAACATGCAATTGTAATCACAGTAGATGTAACAAAAATTTATCGTCAGATACATAGACATGAATCACAACGAAATTTGCAACATATTTTGTGGCGTGAAAGTTTTTCAGAATCACTAGAATGCTTTCAATTAAATACAGCCATGCATGAAACAGCTTCTGCACCGTATTTGGCTACTAGATGTTTGCGTCAGTTGTCAGTAGATAATGAAATTAATTCACCAAAGATGAGTTCAATAATCAAACACGATTTTTACATTGACGATTTGTTATCTGGCGGTAATACAATTGGTCAAGTACTTAAAATATATAAAGATGTGGTAGAAATTCTTAAATTAGCTCAATTTGAATTTTGCAAGTGGACTTCTAATAGAAAATCAGTTTTAGAAGTAATTAGTTCAGAGTGCGAGGCGGTAAATACAGTTTTTCATGTTTGTGATAAATCATAACAAAAAACGTTATGAATTTTGTGGAATTCTGAACATTTCAGAATTCAGTTGCGATGAAAGATAATCAAGTTGTTACAAAAAGAACAATATTGCACAAATTAACGATCCGTTAGGTTTAATAGGTCCAATTACAGTAGTCGCCAAAATAATTATGCAAAAATTATGGAAGTTGAAAACTTCATGGGACGAATGTGTACAAGGTTCAATTTACACAGAGTGGGTTCATTTCAGATCGCAATTAGAGTTATTAAATTAACTCAAAATACCGAGACATATCACATGTTTAAATCTAGTCAAGTTCGAATTCCATAGATTTTGCGATGCATCGGAATCCGCTTAAGATGCATGTATTTATCTTAGAACAATAAATGCCGTGAATGAAGTAAACGTAAAATTAGTATGTGTGTAATCGAGAGTAGCTCCGCTTAAAAATATAACATTAGCACGAATAGAACTATGTGGTACAGTTCTACTTACTCGTTTAGCAAAAAAGGTGCGATAATCAACTCAACTTGAAATTTATGATCAATATTATTGGTGTGATTCTGTAATTGTCCTTCCTTCGATAAATGCACCATCAAATCATTGGAAAACATTTGTAGTAAATAGGGTATCTGAAATTCAAAATTTGACTGAAATCATCCATTGGAGGCATGTTGCTGATTTAATTTCAAGAGGAATAACTCCTGAAAATTTAATAAACACAACATTGTGGTATTGTTTGGGCCAAATTATCTAATGAAAGATATTATTAAATGGACTCAGTGGAATGTTTTCAATGGGAAAAATATAGAAGACCTTGAATTACAATCTGAATACAAAGTTCTTAATACAGAAGTCAATAAATTTTATTCGTTTACAAAATATTCATCTTTGTTAAAATTGCAAAGAGTAGCTTATTGTTATCGGTTTGTATCAGATGCAAGGAAACACAGTAGTGAACGGGAATCAGGGTTACTAAAAATAAAGCAATTACAGAATGCGCTTTTTTGTTAAAATAGCATAACAGGAATCACTTAAGCAGGAAATACATGATCATCATCATGCACATCAATTCAATTGTTAATGCGAAGAGTTCTTTATTAAGATTAAATCCCTTTATCGACGAATTTGGTTTAATAAGATTAGGTGGAAGATTACAAAATTCAAATTACAAATATCAACAGAAACATCCTGTTTTATTACCTGCCAAACATACACTTACAAAATTAATTCTGAGACATGAACATGTATAGTTGTTGCATTGTGGTCCTCAAGCTTTGTAAAGTTCTATTCGAGAAACGTTTTGGCCAATTTCTGGTAGAACAATAATTCGAAAAATAATAAACGATTGTATAATTTGTTTTAGAACCTGCCCGAAAGTTTATAATCCAAAAATGGGTAATTTGCCAAAAACTCATATCGCACAAGCACCTCCATTTTATAATTGTGCCTTAGATTATGCTGGTCCATTCCTAATTAAAGACAAGAAATCCCACGGATTTAAATTTTTAAAGTCATATTATATATACGTAAAAATATACAATAATTTAGTATTTATTTATGTATATATATTAAATATTTATATTGTAATAAATTAATATTTATAATTGTTTATTAAATTTTTATAGACAAAAATTCAAATCACCAAAAAATTCATAGATGAATTTTTATCAGACCCAAAAAAGGCAATTCTTAAAATTTAAAAAGTTTGAGCAATTTTGCCAATTTTGCAATTTTTTTTTTTCCAATTTGAACGAAAATTAAATCTTGTAAACATAATATTGTTATCATTTTAGTATAAAAAAAAGTATAAAGTATATTGTATTTTTTATAAATATAAGTAAAAATTTAAATTCATTTTTTTTTACTTGTATTAAAAAAATATCAAAATAAAGATTAAAATGAAGTGCCTGAATAAAAAGGATTATTTTGATAGAATAAATCGTAAAATTTTTACCTTCATTAAACTTATTTATTAATTTACATTTAATAGAATTAAACTATTTCCAAAAGTATCAAAAACTTATATACATCATATACTAAAATGTAAAAAGATAAGCTAATTTAAGCTATTAGGTTCATACCCTAAGAATAAAGGTTTTAATCCTTTTCTTTTTAATAATTAATATTTATAAATTAATTTTCATTTTAACATTAATTATAGGAACTATAATTTCAGTATCATCATATACTTGATTAGGAACTTGAATAGGATTAGAAATTAATCTATTATCTTTTATTCCACTATTAAAAAGAAAAAAATAATTCTTATGCTACAGAATCTTCTATCAAATATTTTCTTGTACAAGCTTTAGCTTCTACAGTATTTTTATTTTCACTTTTAACAATTATAATAACAAGAAACTTAATTAGAGATATTTTAAACAATAATGTATTTTTGATAATAATAATTAATTCATCACTTTTACTAAAAATGGGAGCTGCCCCCTTCCATTTTTGATTTCCTGAAATTATTGAAGGAATAAATTAAATTAATAGTCTAATTTTAATAACATGACAAAAAATTGCACCAATAATATTATTATCATATACAATTAAATTTTCTAAATATATTATTTTCATTATTTTAATATCAGCATTAGTAGGAAGAATTGGAGGTTTAAACCAAACAAGACTACGAAAAATTATAGCTTATTCTTCTATTAATCATTTAGGATGAATACTCAGATCTTTTTTAAATAGAGAAATAATTTGAATTTTTTATTTTTTAATATATTCATTTATTTCAACAACTTTAATTTATATAATAAATTGATTTAAAATTTATTATTTTGAACAATTTCACATTACTTAATAACGGCAACCCTACACATTTCTCTACAAGATCAGGTGCAGAATCAGTTTCACTGACCCTGCTATAGCGCCGAACTTCCAATGGAGTACTGAACAACATCTACACGGCAGCGACCACTATCCCATTACAATAAAAGACATAAGTAAAATTCAACTAACCACAAACAACCTTTCTCTAAACAAATGGAACTTAGGTCAAGCAAACTGGAACCTCTAGACATCAATCATGGAAAATATGGACACTACATCGAACCACAATAACGCAGATGCAGCAATAAACCATCTCACAAATAGCATAACAAATGCCGCAGCACAATCTATAGGCTATCGAAAACCAAATACCACGAATAATAAAAAAGTCCCCTGGTGGAACGAAGATTGCAAGAAAGCGATTAAAGATTGCAAGAGAGCTTTATATAGCTACAAATCAAACAAAACTATAGAAAACCTAATTATATTCAAAAAAGCAAGAGCAATCTGTCGACGAACTATTAAAAACAGCAAAAAACAATCATGGAGAAAATACGTGTCAGAAATCAACACATCCACACCTACAAGCATCATTTGGAATAACATTAGAAAAATTAGAGGAAACAAAACCATACTGCCCATAACCACTCTCATTGAAAATAACAAAAGCATCAAGAACCCACAAGATATAGCAAATAAACTAGCAGAAACTTTTGAAGTCCACTCAAGCAACAAGCAATATTCTCCAAACTTCCAGACTTATAAAAACCTCATTGAATCGACCCAGTTAAATGAAACAGCAGCTCCAAATACTCATACTAACCTGAACGAGACTATTACTGAAACTGAACTAAAAACAACACTAGCTGAACTAAAAAACAACCGCAGTCCCGGGCCAGACAATATTCCTTTCGAATTTATTAAACACCTTCCAAATAAAACCCTCGAATTCATCCTAAATATTTACAACCATATATGGTCCACAAACACTTTTCCAACACAATGGAAACATGTTCTAATAATCCCCATCCCTAAACCACAAAAAAAACCAAACAAACCCCACAAATTACCGACCTATAGCGCTCTCGAACAGCTTATGTAAAATATTTGAAAAAATTATTAACAAAAGACTCGTATGGTATTTGGAAAAGAACAATATCATAATGGCTACGCAATGTGGTTTCCGCAATGGACGCACTACAACGGACCACATTATACACCTAACATCCGAAGCTCAAAAAACGTTCCAAAATAAACAACACCTCATAGCAGTCACATTTGACCTGCAGAAAGCATACGACACGGTGTGGAAACACCTTATTTTAAAAACACTCATAAACTATGGCGTAACAGGAAATATGTATCGCTTCATAAAAAACTTTCTATCAGACAGAACATTCAGTGTGAAGGCAAATGGACAAATTTCTGACACTAAACGATAAGAAAACGGATTACCCCAAGGCGCAGTACTATCAGTTACATTATTCCTGATAGCTATCAATAATATAAAAGACTACATACAAACACCAGTAAAAGCGCTACTTTTCGCAGACGACCTCATGATTTTATGCAAAAGCAAAAACTTAAAAAGCGTTGTAACAAATCTACAAGAAACCATCCACAAACTTGAACAATGGTCAGCCGAAACCGGTTTTAAATTTGCCCCCGAAAAAACAAAAGCAATTCACTTCACTAAACTACGAAAAACAAACACAGAACCAAAACTAGAAATCCATGGAACCAATATAGCCTTCGAAAGCAAAATAAAATTCCTAGGAGTAATCATAGACAACAAACTCACCTGGAAGCACCATCTAGCAGAACTAAAATCTGAATGCAATAGGCGACTCAATATAATCAAAGTTCTAGCGAACCATGAGTGGGGCGCAGACAGGGATACGCTAATGAGTATTTACAGAAATATTGTCCGCTCCAAACTAGACTATGGATGTATTATATACGGAACAGCAAAAAAGAGCCACATCAAAACAATAAATACAATACAATCAACTGCATTACGAATAATCACCGGAGCATTCCGGACGAGTCCGGTAGACAGCATCCTAATAGATGCTGGGGAGCCACCACTAGAAATTAGAAGAGCACAATTAACAATGAACTACGTAACAAGTATAATGCAGAACAAACACCACCCAACCTACAAACATATAACACAAGAAAACCTGCCAGATACCACACAAACTCCTCTACAGAAACATATATCCAAAACCTGCGAATATTTAAATCTCCAAATCCCAAAAATTCTGTCCCAAAATCCCCCTGAATACCCCCCTTGGCACCAACCCAACCATATATTCAACACATCCCTATCAAAACATCCCAAAGAGAGCTCGAGTCCAGAACTATACAAACAACTCTTCAACGAAATACACCAGAACAACAAACTAAAAATTATCTACACTGACGCTTCACAAACCAACAACGGCACGGGAGCAGCCTACGTAATAGAAGAAAGAAGTTTCACGTATCACCTACCACACCTAGTAAACATCTTCACCGCTGAACTGTTTGCAATCCAGGAAGCACTAAAATACATTATAGACCACTCCCCCCAAACCCCCTATATCATATGTACAGACTCCCTTAGCACAATACTATGCATCCAAAATATAACTTCCACACACCCAATAACCAATACCATTCGCAACCAACTGCACCAACTAGCAAACCAAAACAACCATATTACATTCCTATGGGTACCTTCCCACATCGGCATTAGGGGAAACGAAGCTGCAGACAGCGCTGCGAAAGAAGCAACACGGATGGAAACAATAACAACTATTCCCATAACGAAGGAAGAAATTAAACAATATATTAAAAAACAAGGAACAACTTTTGGGAAAAAGAGTGGCTACAAACAACAAACAACAAATTAAGAAATATAAAAAATACCGTAAAACCCTGGAAAACAGTAGGTTCCCGTATAGAGCAAATTAAACTAACCAGATTAAGAATTGGACATACCAAAATAACACACAGCCATCTACTCACGAAGACAGACCCGAAACAATGCGACACCTGCAACACCAACCTTTCAATCAAACACATAATTGAAAACTGCCCCAAACACAACAGATGGAGAATTCAACACAACATCCTTAACAACATGACAGAAGCACTATCCAACAACGAACTGCACTCCTAAAATATGATTAAATTCCTTAAAGATATCGATATGTACCACAACTTGTAATATACACTGTAAAACTGAAAAATGTAATTATATGTAATGTGCCGGGCAGGGCTGTTCGATATCTTGTTTTGAATATCGATATTCGATATTAGAAAAATATCGATAATATCGATGTATCGATATATTGATATATCGATATATCGATGTATCGATATGCAGATAGATTTTATGGAAGGATTACAATGGTTCAGCATGTCGGCAATTCTATTGTGAAGAGAAGTAACGGGTGTTTCAAAGGTGACAAATTTTAACATCTGGGGTGTTTGTGTACTTGCTTTATGGTGCTGGGCGCCAGCATTATAAAACAAACGGGAATCTACTTAAAATATTTGAAATTGTACTATGCCATGACTGGAAGGTAGTATTATGAAAACTTCTGCTGGAAATTGTACCTATACATCGTCCCAATTATTAATTCTCCCCTTAATCCCGACTCCAGAATGAAAGTAAAAATAAATATCAGCATGCAATGCTATCAATAAATCGAGCACAACCCCTTTCATTAGATGGCAATATAGGTAAATTTTATTTCTTTTTCACAAAATACATCAATACATCGATATATCAATACATCGATATATCAATACATTGATATATTGATACATCGATATATCGATATATTGATATATTGATATATCGATACATCGATATATCGATATATTGATATATCGATACATCGGTATATCGATATATCGATATATCGATATATCGATATATTGATATATTGATATATCGATGTATCGATGTATCGATATATCGATATATCGATATTTTTTCTACTTAATATCGTTATTCGATATATCGATATAATATCGATACATCGATGTAAAGGCACAGCCCTAGTCCCGGGGCTCAAATGACCCAGTAGTCGAAGAGTCCGCAAATAAACAATAAAAAAAAAATACTTGAAAACAGCATTTTGTATGTTTTTGCAAGCTGAAAACAGCTATTTTATCTTGATTTTGCAAACATAAGCCATTACACTTGACATATACATGCATATGACAGTTTAAATACTTGAAAACAGCATTTTGTATGTTTTTGCAAGCTGAAAACAGCTATTTTATATTGATTTTGCAAACATAAGCCATTACACACGACATATACATGAATATGACTGTTTAAATATTTGAAAACGGCGTTTTGTATGCTTTTGCATGCTTAAAACAGCAATATTATCTTGATTTCACCAACATTGGCCATTATACACGACAGAAACATGAATATGACAGTTAAAATACTTGAAAACAGCATTTTGTATGTTTTTGCAAGCTGAAAACAGCTATTTTATCTTGATTTTGCAAACATAAGCCATTACACACTACATGTATATGAATATGATAGTTTAAATACTTGAGAACGGCGTTTTGTATGCTTTTGCATGCTTAAAACAGCAATTTTATATTGATTTCACCAACATTAGCCATTATACACGACAGAAACATGAATATGTGATTTAGATACTTGAAAACAGCATTTCGTATGTTTTTGCAAGCTGAAAACAGCTATTTTATCTTGATTTTGCAAACATAAGCCATTACACATGACATATACATGAATATATGTTTTTGCAAGTTGGAAACAGCTATTTTATCTTGATTTTGAAAACATAAGCCATTACAGACGACATATACATGAATATGACAGTTTAAATACTTGAAAACGCCGTTTTGTATGCTTTTGCATGCTTAAAGCAGCAATTTAATCTTGATTTCACCAACATTAGCCCTTATACACGACAGAAACATGAATATGAGATTTAGATACTTGAAAACAGCATTTTGTATGTTTTTGCAAGCTGAAAAATAGCTATTTTATCTTGATTTTGCAAACATAAGCCTTTACACATGACATATACATGAATATGACTATTTATATACTTGAATACAGCATTTTGTATGTTTTTTCAAGCTGAAAACAGCAATTTTATCTTGATTTTGCAAACATAAGCCACTACACACGACATATACATGAACATGACAGTGTAAATACTTGAAAACGATGTTTTGTATGCTTTTGCATGCTTAAAACAGCAATTTTATCTTGATTTCACCAACATTAGCCATTACACACGACAGAAACATGAATTTGACAGTTTAAATACTTGAAAACAGCATTCTGAAATGTTTTTGCAAGCTGAAAACAGCTATTTTATCTTGATTTTGCAAATATAAGCCATTACCCATGACATATACATGAATATGACAGTTTAAACACTTGAAAACAGCATTTTGTATATTATTGCAAGCTGAAAACAGCAATTTTATCTTGATTTTGCAAACATAAGCCATTACAAACGACATATACATGAATATGACAGTTTAATTACTTGAATACAGCAATTTGTATGTTTTTGCAAGCTGAAAATAGCTATTTTATCTTGATTTTGCAAACATAAGCCATTACAAACGACATATGCATGTATATGACAGTTTAAATACTTGAAAACGGTGTTTTGTATGCTTTTGTATGCTTAAAACAGCAATTTTATCTTGATTTCACCAACATTAGCCATTATCATCATCATCAATGACTCGACAGCCCTATGCGGGCCAAGGCCCCAAGTACCACGGTACTTGTCTCGTAACCACTCATCTTAGCGCCATCTGAATCTCAACCTGTGCGACAGCCTCTGTTTACAAATGTAAGCAGAGCGGCATCAGAGAGAAACGCAGGCAACCAAGATTACTTTTAAGTTGTAGAGGTGGTTGGTCTCTAGCATCCGAGTGTGATTCAAGGCCATGGTGTTTTTACCTTTTAACGACAATCACACTTGCTGGCCGGTAGACTTGAACCTGAGAACCTCAGATTCAAACGTCACAGCTTGCAGCGAACAGCGCGTTAACACACTGATCCACCACACCGGCAACATTAGCCATTATACACGACTGAAACTTGAATATGAGAGTTTAAATACTTGAAAACAGCATTTTGAAATGTTTTTGCAAGCTGAAAACAGCTATTTTATCTTGATTTTGCAAATATAAGCCATTTCCCATGACATATACATGAATATGACAGTTTAAATACTTGAAAACAGCATTTTGTATGTTATTGCAAGCTGAAAACAGCTATTTTATCTTGATTTTGCAAACATAAGCCATTACACACGACATATACATGAATATGACAGTTTAAATACTTAAAAACGGTGTTTTGTATGCCTTTGCATGCTAAAAACAGCAATTTTATCTTGATTTCACCAACATTAGCCATTATACACGACAGAAACATGAATATGACTGTTTAAATACTTGAAAACAGCATTTTGTGTGTTTTTGCAAGCTGAAAACAGCTATTTTATCTTGATTTTGCAAACATAAGCCATTACACACGACATATAGATGAATATGACAGTTAAAATACTTGAAAACGGTGTTTTGTATGCTTAAAACAGCAATTTTATCTTGATTTCACCAACATTAGCCATTATACACGACAGAAACATAAATATGAGATTTAAATACTTAAAAACAGCATTTTGTATGTTTTTGCAAGCTAAAAACAGCTATTTTATCTTGATTTTGCAAACATAAGCCATTACGTACGACATATACATGAATATGACAGTTTGAATACTTGAAAACGGTGTTTTGTATGCTTTTGCGTACTTAAAACAGCAATTTTATCATGATTTCACCAACATTAGCCATTATACACGACATATACATGAACATGACAGCTTAAATACTTGAAAACAGCATTTTGTATGTTTTTGCAAGATGAAAACAACTATTTTATCTTGATTTTGCAAACATAAGCTATTGCGTACGACATTAACATGAATATGACAGTTTGAATACTTGAAAACGGTGTTTTGTAGGTTTTTGCAAGCTGAAAACAGCTATTTTATATTGATTTTGCAAACATAAGCCATTACACACGACATATACATTAACATGACAGCTTAAATACCTGAAAACAGCATTTTGTATGTTTTGCAAGCTGAAAACAGCTATTTTATCTTGATTTTGCAAACATAATCCATTACACACTACATATACATGAATATGATAATTTAAATACTTGAGAACGGCGTTTTATATGCTTTTGCATGCTTAAAGCAGCAATTTTATCTTGATTTCACAAACATTAGCCATTAAACACGACAAAAACATGAATATGACAGTTTAAATACTTGAAAACAGCATTTTGTATGTTTTTGCAAGCTGAAAACAGCTATTTTATCTTGATTTTGCAAACATAAGCCATTTCACACAACATATACATAAATATGACAGTTTAAATACGTGAAAACAGCATTTTGTATGTTTTTGCAAACTGAAAACAGCTATTTTATCTTGATTTTGCAAAAAAAAAGCCAATACACACGACACATACCTGAATATGACAGTTTATATACTTGAAAACTATGTTTTGTATGCTTTTGCATGCTTAAAACAGCAATTTTATCTTGATTTCACAAACATTAGCCATTATACACGACAGGAACATGAATATGACAGTTAAAATACTTGAAAGCAGCATTTTGTATGTTTTTGCAAGCTGAAAACAGCTATTTTATCTTGATTTTCCAAACATAAGCCCTTACACACGACATATAGGCGAATATGACAGTTAAAATACTTGAAAACGGTGTTTTGTATGCTTAAAACAGCAATTTTATCTTAATTTCACCAACATTAGCCATTATACACGACAGAAACATAAATATGAGATTTAAATACTTAAAAACAGCATTTTGTATGTTTTTGCAAGCTGAAAACAACTCTTTTATCTTGATTTTGCAAACATAAGCCATTACACATGACATACACATGAATATGACAGTTTAAATACTTGAATACAGCATTTTGTATGATTTTGCAAGCTAAAAACAGCTATTTTATCTTGATTTTGCAAACATAAGCCATTACGTACGACAAATACATGAATATGACAGTTTGAATACTTGAAAACGGTGTTTTGTATGCTTTTGCGTGCTTAAAACAGCAATTTTATCTTGATTTCACTAACATTAGCCATTATACACTACAGAAACATGATTAATATAAATTAGATAGCTGTGAATATAAAAAGTAAGAATGTTGTTACTAGGACAACAGACAATTGTAATAATAATAAAGTAGTGTCACATGCTTAATTTGTGTTCGTGTATGTTATTACTAACTAATAGAACATGACGCAGTCGGTTTGAAAGGCATTAAAGTAAATAAAGTTAATATGGAATTTAAGCCACCAAAGTCACTTGAATTAACTGAAAATGTCAGCGAAAATTTCAGAAAATTCAAACAGAGTTTTGAAATTTATATGAAAGCTACAGGTCATGAAAAGAAGTCAGATGAAATAAAAATTGCTATATTACTAAATATAATTGGAGAAGATGCTCTTGAAGCATATAACACATTTGATCTATCAGAGACTGACAAGAATTCTTACACCAAAGTTTTAGCAAGTTTTGAAAATTATGCCATACCAAAGAAAAATGTTATAATGGATCGCTTCATTTTTAATAAAAGATGTCAGCAAGAAGGTGAACCATTTGATAATTTTGTAACTGATTTGAAGAAATTAGTTAGATCCTGTGAATACGGCGATCAAAAAGATAGTGTAGTCCGAGACCGCATTGTACTTGGCATTAATAATAGAGCACTGCAAGAAAGAATGTTACGAGACGTCGAGTTAAACTTATCTAAAGCTGTCGAGATGTGCAAAGCTGCAGAATTGGGTAAAACTCAGGTGGAAGCAATCCAGTCACAAATCATGGGGGTAGATGCTATTACAAAGCATCAGAATCGTCAGCACCAGAAGACAAGATCGAAGAAAGAAACAAGTATTCCAGAGTATGGTAATCGGCTGCAGAGTAGCTGTACTATCAACAAAGGAAGATTTAACGCAAGTGATAACGTATACTTGTGTAAGAAATGCAATAGACTTCATATGAGAGGTAACTGTCCTGCATACGGTAAGAGATGCATCCAGTGCAATGGTTTAAATCATTTTAAGGTGGGATGCAAAGTTAAAAGTATAAATGAACTTAATGTAAATAGTGACATTACTGAATCTGAAGATTCTGATAAAGAAATTTATATTAATAGTACACTAAAATGTATGACGGTTAATGCTAACAGTAATAAAGTTAGTCAATGGGTTCAGGATGTCATTATAAATAATATGAAATGTACTGTAAAGTTAGATACAGGTGCAGAAATTAGCTGTATGACAAAGAAAATGTTGAATAGTTTGTGTCCCAATGTTAAAATTAAAAACACTGAATTAAAATTAGAAGCATTTGGGGGTAGCAAGTTAAGTCCTGTTGGAATAATAACACTGCCTTGCAAAATCAAAAATACAGTTAGAGATGTAAATTTTGTGGTTGTTGATTGTGTCAATAATGATGAAATAATATTGAGTCTAAAAGACTGTGTTGCTTTTAATTTGATAAAAAGAATTAATGTGTTGACAATTTCAGCAAAACAAAATTTTATTCAAGCAAACAATGATTTGTTTACCGGTTTGGGTAAAGTTGGAACTAAATGTAAAATTAGACTGAAAGAGAATAGTGTTCCTGTGATTAGACCACCTCGTAGAATACCACTAAACATTAAAGACAAAGTAAAAGATGATCCTACTATGCTTCAGTTAGTGCATACGTTGTCAAAAAATGCACAAGTGTCTGATAATAAAAAGGCTCAAATTGTAGAATTCACTAAACGTGATAAAATATTAAATTTAGTTTGTCAATATTTTAAAGAAGGCTGGCCAAAATTTTCATCATTGTCAAATGAATTAAAATCATATTACAAACTGCAAGATAAATTATGTATAGAGGAAGGCATAGTTTTTATGAGTAATCGTATTGTAGTCCCATCTGTTCTTCGTAAAGATATTTTGGTTCAGCTACATGAGCCACATATGGGTATAGAAAGATCTAGAGCTAGGGCAAGACAGGTAGTTTATTGGCCCGGAATAGATATAGATATTCAAAATTTTGTTCAGCAGTGTAAAATATGTGAAAAACATCAGTCAAAACTCTGCAAAGAACCATTAATGCCGCATTCAATTCCTGATTTGCTTTTTGAAAAAGTGGGTGTTGACTTAATGGAATATGGTGGTCAGTGTTATCTAGTATTAGTAGACTACTATTCAAAGTGGGTTGAACTTATGCCTGTAAAGAATAAAAGTGCAATTGAAATTATTAGTAAACTTAAAATAATTTTTGCCACGCATGGAATTCCAAAGGAAGTATGTTCAGATAATAATCCGTTTAACTCTGCTCTTTGTTTAAATTTTGCTAAAGATTGGAATTTTAAATTTACATTTAGCAGTCCACTTTATCCTCGTTCAAACGGATTGGTAGAGAAAACAGTAGGTATTTGTAAAAGTATGCTTAAAAAGTCAAGTGATATACATGCAGAGTTACTAGAATACAGAAATATGCCAATTTCAGGATTAACTTACTCTCCTACACAGATGCTAATGAGTAGATTGACAAAGACAAAACTTCCTATATCCGCTAAATTACTTAAATCACATGTAAAAGTTGACATTAAAGAACAGTTAACTAATAATCAAAATAAGTATAAGTTTCATCACGATAAATCAGCTAAAAGTAGACCTGACTTTCAAGAAGGTGATAATGTTGTGTTATTAAAAGGTAAACATTGGGAACCAGCTAAAATTGATAGTAAACTTTGTTATCCAAGATCTTATACTGTAAGAGATCAAAATAATGCAGTGTACAGACGCAATTCCAGTTATTTACGAAAATCATTAAATGCACCCGATTTTGAAAATATAGATGATTTAGAAAATGTTAAGGGTTCCGATAGTAATAATTCAGCAAATGATAATAACAGTTTGAGAACAAGATCGGGTCGTACAGTTAATTTGCCTGTTAGATTTAATGACTATGTAATGTATTAGTATATAGATTTGTTCATGTTTTGTTAACTTAGATTTTAATAAGTTTGGTTACTAAAAAGGGAAGGTGTTGTGAAACTTAAGATTAATATAAATTAGATAGCTGTGAATATAAAAAGTAAGAATGTTGTTACTAGGACAACAGACAATTGTAATAATAATAAAGTAGTGTCACATGCTTAATTTGTGTTCGTGTATGTTATTACTAACTAATAGAACAGTTAGGTACTTGAAAACAGCATTTTGTATGTTTTTGCAAGCTGAAAACAGCTATTTTATCTTGATTTTGCAAACATAAGCCAATACACACGACATATACATGAATATGACAGTTTAAATATTTGAAAACAGCATTTTGTATGCTTTTGCATGCTTAAAACAGCAATTTTATCTTGATTTCACCAACATTAGCCATTATACACGACAGAAACATGAATTTGACAGTTTAAATACTTGAAAACAGCATTTTGTAAGTTTTTGCAAGCTGAAAACAGCTATTTTATCTTGATTTTGCATACATATGCCATTACACACGACATATTCATGAATATGAAAGTTTAAATTCTTGAAAACGATGTTTTAGTATGCTTTTGCATGGTTAAAACAGCAATTTTATCTTGATTTCATAAGCATTAGCCATAATACACGACAGAAACATGAATATGACTTTTAAATACTTGAAAGCAGCATTTTGTATGTTTTTGCAAGCTGAAAACAGCTATTTTATCTTGATTTTGCAAACAAAAGCCATTACACACGACACATAACTGAATATTACAGTTTATATACTTGAAAACGATGTTTTGTATGCTTTTGCATGCTTAAAACAGCAATTTTATCTTGATTTCACAAACATTAGCCATTATACACGACAGAAACATGAATATGACAGTTTAATTACTTGAAAGCAGCATTTTGTATGTTTTTGCAAGCTGAAAACAGCTATTTTATCTTGATTTTGCAAACATAAGCCATTACACACAACATATACATGAATATGACTGTTTAAATACGTTAAAACAGCATTTTGTATGTTTTTGCAAGATTAAAACAGCTATTTTATCTTGATTTTGCAAACAAAAGCCATTACACACGACATATTCATGAATATGAAAGTTTAAATTCTTGAAAACGATGTTTTAGTATGCTTTTGCATGGTTAAAACAGCAATTTTATCTTGATTTCACAAACATTAGCCATTATACACGACAGAAACATGAATATGACAGTTTAAATACTTGAAAGCAGCATTTTGTATGTTTTTGCAAGCTGAAAACAGCTATTTTATCTTAATTTTCCAAACATAAGCCCTTACACACGACATATAGATGAATATGACAACTAAAATACTTCAAACGATGTTTTGTATGCTTAAAACAGCAATTTTATCTTGATTTCACCAACATTAGCCATTATACACGACAGAAACATAAATATGAGATTTAAATACTTAAAAACAGCATTTTGTATGTTTTTGCAAGCTGAAAACAACTATTTTATCTTGATTTCACCAACATTAGCCATTATACACGACATATACATGAACATGACAGCTTAAATACTTGAAAACAGCATTTTGTATGTTTTTGCAAGATGAAATCAACTATTTTATCTTGATTTTGCAAACATAAGCTATTGCGTACGACATATACATGAATATGACAGTTTGAATACTTGAAAACGGTGTTTTGTAGGTTTTTGCAAGCTGAAAACAGCTATTTTATATTGATTTTGCAAGCATAAGCCATTACACACGACATAAACATTAACATGACAACTTAAATACTTGAAAACAGCATTTTGTATGTTATGCAAGCTGAAAACAGCTATTTTATCTTGATATTGCAAACATAATCCATTACACACTACATATACATGAATATGATAATTTAAATATTTGAGAACGGCGTTTTGTATGCTTTTGCATGCTTAAAGCAGCAATTTTATCTTGATTTCACCAACATTAGCCATTACACACGACAAAAACATGAATATGACAGTTTAAATACTTGAAAACAGCATTTTGTATGTTTTTGCAAGCTGAAAACAGCTATTTTATCTTGATTTTGCAAACATAAGCCATTACACATGACATATACATGAATATGACAGTTTAAATACTTGAAAACAGCATTTTGTAGGTTTTTGCAAGCTGAAAACAGCTATTTTATATCGATTTTGCAAACATAAGCCATTACACACGACATATACATTAACATGACAGCTTAAATACTTGAAAACAGCATTTTGTATGTTTTGCAAGCTGAAAACAGCTATTTTATCTTGATTTTGCAAACATAATTTGACAGTTTAAATACTTGAAAACAGCATTTTGTAAGTTTTTGCAAGCTGAAAATAGCTATTTTATATTGATTTCACCAACATTAGCCATTATACACGACATATACATGAACAAGACAGCTTAAATACTTGAAAACAGCATTTTGTATGTTTTTGCAAGATGAAAACAACTATTTTATCTTGATTTTGCAAACATAAGCTATTGCGTACGACATATACAATAATGAATACAGCATTTTGTATGTTTTCGCAAGCTAAAAACAGCTATTTTATCTTGATTTTGCAAACATAAGCCATTACGTACGACATATACATGAATATGACAGTTTGAATACTTGAAAACGGTGTTTTGTATGCTTTTGCGTGCTTAAAACAGCAATTTTATCTTGATTTCACCAACATTAGCCATTATACACTACATATACATGAACATGACAGCTTAAATACTTGAAAACAGCATTTTGTATGACAGTTTGAATACTTGAAAACGGTGTTTTGTAGGTTTTTGCAAGCTGAAAACAGCTATTTTATATTGATTTTGCAAACATAAGCCATTACACACGACATATACATTAACATGACAGCTTAAATACTTGAAAACAGCATTTTGTATGTTTTGCAAGCTGAAAACAGCTATTTTATCTTGATTTTGCAAACATAATCCATTACACACTACATATACATGAATATGATAATTTAAATACTTGAGAACGGCGTTTTGTATGCTTTTGCATGCTTAAAGCAGCAATTTTATCTTGATTTAACCAACATTAGCCATTACACACGACAAAAACATGAATATGACAGTTTTAATACTTGAAAACAGCGTTTTGTATGTTTTTGCAAGCTTAAAACAGCAATTTTATCTTGATTTTGCAAACATAAGATATTACACACGACATAAACATGAATATGACAGTTTAAATACTTAAAAACAGCGTTTTGTATGTTTTTGCAAGCTTAAAACAGCAATTTTATCTTGATTTTACCAACATTAGCCATTATACACGACAGAAACATGAATATGACAAATTAAATACTTGAAAACAGCATTTTGTATATTTTTGCAAGCTGAAAACCGCTATTTTATCTTGATTATGCAAACTTAAGCCATTAAACACGACATATACATGAATATGACGGTTTCAATACTTGAAAACGGCGTTTTGTATGCTTTTGCAAGCTTAAAACAGCAATTTTATCTTGATTTCACCAACATTAGCCATTATACACGACAGAAACATGAATATGACAGTTTAAATACTTGGAAACATCATTTTGAATGTTTTGCAAGCTGAAAACAGCTATTTTATCTTGATTTTGCAAACATAAACCATTACACACGACAGAAACATGGATATGACAAATTAAATACTTGAAAACAGCATTTTGTATATTTTTGCAAGCTGAAAACCGCTATTTTATCTTGATTTTGCAAACATAAGCCATTACACACGACATATACATGAATATGAATGTTCAAATACTTGAAAACAGCATTTTGTATGTTTTTGCATGCTTAAAACAGCATATTTATCTTGATTTCACAAACATAAGCCATTATACAAGACATATACATGAATATGACAGTTTAAATACTTGTAAACAGAATTTAGTATGTTTTTGCAAGCTGAAAACAGCTATTTTATCTTGATTTTGCAAACATGAGTCATTACACAAGACATATACATGAATATGACAGTTTAAATACTTGAAAACAGAATTTAGTATGTTTTTGCAAGCTGAAAACAGTAATTTTATCTTGATTTCACCAACATTAGCCATTATACACGACAGAAACATGAATATGACAGTTTAAATACTTGAAAACAGCATTTTGTATGTTTTTGCAAGCTGAAAACAGCTATTTTATCTTGATTTTGCAAACATAAGCCATTACACACGACATATACATGAATATGACAGTTTAAATACTTAAAAACGGTGTTTTGTATGCCTTTGCATGCTAAAAACAGCAATTTTATCTTGATTTCACCAACATTAGCCATTATACACGACATATACATGAATATGTCAGTTTAAATTCTTGAAAACAGCAGTTTGTATGTTTTCCAAGCTGAAAACATCTATTTTATCTTGATTTCGCAAACATATGCCATTACACACGACATATACATGAATATGACAGTTTAAATACTTGAAAACGGTGTTTTGTATGCTTATGCATGCTTAAAACAACAACTTTATCTTGATTTCACCAACATTAGCCATTATACACGACAGAAACATGAACATGACAGTTTAAGTACTTAAAAACAGCATTTTGTATGTTTTTGCAAGCTGAAATCTGCTATTTTATCTTGATTTTGCAAACATAAGCCATTACACACGACATATACATGAATATGACAATTTAAATACTTGAAAACAGCGTTTTGTGTGTTTTTGCAAGCTGAAAACAGCTATTTTATCTTGATTTTGCAAACATAAGCCATAACGCACAACATATACTTGAATATGACAGTTTAAATACTTGAAAACGGTGTTTTGTGTGCTTTTGCATGATTAAAACAGCAATTTTATCTTGATTTCACCAACATTAGCCATTATACACGACAGAAACATAAATATGACAGTATAAATACATGAAAACGGCGTTTTGTATGCTTTTGCATTCTTAAAACATAAATTTTATCTTGATTTCACCAACATTAGCCATTATACACGACAGAAACATGAATATGACAGTTTAAATACTTGAAAACAGCATTTTGTATGTTTTTGCAAGCTGAAAACAGCTATTTTATCTTGATTTTGCAAACATAAGCCATTACACACGACATATACATGAATATGACAGTTTAAATACTTAAAAACGGTGTTTTGTATGCCTTTGCATGCTAAAAACAGCAATTTTATCTTGATTTCACCAACATTAGCCATTATACACGACAGAAACATGAATATGACTGTTTAAATACTTGAAAACAGCATTTTGTGTGTTTTTGCAAGCTGAAAACAGCTATTTTATCTTGATTTTGCAAACATAAGCCATTACACACGACATATACATGAATATGTCAGTTTAAATTCTTGAAAACAGCAGTTTGTATGTTTTCCAAGCTGAAAACATCTATTTTATCTTGATTTCGCAAACATATGCCATTACACACGACATATACATGAATATGACAGTTTAAATACTTGAAAACGGTGTTTTGTATGCTTATGCATGCTTAAAACAACAACTTTATCTTGATTTCACCAACATTAGCCATTATACACGACAGAAACATGAACATGACAGTTTAAGTACTTAAAAACAGCATTTTGTATGTTTTTGCAAGCTGAAAACTGCTATTTTATCTTGATTTTGCAAACATAAGCCATTACACACGACATATACATGAATATGACAATTTAAATACTTGAAAACAGCGTTTTGTATGTTTTTGCAAGCTGAAAACAGTAATTTTATCTTGATTTCACCAACATTTGCCATTATACGCGACAGAAACATTAATATGACTGTTTAAATACTTGAAAACAGCATTTTGTGTGTTTTTGCAAGCTGAAAACAGCTATTTTATCTTGATTTTGCAAACATAAGCCATAACGCACAACATATACTTGAATATGACAGTTTAAATACTTGAAAACGGTGTTTTGTGTGCTTTTGCATGATTAAAACAGCAATTTTATCTTAATTTCACCAACATTAGCCATTATACACGACAGAAACATAAATATGACAGTTTAAATACATGAAAACGGCGTTTTGTATGCTTTTGCATTCTTAAAACATAAATTTTATCTTGATTTCACCAACATTAGCCATTATACACGACAGAAACATGAAAATGACAGTTTAAATACTTGAAAACGGCAGTTTGTATGCTTTTGCATGCTTAAAACAGCAATTGTATCTGGTTTTCACCAACATTAGCCTTATACAGGACAGAAACATGAATATGACAGTTTAAATACTTGAAAACGGTGTTTTGTATGCTTATGCATGCTTAAAACAACAACTTTATCTTGATTTCACCAACATTAGCCATTATACACGGCAGAAACATAAACATGACAGTTTAAGTACTTAAAAACAGCATTTTGTATGTTTTTGCAAGCTGAAAACAGCTATTTTATCTTGATTTTGCAAACATAAGCCATTACACACAACATATACATGAATATGACAGTTTAAATACTTAAAAACGGTGTTTTGTATGCTTTTGCATACTTAAAACAACAATTTTATCTTGAAAAAATTGAAAATTGTCTATGAAACATATATATTAAAAAATATAAAGACAATAAAAATTGTCAACTGTTTCATAAAAAACAGCCTCAGAATAATAACTAAGTTATTAATTCATTGAGACCGGCCAAGTCAATCAATCGGGAACTACAGACGCGTTTCGCTCTTATTGGAGCTCATCAGTTCAATTTTTTTGAAAATTTACTTCTGTTGAAGTTTCGGTAGATGGCTCTGAGAGTATTTATTTACTTCTCAGATCCATTTACCAATCTTGTGGGATCTTAGATCTCGCCAAGTCAGTCATTCGGTACCAACTGCCTCACAGCAGCTGGTGGGTTCACTACACTGATGAGCTCCAATAAGAGCGAAACGCGTCTGTAGTTCCCGATTGATTGACTTGGCCGGTCTCAATGAATTAATAACTTAGTTATTATTCTGAGGCTGTTTTTTATGAAACAGTTGACAATTTTTATTGTCTTTATATTTTTTAATATATATGTTTCATAGACAATTTTCAATTTTTTTGAAAATTTACTTCTGTTGAAGTTTCGGTAGATGGCTCTGAGAGTATTTATTTACTTCTCAGATCCATTTACCAATCTTGTGGGATCTTAGATCTCGCCAAGTCAGTCATTCGGTACCAACTGCCTCACAGCAGCTGGTGGGTTCACTACACTGATGAGCTCCAATAAGAGCGAAACGCGTCTGTAGTTCCCGATTGATTGACTTGGCCGGTCTCAATGAATTAATAACTTAGTTATTATTCTGAGGCTGTTTTTTATGAAACAGTTGACAATTTTTATTGTCTTTATATTTTTTAATTTTATCTTGATTTCACCAACATTAGCCATTATACACGACAAAAACATGAATATGACAGTTTAAATACTTACAAACAGCATTTTGTATGCTTTTGCAAGCTGAAAACAGCTATTTTATCTTGATTTTGCAAACATAAGCCATTACACACGACATATACATGAATATGACAGTTTAAATACTTGAAAACTGAATTTTGTATGTTTTTTCAAGCTGAAACCAGCTATTTTATCTTGATTTTGCAAACATAAGCCATTATATACGACATATATATGAAAATGACAGTTTAAATACTTTTAAACGGTGTTTTGTATGCTTTTGCATACTTAAAACAAACAATTTTATTTTGATTTCACCAACATTAGCCATTATACACGACAGAAACATGAATATGACTGTTTAAATACTTACAAACAGCATTTTGTATGTTTTTGCAAACTGAAAACAGCTATTTTATTTTGATTTTGCAAACATAAGCCATTACACACGACATGTACATGAATATGACAGTTTAAATACTATAAAACGGTGTTTTGCATGCTTTTCCATGCTTAAAACAGCAATTTTATCTTGATTTCACCAACATTAGACATTATACACGACAGAAACATGAATATAACAGTTAAAATACTTACAAACAGCATTTTGTATGTTTTTGCAAGCAAAAACAGCTATTTGATCTTGATTTTGCAAACATAAGCCATTACACACGACGTATACATGAATATGACAGTTTAAATACTTGAAAACGGTGTTTTGCATGCTTTTGCATGCTTAAAACAGCAATTTTATCTTGATTTCACTAACATTAGCCAATATACACGACAGAAACATGAATATGACAGATAAATACTTGAAAACAGCATTTTGTATATTTTTGCAAGCTGAAAACAGTTATTTTATCTTAATTTTGCAAACATAAGCCATTACACACGACATATACATGAACATGATAGTTTAAATACTTGAAAACAGAATTTTGTAAGTTTTTGCAAGCTTAAAACAGCTATTTTATCTTAATTTTCAAACTTAAGCCATTACACACGACATATACATGAATATAACAGTTTAAATACTTGAAAACGGTGTTTTGTATGCTTTTGCATGCCTAAAACAGCATTTTTATCTTGATTTCACCAACATTAGACATTATACACGACAGAAACTTCAATATGACAGTTTAAATAATACAGTTAAAATACTTACAAACAGCATTTTGTATGTTTTTGCAAGCCAAAAACAGCTATTTAATCTTGATTTCACTAACATTAGCCATTATACAGGACAGAAACATGAATATGATAGTTTAAATACTTGAAAACAGCTATTTTATCTTGATTGCACTTACGTTAGCCATTATACAGGACAGAAACATGAATATGACAGTTTAAATACTTGAAAACAGCATTTTGTATGTTTTTGCAAGCTGAAAACTGCTATTTTATTTTGATTTTTCAAACATAAACCAATACACACGACATATACATGAATATGACAGTTTAAATACTTGAAAACAGCGTTTTGTATGTTTTTGCTAGCTGAAAACAGCTATTTTATCTTGATTTTGCAAACATAAGCCATTACACACGACATATACATGAATATGACAGTTTAAATACTTGTAAACGGCGTTTTGTATGTTTTTGCAAGCTGAAAACAGCTATTTTAACTTAATTTTGCAAACATAAGCCATTACACACGACATATACAATAACATGACAGTTTAAATACTTAAAGCGGCGTTTTGTATGATTTTGCAAGCCTAAAACAGCAATTTTATCTTGATTTCACCACCATTAGCCATTATACAGGACAGAAACATGAATATGACAGTTTAAATACTTGAAAATAGCGTTTTGTTTGTTTTGGCAAGCTGAAAACAGCTATTTTATTTTGATTTCACTAACATTAGCCATTATTCAGGACAGAAACATGAATATGACAGTTTAAATACTTGAAAACAGCATTTTGTATGTTTTTGCAAGCTGAAAATATACTGAAGCGGTACGACAATATATATTCTTATTTTAATTGTGTTAATATTGTTTTCTATGGCCATAGTAATGTTTTGTTTTGGTATCAATACTGTTTTTCTGTTGTGTGTACATTTTTTGTGGTTTTTGCTATTTTCGGAAGGCTCCGAAGGCTGAGCGCACGTGTCCACTACGTCATGAGATGACATCAGCGCGTTCGAAGTAAACAGCTTGACCAGCGGGCCCGGTGTGAGGTCTGCGACGTACTAGCGCAGCTGCTACTCCAAGCGTCAGGCAGTCTACCACGACGGGGTGAAGAGGTAACTGACTGCGCGTGGCACCCTCGGTTTTTCTGAGGGAACGAGAGGGAAATTTTTGTATATATACTGTAAAATCTGCTTCAGTCGAGGAGACCAAGAGTGGTCTCCACTCTGAATTCATGTTAGCGTGAGTCTAGGAGTTCTCACCTTCCTTTACCCATCTTGTTGCTTTGGTAGTCGAGGCACTGATGTTCCTTTTACCCATCTTGTTGCTTTGGTACTCGAGGCACTGATGTTTCCTTTACCCATCTAGTTGCTTTGGTACTCGAGGCACTGATGTTTCCTTTACCCATCTTGTTGCTTTGGTACTCGAGGCACTGATGTTTCCTTTACTCATCTAGTTGCTTTGGTACTCGAGGCACTGATGTTTCCTTTACCCATCTTGTTGCTTTGGTACTCGAGGCACTGATGTTTCCTTTACCCATCTTGTTGCTTTGGTACGCGAGGCACTGATGTTCCTTACTCAACCTGTTACCTTTGGCCAAGGTACGGATGAGATCCTTAACTACCGCTCTAGTTGCTTTGGCTGGCCAATGGCACGGAGTCTCCTTTTACCCATCTTAATATCTTTGGTTTGTAAAACTCTCGACTTAATGACATGATTCAGTATTAAGAATGGTTATTTCTCATAAAAGTAACAATTCACTTTGGGGCAAGATTAGTTTGCGATACTGACAACGGCCACAATGATATAATTATTTAATTTTGAATAATTTTTTGATCAAGTGTTTTCTGTTTTTTATGTGCATGTATGCACAAACGACTATGTGCATGTTTGCACCAACGATAACAGAAAACACTGATTCATCGATTTAACAGTAAATAATCTGAGTGTTGAATACACTATGAAATTATTGTGGTTCGTCTGGAAGTATCAATGTTGCTCAATTTATGAGATATTTAAATCTGATAAACATCATTTTGATTCTTTGATTTTTGCGGCAATATTATTTGGTTCTCTCTGCTTGAGGTTTTTGTCGTGGTTTCCCTCTTGCGATTAAAGGCGAATGCCGGAGAGTTGTTTTGTTTTCCAGGACAGAACTTTGTGTTCGAATAACTCTGTTCGTTTTAAATTATTTTAATAATATAATGATGATTTACTTTTATTCTGGATATTTATTGGTTTCAATAAATGCACAAGGTGTGACTTCACAGTCATGTCTTTTGGAAGGAATTTTAACTCTTTCATTTCAACTGAACCTATCCCGATTTCCCCACCATTGATAGCTACTTCGTATTACGGTCATTTTTAGGGTTACATTTATTTTATTACAAAAACAACGTAGGCGACGATTGACGGATATTTTTAAACTAGACGATTGTACTGTTGCAATACATGAATATGACAGTTTAAATACTTGAAAAGTGTGTTTTGTATGCTTTTGCATACTTAAAACAACAATTTTATCTTGATTTCACCAACATTAGTCATTGTACACGACAGAAACATGAATATGACAGTTTAAATACTTACAAACAGCATTTTGTATGTTTTTGCAAACTGAAAACAGCTATTTTATCTTGATTTTGCAAACATAAGCCATTACACACGACATACACATGAATATGACAGTTTAAATAATTGAAAACGGCGTTTTGTATGCTTTTGCATGCTTAAAATATCAATTTTATCTTGATTTCACCAACATTGGCCATTATACACGACAGAAACATGAATATGACAGTTTAAATACTTGAAAACAGCATTTTGTATGTTTTTGCAAGCTGAAAACAGCTATTTTATCTTGATTTTGCAAACTTAAGCCATTACACACGACATATACACGAATATGACAGTTTAAATACTTGAAAAGGGTGTTTTGTATGCTTTTGCATGCTTAAAACAGCAATTTTATCTTGATTTCACCAACAGTACCCATTATACACGACATATACATGAATATGACAGTTTAAATACTTGAAAACAGAATTTTGTATATTTTTTCAAGCTGAAAACAGCTATTTTATCTTGATTTTGCTAACATAAGCCAATACACACGACATATACATGAATATGAAAGTTTAAATACTTGAAACCTGAAATTTGTATGTTTTTGCAAGCTGATAACAGCTATTTTATTTTGATTTTGCAAACATAAGATATTACACACGACATATATATAAATAAGACAGTTTAAATACTTGAAAACAGTATTAAAAATGGTTTTACAAGCTGAAAACAGCTATTTTATCTTGATTTCACAAACATAAGGCATTACATACGACATATACATGAATATGACAGTATAGATACTTGAAAACGGCGTTTTGTATTATTTGCATGCTTAAAACAGCAATTTTATCTTGATTTCAAAAACATAAGCTATTATACACGAAATAAACATGAATATGACAGTTTAAATACTTAAAAACAGCGTTTTGTATGTTTTTGCAAGCTAAAAACAGCAATTTTATCTTGATTTTGCAAACATAAGCCATTACACACGACATATACATGAACATGACAGTTTAAATACTTGAAAACGGTGTTTTGTATGCTTTTGCATGCTTAAAGCAGGAATTTTATCTTGATTTCACCAACATTAGCCATTATTCACTACAGAAACTTGAATATGACAGATTAAATACTTGAAAACAGCATTTTGTTTGTTTTTGCAAGCTAAAAACAGCTATTTTATCTTGATTTTGCAAACTCAAGCCATTACACACGACATACACATACATATGACAGTTTAAATACTTGAAAACGGCGTTTTATATGCTTTTGCATGCTTAAAACACCAATTTTATCTTGATTTCACAAACATGCTACACTCCCCTGGAGGTTGCAAATAAATCAACCCGGCTTTGGACTTATCAGTGGTAGCGGTTATCTTGGGTTGAGCCTCGGCGTCGCTCAGATGGAGAAGGCGTGGTTCGACGAAATTGAACGTGGGAGATAGTTTCTGCAATTCGGTGGGCGCCAGTCGGTCGAAAGGCGTCGACAGCTCAACTGAAGGGACCGACAACTTCGCAGGATAATAATGGATACAAGGCAGGTAGCAATAGGGGTGCAAATAAGCAGCGCGAAATTTAATAACAAGTAAGTATATTGATGTGATTAAATTATGATTACAAAACGCGGACAACGTATGCCGAACGGCACTGGAACGTCCAATAACTTGAGCTCCAAAATGAAAGGACTGGCGGTCGCGGGGGGTCGCCGTGAGTCGCGGTATCGGAAGGAATGCGAGCCAACAAAACCCAGAGTGAATGCAAGGTAGCGCAACGACGTACTCGACGCGATGGTACCACCCTTTGAATACTCGGCGCAATTGTGATATATCAAACAATCCTTCGGACTACGGTCACACGCGCAACACAACGCTGTCGCAGTAGAAAGGTGTTCTACGCTCAACAATAATGTGAATTGGAACGGGACGTACACGCCAGTGCATTTAACTTGTCCCGAATGAACAATCGAGTTACAAATATACATATAAATAATACAGAATGAGACAAAAAATAGCGTAAGTAAAAATAGTAACAGTAAAATAAAATTGAAATGGTGGTATTGCTTAGCTGTGAGTTGGAAGTGTCCTGGTGTTGAGTGGCTTGGCGGTCGGCAGGTGTCCGATGGATTCCGAGCGGGCACGAATCTACGTCCCAGCAAGATGGCGACAAATGCGAGTCACGGATCGGGAGGATGTGGTGACGTCACGCTTTGTCTCACTCCAACCGATGACGAGGTATTCTTTGCAAATTGGAATTGCAATTAGGACGCCAATTGTTTCCCAGGTAATAGTGCTCTCCAACAGCACAAATAATGCAAACCAGCGACAATTTCCCAAGGTGTCCGGTCTTAATGCCTCAATACTAATCAATAGTATTCGAAAATAATCAGTCATAAACAAATATACGTAAATACGTATAAATAGATATAAATATAAATATGAATAAATACGTGTAAATACGTATAAATAAATATGCATAAATAAATATGCATAAATAAATAGCCTGAAAAGAAAAACGGAGTTAGGAACATGAACCTATGACGATGCTGAATCTCTCTTAACTGACTTAAATCTTACCTAAGATGGTATGCGACTAAAAGAATAGTTTTAAATTCGTGTCAAATGCAGAATCCGGCCTAGCCGTAGAATAAACACAATATTCTAATAAGTGTGAATTTTAAAATCCCAAAATACTTGGTCTAGTTCTCGTAACCCAATTACGAAAAACTACTCGCAAAAACACAACTTCGCAATCTGACTGCAAAACTAAAAGTAACGGTTTCGTTAAAAATCTCAAGAACAATCCAGTAAATTCACGTATTTTATTCAGCATCGTGGGAGTTCACGCGCCCTCGCCGTAGGCTTGCCTCAAAAAAGAAAGGTACAACTGGTGGTATACCGGAACGAAATTACAAGACAGCCAAATAGTCACGTGACACCTGTCACAGACATCTGACGAGCAGGCTGAATGAAGAATCAACACAAACGAGATGAATGATGAATAGATAATGAAGTCTGGAACTGAATGAGGTAAGTAGTGAAATGAAGATACTAAAACGAACACAGTTTAGATAACTACGATGCGGAAGTTAAATCAAGGTTTGAATAAACTAAAATCAGAGCTACAAAGCTTTTGACAGGTATGGTACTATTGTAAACATTGAAATATAAAAAACATCTAACTGGTTAACTAACTTTCAGCAACTTTACGGAGGAAATAAATTAACTACAGGAGGAATGAATGACAAGAACAAGAATATGAACGATAGGAATTTGCAAGGAAATCAGAAAAGTAGGATAATGATCGCAGGGAAAAAATGAAACGTAACAAACATTAGCCATTATACACGACAGAAACATGAATATGACAGTTTAGTTACTTGAAAACAGCATTTTGTATGTTTTAGCAAGCTGAAAACAGCTATTTTATCTTGATTTTGCAAACATAAGCCATTGCACACGACATGTACATGAATATGACAGTTTAAATACTTGAAAACAGAATTTTGTATGTTTTTGCAAGCTTAAAACAGCTATTTTATCTTGATTTTGCAAACATAAGCCATTACACACGACATATACATGAACATATAAAATATCAAATATCCTTTTACCCGATATGGGTGTGGCACTCTGCTTATGCAGATCTCGGTAAGTGATATAATTTTACGTATGAAGTGCGGTTACCAGCCGTCAAGTCATAGCCCCCAAAGATGTTAGTGGAGGGGGAACCACAGGGTTAAATTTAAATTTGTAACTGTCGGCAGTGGGATTCGAACTGAGGATCCCACGATCCACAGTCCGACACGTTACCACGGAGATATTTACCCCATGCCAGTTTAAATACTTGAAAACGGTGTTTTGTATGCTTTTGCATGCTTTAAACAGCAACTTTATCTTGATTTCACCAACATTAGCCATTATACATGACAGAAACATGAATATGACAGTTTAAATACTTGAAAACAGCATTTTGTATGTTTTTGCAAGCTGAAAACAGCTATTTTCTCTTGATTTTGCAAACATAAGCCATTACACACGACATATACATGAATATGACAGGTTAAATACTTGAAAACAGAATTTAGTATGTTTTTGCAAGTTGAAAACAGCTATTTTATCTTGATTTGAAAACAGCATTTTGTGTGTTTTTGCAAGCTGAAAACAGCTATTTTATCTTGATTTTGCAAACATAAGCCATTACCCAGGACATATACATGAATATGCTAGTTTAAATACTTAAACACGGCGTTTTGTATGATTAGGCGTGCTTAAAACAGCAATTTTATCTTGATTTCACCAACATTAGCCATTATACATGACAGAAACATGAATATGACAGTTTAAATACTTGAAAACAGCATTCTGTATGTTTTTGCAAGCTGAAAACTGCTATTTTATCTTGATTTTGCAAACATAAGCCATTACATACGACATATACGTGAATATGACAGTTTAAATACTTGAAAACGGCGTTTTGTATAATTTTGCTTGCTTAAAACAGCAATTTTATCTTGATTTCACCAACATTAGCCATTATACATGACAGAAACATGAATATGACAGTTTAAATACTTGATATGGGGGTTTTGAAGCTTTAGTATGCTTAAAACAGCAATTTTATCTTGATTTCACCAACATTAGCCATTATGCATGACAGAAACATGAATATGACAATTCATATACTTACAAACAGCATTTTGTATGTTTTTGCAAGCTGAAAACAGCTATTTTATCTTGATTTTGCAAACATAAGCCATTACACACGACATACACATGAATATGACAGTTTAAATTATTGAAAACGGCGTTTTGTATGCTTTTGCATGCTTTAAACACCATTTTTATCTTGATTTCACGAACATAAGCCATTATACACGACTGAAACATGAATATGACAGTTTAAATACTTGAAAACAGCATTTTTTATGTTTTTGCAAAATGAAAACAGCTATTTTATCTTAATTTTGCAAACATAAGCCATTACACACGACATATACATAAATATGACAGTTTAAATACTTGAAAACGGCGTTTTGTATGATTTTGCATGCTTGAAACACCATTTTTATCTTGATTTCACAAACATAAGCAATTATACACGACTGAAACATGAATATGACAGTTTAAATACTTGAAAACAGCATTCTGTATGTTTTTGCAAGCTGAAAACTGCTATTTTATCATGATTTTGCAATAATAAGCCATTACACACGACATATGCATGAATATGACAGTTTAAATACTTGAAAAGTGTGTTTTGTATGCTTTTGCATACTTAAAACAACAATTTTATCTTGATTTCACCAACATTAGCCATAATACATAACAGAAACATGAATATGACAGTTTAAATACTTGAAATTGGTGTTTTGTATGCTTTTATATGCTTAAAACAGCAATTTTATCTTGATTTCACCAACATTAGCCGTTATACATGACAGAAACATGAATATGACAGTTCATATACTTACAAACAGCATTTTTTATATTTTTGCAAGCCGAAAACAGCTGTTTTATCTTGATTTTGCAAACATAAGCCATTACACACGACATAAACATGAATATGACAGTTTAAATACTTGAAAACGGCGTTTTGTATGCTTTTGCATGCTTCAAACACCATTTTTATCTTGATTTCACAAACATAAGCAATTATACACGACTGAAACATGAATATGACAGTTTAAATACTTGAAATGGGTGTTTTGTATGCTTTTGTATGCTTAAAACAGCTATTTTTTCTTGATTTTACCAACATTAGCCATTATACACGACAGAAACATGAATATGACAGTTTAAATACTTGAAAACAGCATTTTGTTTGTTTTTGCAAGCTGAAAACAGCTATTTTATCTTGATTTTGCAAACATAAGCCATTACACACGACATATACATGAAGGCGTGATGATATATTTATTTATTTATAAATACTTGAAAAGTGTGTTTTGTATGCTTTTGCATGCTTAAAACAGCAATTTTATCTTGTATTCACCAACATTAGCCATTATACACGACAGAAACATGAATATGACTGTTTAAATACTTGAAAACAGCATTTTGTATGTTTTTGCAAGCTGAAAACAGCTATTTTATCTTGATTTTGAAAACATAAGCCATTACACACGACATATACATGAATATGACAGTTTAAGTACTTGAAACCAGAAATTTGAATGTTTTTGTAAGCTAAAAACAGCTATTTTATCTTGATTTTGCAAACATAAGCCATTACACACGACATATACATGAATATGACAGTTTAAATACTTGAAAACAGAATTTAGTATGTTTTTGCAAGTTGAAAACAGCTATTTTATCTTGATTTGAAAACAGCATTTTGTGTGTTTTTGCAAGCTGAAAACAGCTATTTTATCTTGATTTCGCAAACGTAAGCCATTACACACGACATATACATGAATATGCTAGTTTACATACTTAAACACGGCGTTTTGTATGATTAGGCGTGCTTAAAACAGCAATTTTATCTTGATTTCACCAACATTAGCCATTATACAGGACAGAAACATGAATATGACAGTTTAAATACTTGAAAACAGCATTTTGTATGTTTTTGCAAGCTGAAAACTGCTATTTTATCTTGATTTTGCAAACATAAGCCATTACATACGACATATACGTGAATATGACAGTTTAAATACTTCAAAACGGCGTTTTGTATGCTTTTGCATGCTTTAAACACCTGTTTTATCTTGATTTCACAAACATAAGCCATTATACACGACTGAAACATGAATATGACAGTTTAAATACTTGAAATGGGTGTTTTGTATGCTTTTGTATGCTTAAAACAGCAATTTTATCTTGATTTTACCAACATTAGCCATTATACACGACAGAAACATGAATATGACAGTTTAAATACTTGAAAACAGCATTTTGTGTGTTTTTGAAAGATGGAAACAGCTATTTTATCTTGATTTTGCAATAATAACCAATTACACACGACATATACATAAATATGCCAGTTTAAATACTTGAAAAGTGTGTTTTGTATGCTTTTGCATACTTAAAACAACAATTTTATCTTGATTGTACCAACATTAGACATTGAACACGACAGAAACATGAATATGACAGTTTAAATACTTACAAACAGCATATTGTATGTTTTTGCAAGCTGAAATAGCTATTTTATCTTGATTTTGCAAACATAAGCCATTACACACGACATACACATGAATATGACAGTTTAAATACTTGAACACGGCGTTTCGTATGCTTTTGCATACTTAAAACAACAATTTTATCTTGATTTTACAAACATTAGGCATTGTACAATACAGAGACATGAATATGATAGTTTAAATACTTGAAAACAGTGTTTTGTATGCTTTTGCATGATGAAAATGGCAATTTTATCTTGATTTCACCAACATTTGCCATTATACAAGACAGAAACTTCAATATGACAGTTTAAATACTTGAAAACAGCATTTTGTGTGTTTGTGCAAGATGAAAACAGCAATTTTATCTTGATTTTGCAAACATAAGCCTTTACATACGACATATACATGAATATGACAGTTTAATTACTTGAAAACGGCGTTTTATATGATTTTGCGTGCTTAAAACAGCAATTTTATCTTGTATTCACCAACATTGGACATTATACACGACAGAAATATAAATATAACAGTTTAAATACTTACAAACACCATTTTGTATGTTTTTGCAAGCTGAAAACAGATATTTTATCTTGATTTTGCAAACATAGGCCATTACACACGACATAAACATGATTATGACAGTTTAAATATTTGAAAAGTGTGTTTTGTATGCTTTTGCATGTTTAAAACAACAATTTTATCTTGATTTCACCAACATCAGCCATTATACACGACAGAAACATGAATATGACAGTTAAAATACTTGAAAACAGCATTTTGTATGTTTTTGCAAGCTGAAAACAGCTATTTTATTTTGATTTTGCAAACATAAGCCATTACACATGAATATATACATAAATATGACAGTTTAAATACTTGAAAACGGTGTTTTGTATGCTTTTGCATGCTTAAAACAACAATTTTATCTTGATTACACCAACATTTGCCATAATACACGACAGAAACATGAATATGACAGTTTAAATACTAGAAAACAGCATTTTGTATGTTTTTGCAAGCTAAAAACAGCTATTTTATCTTAATTTTGCAAACATAAGCCATTACACACGACATATACATGAATATGACATTTTAAATACTTGAAAACGGGGTTTTGTATGCTTCTGCATGCTTAAAACAGCAATTCTATCTTGATTTCACGAACATTAACCATTATACACGACAGAAACAAGAATATGACAGTTTAAATACTTGAAAGCATCGTTTTGTATGTTTTTGCAAGCTTAAAAAAGCAATTTTATCTTGATTGCACCAACATTAGCCATTATACGCAACAGAAACATGCATATGACAGTTTAAATAGTTGAAAACAGCATTTTGTGTGTTTTTGCAAGCTGAAAACAGCTATTTTTTCTTGATTTTGCAAACATAATCCATTGCACACGACATATACATGAATATGACAGTTTATATACTTGAAAACAGCATTTTTTATGTTTTTGCAATTTGGAAACAGCTATTTTATCTTAATTTTGCAAACATAAGCCATTACACACGACATATACATGAATATGACAGTTTAAATACTTGAAAACGGTGTTTTGTATGCTTTTGCATGCTTAAAACACCAATTTTATCTTAATTTCACCAACTTTAGCCATTATACACGACAGAAACATGAATATGACAGTTTAAATACTTCAAACCAGCATTTTATACGTTTTTGCAAGCTGAAAACTGCTATTTTATCTTGATTTTGCAAACATAAGCCATTACATACGACATATACATGAATATGCTAGTTTACATACTTAAACACGGCGTTTTGTATGATTAGGCGTGCTTAAAACAGCAATTTTATCTTGATTTCACCAACATTAGCCATTATACAGGACAGAAACATGAATATGACAGTTTAAATACTTGAAAACAGCATTTTGTATGTTTTTGCAAGCTGAAAACTGCTATTTTATCTTGATTTTGCAAACATAAGCCATTACATACGACATATACGTGAATATGACAGTTTAAATACTTCAAAACGGCGTTTTGTATGCTTTTGCATGCTTTAAACACCTGTTTTATCTTGATTTCACAAACATAAGCCATTATACACGACTGAAACATGAATATGACAGTTTAAATACTTGAAATGGGTGTTTTGTATGCTTTTGTATGCTTAAAACAGCAATTTTATCTTGATTTTACCAACATTAGCCATTATACACGACAGAAACATGAATATGACAGTTTAAATACTTGAAAACAGCATTTTGTGTGTTTTTGAAAGATGGAAACAGCTATTTTATCTTGATTTTGCAATAATAACCAATTACACACGACATATACATAAATATGCCAGTTTAAATACTTGAAAAGTGTGTTTTGTATGCTTTTGCATACTTAAAACAACAATTTTATCTTGATTGTACCAACATTAGACATTGAACACGACAGAAACATGAATATGACAGTTTAAATACTTACAAACAGCATTTTGTATGTTTTTGCAAGCTGAAATAGCTATTTTATCTTGATTTTGCAAACATAAGCCATTACACACGACATACACATGAATATGACAGTTTAAATACTTGAACACGGCGTTTCGTATGCTTTTGCATACTTAAAACAACAATTTTATCTTGATTTTACAAACATTAGGCATTGTACAATACAGAGACATGAATATGATAGTTTAAATACTTGAAAACAGTGTTTTGTATGCTTTTGCATGATGAAAATGGCAATTTTATCTTGATTTCACCAACATTTGCCATTATACAAGACAGAAACTTCAATATGACAGTTTAAATACTTGAAAACAGCATTTTGTGTGTTTGTGCAAGATGAAAACAGCAATTTTATCTTGATTTTGCAAACATAAGCCTTTACATACGACATATACATGAATATGACAGTTTAATTACTTGAAAACGGCGTTTTATATGATTTTGCGTGCTTAAAACAGCAATTTTATCTTGTATTCACCAACATTGGACATTATACACGACAGAAATATAAATATAACAGTTTAAATACTTACAAACACCATTTTGTATGTTTTTGCAAGCTGAAAACAGATATTTTATCTTGATTTTGCAAACATAGGCCATTACACACGACATAAACATGATTATGACAGTTTAAATATTTGAAAAGTGTGTTTTGTATGCTTTTGCATGTTTAAAACAACAATATAATCTTGATTTCACCAACATCAGCCATTATACACGACAGAAACATGAATATGACAGTTAAAATACTTGAAAACAGCATTTTGTATGTTTTTGCAAGCTGAAAACAGCTATTTTATTTTGATTTTGCAAACATAAGCCATTACACATGAATATATACATAAATATGACAGTTTAAATACTTGAAAACGGTGTTTTGTATGCTTTTGCATGCTTAAAACAACAATTTTATCTTGATTACACCAACATTTGCCATAATACACGACAGAAACATGAATATGACAGTTTAAATACTAGAAAACAGCATTTTGTATGTTTTTGCAAGCTAAAAACAGCTATTTTATCTTAATTTTGCAAACATAAGCCATTACACACGACATATACATGAATATGACATTTTAAATACTTGAAAACGGGGTTTTGTATGCTTCTGCATGCTTAAAACAGCAATTCTATCTTGATTTCACGAACATTAACCATTATACACGACAGAAACAAGAATATGACAGTTTAAATACTTGAAAGCATCGTTTTGTATGTTTTTGCAAGCTTAAAAAAGCAATTTTATCTTGATTGCACCAACATTAGCCATTATACGCAACAGAAACATGCATATGACAGTTTAAATAGTTGAAAACAGCATTTTGTGTGTTTTTGCAAGCTGAAAACAGCTATTTTTTCTTGATTTTGCAAACATAATCCATTGCACACGACATATACATGAATATGACAGTTTATATACTTGAAAACAGCATTTTTTATGTTTTTGCAATTTGGAAACAGCTATTTTATCTTAATTTTGCAAACATAAGCCATTACACACGACATATACATGAATATGACAGTTTAAATACTTGAAAACGGTGTTTTGTATGCTTTTGCATGCTTAAAACACCAATTTTATCTTAATTTCACCAACTTTAGCCATTATACACGACAGAAACATGAATATGACAGTTTAAATACTTCAAACCAGCATTTTATACGTTTTTGCAAGCTGAAAACTGCTATTTTATCCTGATTTTGCAAACATAACCATTACACACGACATATACATAAATATGACAGTTGAAATACTTGAAAACAGCATTTTGTATGTTTTTGCAAGTTGAAAACAGCTATTTTATCTTAATTTTGCATAGATAAGCCATTACAAATGGCATATACATGAATATGACAGTTTAAATACTTGAAAACGGTGTTTTGTATGCTTTTGCATGCTTAAAACAGCAATTTTATATTGATTTCACCAACATTTGCCATTATACACGACAAAAACATGAATATGACAGTTTATATACTTGAAAACAGCATTTAGTATGTTTTTGCAAGCTTAAAACAGCAATTTTATCTTGATTGCACCTAGAATTGCCATTATACACGAAAGAAACATGAATATGACAGTTTTATTTCTTAAAAACAGCGTTTTGTTTGTTTTTGCAAGCTAAAGACAAGTATTTTATCTTGATTTCACTAACATTAGCCATTATACAGGACAGAAACATAAATATGACAGTTTAAATACTTGAAAACAGCATTTTGCATGTTTTTCCAAGCTGAAAACAGCTATTTTATCTTGATTTTTCAAACAAAAGCCATTACACGGGACATATACCTGAATATGACAGTTTAGATACTTGAAAACGGCGTTTTGTATGCTTTTGCATGCTTAAAACAGCAATTTTTGCCATGATTTCACCAACATTAACCATTATACACGACAGAAACATGAATATGACAGTTTAAATACTTGAAAACAGCTATTTATCTTGATTTTGCAAACATAAACCATTACACACGACATATACATGAATATGACTACTTAGATACTTGAAAACGGTGTTTTGTATGCTTTTGCATGCTAAAAACAGCAATTTTATCTTGATTTCACCAACATTAGCCATTATACACGACAGAAACATGAATGCGACAGTTTAAATACTTGAAAACAGCATTTTGTATGTTTTTGCAAGCTGAAAACAGCTATTTTATCTTGATTTTGCAAACATAAGACATAACACACAACATATACATGAATATGACAGTTTATGTACTTTAAAACGGCGTTTTGTATGCTTTTGCATACTTAAAACAGCAATTTTGTCTTTATTTTACCAACATTAGCCATTATACAGGACAGAAACATGAATTCGACAGTTTAGATACTTGAAAACAGCGTTTTGTATGTTTTTGCAAGCTTAAAACAGCAATTTTATCATGATTTCACTAACATCAGCCATTATACACAACAGAAACATGAATAAGACAGTTTAAATACTTGAAAACAGCATTCTGTATGTTTTTGCAAGCTGAAAACAGCTATTTTATCTTGATTTTGTAAACATAAGCCATTATACACGACATATACATGCATATGACAGTTTGAGTACTTGAAAACGGCGTTTTGTATGCTTTTGCATGCTTAAAACAGCAATTTTATCTTTATTTCACCAATATTAGCCATTATACACTACAGAAACATGAATATGACAGTTTAAATACTTGAAAACAGCATTTTGTATGTTTTTGCAAGCTGAAAACAGTTTTTTTATCTTGATTTTGCAAACATAAGCCATTATACACGACATATACATGAAAATGACAGTTTAAATGCTTGAAAACAACGTTTTGTTTGTTTTTGCAAGCTCAACACAGCTATTTTATCTTGATTTCACTAACATTAGCCATTATACAGGACCGAAACATGAATATGACAGTTTAAATACTTGAAAACAGCATTTTGTATGTTTTTGCAAGCTGAAAACAGCTATTTTATCTTGATTTTTCAAACATAAGCCATTACACACGACGTATACCTGAATATGACAATTTAGATACTTGAAAATTGCGTTTTGTATGCTTTTGCATGCGTAAAACAGCATTTTTTGTCATGCTTTCACCAACATTAGCCATTATTAGTATTGTATTGCTTGTATGCTCAGCACGTGTTTTTTTGTCTCTGCATATTTAGTCAGTTTATACGGTTTTTTTTACATCGAAATAGAATTTAAATTATAACTTTTAGTGCAGTTATTAGTGTACTAATACAATAGTTACCATTTTTAAGTGTTGAAAAAGTGCATCGAAACACAATCTATAATATTTGTGAGACAGTTGTCAAAAAGTATTATTTTAAACAAAAGTGTTAATTGGACAGGTCTTGTCAGTTAATTTCACACGAGCAGCTGACAATGGTGATTCTATGTACAAAGTGTAAACGTACAGTAGGCGCCAAAAAGCCAGCTATTAAATGTTTTCAATGTCTCAATACGTTTCATCCCTTATGCGTCGGGGTTGACGATGATCAATTTAATTTAATAAATTCAAATGTGTTCTCCTGGAACTGTTTACTTTGTCGCGACTTATCAACTCGTAATAAATCCATCGTAAATGATGAAACTGATAATTCTAATAACTCAAACATGCTAAACTCTAATGATATAAACACCTTATTCACTAAAATGAAATCTGAATTTTTGGCCTTTATGAATGATAAGTTTACTGAGATCATTACATCTGTAACTTTTTGCTCAGAAAAAATTACTGATTTCGAATCTAAATTAAATAGTCTTGAGCTACAGGTTAAATCTTATGAAAAAATTAAAACTGAAAATTTGCAGTTAAAATCTAAAATTACAAATCTCGAACTAAAAGTGAATGACCTCGAACAATATTCGCGGTTAAATAATTTAGTAATACATAATTTTCCTGAAAAAAACACTGAAAATACCAGTGAAATTATTATTGATATTGGTAAAAATGTAAGAGTAAATTTATCTGTTGATAACTTAGACACATCCCATAGACTACCAAAATCGGATAAATCAAAACATCCACCATTAATTGTAGTAAAATTTAACTCACGAATGGTTAAAGATCAATTCCTTGCCGCCACTAAAAACAAAAATAATAATTTAACCACTAAACTGTTTTTTCCGAATAATCCTGAGACCAGAATATTCGTTACTGAACATTTATCACTAAAAAATAATTATCTCTTTAAAAAATCTCGTGAAGTTCTACGTAGTAAAGGTTTCAGATATATCTGGACCAAAAATTGTAAGATTTTCGCAAGAAAAGATGACAATTCCCGCGTTTTCAACATAAGCTCCGAAGAAGATATTTTAAAAATTTAAGTCACACGGTATAATTCTCATATTAATACTTAATAATTCATGGCTTTGTCAATTTACTACCAAAATGTACGTGGACTAAGATCAAAAACTACGGATATTCGTCTTAATTCAATTGGATGTGGCTATGACATTGTATGTTTAACGGAAACATTTTTGAACTCTAATGTCAGTGATCATGAAGTGCTGTCAACTGAATTTAATACTGTGAGACGAGATAGATCTTCAACTGACTCTACAAAAGCAGACGGCGGTGGTGTTCTGATCGGCGTCCAAAACAGATTGTCCTACACCGAACTGTCGGAATGGTGTTCCGGAGCAGAAGACATTTGGATAAGTTTACATATTAATAATATTACAAAATTTTATATTTGCTGTGTATACATTCCACCAAATGATTATGATTCATTAAACAAATTTCTGCAGAAGTTATCCATAATTTTTGATAATGAGCCAAACGGCAAATTCTTAATCTGTGGTGATTTCAACTTGCCCTATATCAAATGGATAAGTCAAGATAATCTGCCTTATTTAATATCATTAACCACCTATAATAGGTCCTCTAATGAATTCATAGATACTATTTCATACTGCGATTTGAATCAATATAACCTTATTTACAATAAAAATAATAGAATATTGGATCTTATTTTATCTAACATTGAAAATATTACGATCGTGGAATGTGGTAATCCATTAAGTAAACTTGATGAGCAACACCATCTCGCTCTAGATATTTTATTTGATATAAATATAAGTCACAATCTGGAATTAAAATCAAGAAAAATGTTCAAATATAAACATGCTGATTATGATGTCATTAATAATTATCTTAATGATACAAATTGGTCTAAAGAGTTTCAGGGTCTTAATATTGAACAAATGGTATCGAAGTTTTATAATATATTATTTATTTGTATTAATGAATTTGTTCCATATGTATTACCAAAAACAAAGCAGTACCCAATATGGTTTACAGCTGATTTAATTAAAATTATTAAAGAGAAGCATAAGGCCCATAACAAATTTAAACGCTATAAGACTCAACTACTTTATAATGAATTCTCAATTCTGAGAAAGCGATTTAAATTAATAAAAGCTAAATGTTACGCGAATTATATCAAAAATATTGAAGATCAAATCCCGCATAACAGTAAAAAATTCTGGTCATATGTCTCTTCAACTAATTCTAATTCCTCAAATATCCCCATGAACATGCATTATAATAATTTTATAAGTAAAAATGGTTACGAAACTTGCAATTTATTTTCTACGTTTTTTGAATCAGTATTTGTTCCCAGTAATGTTGATCTAAATACATGCCATTTTCACTGTAATAATGACACTTTGATACATTTAAGTGATATTGAAGTTAGTGAAGATATTGTCCACAATATTTTGTTAAATCTAGATGTAAATAAGGGTGCCGGTCCGGATGATATTCCTGGTATTTTTGTAAAACTTTGTGCTTCTTCACTCTGCATTCCTCTTACAATTATTTATTCTAAATCTCTATCGGAGGGACATTTCCCTGATTTATGGAAACTTGCTTACGTTATGCCAATTTTTAAAAGTGGTAAGAGAAATTTGGTTGTAAATTACAGACCTATTTCAAAATTATGTATTTTCGAAAAAGTTTTTCAAATCATAGTTTTTAGACCACTTTATGATGCAATGAAATGTTATATTATTCCACAACAACATGGTTTTGTGTCAGGTCGATCAGTTGAGTCTAATCTTGTGACGATCCCTCCGTCGAGGGTTGGGGCGTCACTTCCTTGGCTGCTGTCCCTGCTCGGGCGCCAAATTATGTGACGATACCTCCGTCGAGGGTTGGGACGTCACTTCCTTGGCTGCTGTACTTGCTCGGGCGCCTTCGGTGACGGTGTCAGGTCCAGCAGCTGAAAGGGCTGGATAGCTTCAGTGGAGACGGGAAGGGTTCGATTTTCGGGAATTATTCAGTGATAACTACCGAAGTAAACTAGATGTATTTAAATTTATTGCTCAATCCTCAAATTACACCACGAAGAAAAATAAAATAAATATATCACACAAAACTGTGAATACGAGCAAAAAGGCTAGACTCCCCTTTTTAAAAATGCAAATATAAAAATTTCAATAAACGCGGTAGCGGTGACGGAACGAGAATGTACGGAGGGTTGAGGTGGAGAGAGGGGGGCAGGATTGTATGCAGCAACCGCGTAGTACACCACGGCGGCTACTGACATACACGGGAACCGGATACACCAGACGCTTGGTAAACCACTGCGCTGGTGCGACCGGGGGAAAATGTGGGCGACAGAAGGCGTAGTAGACCACGGCCAACTGTCGACACACGGGAACCGGATACACCAGACGCTTGGTAAACCACTGCGCTGGTGCGACCGGGGGAAAATGTGGGCGACAGAAGGCGTAGTAGACCACGGCCAACTGTCGACACACGGGAATGGAACAGCGGCGTAGTAAACCACGGCCACTGAAACCAATAAAGGCGGAAAGAAAGAAACGGAAAGAAACAAACGGCGACGGAGACGGAAAACAAACGGTGACGGAGACGGAGACGGAGACGTTAGAGAGCTAACTCACCTACGTGAGGCTTCCAGTGAACTTTGCTCCACGTAGACGCCGGAGCAACTGCCTGAGCTGCTGTGGAGCTCGGCTTATATAGTCGTTTTTGCGGGTGGGGATAGCTAGTTTATTGATTACTTGCTTTGCGCATGTCCGACGGCGTGCTAACCGGACCCGCTGCCACTCAGCCACGCTGGCTGCAACGATAGCACAAACGGGCTCAGACATAAAAAATGTAACTTCGTTACACCCTCCCTTTACTTAAAAGAAAAAAAAAAACAGTGAAAAAAAAAAAACTTTTACTTGCTCGTATTCACTTACATAAATAATCCTCATACTTCCCTGAAAACAAATAATAACAGATCTTATATACATTTATACATGGCATGCTAGAAAGAAAAAAAAGTTAATTTCCCTTCCTTCTTGGCTGGGTCGGATCAATAAAGGTCCTCCACATCACACCATTGCCATCGGGACGGGGCACCAGGATCCGGCATCGGCGCTGGTCTCGGAGTCGGGCTGGCCTCGGGTCCTGGATCGGAGATGTCGATCTCTCAGGAGTTTTCCTCGAAGTCGGTACGGGGTCAGGGAATCGATGTTGTCTCAAGTCGGAAAATCTGGGCGACTTACGGTCGATACATCGGCCTAGTCTTGCATCGGTATATCGGTATGGTTGTGGGCTGATCAGGGCTACCCGCTTTAGAAATACCGGCACTCGTTTCTGAGCTGCATCCGGTTTTTCCTTTGGCTTGGCAGACGCAGTACAAGGCCTTCTCTGGGACTGCGGTCGTTTATGTAGAAGCGGTTGCCTTAATGAGGGCTTTGACGGTTCCGAGGGTAGAATTTCTGAACTACCTCTCCCGGATTTCTTGAATGTTTGCAATTCTGCTAAAATTCGTTTCTCGGTTTGTGCTGTATGGGTCGTCGTCAGGGAGCACAGCGGATTGATGGAGGGTATTCCAACTTTTATTACCTTTTTGACAAAATTTATCTCCATCTGGTATTTCACTAAAGCGTTCATACCAAGTACGATTGGAGTTGTTAAATTAGAAAGGCAGAGCATAGTTATTGGCCTGCAGACACCTTGTACTATGCAGCTGACTGTCATCTCTTTGTGTGTGGTAACGAGGGTTCCGTCAGCCAGCTGAGCTTTTGGATGCTGCGATCCTTCCATCTTGGTTCCGTGGTAGTGACAGAAATCAGCAACTTCGTCACTTGCGTACGAGTCTACTGCTCCTGTATCGATCAGCGCTTTGAATTCACGGCCGTGGATGAGGACGGGTACGAACAGTCTACTGTCTGTAGAATGGTCGGGGTTCGGGACATCGCAAGGTTCAGATTTCGGATGCCTCTTCTGGGGTTGCTTCTCCTGGGCCGTATTGCAGCCACAATCTCGGGTCAGGATATTCTGGCGATTGCATCGCCAGCAGAATTTTTCGCCCTGTTGCGGCAATCGCTACGGTAGTGACCGTATTCTCCACATCTCCAACAAAGTATGGTTTCCATCCCCGGCTTTGCATATGGGAGATGCGGTAAATCGGTAGTCATTAGCGGACTAATGGCTGTTAAACGGCTGGGTCGGGACGGTCGGATTTCTTGTTGAAGCCTCTCATACTCATCGATTTCTCGAATGAGGCTTCTTATGTTCGGCACGTCTTTGCGTCGGATATACTGTCGATATTCCGGCAGAAGATTGCTGTGAATCCGGAACAGCTCTTGTTCCGCGTTGAGTCCTCCTTGCCGTCGGATAAGTGTTTGTAGCGCAGTAACGTATTCTCGCCCCAGTTCGCCGGAACGCTGCTTTCGACTGATTATTTCTTGTTCCAGTCGCAGCGAGTAGTCAGCGGAGATGTAAAACTCCTTAAAGTCGTTAAGGAATTGCTTCCAGGTAGACCAATAATCCCGGTTGTTCCGCAGCCATTGTAGCGGTGCGCCACGGAACAATTCTGGTAGTGCAATAAGGAGCTGGTCGTCCTTGATCCTGTAGCTCTCCTTGAGCTCCGCGAGCCTTTCCAAGAAGGCGATGGGATCTGATTTCCCGTCAAAAGTGTTATTCCACTTTCGGACGGTCTCGCATACGTGAACCGGTGTCTGCACCTCGAGTGGATAACCCTGGGTTTTTGGTTCCGTTTTCCGGCCAGACGGTTCAGCTTGTGGCTCTTTACCGGGGTTAGGACTTAATTGCTTAAGTGCACGGATCGCACCCACCATGCGTTTCCGTAGCTTGGACACGTTACCGGCTGTGTCCAGACCGATCTTCTTCAGCTCCTTCTGTAGGTCCTTTTTCTTGAGCTCGTACACCCAGGAGACGGAAGGATCGGGGGTCGGGATTTTCTCTTCCGTATCGGATTGTGAGATGTCGCCGTCGGTTGACATCTTGTCAAAATGTCTGTGTCGGTCTTGGTGAAAATAACGGTGTCGGTATCGGTGTCGGAACGGGTCCCTGCTCGGGCGCCAAATTATGTGACGATCCCTCCGTCGAGGGTTGGGGCGTCACTTCCTTGGCTGCTGTCCCTGCTCGGGCGCCAAATTATGTGACGATACCTCCGTCGAGGGTTGGGACGTCACTTCCTTGGCTGCTGTACTTGCTCGGGCGCCTTCGGTGACGGTGTCAGGTCCAGCAGCTGAAAGGGCTGGATAGCTTCAGTGGAGACGGGAAGGGTTCGATTTTCGGGGATTATTCAGTGATAACTACCGAAGTAAACTAGATGTATTTAAATTTATTGCTCAATCCTCAAATTACACCACGAAGAAAAATAAAATAAATATATCACACAAAACTGTGAATACGAGCAAAAAGGCTAGACTCCCCTTTTTAAAAATGCAAATATAAAAATTTCAATAAACGCGGTAGCGGTGACGGAACGAGAATGTACGGAGGGTTGAGGTGGAGAGAGGGGGGCAGGATTGTATGCAGCAACCGCGTAGTACACCACGGCGGCTACTGACATACACGGGAACCGGATACACCAGACGCTTGGTAAACCACTGCGCTGGTGCGACCGGGGGAAAATGTGGGCGACAGAAGGCGTAGTAGACCACGGCCAACTGTCGACACACGGGAACCGGATACACCAGACGCTTGGTAAACCACTGCGCTGGTGCGACCGGGGGAAAATGTGGGCGACAGAAGGCGTAGTAGACCACGGCCAACTGTCGACACACGGGAATGGAACAGCGGCGTAGTAAACCACGGCCACTGAAACCAATAAAGGCGGAAAGAAAGAAACGGAAAGAAACAAACGGCGACGGAGACGGAAAACAAACGGTGACGGAGACGGAGACGGAGACGGAGACGTTAGAGAGCTAACTCACCTACGTGAGGCTTCCAGTGAACTTTGCTCCACGTAGACGCCGGAGCAACTGCCTGAGCTGCTGTGGAGCTCGGCTTATATAGTCGTTTCTGCGGGTGGGGATAGCTAGTTTATTGATTACTTGCTTTGCGCATGTCCAACGGCGTGCTAACCGGACCCGCTGCCACTCAGCCACGCTGGCTGCAACGATAGCACAAACGGGCTCAGACATAAAAAATGTAACTTCGTTACAATCTATTAGAATACTGCAACTACATTTCAAAAGCAATGGATGCCAAAATTGAAGTAGATTCTATTTACACTGACTTTAGCAAGGCTTCTGATACAATACAACATGAAAATTTGCTTATGAGACTTGCTGAGGTCGGTGTCAGTGGTAATCTGCTGCGCTGGTTCACATCTTATCTGACTAATAGAAAACAGCGTGTAGTCTTAAATGGGCATTCCTCAGACACTGTACAAGTTTCGTCAGGGGTGCCACAGGGTTCTCATCTAGGACCGTTACTCTTCAATATCTTCATTAACGATATTTCTACTTGTTTTAAATTCGCAAACATTTTAATGTATGCAGATGATTTGAAAATTTATCATACGATTGAGAATATGAACGATTGTATTGCCTTTCAAGACGATCTTAACAAATTCGCAAATTACTGCAATGACCGTAAATTAAATTTAAATTTATCTAAGTGTTATTATATAAAATTCACTAGAAATAAAAATACATTAAATTATAATTACCACATTAATGAAACATTAATTCTTAAGACTAACAGTGTGAAAGACTTGGGCGTTATTTTGGACAGTAAGCTGTTATTTGATCTACATATTACCAATATTGTTAAAAAAGCGTGTAAGATGCTGGGCTTCCTCATTCGCGCGAGTTCTAATTTCAGACATCCCTCAACTTTGTTGACATTATATTATAGTCTAGTTCGAAGCAAACTAGAATTCGCTGCTGTTTGCTGGAATCCCCGTTACACGATATACATACACAGAATAGAAAGTGTACAAAATAAATTTCTCAGGTTTATGAGATATAAATTTCCTTTGTATAACGCAAGATTGATATCACTCGAAAATAGGAGAAAATTGATAGATTTATCTTTTCTTCATAAATTGTTCAATAATGCAATTGATTCTTCTATTTTACTATCGTTGTTTAAATTACGGATTCCAAGCTATGGAACAAGATCAACTGATTTATTTTGTATTTCTCATTGTCGTACTAATAGTCCTATCAATTCACCAAGTATTAGAATAAGTAGTCTTTTTAATAATCTTAGCACTAATATTAATATGCCAGATTTGTTTTCCTCATCTTTGTAGAGTTTTAAAAGGACTATTATACTAATAATTAGTGACCAAATTTAAAAATTTAATTGATATGTTTAATTATTGCATTGTTATATTTCAATTTATTTAGTGCTTGTATACAGTTTTGTAATCTAGAGCTTCTTTATTATTGGGATTTTTCCTGTTAAGAAGCCGAAATGTTATAAATAAATAAATAAATAAATTATACATGACAGAAACATGAATATGACAGTTTAAATACTTGAAAACAGCTATTTATCTTGATTTTGCAAACATAAACCATTACACACGACATATGCATGAATATGACAGTTTAAATACTTGAAAACGGTGTTTTGTATGCTTTTGCATGCTTAGAACAGCAATTTTTGTCATGTTTTCACCAACATTAGCCATTATACACGACAGAAACATGAATATGTCAGTTTAAATACTTGAAAACAGCATTTTGAATGTTTTTGCAAGCTGAAAACAGCTATTTTATCTTGATTTTGCAAAACATAAGCCATTATACACGACATATACATGAATTTGTCAGCTTAAATTCTTATAAACGGCGTTTAGTATGCTTTTGCATGCTTAAAACAGAAATTTTATCTTGATTTCACCAACATTAGCCATTATACACGACAGAAACATGAATATGACAGTTTAAATACTTGAAAACAGCATTTTGTATGTTTTTTCAAGCTGAAAACAGCTATTTTATCTTGATTTTGCAAACATAAGCCATTATACACGACATATACATGAAAATGACAGTTTAAATACTTGAAAACGGTGTTTTGTATGCTTTTGCATGCTTTAAACAGCAATTTTATCTTGATTTCACCAACATTAGCCATTATGCAAGACAGAAACATGAATATGACAGTTTAAATACCTGAAAACAGCTATTTATCTTGATTTTGCACACATAAACCATTACAAACGACATATACATGAATATGACAGTTTAAATAATTGAAAACAGCGTTTTTTTTTTGTTTTTGCAAGCTGAACACAGCTATTTTATCTTCATTTCACTAACATTAGCCATTATACAGGACCGAAACATGAATATGACAGTTTAAATACTTGAAAACAGCTATTTATCTTGATTTTGCAAACAGAAACCATTACACACGACATATACATGAATATGACAGTTTAAATACTTGAAAACAGCGTTTTGTTTGTTTTTGCAAGCAGAACACAGCTATTTTATCTTGATTTTGCAAACATAAGCCATTACACACGACGTATACCTGAATATGACAGTTTAGATACTTGAAAATGGCGTTTTGTATGCTTTTGCATGCTTAAAACAGCATTTTTTGTCATGCTTTCACCAACATTAGCCATTATACACGACAGAAACATGGATATGACAGTTTAAATACTTGAAAACAGCTATTTATCTTGATTTTGCAAACATAAGCCATTATACACGACATATACTTGAATATGACAGTTTAAATACTTGAAAACGGTGTTTTGTATGCTTTTGCAAGCTTAAAACAGCAATTCTATCTTGATTTCAGCAATATTTGCCATTATACACGACAGAAACATAAATATGACAGTTTAAATAATTGAAAACAGCGTTTTGTATGTTTTTGCAAGCTGAAAACAGCTATTTTATCTTGACTTTGCAAACATAAGCCACTACACACGACATATATATGAATATAACAGTTTAAATACTTGAAAACAGCGTTTTGTTTGTTTTTGCAAGCTGAACACAGCTATTTTATCTTGATTTCACTAACATTAGCCATTATACAGGACAGAAACATGAATATATACTTGAAAACAGCTATTTATCTTGATTTTGCAAACATAAACCATTACACACGACATATACATGAATATGACAGTTTAAATACTTGAAAACAGCGTTTTGTTTGTTTTTGCAAGCTGAAAACAGCTATTTTATCTTGATTTTTCAAACATAAGCCATTACCCACGACGTATACATGAATATGACTGTTTAGATACTTGAAAACGGTGTTTTGTATGCTTTTGCATGCTTAAAACAGCAATTTTATCATGATTTCACCAACATTTGCAATAATATACGACAGAAACATGAATATGACAGTTTAAATACTTGAAAACAGCGTTTTGTATGTTTTTGCAAGCTGAAAACAGCTATTTTATCTTGATTTTGCAAACATAAGCCATTACACACGACATATACATGAATATGACTGTTTAGATACTTGAAAACGGTGTTTTGTATGCTTTTGCATACTTAAAACAACAATTTTATCTTGATTTCACAAACATTAGCCATTATACACGACAGAAACATAAATATGATTGTTTAAATACTTAGAAACAGCATTTTGTATGTTTTTGCAAGCTGAAAACAGCTATTTTATTTTGATTTTGCAAACATAAGCCATTACACACGACATATACATGAATATGACAGTTTAAATACTTGAAAACGGTGTTTTGTATGCTTTTGCATGCTTAAAACAGCAATATTATCTTGATTTAACCAAACTTTTGCAATAATATACGACAGAAACATGAATATGACAGTTTAAATACTTAAAAACGGTGTTTTGTATGCTTTTGCATGATTAAAACAGCAATTTTATCTTGACTTTACCAACATTAGCCATTATACACGACAGAAACATGAATATGACAGCTTAAATACTTGAAAACAGCATTTTGTGTTTTTCTGCAAGCTGAAAACAGCTATTTTGTCTTGATTTTGCAAACATAAACCATTATACACGACATATACATAAATATGACAGTTTAAATACTTGAAAACGGTGTTTTGTATACTTTTGCATGCTTTAAACAGCAATTTTATCTTGATTTCACCAACATTAGCCATTATACACGACAGAAACATAAATATGACAGTTTAAATACATGAAAAAAGCGTTTTGTTTGTTTTTGCAAGTTGAAAACAGCTATTTTATCTTGATTTCACTAACATTAGCCATTATACAGGACCGACACATGAATATGACAGTTTAAATACTTGAAAACAGCATGTTGTATAATTTTGCAAGATGAAAACAGCTTTTTTATTTTGATTTTGCAAACATAAGCCATTATACACGACATATACATGAATATGACAGTTTAAATACTTGAAAACGCTGTTTTGTATGCTTTTGCATGCTTAAAACAGAAATTTTATCTTGATATCACCAACATTAGCCATTATACACGACAGAAACATGAATGTGACTGTTTAAATACTTGAAAACAGCATTTTGTATGTTTTTGCAAGCTAAAAACAGCTATTTTTGCAAACATAAGCCATTATACACGACATATACATAAATATGACAGTTTAAATACTTGAAAACGGTGTTTTGTATGCTTTTGCATGCTTAAACAGCAATTTTATCATGATTTCACCAACATTAGCCATTATACACGACAGAAACTTGATTATGACAGTTTAAATACATGAAAACAGCTATTTTATCTTGATTTTGCAAACATAAGCCATAACACACGACATATACATGAATATGACAGTTTAAGTACTTTAAAACGGCGTTTTATATGCTTTTGCATACTTAAAACAGCAATTTTATCTTTATTTCACCAACATTAGTCATTATACAGGACAGAAACATGAATATGACAGTTTAGATACTTGAAAACAGCGTTTTGAATGTTTTTGCAAGCTTAAAACAGCAATTTTATCATGATTTCACCAACATGAGACATTATACAAGACAGAAACATGAATATAACAGTTTAAATACATGAAAACAGCTATTTTTCTTGATTTTGCAATCATAAACCATTACAATTTACAAAACATAAACAATTACACACGACATATACATGAATATGATAGTTTAAATACTTGAAAACGGCGTTTTGTATGCTTTTGCATGCTTAAAACAACAATTTTATCTTGATTTCACCAACATTAGCCATTATACACGACAGAAATATGAATGTGACAGATTAAATACTTGAAAACAGCATTTTGTATGTTTTTGCAAGCTGAAAACAGCTATTTTATCTTGATTTTGCAAACATAAGCCATTACACACTACAGAAACATGAATATGACAGTTTAAATACTTGAAAACAGCATTTTGTATGTTTTTGCAAGCTGAAAACAGCTATTTAATCTTGTTTTTACAAACATAAGCCATTACATACGACATAAAACAGCAATTTTATCTTGATTTCACCAACATTAGCCATAATACAGGACAGAAACATGAATATGACAGTTTAAATACTTGAAAACAGCTATTTTATCTTGATTTTGCAAACATAAACCATTACACACGACATATACATGAATATGACAGTTTAAATACTTGAAAACGGCGTTTTGTATGCTTTTGCATGCTTAAAACAGCAATTTTATCTTGATTTTACCATCATTAGCCATTATACACGGTAGAAATATTAATATGACAGTTTAAATACTTGAAAACAACATTATGTATGTTTTTGCAAGCTGAAAACAGCTATTTTATCTTGATTTTGCAAACATAAACAATTACACACGACATATACATGAATATGACAGTTTAAATACTTGAAAACAGCGTTTTGTATGCTTTTGCATGCTTGAAAAAGCAATTTTATCTTGATTTCACCAACATTAGCCATTATACACGACAGAAATATGAATGTGACAGTTTAAATACTTGAAAACAGCATTTTGTATGTTTTTGCAAGCTGAAAACAGCTATTTTATCTTGATTTTGCAAACATAAGCCATTACACACGACATATACATGAATATGACAGTTTAAATACTTGAAAACAGAATTTTGTATGTTTTTGCAAGCTGAGAACAGCTATTTTATTTTGATTTTGCAAACATTAGCCATTTAATACGACATATACACGAATATGACAGTTTAAATACTTGAAAAGGGTGCTTTGTATGCTTTTGCATGCCTAAAACAGCAATTTTATTTTGATTTCACCAACATTAGCCATTATACACGACAGAAACATGAATATGACAGTTTAAATACTTGAAAAGAGCATTTTGTATGTTTTGCAAACTGAAAACAGCTATTTTATCTTGATTTTGCAAACATAAGCCATAACACACGACATATACATGAATATGACAGTTTAAATACTTGAAAGCAGAATTGAGTATGTTTTTGCAAGCTGAAAAAAGCTATTTTATCTTGATTTTGCAAACATAAGCCATTATACACGACATATACATGAATATGACAGTTTGAATACTTGAAAACGGAGTTTTCTATGCTTTTGCATGCTTAAAACAGCAATTTTATCATGATTTCACCAACATTAGCCATTATACAGGACAGAAACATGAATATGACAGTTTAAATTCTAGAAAACAGCATTTAGTATGTTTTTGCAAGCTGAAATCAGCTATTTTATCTTGATTTCTCAAACATAAGCCATTACACACGACATATATATAAATATGACAGTTTAAATACTGGAAAATAGTGTATTGTATGCTTTTGCATTCTTAAAACAGCAATTTTATCTTGATTTCACCAACATTAGCCATTATACACGACAGAAACATGAATATGACAGCTTAAATACTTGAAAACAGCATTTTGTATGTTTTTGCTAGCTGAAAACAGCTATTTTATCTCAATATTGCATACATAAGCCATTTCACATGGCATATACATGAATATGACAGTTTAAATATTTGAAAACGGTGTTTTGTATGCTTTTGCATGCTTAAAACAGCAATTTTATCTTGATTTCACCAACATTAGCCTTTATACACGACAGAAACAGGAATATAACAGTTAAAATACTTGAAAACAGCATTTTGTGTGTTTCTGCAAGCTGTAAACAGCTATTTTATCTTGATTTTGCAAACATAAGCCATTACACACGACATACACATAAATATGACAGTTTAAATACTTGAAAACGGCGTTTTGTATGCTTTTGCATGCTTAACACACCAATTTTATCTTGATTTCACCAACATTAGCCATTATGCACGACAGAAACATGAATATGACAGTTTAAATACTTGAAAACAGCATTTTGTATGTTTTTGCAAGCTGAAAACAGCAATTTTATCTTGATTTTGCAAACATAAGCCATAACACACGACATATACATGAATATGACAGTTTAAATCCTTGAAAACAGAATTTTGTATGTTTTTGCAAGCTGAAAACAGCTATTTTATTTTGATTTTGCAAACATAAGCCATTACACACGACATATGCACGAATATGACAGTTTAAATACTTGAAAAGGGTGTTTTGTATGCTTTTGCATGCCTAAAACAGCAATTTTATCTTGATTTTACCAACATTAGCCATTAAACACGACATATACACGAATAGGACGGTTTAAATGCTTGAAAAGAGCATTTTGTATGTTTTTGCAAGCTGAAAACAGCTATTTTATCTTGATTTTGCAAACATAAGCCATTATACATGACATATACATAAATATGACAGTTTAAATACTTAAAAACGGTGTTTTGTATGCTTTTGCATGCTTAAAACAGCAATTTTATCTTGATTTCACCAACATTAGCCATTATACACCACAGAAACATGAATATGACAGCTTAAATACTTGATAACAGCATTTTGTGTTTTTCTGCAAGCTGAAAACAGCTATTTTATCTTGATTTTGCAAACATAAGCCATTATACACGACATATACATGAATATGACAGTTTGAATACTTGAAAACGGCGTTTTGAATGCTTTTGCATGCTTTTAACAGCAATTTTATCTTGATTTCACCAACATTAGCCATTATACACCACAGATACAAGAATATGACAGTTTAAGTACTTGAAAAAAGCATTTTGTATGTTTTTGCACGCTGAAAACAGTTATTTTATCTTGATTTTGCAAACATAAGCCATTATATACGACATATACATAAAAATGACAGTTTAAATACTGGAAAACAGTGTTTTGTATGCTTTTGCATGCTTTGAACAGCAACTTTATCTTGATTTCACCAACATTAGCCATTATACACGACAGAAACAAGAATATGACAGTTTAAGTACTTGAAAAAAGCATTTTGTATGTTTTTGCAAGCTGACAACAGCTATTTTATCTTGATTCTGCAAACATAAGCCATTATACACGACATATACATGAATATGTCAGTTTAAATACTTAAAAACGGCGTTTTGTATGCTTTTGCTTGCTCAAAACATCAATTTTATCTTGATTTCACCAACATTAGCCATTATACACGACAGTAGCATGAATATGACTGTTTAAATACTAGAAAACAGCTATTTTATCTTGATTTCACCAACATTAGCCATTATACACGACAGAAACAAGAATATGACAGTTTAAGTACTTGAAAAAAGCATTTTGTATGTTTTTGCAAGCTGAAAACAGCTATTTTATTTTGATTTTGCAAACATAAGCCATTATACGCGACATATACATAAAATTGACAGTTTAAATACTTAAATACGGTGTTTTGTATGCTTTTGCATGCTTTAAATAGCAATTTTATCTTGATTTCACCAACATTAGCCATTATACAGGACAGAAACAAGAATATGACAGTTTAAATACTTGAAAACAGCGTTTTGTTTGTTTTTGCAAGCTGAAAACAGCTATTTTATCTTCATTTAACTAACATTAGCCATTATACAGGACAGAAAAATGTATATGACGGTTTAAATACTTGAAAACAGCATTTTGTATGTTTTTGCAAGCTGAAAACAGCAATTTTATCTTGATTTTTCAAACATAAGCCATTACACACGACATAAACATGAATATGACAGATTAGATACTTGAAAACGGCGTTTTGTATGCTTTTGCATTCTTAGAACAGCAATTTTATCTTGATTTCACCAACATTAGCCATTATACAGGACAGAAACATGAATATGACAGTTTAAATACTTAAAAACGGTGTTTTGTATGCTTTTGCATGCTTAAAACAGCAATTTTATCTTGATTTCACCAACATTAGCCATTATACACCACAGAAACATGAATATGACAGCTTAAATACTTGAAAACAGCATTTTGTGTTTTTCTGCAAGCTGAAAACAGCTATTTTATCTTGATTTTGCAAACATAAGCCATTATACACGACGTATACATAAAATTGACAGTTTAAATACTTAAATACGGTGTTTTGTATGCTTTTGCATGCTTTAAATAGCACTTTTATCTTGATTTCACCAACATTAGCCATTATACACTACAGAAACATGAATATGACAGTTTAAATTCTTGAAAACAGCGTTTTGTTTGTTTTTGCAAGCTAAAAACAGATATTTTATCTTGATTTCACTAACGTTAGCCATTATACAGGACAGAAACATGAATATGACAGTTTAAATAACTTGAAAACGGTGTTTTTTATGCGCAATTTTATCTTGATTTCACCAACACTAGCCATTATACACGACAGAAACATGAATAATAACAGTTAAAATACTTGAAAACAGCATTTTGTGTGTTTTTGCAAGCTGAAAACAGCTATTTTATCTTGATTTGCAACATAAGCCATTACACACGACATATACATGAATATGACAGTTTTAAATCCTTGAATACAGAATTTTGTATGTTTTTGTAAGCTGAAAATAGCTATTTTATTTTGATTTTGCAAACATAAGCCATTACACACGACATATACCTGAATATGACAGTTTAAATACTTGAAAAGGGCATTTTGTATGTTTTTTGCAAGCTGAAAACAGCTATTTTATCTTGATTTGCAAACATAAGCCATTAAACACGACATAAACATGAATATGACAGTTTAAATACTTGAAAACAGAATTGAGTATATTTTTGCAAGCTGAAAACAGCTATTTTATCTTGATTTTGCAAACATAAGCCATTATACACGACATATACATGAATATGACAGTTTAAATACTTGAAAACGGAGTTTTGTATGCTTAAAACAGCAATTTTATCATGATTTCACTAACATTAGCCATTATACACGACAGAAACATGAATATGACATTTTAAATTCTTGAAAACAGCGTTTTGTTTGTTTTTGCTAGCTGAAAACATATATTTTATCTTGATTTCACTAACATTAGCCATTATACAGGATAGAAACCTGAATATGACAGTTTAAATACTTGAGAATAGCATTTAGTATGTTTTTGCAAACTGAAAACAGCTATTTTATCTTGATTTTTCAAACATAAGCCATTACACACGACATATATATGAATATGACAGTTTAAATACTTAAAACAGTGTTTTGCATGCTTTTGCATGCTTAAAACAGCAATTTTATCTTGATTTCACCAACATTAACCATTATACACGACAGAAACATAAATATGACAGTTTAAATACTTAAAAACAGCATTTTGTATGTTTTTGCAAGCTAAAAACAGCTTTTTTATCTTGATTTTTCAAACATAAGCCATTATACACGACAGAAACATAAATATGACAGTTTAAATACTTGAAAACAGCGTTTTGTTTGTTTTGCAAGCTGAAAACAGATATTTAATCTTGATTTCACTAACATTAGCCATTTTACAGGACAGAAACATGAATATGACAGTTTAAATATTTGAAAACAGCATTTAGTATGTTTTGCAAGCTGCAAACAGCTATTTTAACTTGATTTTGCAAACATAAGCCATTACACACGACATATATATGAATATGACAGTTTAAATACTTAAAAACAGTGTTTTGTATGCTTTTGCATGCTTAAAACAGCAATTTTATCTTGATTTCACCAACATTAACCATTATTCACGACAGAAACATAAATATGACGTTTAAATACTTAAAAACAGCATTTTGTAGGTTTTTGCAAGCTGAATACAGCTATTTTATCTTGATTTTGCAAACATAAGCCATTATACACGACATATACATGAATATGACAGTTTAATACTTGAAAACGGAGTTTTGTATGCTTAAAACAGCAATTTTATCATGATTTCACCAACATTAGCCATTATACACGACAGAAACATGAATATGACATTTTAAATACTTGAAAACAGCATTTTGTATGTTTTTGCAAGCTGAAAACAGAAATTTTATTTTGATTTTTCAAACATAAGCCAATACACACGACATATATATGAATATGACAGTTTAGATACTTGAAAACGGTGTTTTGTATGCTTTTGCATGCTTAAAACAGCAATTTTGTCATGATTTCATCAACATTAGTCATTATACACGACAGAAACATGAATATGACAGTTTAAATACTTGAAAACAGCATTTTGTATGTTTTTGCAAAACTGACAACAGCTACTTTATTTTGATTCTGCAAACATAAGCCATTATACACGACATATACATGATATGTCAGTTAAATACTTAAAAACGGCGTTTTGTATGCTTTTGCATGCTTAAAACAACAATTTTATCTTGATTTCACCAACATTAGCCATTATACACGACCGAAACATGAATGTGACAGTTTAAATACTTGAAAACGACATTTTGTATGTTTTTGCAAGCAGAAAGCAGCTATTTTATCTTGATTTTGCAAACATAAGCCATTATACACGACATATACATGAATATGTCAGTTTAAATACTTAAAAACGGCGTTTTGTATGCTTTTGCTTGCTCAAAAACATCAATTTTATCTTGATTTCACCAACATTAGCCATTATACACGACAGTAGCATGAATATGACTGTTTAAATACTAGAAAACAGCTATTTTATCTTGATTTCACCAACAATTAGCCATTATACACGACAGAAACAAGAATATGACAGTTTAAGTACTTGAAAAAAGCATTTTGTATGTTTTTGCAAGCTGAAAACAGCTATTTTATTTTGATTTTTGCAAACATAAGCCATTATACGCGACATATACATGAATATGTCAGTTTAAATACTTAAAAACGGCGTTTTGTATGCTTTTGCTTGCTCAAAACATCAATTTTATCTTGATTTCACCAACATTAGCCATTATACACGACAGTAGCATGAATATGACTGTTTAAATACTAGAAAACAGCTATTTTATCTTGATTTCACCAACATTAGCCATTATACACGACAGAAACAAGAATATGACAGTTTAAGTACTTGAAAAAAGCATTTTGTATGTTTTTGCAAGCTGAAAACAGCTATTTTATTTTGATTTTGCAAACATAAGCCATTATACGCGACATATACATAAAATTGACAGTTTAAATACTTAAATACGGTGTTTTGTATGCTTTTGCATGCTTTAAATAGCAATTTTATCTTGATTTCACCAACATTAGCCATTATACAGGACAGAAACAAGAATATGACAGTTTAAATACTTGAAAACAGCGTTTTGTTTGTTTTTGCAAGCTGAAAACAGCTATTTTATCTTCATTTAACTAACATTAGCCATTATACAGGACAGAAAAATGTATATGACGGTTTAAATACTTGAAAACAGCATTTTGTATGTTTTTGCAAGCTGAAAACAGCAATTTTATCTTGATTTTTCAAACATAAGCCATTACACACGACATAAACATGAATATGACAGATTAGATACTTGAAAACGGCGTTTTGTATGCTTTTGGCATTCTTAGAACAGCAATTTTATCTTGATTTCACCAACATTAGCCATTATACAGGACAGAAACATGATATGACAGTTTAAATACTTAAAAACGGTGTTTTGTATGCTTTTGCATGCTTAAAACAGCAATTTTATCTTGATTTCACCAACATTAGCCATTATACACCACAGAAACATGAATATGACAGCTTAAATACTTGAAAACAGCATTTTGTGTTTTTCTGCAAGCTGAAAACAGCTATTTTATCTTGATTTTGGCAAACATAAGCCATTATACACGACGTATACATAAAATTGACAGTTTAAATACTTAAATACGGTGTTTTGTATGCTTTTGCATGCTTTAAATAGCACTTTTATCTTGATTTCACCAACATTAGCCATTATACACTACAGAAACATGAATATGACAGTTTAAATTCTTGAAAACAGCGTTTTGTTTGTTTTTGCAAGCTAAAAACAGATATTTTATCTTGATTTCACTAACGTTAGCCATTATACAGGACAGAAACATGAATATGACAGTTTAAATACTTGAAAACGGTGTTTTTTATGCGCAATTTTATCTTGATTTCACCAACACTAGCCATTATACACGACAGAAACATGAATATAACAGTTAAAATACTTGAAAACAGCATTTTGTGTGTTTTTGCAAGCTGAAAACAGCTATTTTATCTTGATTTTGCAAACATAAGCCATTACACACGACATATACATGAATATGACAGGTTTAAATCCTTGAATACAGAATTTTGTATGTTTTTGTAAGCTGAAAATAGCTATTTTATTTTGATTTTGCAAACATAAGCCATTACACACGACATATACCTGAATATGACAGTTTAAATACTTGAAAAGGGCATTTTGTATGTTTTTGCAAGCTGAAAACAGCTATTTTATCTTGATTTTGCAAACATAAGCCATTAAACACGACATAAACATGAATATGACAGTTTAAATACTTGAAAACAGAATTGAGTATATTTTTGCAAGCTGAAAACAGCTATTTTATCTTGATTTTGCAAACATAAGCCATTATACACGACATATACATGAATATGACAGTTTAAATACTTGAAAACGGAGTTTTGTATGCTTAAAACAGCAATTTTTATCATGATTTCACTAACATTAGCCATTATACACGACAGAAACATGAATATGACATTTTAAATTCTTGAAAACAGCGTTTTGTTTGTTTTTGCTAGCTGAAAACATATATTTTATCTTGATTTCACTAACATTAGCCATTATACAGGATAGAAACCTGAATATGACAGTTTAAATACTTGAGAATAGCATTTAGTATGTTTTTGCAAACTGAAAACAGCTATTTTATCTTGATTTTTCAAACATAAGCCATTACACACGACATATATATGAATATGACAGTTTAAATACTTAAAAACAGTGTTTTGCATGCTTTTGCATGCTTAAAACAGCAATTTTATCTTGATTTCACCAACATTAACCATTATACACGACAGAAACATAAATATGACAGTTTAAATACTTAAAAACAGCATTTTGTATGTTTTTGCAAGCTAAAAACAGCTTTTTTATCTTGATTTTTCAAACATAAGCCATTATACACGACAGAAACATAAATATGACAGTTTAAATACTTGAAAACAGCGTTTTGTTTGTTTTTGCAAGCTGAAAACAGATATTTAATCTTGATTTCACTAACATTAGCCATTTTACAGGACAGAAACATGAATATGACAGTTTAAATATTTGAAAACAGCATTTAGTATGTTTTGCAAGCTGCAAACAGCTATTTTAACTTGATTTTGCAAACATAAGCCATTACACACGACATATATATGAATATGACAGTTTAAATACTTAAAAACAGTGTTTTGTATGCTTTTGCATGCTTAAAACAGCAATTTTATCTTGATTTCACCAACATTAACCATTATTCACGACAGAAACATAAATATGACAGTTTAAATACTTAAAAACAGCATTTTGTAGGTTTTTGCAAGCTGAATACAGCTATTTTATCTTGATTTTGCAAACATAAGCCATTATACACGACATATACATGAATATGACAGTTTAAATACTTGAAAACGGAGTTTTGTATGCTTAAAACAGCAATTTTATCATGATTTCACCAACATTAGCCATTATACACGACAGAAACATGAATATGACATTTTAAATACTTGAAAACAGCATTTTGTATGTTTTTGCAAGCTGAAAACAGAAATTTTATTTGATTTTCAAACATAAGCCAATACACACGACATATATATGAATATGACAGTTTAGATACTTGAAAACGGTGTTTTGTATGCTTTTGCATGCTTAAAACAGCAATTTTGTCATGATTTCATCAACATTAGTCATTATACACGACAGAAACATGAATATGACAGTTTAAATACTTGAAAACAGCATTTTGTATGTTTTTGCAAACTGACAACAGCTACTTTATTTTGATTCTGCAAACATAAGCCATTATACACGACATATACATGAATATGTCAGTTAAATACTTAAAAACGGCGTTTTGTATGCTTTTGCATGCTTAAAACAACAATTTTATCTTGATTTCACCAACATTAGCCATTATACACGACCGAAACATGAATGTGACAGTTTAAATACTTGAAAACGACATTTTGTATGTTTTTGCAAGCAGAAAGCAGCTATTTTATCTTGATTTTGCAAACATAAGCCATTATACACGACATATACATGAATATGACAGTTTAAATACTTGAAAACGGCGTTTTGTATGATTTTGCATGCTTAAAACAGCAATTTTATCTTGATTTCAGTAACATTAGCAATTATACAGGACAGAAACATGAATATGACAGTTTAAATACTTGAAAACAGCATTTTGTATGTTTTTGCAAGCTGAAAACAGCTATTTTATCTTGATTTTTCAAACATAAGCCATTACACACGACATATACATAATATGACAGTGTAAATACTTGAAAATAGTGTTTTGTATGCTTTTGCATTCTTAGAACAGCAATTTTATCTTGATTTCACCAACATTAACCATTATATACGACAGAAACATGAATATGACAGTTTATATACTTGAAAACAGCATTTTGTATGTTTTTGCAAGGTGAAAACAGCTATTTTATCTTGATTTTGCAAACATAAGCCATTATACACGACATATACATTAATATGACAATTTAAATACTTGAAAACGGCGTTTTGTATGATTTTGCATGCTTAAAACAGCAATTTTATCTTGATTTCACCAACATTAGCCATTATACACCACAGAAACATGAATATGACAGCTTAAATACTTGAAAACAGCATTTTGTGTTTTTCTGCAAGCTGAAAACAGCTATTTTATCTTGATTTTGCAAACATAAGCCATTATACACGACATATACATAAAATTGACAGTTTAAATACTTAAATACGGTGTTTTGTATGCTTTTGCATGCTTTAAATAGCAATTTTATCTTGATTTCACCAACATTAGCCATTATACAGGACAGAAACATGAATATGACAGTTTAAAATCTTGAAAACAGCGTTTTGTTTGTTTTTGCAAGCTAAATACAGATATTTTATCTTAATTTCACTAACGTTAGCCATTATACAGGACAGAAACATGAATATGACAGTTTAAATACTTGAAAACGGTGCTTTGTATGCGCAATTTTATCTTGATTTCACCAACACTAGCCATTATACACGACAGAAACATGAATATAACAGTTAAAATACTTGAAAACAGCATTTTGTGTGTTTTTGCAAGCTGAGAACAGCTATTTTATCTTGATTTTGCAAACATAAGCCATTACACACGACATATACATGAATATGACAGTTTAAATACTTGAATACAGAATTTTGTATGTTTTTGCAAGCTGAAAATAGCTATTTTATTTTGATTTTGCAAACATAAGCCATTACACACGACATATACCTGAATATGACAGTTTAAATACTTAAAAAGAGCATTTTGTATGTTTTTGCAAGCTGAAAACAGCTATTTTATCTTGATTTTGCAAACATAAGCCATTAAACACGACATAAACATGAATATGACAGTTTAAATACTTGAAAACAGAATTGAGTATATTTTTGCAAGCTGAAAACACACTGTTTTTTATCTTGATTTTGCAAACATAAGCCATTATACACGACATATACATGAATATGACAGTTCAAATACTTGAAAACGGCGTTTTGTATGATTTTGCATGCTTAAAACAGCAATTTTATCTTTATTTCAGTAACATTAGCAATTATACAGGACAGAAACATGAATATGACAGTATAAAAACTTGAAAACAGAATTTTGTATGTTTTTGCAAGCTAAAAACAGCAATATTATCTTAATTTAACTAACATTAGCCATAATACAGGACAGAAACATGAATATGACAGTTTAAATACTTGAAAACAGCATTTTGTATGTTTTTGCAAGCTGAAAACAGCTATTTTATCTTGATTTTTCAAACATAAGCCATTACACACGACATATACATGAATATAACAGTTTAAATACTTGAAAAACGGTGTTTTGTATGCTTTTGCATGCTTAGAACAGCAATTTTATCTTAAATTCACCACCATTTGCCATTATACACGACAGAAACATGAATATAAAAGTTTAAATACTTGAAAACAGCATTTTGTGTGTTTTTGCAAGCTGAAAACAGCTATTTTATCTTGATTTTGCAAACATAAGCCATTACACACGACATACACTTAAATATGACAGTTTAAATACTTGAAAATGGCGTTTTGTATGCTTTTGCATGCTTAAAACAACAATTTTATTTTGATTTCACCAACATTAGCCATTATACACGACCGAAACATGAATATGACAGTTTAAATACTTGAAAACAGCATTTTGTATGTTTTTGCAAGCTGAAAACAGCTATTTTATCATGATTTTGCAAACATAAGCCATTACACGACATATATATGAATATGACAGTTTAAATCTTAAAAAACAGAATTTTGTATGTTTTTGCAAGCTGAAAACAGCTATTTTATTATGATTTTGCAAACATAAGCCTTTACACACGACATATACACGAATATGACAGTTTAAATACTTGAAAAGTGTGTTTTGTATGCTTTTAAATGCCTAAAACAGCAATTTTATCTTGATTTCACCAACATTAGCCATTATACACGACAGAAACATGAATAAAACAGTTTAAATACTTGAAAAGAGCATTTTGTATGTTTTTGCAAGCTCAGAACAGCTATTTTATCTTGATTTTGCAAACATAAGCCATTAAACATGACATATATATAAATTTGACAGTTTAAATATTTGAAAACGGCGTTTTGTATGATTTTGCATGCTTAAATAGCAATTTTATCTTGATTTCACCAACATTAGCCATTATACACGACAGAAACTTGAATATGACAGCTTAAATACTTGAAAACAGCATTTTGTGTTTTTCTGCAAGCTGAAAACAACTATTTTATCTTGATTTTGTAAACATAAGCCATTACACACGATATATACATGAATATGACAGTTGATATACTTGAAAACAGCATTTTGTATGTTTTTGCAAGCTGAAAACAGCTATTTTATCTTGATTTTTCAAACATAAGCCATTACACACGACATATACCTGAATATAACAGTTTAGATACTTGAAAACGGCGTTTTGTATGCTTTTGCATGCTTAAAACAGCAATTTTATCTTGATTTTACCAACATTAGCCATTATACACGACATGAACATGAATATGACAGTTTAAATACTTGAAAACAGCGTTTTGTTTGTTTTTGCAAGCTGAAAACAGATATTTTATCTTGATTTCACTAACATTAGCCATTATACAGGACAGAAACATGAATATGACAGTTTAAATACTTGAAAACAGCATTTAGTATGTTTTTGCAAGCTGAAAACAGCTATTTTATCTTGATTTTTCAAACATAAGCCATTACACACGACATATATATGAATATGACAGTTTAAATACTTGAAAATAGTGTTTTGTATGCTATTGCATTCTTCAAACAGCAATTTTATCTTGATTTCACCAACAGTAACCATTATACACGACAGAAACATGAATATGATAGTTTAAATACTTAAAAACAGCATTTTGTATGTTTTTGCAAGCTGAAAACAGCTATTTTATCTTGATTTTGCAAACATAAGCCATTACACACGACATGTACATGAATATGACAGTTTATGTACTTGATAACGGCGTTTTGTATGCTTTTGCATACTTAAAACAGCAATTTTATCTTTAATTCACCAACATTAGCCATTATACAGAACAGAAACATGAATATGACAGTTTAGATACTTGAAAACAATGTTTTTTATGTTTTTGCAAGCTTAAAACAGCAATTTTATCTTGATTTCACTTACATTAGCCATTAGACACAACAGAAACATAATTATGACAGATTAAATACTTGAAAACAGCATTTTGTATATTTTTGCAAGCTGAAAACAGCAATTTTATCTTGATTTTTCAAACATAAGCCATTACACACGACATATACCTGAATATAACAGTTTAGATACTTGAAAACGGCGTTTTGTATGCTTTTGCAAGCTTAAAACAGCAATTTTATCTTGATTTCACCAACATTAGCCATTATACACGACAGAAACATGAATATGACAGTTTAAATACTTGAAATCAGCGTTTTGTTTGTTTTTGCAAGCTGAAAACAGATATTTTATCTTGATTTCACTAACATTAACCATTTTACAGGACAGAAACTTGAATATGACAGTTTAAATATTTGAAAACAGCATTTAGTATGTTTTTGCAAGCTGAAAACAGCTATTTTATCTTGATTTTGCAAACATAAGCCATTACACACGACATGTACATGAATATGACAGTTTATGTACTTGATAACGGCGTTTTGTATGCTTTTGCATACTTAAAACAGCAATTTTATCTTTATTTCACCAACATTAGCCATTATACAGGACAGAAACATGAATATGACAGTTAAGATACTTGAAAACAATGTTTTTTATGTTTTTGCAAGCTTAAAACAGCAATTTTATCTTGATTTCACTTACATTAGCCATTATACACAACAGAAACATAATTATGACAGATTAAATACTTGAAAACAACATTTTGTATATTTTTGCAAGCTGAAAACAGCTATTTTATCTTGATTTTTCAAACATAAGCCATTACACACGACATATACCTGAATATGACAGTTTAGATACTTGAAAACGGCGTTTTGTATGCTTTTGCAAGCTTAAAACAGCAATTTTATCTTGATTTCACCAACATTAGCCATTATACACGACAGAAACATGAATATGACAGTTTAAATACTTGAAAACAGCGTTTTGTTTGTTTTTGCAAGCTGAAAACAGATATTTTATCTTGATTTCACTAACATTAACCATTTTACAGGACAGAAACTTGAATATGACAGTTTAAATATTTGAAAACAGCATTTAGTATGTTTTTGCAAGCTGAAAACAGCTATTTTATCTTGATTTTGCAAACATAAGCCATTACACGCGACATATACATGAATATGACAGTTTATGTACTTGATAACAGCGTTTTGTATGCTTTTGAATACACTAAAACAGCAATTTTATCTTAATTTCACTAACATTAGCCATTATACAGGACAGTAACATGTATATGACGGTTTAAGTATTTGAAAACAGCATTTTGTATGTTTTTGCAAGCTGAAAACAGCAATTTTATCTTGATTTTTCAAACATAAGTCATTACACACGACATATACATGAATATGGCAGTTTAGATACTTGAAAACGGTGTTTTGTATGCTTTTGCATGCTTAGAACAGCAATTTTATCATGATTTCATCAACATTAGTCATTATACACGACAGAAACATGAATATGACAGTTTAAATACTTGAAAACAGCATTTTGTATGTCTTTGCAAGCTCAAAACAGCTATTTTATCTTGATTTTGCAAACATAAGCCATTACATACGACATATACATGAATATGACAGTTTATGTACTTGATAACGGCGTTTTGTATGCTTTTGCATACTTAAAACAGCAATTTTATCTTTATTTCACAAACATGAATATGACAGTTTAAATACTTGAAAACAGCATTTTGTATGTTTTTGCAAGCTGAAATCAGCTTTTTTATCTTGATTTTGCAAACATAAGCCATTATACATGACATATACATAAATATGACAGTTTAAATACTTGAAAACGGTGTTTTGTATGCTTTTGCATTGTTAAAACAGCAATTTTATCATGATTTCACCAACATTAGCCATTATACACGACAGAAACATAAATTTGACAGTTTAAATACTTAAAAACAGCATTTTGTATGTTTTTGCAAACTGAAAACGTCTATTTTACCTTAATTTAACTAACATTAGCCATAAAACAGGACAGAAACATGAATATGACAGTTTAAATACTTGAAAACAGCATTTTGTATGTTTTTGCAAGCTGAAAACAGCAATTTTATCTTGATTTTTTAAACATAAGCCATTACACACGACATATACATGAATATGACAGTTTAAATACTTGAAAATAGTGTTTTGTATGCTTGTGCATTCTTAGAACAGCAATTTTATCTTGATTTCACCAACATTAACCATTATACACGACAGAAACATGAATATGACAGCTTATAACCTTGAAAACAGCCTTTTGTATGATTTTGCAAGGTAAAAACAGCTATTTTATCTTGATTTTGCAAACATAAGCCATTATACACGACACATACATTAATATGACAATTTAAATACTTGAAAACAGCATTTTGTATGTTTTTGCAAGCTAAAACAACTATTTTATCTTGATTTTTCAGAACATAAGCCATTACACACGACATATACCTGAATATGACAGTTTAGATACTTGAAAACGGCGTTTTGTATGCTTTTGCATGCTTAAAACAGCAATTTTATCTTGATTTCACTAACATTAGCAATTATACACGACAGAAACATGAATATGACAGTTTAAATACTTGAAAACAGCGTTTTGTTTGTTTTTGCAAGCTGAAAACAGATATTTTATCTTAATTTCACTAACATTAGCCATTTTACAGGACAGAAACATGAATATGACAGTTTAGATACTTGAAAATAGCGTTTTGTATGTTTTTGCAAGCTTAAAACAGCAATTTTATCTTGATTTCACTAACATTAGCCATTATACACAACAGAAACATGAATATGACAGTTTAAATACTTGAAAACAGCATTTTGTGTGTTTTTGCAAGCTGAAAACAGCTATTTTATCAAGATTTTGCAAACATAATCCATTATACGCGACATATACATGAATATGACAGTTTAAATACTTGAAAACAGCGTTTTGTTTGTTTTTGCAAGCTGAAAACAGCTATTTTATCTTGATTTCACTAACATTAGCCATTATACAGGACAGTAACATGTATATGACGGTTTAAGTATTTGAAAACAGCATTTTGTATGTTTTTGCAAGCTGAAAACAGCAATTTTATCTTGATTTTTCAAACATAAGTCATTACACACGACATATACATGAATATGGCAGTTTAGATACTTGAAAACGGTGTTTTGTATGCTTTTGCATGCTTAGAACAGCAATTTTATCATGATTTCATCAACATTAGTCATTATACACGACAGAAACATGAATATGACAGTTTAAATACTTGAAAACAGCGTTTTGTTTGTTTTTGCAAGCTGAAAACATATATTTTGTCTTGATTTCACTAACATTAGCCATTTTACAGGACAGAAACATGAATATGACAGTTTAAATATTTGAAAACAGCATATAGTATGTTTTTGCAAGCTGAAAACAGCTATTTTATCTTGATTTTGCAAACATAAGCCATTACACACGACATATACATGAATATGACAGTTTATGTACTTGATAACGGCGTTTTGTATGCTTTTGCATACTTAAAGCAGCAATTTTATCTTAATTTCACTAACATTAGCCATTATACAGGACAGAAACATGAATATGACAGTTTAGATACTTGAAAACAGCGTTTTGTATGTTTTTGCAAGCTTAAAACAGCAATTTTATCTTGATTTCACTAACATTAGCCATTATACACAACAGAAACATGAATATGACAGTTTAAATACTTGAAAACAGCATTTTGTGTGTTTTTGCAAGCTGAAACCAGCTATTTTATCTTGATTTTGCAAACATAATCCATTATACGCGACATATACATGAATATGACAGTTTAAATACTTGAAAACAGCGTTTTGTTTGTTTTTGCAAGCTGAAAACAGCTATTTTATCTTGATTTCACTAACATTAGCCATTATACACGACAGAAACATGAATATGACAGTTTAAATACTTGAAAACAGCATTTTATATGTTTTTGCAAACTGACAACAGCTACTTTATCTTGATTCTGCAAACATAAGCCATTATACACGACATATACATGAATTAGTCAGTTAAATACTTAAAAACGGCGTTTTGTATGCTTTTGCATGCTTAAAACAACAATTTTATCTTGATTTCACCAACATTAGCCATTATACACGACCGAAACATGAATGTGACAGTTTAAATACTTGAAAACGGCATTTTGTATGTTTTTGCAAGCAGAAAACAGCTATTTTATCTTGATTTTTCAAACATAAGCCATTATACACGACATATACATGAATATGACAGTGTAAATACTTGAAAATAGTGTTTTGTATGCTTTTGCTTTCTTAGAACAGCAATTTTATCTTAATTTCACCAACATTAACCATTATATACGACAGAAACATGAATATGACAGTTTATATACTTGAAAACAGCATTTTGTATGTTTTTGCAAGGTGAAAACAGCTATTTTATCTTGATTTTGCAAACATAAGCCATTATACACGACAAATACATTAATATGACAATTTAAATACTTGAAAACGGCGTTTTGTATGATTTTGCATGCTTAAAACAGCAATTTTATCTTGATGTCCACCAACATTAGCCATTTATACACCACAGAAACATGAATATGACAGCTTAAATACTTGAAAACAGCATTTTGTGTTTTTCTGCAAGCTGAAAACAGCTATTTTATCTTGATTTTGCAAACATAAGCCATTATACACGACATATACATGAATATGACAGTTTGAATACTTGAAAACGGCGTTTTGTATGCTTTTGCATGCTTTAAACAGCAATTTTATCTTGATTTCACCAACATTAGCCATTATACACCACAGAAACAAGAATATGACAGTTTAAGTACTTGAAAAAAGCATTTTGTATGTTTTTGCAAGCTGAAAACAGCTATTTTATCTAGATTTTGCAAACATAAGCCATTATACACGACATATACATAAAACTGACAGTTTAAATACTTAAATACGGGGTTTTGTATGCTTTTGCATGCTTTAAATAGCAATTTTATCTTGATTTCACCAACATTAGCCATTATACAGGACAGAAACATGAATATGACAGTTTAAATTCTTGAAAACAGCGTTTTGTTTGTTTTTGCAAGCTAAAAACAGATATTTTATCTTGATTTCACGAACGTTAGCCATTATACAGGACAGAAACATGAATATGACAGTTTAAATACTTGAAAACGGTGCTTGGTATGCGCAATTTTATCCTGATTTCACCAACACTAGCCATTATACACGACAGAAACATGAATATAACAGTTAAAATACTTGAAAACAGCATTTTGTGTGTTTTTGCAAGCTGAAAACAGCTATTTTATCTTGATTTTGCAAACATAAGCCATTACACACGACATATACATGAATATGACAGTTTAAATACTTGAATACAGAATTTTGTATGTTTTTGCAAGCTGAAAATAGCTATTTTGTTTTGATTTTGCAAACATAAGCCATTACACACGACATATACCTGAATATGACAGTTTAAATACTTAAAAAGAGCATTTTGTATGTTTTTGCAAGCTGAAAACAGCTATTTTATCTTGATTTTGCAAACATAAGCCATTAAACACGACATAAACATGAATATGACAGTTTAAATAATTGAAAACAGAATTGAGTATATTTTTGCAAGCTGAAAACACACTGTTTTTTATCTTGATTTTGCAAACATAAGCCATTATACACGACATATACATGAATATGACAGTTTAAATACTTGAAAATAGCATTTTGTATGTTTTTGCAAGCTAAAAACAGCAATATTATCTTAATTTAACTAACATTAGCCATAATACAGGACAGAAACATGAATATGACAGTTTAAATACTTGAAAACAGCATTTTGTATGTTTTTGCAAGCTGAAAACAGCTATTTTATCTTGATTTTTCAAACATAAGCCATTACACACGACATATACATGAATATAACAGTTTAAATACTTGAAAAACGGTGTTTTGTATGCTTTTGCATGCTTAGAACAGCAATTTTATCTTAAATTTACCACCATTTGCCATTATACACGACAGAAACATGAATATAACAGTTTAAATACTTGAAAACAGCATTTTGTGTGTTTTTGCAAGTTGAAAACAGCTATTTTATCTTGATTTTGCAAACATAAGCCATTACACACGACATATACTTAAATATGACAGTTTAAATACTTGAAAATGGCGTTTTGTATGCTTTTGCATGCTTAAAACAACAAATTTATCTTGATTTCACCAACATTAGCCATTATACACGACCGAAACATGAATATGACAGTTTAAATACTTGAAAACAGCATTTTGTATGTTTTTGCAAGCTGAAAACAGCTATTTTATTATGATTTTGCAAACATAAGCCTTTACACACGACATATACACGAATATGACAGTTTAAATACTTGAAAAGTGTGTTTTGTATGCTTTTAAATGCCTAAAACAGCAATTTTATCTTGATTTCACCAACATTAGCCATTATACACGACAGAAACATGAATATTACAGTTTAAATACTTGAAAAGAGCATTTTGTATGTTTTTGCAAGCTCAGAACAGCTATTTTATCTTGATTTTGCAAACATAAGCCATTCCATACGACATATACATGAATCTGACAGTTTAAGTACTTGAAAACAGAATTGAGTATGTTTATGCAAGCTGAAAACAGCTATTTTATCTTGATTTTGCAAACATAAGCCATTAAACATGACATATACATAAATTTGACAGTTTAAATATTTGAAAACGGCGTTTTGTATGATTTTGCATGCTTAAATAGCAATTTTATCTTGATTTCACCAACATTAGCCATTATACAGGACAGAAACATAAATATGACAGTTTATGTACTTGGAAACAGCGTTTTGTTTGTTTTTGCAAGCTGAAAACAGCTATTTTATCTTATTTCACTAACATTACCCATTATACAGGACAGAAACATGAATATGACAGTAGAATACTTGAAAACAGTATTTTGTACGCTTTTGCAAGCTGAAAACTGCTATTTTATCTTGATTTTGCAAACATATGCCATTAAACACGACAGAAACATGAATATGACAGCTTAAATACTTGAAAACAGCATTTTGTGTTTTTCTGCAAGCTGAAAACAACTATTTTATCTTGATTTTTCAAACATAAGCCATTTACACACGACATATACCTGAATATAACAGTTAAGATACTTGAAAACGGCGTTTTTGTATGCTTTTGCATGCTTAAAACAGCAATTTTATCTTGATTTTACCAACATTAGCCATTATACACGACATGAACATGAATATGACAGTTTAAATACTTGAAAACAGCGTTTTGTTTGTTTTTGCAAGCTGAAACAGATATTTTTATCTTGATTTAACTAACATTAGCCATTATACAGGACAGAAACATGAATATGACAGTTTAAATACTTGAAAACAGCATTTAGTATGTTTTTGCATGCTGAAAACAGCTATTTTATCTTGATTTTTCAACATAAGCCATTACACACGACATATATATGAATATGACAGTTTAAATACTTGAAAATAGTGTTTTGTATGCTATTGCATTCTTCAAACAGCAATTTTATCTTGATTTCACCAACATTAATCATTATACACGACAGAAACATGAATATGATAGTTTAAATACTTAAAAACAGCATTTTGTGTGTTTTTGCAAGCTGAAAACAGCTATTTTATCAAGATTTTGCAAACATAATCCATTATACGCGACATATACATGAATATGACAGTTTAAATACTTGAAAACAGCGTTTTGTTTTG